>CM062227.1:9890660-11111694 GCA_031216235.1 Syzygium jambos
TAACATTTTTCTAGTCCTCGAGCAAAAGCAAGATATAACACATACTCAAGCTAACAAACCCTCCATGACATCCTTCCATAATTGCTCAAAATCACAATTCAAAGAAAAACACAAATTTCATCCAAACATTGAAATTGATTCATAAGTTAAAACCAATTCTAACTGTGTGATTCATGTGCGTGTGTGAGTTCTCATCTTTTCGAATTATATGCAATCCAAATAAATTCACATTGGTATGCAATCTCTCAAAAACTCTCTATAATTATGACCAAATCTCATAGGTTCACTTTTCGATCCTCTCTCCACTAATGTAATATAATCATCCAACCAAAAATCAATAGGACTTTCCTCGGTTTGTAATATAAGGCTGGGCTAATGGTGAGATAATGGTAAATTTAAGCTCAAATCACCTATGAACACATTGATTTATAAGATCTAATTGGAGCACATACCACTATCCCCAATTTTATACCTTCAAGATAATCTGTGTGCCACCACTTATCATCATTCTTTCTCTTTTCTTTTCTTTTCTTTTTTTTCTCTTTTTTTTTCTCATTGTTTTATGGTGGAGTTTCTCCCTAAGTCCCTCCTAATATAACGTAAACTTTCCCAAACCATGAAGTATCCAAAAGGCTCACTCAATTGAAAGTTTGATAGGGAACATAAAAGCAATTTCTTTTTTTTTTCTTTTTTTTAAACGATACTACCCAAACAACCATATTGATCAAATTATTTCCATGTTCCACCCTTCCTCCCAAATTGCTATTATGCTCAAATAAAATTTTATCCAAAAAATGAACATGTTCATGGGGCGTGGCACAATGATATAGTTTGGCAAAAAGTAAGCTAAAAATATGTGGGTGCCAATGAAAGATTAGGTAAGAATTAAGGCTCAACGGGGTGACTAAGGATAAATAAATAGGGTTGACTTGAAAGGCTCAATCGATCCAAAAATGGCCTAAATCATTTTCTCAGTTAGATGTAACCTAAGATTTCGCCTCAAAAGAAAATCAAATAAATTCTTAGATTTGGGTGAGATCTAAGAAAAGCACATACTTCGCATAAATGTTCTTTAGATGTACACACTACGAAAAAATTAAGGACTTTTAGTTCTCTAGATGTACACACTACTAAAAAATTAAGGACTTTTCGTGCTTAGTAAGTGGATCAATATAATCAGACTCAAAATTAACTCAAACATCATTCACAAGTTTGAACCAAATTTAAATTTTCCTAAGAATTGCAACAATACACAACAAGGAATGTAGTCATCAAAAAAACAAATTTACATTTAACAAAAAAAATTTAGCAGAAATTTTATTTCCCCCCCAAACTTGAATGAAGCATTGTCCTCAATGTGAAAAAAAAAATCAGGAACGAGAAAACTTCCCTTGTTGTAGGATGTGTCCATGGGTGACTTGATGACTAAACTCCTAAAAAGGTGATCCCTTAAGAAAATTAACCTGGATAAAACAAAGAAAAATTAATCTTGTTTTTTTTTGAAAAAAATGAACTTAAAAATTAATGAAAAGAAAACATAATGAAAATGCTTGGGTTGCCTCCCAAGAAGCGCTTGCTTTATAGTTTTTAGCCAAACTATCTCAGATGTCACTATTTTGGAGGATGAAGTTCAATGGTGGTCTTCTGCTTATTGTAACCACCTTTGAAGTAGCGCTTCTAACATTGACCATTCACCTTAAATGTGCCTTCTGTGTCATGTGTAACTTCAATTATTCTATATGGGAATACCTATGTGACTGTATAAGGACCAGACCATCGAGACCGTAACTTTCCTTGAAAAAGTTTAAGACGAGAGTAATAAAGTAAAACTTTTTGGTCAATTTCGAACTCTCTTCTAAATATGTGTTTGTCATGCCATCTTTTTGTATGCTCCTTGTACATCTTAGCATTATCATAGGCCTCATTGTGAAATTCTTCCAATTCATTCAGTTGCAACAATCTTCCTTCACCTGTGTACTGCATGTCAAAATTCAGAAATTTCAATGCCCAATATGCTTTATGTTCTAATTCCACCGGCAAATGACAAGCCTTCCCAAACACTAGCCTAAAATAAGACATCCCATTTGGGGTTTTGAATGCTGTCCTATAAGCCCAAAGTGCATCTTTTACCAAAAGATTAGAAAGGTGTTTAGCAATTTTTGAAAAATCTTTTATAAATTGCCTATAAAATCCTGCATGCCCCAAAAATCTTCTGACCAGTTTCATAGATATTGGTGGAGGCAATTTTGCAATGACCTCTACTTTGGCTTGATCAACTTCTATTCCATTTTCAGAGATCTTATACTTGAGTACTGTCACGCCCCGGATCCTAACGGGCTCGCGACACCCCTACGGTGGTCGTATCGAACGCGATGTCCCGGTATACGTCGTCGATCCAAACGAAATACCCACAAGAATACGCAAGAGGAAGCAAAATAAAACGACCCAGACAAAAGACAAAGACAGAGTGATAGCACAAAACAATAATTCCATAACAATAGAAAGCAGTTAGACAATAGGTCCCTAGGGTTACATCCACCATCATCATAAAAAAAGGACAGGTGATAGGGTAAGCTAGCTAGCTGCACAAAAAAGGCTTTACCAAAAAGCTTCTAAGCCCAGCACCCAAACGCTCCTACGGTGGCCAATCTCAATCAGACCCTGAAGACTCCGACTCTATGTCAGAGTTGATCTCGATTGGCTCTTCCTCATGCTCGGACTCCAAGGGCTTTGGCACGGGTTCTGGCTCTTCAAATTCTTCTTCGAGCTCGAGATCCGCAGGCGTTACGAGTTCTAGTACAGGCTCAGGTTCAGGGTTCTCCGGGGGATCTTCGGTGTGCAGAACCTCGCCATCAGGAGTATACACGTCCCTGGGTTCCCAATCCATGGCATCCTTGTTGCCGTACTGCTGTCCCTCAAAACCCTGGATTGGGCCAATTTGCCCAATCCGTCACGATAAAACTAGGCCAAATAAGTGTGGTGCTGCAAGTCCTCTAAGCCCACATCTACCTAGACTGTGGTGAGGTGCCTAATGAAGTCTAATTTGGACCTACCAGGTACTCGGTCTCCTCATGTACCGTATGCATAGGGACTCTAAAATGCCGAGGCAGCGACATGATCAAGGTCGGGGTCGGGGATTTCAAATTCCTCTTCGAGCTCGAGATCCGCAGGCGTTACGAGTTCTAGTACAGGCTCAGGTTCAGGACCAGGGTTCTCCGGGGGATCTTCGGTGTGCAGAACCTCGCCATCAGGAGTATACACGTCCCTGGGTTCCCAATCCATGGCATCCTTGTTGCCGTACTGCTGTCCCTCAAAACCCTGGATTGGGCCAATTTGCCCAATCCGTCACGATAAAACTAGGCCAAATAAGTGTGGTGCTGCAAGTCCTCTAAGCCCACATCTACCTAGACTGTGGTGAGGTGCCTAATGAAGTCTAATTTGGACCTACCAGGTACTCGGTCTCCTCATGTACCGTATGCATAGGGACTCTAAAATGCCGAGGCAGCGACATGATCAAGGTCGGGGTCGGGGATTTGAAAATGTTTGCACTACAGTAATGAGAATAAATCTCAATAAGCAGACAACTTATACCCCCTAGGTCAATGCCTGCCCAGACGAGTCCCAACATGTAATCTAGCAATCGACAATATAAAATACTCATGCACTCTTACCTTGCCTCAAAGCACCTACCAACTCTGCGCGTTAGTCAAATCACAATAATGCAATAATAGATCAAGAACATAGCATAAGCACTCGAGTGTCATAACCCCGTACATTCACCCAATTCAACCAAACATATTTCGCGTACGTGGCCGACCAACTATCCACGACCCGCGTCAATACGTCCTGCGTCAATACGTCTCAAGTCCATTCTCACAGCCCGCGTCAACACGCCTCAGGCTTAGCCCTCTAATCAATCCGAGCTCAGTCCCGCGAAACCATGCCTCAGGATATTTCTCTCGACCCGTGTAATCACGCCTCAAGTAATTTCTTGCTTTTCTAGCCATACCCGCATAACCATGCCTCAAGTTAGCAGCCCTTTGCTCAATCCGGGCTCAGTCCCATGTAACCACGCCTCAGGACATTCCTCGTGCACATATGCCACAATACAATTCACCAATACCAATCTAACATGTCATACTATTCAAATCCAAGTCATGCTCACCACATTAGCCCTACTAATCCGACCTTCAAGTCGGCCACATTCAAACACAATTTCACTCATAAACGCCATTACAATTCAGTCATTGAACCCATCTCCATCGATCACTAAATTAGCATAAAATCACCACCACAATAAATCATAAACACTCACATTCAATTAACTAATCCCTAACTAATTTAATCACTAAAACAACACTAATCACCCCTAAACAAGTTTAATAATACCTAAAGTACTAAGTAGGGTATGTGGAGTCACTTACCTAGGTTTTGACCCAAGGAAAATCGGCAAGGGGCAAAAATGGCTCGGTGGAACAGTGGCAGGCTCGACGCGGCAAGGGCGCAATGGGGCAAGGTGGTCGGCCACGGCTTGGCATAGCCCTCGGCCAGGGCCGGGCGAGCGGCAAGGCGAGAGGGCGATGGCTAAGCAGGGCCAGGCGAGTGGCTGGCTGAGCTTGGCCACGGTCGAGATGCGGCCAAGCGAGCTCAGCCATGGCTTGGGCAGCGGCCAGGCGAGCTTGACCTGTGAGCTGGGGCGACGATAGCGGCGTCGACGGGCTTGGCTAGGCGAGTTGGAGAGTGGCCGGCGAGCTGGGTTGGTGGCCGGTGATGGGCAAGAGGGGGAGCTGGGGTGGTGGTGGCGAGCTGATGAGAGCGGCGGTGGCCAGTGGCGACGGCAACAACCAGCTGGCGAGGCAAAGCCGAGGTGAGCCAAAACATGGGAAGGGGAAAAAGAGAAGGGTCACGGCGGTGATGGCGGAGCCGGCGGTGATTGGGGGCGGCATGGTGGTGTCGCAAGTGGCTGGGAGAGGCTAGACGGGCTAGTTGGTTGATGGCTCGGTGGAGCCGGGTCGCTGCGGACGCGACGACAAGCTTGCTGCTGCTCGCGTGGAAGGGAAGGGAAGGAGGAAGAAGGGCAGTCAGCCCAGGGGCGAATGGGGAGATGGACGGCGGCTCGGTGTGTAGCGGTGCAAGGTGGATGGCCGGTGAGTAGTGGCTTGGACGGACGGCAGCGGGCAAAAGGGGAGCAGGGCAACGACGGCGAAGGGGAAGGAGGAAGAAGAAGAAAGGAAGAAAGAAGAAGAAGAAGAAGAAGAAGAAGAAAAAGAAGAAAAGAAAAAGAATGAGAGAGAGAGAGGTTTGCATGGGGAGATGGGGGAAGGGATGTGTGCGGAAGGGACGCGCATAGGGGAGGGGCACGGCAGAGGGGAGAGAGAGAGAGAGAGAGAGAGAGAGAGAGTCAACCCATCGAGTGTGATCCAACGGCCCACGTTCAAACTCGAAGTCAATCCGACGGTCCACGAAAAACCCTAATCTATAAATTAGGAAAAAGGGCCAAAAATACTAACTAAAATACACTAAAAGGGAGCTCTACTAGTTTAAATTCGCACCCGGTCCAAATTTCACTTTTCATCAATTTCAAGTAATCTCAATGCTGGCCACAATAATATTGACACTGTCCAATTAAATTCGTCATGAAACTCTGAGAAATTCGACATCAAAGTTCGGGCTTTAAATAACGGCCAAATTCGATCGAGTGCGATTTTAGCAAAATCTCAAATTTAAAAATAACCCAAGAGTGATTAGTTTCGGGTGAGATTTTTCTATAAGCATACTGACGAAATACGCGCTTTATAAATTTCAAAAATGAATCGAAATTCGGAATGTCACAAGTACCATTCCTTTATGCACCATAAAATAACACTTCTCCCAATTCAAAACAAGAGAAATGGGCTACTGCTATGGTTGAAGAACTTGAATCACTTCACAAGAACTAGACTTGGGACTTGGTGCGGTTGCCTAAGGGAAAAAGAGCCATCGGGTGTAAATGGGTCTTCAAGAAAAAGGAAGGAATTCCAGGTGTTGAAAATGTTAGATGGAAGGCTCGTCTCGTAGCTAAAGGCTACAACCAGAAGGAGGGAATTGATTATGATGAAGTTTTCTCTCCTGTGGTAAAACACACTTCCATTCGTGTGTTGCTGGCTATAGTTGCTCAATTTGACTTAGAGCTTGAGCAACTTGACGTGAAGACTACTTTTTTGCATGGCGAGCTTGAGGAAACTATTTATATGGCCCAGCCCGAGGGTTATTATGTAGAAGGTAAGGAAGATCATGTTTATAAATTGAAGAAATCCTTGTATGGTCTGAAGCAGTCACCAAGACAGTGGTATAAGAGATTCGACAGCTTTATGATAGGGAGCGATTATCAGAGGAGCAACTATGATAGTTGTGTCTACTTCAAGAAGGGTTCATATGGATCCTTTGTCTATCTTCTCTTATACGTGGATGACATGCTCATTGTTGCAAAGAACATGCCAGATGTGTTGATCTTGAAGAAACGACTCAATGAGAAGTTCGAGATGAAAGATCTGGGTCCTACCAAGAAGATCTTAGGAATGGAGATTCAGAGGGACAGGAAAGTAGGAAAGTTATATCTCTCACAAAGGAGTTATATTGAAAAAGTACTTGAGAGGTTGGCATGCAAAACGCTAAGCCCGTGAGTACACCGTTGGCATCTCATTTGAGACTTTCAACTCTACATTCACCTCAATCAGAGGTCGAAGAGGCTGCGATGTCTCGTGTCCCATACTCCAGTGTAGTCGGTAGCATTATGTATGCTATTGTGTGCACTCGTCCAGACATTGCGCAGGCAGTTAGTATGGTTAGTAGATATATGACGCATTCTGGAAAGGTCCATTGGCAGGCAGTGAAATGGATACTTAGGTATCTTAGAGGCTCTATAGAGTTGGGTCTAGTGTTTGATAGAAATAGTTCCAATGGTACCTCAGTTGTGGGATTTGTGGATTCCGATTTTGCAGGTGATCTCGATAAGAGGAGATCATTGACTGGCTATCTTTTCACACTATCTAGTTCGGCTATTAGCTAGAGGTCAACCTTACAGTCGATAGTTGCTTTGTCTACTACAGAGGCAGACTATATGGCAGCAGCAGAAGCAGTGAAAGAAGGTATTTGGTTAAGGAATCTTGTTCAGGAACTTGGGCTACAGCAGGAAGACAATTCGGTTATCTTTTGTGACAATCATAGTGCTATATACTTGATTAGAAATCAAGCATATCATGAGAGGACTAAGCACATCGATGTCAGGTATCACTTTATTCGCGAGGCAGTTACAGAGAGAAACATGACGGTAAAGAAAATTGGTACAGCTGACAATCCTGCTGATACGTTGACCAAGCCAGTCCCCGCCAACAAGTTTAAGCATTGCTTGAACTTGATTGGCATGCTTGGTTGAGTTTGCCCCTTCTGGGGCTTTGGTGGAGAGGTAAATGACAGTTCTATATTTGTGTTTTGAAGTGGATATGTTCTTTTGTTGCAGCCCTTGTTTCCTACACCGAGTTAGCTCACGTAGGCTTAGGGATGCCAAGAGAATGTGTTCGGCTTCTTGACTGTTTTATTTTGGGAAATTCAAGCCAAGGTGGAGATTTGTTAAATATGTCTTGAATTTTATGTACTTGGTCCGGTTCATAACCCGACCCGACATATTTTTGTGCGACCCGAAAGTAGAAAGAAAATTGAGATTTGGTTCGCAAAGGCCTAACCCGTAACATGCGAACAAATCTCCATAGCGGACCGCCCAAGCTGGATGAAGCGAACTAATGTTTCGGGGGGTTCAGGGGCGTAGCCCCCGAGGAAATTTTTGGGAGCCCTATTTGTACTGCGGCTAGGTTATCTCATGGAAGTACAGAGAGAATTTTATTTTTAGAGAGTTTTGTGAGCCGTGAGGTTTAGTCATTGTTTTCAACTTCTAAAAACTGTACTCTCTTTGATTATAGTGAAATTTTATCTTGCCTCGCCCGTAGATGTAGATCACCTTGTGATCGAACCACGTAAATTCCCGTATTCTGTCTTTTTGTTTTTCCGCATCTGTTTCCAACACTGTGCCGCCTCCGGCCGCCGTGCAACCTCTTCTCCCCTTGTTTCTCTCTTTCCCGGCGCCTTCCCCCGTTTCGGCCCCGGGCTTCGCCGCCGCCGCGTGCCGCTGTTCCGGACGCCGCCGCTCCGCCTTCGCCACCCAACCTTTCCCTCCAGCCACCTCCGCCACCCCGCTGCCCCCCTTGGCCGCCACCACCTTCCTTCCCCTGTTTTTCTCCCTCCCCGATGCTTCCCCTGTTTTGAGCTTTCCTCGGCATCGCCTCACCCAGCCATCGCGCGTTGTCGTTCCGGCCGCCGCCGCCGCTGCTCCGTTTGCCACCACCCAGCCCCCGGCGACCTTACCCAGCCACTTGCAACCGCCATGCTTGCTGGGACAACCCAACCGCCGTTATCGTCGCCGTTGCCGGAGCGTCCCAAGTCGTGGCCGAGCTCACCTAGCCGCTGCCTAGCCAGCCCGAGCGTGCCCAGGCCATGGCCGGATTGGGCCGGGCCGGGCCGTG
Organism: Syzygium jambos; assembly: GCA_031216235.1. Taxonomy (NCBI): domain Eukaryota; kingdom Viridiplantae; phylum Streptophyta; class Magnoliopsida; order Myrtales; family Myrtaceae; genus Syzygium; species Syzygium jambos. Next base: position 9,899,216 of record CM062227.1, read on the forward strand.
GCCGTGTGTCGAGCCCGTGCCCATCGTGCCCCCGCCCGTTACTGTTCATCCGGGTCATTTTGAGCCTGTGCGAGTTTTCCCAGGCCAAATTGATGTAAGTGACCTCCTAATCCTTATTTAGGACTATGGGTATTTTTAGACTTGTTTAGGACGCGATTAGTATCGATTTAGGGGCTAAACGTGGATTAGGGTCAATATTCGTATGTGCGTATTTGTTAGATTAAATTGTGATAATTATGGGGCTTAATTAGTGGTTAATTATGGTGGGTTAAATATCCGTATTGTCGTGGCGTGTGTAGGGAGAATTGACCTATGATTGTGGCCGGCTTGAATGTCGGAATCGTGAGCTTGTGATTTGGAATTGGGATGATTGTTGGTGCATATTTGTGGCTATTGTTGATAGGTCAATGATTGGCTTATTATGGAGTTTGTGAGTGGAATTGATAGCTGAATATGACCGACTTGAAGGTTGGGTTGGTGGAATATTGTGGTGAGCATGCCTTGAGTCTGATTAGTACGACTTGTGAGAATGACAAATTATGTTGTGGTGCATGTGCATGAGAAAAGCCCAGATTGATCGGAAGGCTGCTAACTTGAGGCGTAATTACGCGGGTGTGGCGAGAAAGGCATGACCAGACCGGAGGCGTAGGTTACGCGGGTCATTGGAAGGGGAAAAATGTCCTCAGGCGTGGTTACGCGGGACCGAACCCGGCTTGATCTGAGGGCTGAGCCTGAGGCGCAGTGGCGCGGGCAGTGTGAAAGGACCTGGGAGGTCGTGGAAAATTGTTCGACCACGCATGCGAGTTGAGTATGATTAAATTGATTGAACTGATTAGACTGGCTGATTGAATGTGTGATTGAATTGGTTGGATTGATTGAGTGTCAGTGTGATTGGCGTTTGATTGATTGTGATATGTTATTGAGTTAGTATTATTGTCTTGTCGCGTTTAACTAACGTGCAGAGCATGCATTTGCTGGCAAGGTAAGTACAATGAAGTGAATTCTCTGTGTTGAGGGTTAGATTGCTTGTACGACTTGTCTGGATACGCATTGGCCTGCGTAGGGTTTATGGTATTACTTATTGAGACTCGTTCTCACGGTTATTATATAACCACTTTCAGATCCGCGATCGTGATCGATTCGGAGATGCCGCCACAGTACTACAGGGATTGAAGGGTAAATCAAATTTACCCCGTCTTTTGAGTACCCTTTTGTAGAGGAGATAAGCTTGTCAACGACTGCCCCTTTTTGAAATTGTGATTTTAAATTGGTAGCCTGGATTACCATTTTGTAATAGTGACTACTTTATAAAATTATACAATTATTGTTTTGTGCTATCCCTATGTCATATTTTATTGTCTGGGTTGTTTTAAATTCGCTTCCGCTTGCCGTTATCGTTGAGTGTTTTGTTTGGGTCGATGACACGTCCTGGGATGTCGCGTTCAATTCGACCCTGGATGGGATGTCGTGGGCTCGGTGGGGTCCGGAGCGTAACAAAAGTCATAATCTAATGCCTTTCAAAATCTCCATAAGCATGACCGCTGTAAAAATCAAAAGTGTCCTGTTCAACAAACAAAACAGTCTTTGGATTCACAAGATCCATCCGTACTTGGATCTCTCACTTCTCTGTGCACATAATTTGAGCTTCAAACTCTACCATGTGCTCCATTTTATGCAATGTAAACATGATCGCCACAAAAAAAAACGCTGGAAGAAATAACAGGAAGACAGGAAAAATAAGACGAAGAACTAATTTTAAATCATTTGACCGTATTGTAGCATCATCTTGTAAACTGTTCTTCTCAAAAACTTGCTGTCAGGAAACGGTTCACAACACCCGCAAAGCGATCAATGCCCGCACACTATATTTATATTAAGAACTAAACTATTAACCTAAAGTGGGCCACTTTCAGTCATTACTAGATGATTTAGAGAGATCTTTGTTGATGATCTCATTGTTGGATATTTCAATAGTTTTGAAATATTGAAAGCTATTATTTTTTGTAACAGTTTTTTACCAATTTGTAACCGTTTTTGACCGCCATTAATCTATAACGGTTTTGTAATGTTTTATGATGTTTTAGTAACGGTTTTGAATGTTATCAATTTACAACGGATTTTTAACGTTTTTCAATTAAATTCAAGAATTGATTATGGAAAACGCTCTCTCTTTCTTTTAAGTTACTCCGAACAAAATTGAAAAGTGATATAATATATCAAAGCAAGAATATTTTTGTTTTTTTGTTACATATCTTTCCTTTGTTTGCTGGATTATATACATAACATTATTTATGTTCCTTTTATTGTTCTGTGTAGAATAAAGAAGAAGGTTTGTTGTATCTTGGGAGGATAGCCGCTAAAGCCTATTGCACCAAATTTCATACTTTGGGGGACAGAATTATCCATAAGTATCGTGCTTGCACCCTTTAGACATTTGATCTTATATTTCATCTTTTTCAACATATTTCCAAAAATTCTTAATTTTATTATTATCTAATATTTTTTCAACACTCATAAGGACAATCCCTTATGGATTCCCAAACTAGCTACTACCACTACTGTTGGAATTGAACGAGGACTCGGAGATGGTAAAGGACAAGTATCGCATATTCGTGGCAGTTTGTCGTGGGGCATTATTGAACATCAACACACAAGAGTTTTTGATCATTTCGGTAAGATTATTGAGTGTAAAGTAAAATCGTCGTTCTTTGGGGCTTTGATACATTGTTTTTCCGAGAGGGAGTTGGATGTGTGTAGGTGTTCTCTCTCTCTAAGTTCGTGATAATTATATTGTAAGCAGATGTCCTCTTTCTCTCTCTTCTCTTTGAGTAAATATGCACAATGAAGCATGATTTTGAGGTTTTGATTGATTGCGACACTTCTAAAGTTTTGGATTCTGCAGTCATGGGTTTTGACCGAGAGATGAGAGCACGCTATAGATAGATCTAGAACTCAGTGTCTCGTATTGCATGAATTTCCTCAATTATATTTGATATTGCCATGTTCACTTGGTGGAAAAGGTTGGAGCTTGAAAGCTTATAGCAGTGCCGCCTCCTTGCGCCTCTCAAACTGTTAAAGACTCGGCTTGTTGTTTTTCAATTACCTCTATTGCTGTTACTTCTTTCAGATAAGTTTGGTGACTGTGACTTCTGTTTATCCAATTTTGAAGTTTTGAACTATGCAGAGGCTCACTTTTTTGACTATCCGATTTGCTTCGAGGGTGGTAGCTCGTGGGCAGTCAAGCTGCATACGCTCCATCCATTGTAGTGCATGTTATATGGTTTGTTCATGTGACGATAAACGTCATGTGTTGTTGCCATTGTTTTTTCATTGGCACTTAGTTTTAGGATGTTCTTGAACTTGCTGCTTGCCATCTTTTGTGTCGTTTATGTTTCGGTCATTTGATTAGAATTCAATTAATGATAAATGTTGACTGGCAATGTGTCGAGTGATTTCTGGAAATGAACAATGTGATATTAATTTAGTTATCCTTGCTACTGTCATGTAAATTGTTGTATGAGAATTTACTGCGGTGTTTTACGTGTGTGAGACTAAAACAGCAAAAAATGTGGACCAAAAAGAAAGATATGGAGTTCAAATATGGACTTTAGAGTTGTAATTTTGCAGCCATGTGAATAAAAAACTATGACATTTTATATAGTGGATTTTCCGCTGTATTATAAGGATACGATGATGCTAACTTTAGATTCCAATGAGACAAAATCCACTATAGGAAATGTGTTTACCTTTGGTGAAGATCTGTAATTTGGAAATCAACCAAAAAAAAATTTTGCGGGGAAATGACAGTTGCGCTAAACCAAAAGTCAACTTGGTTAAAACAAATGATTCCGATACATAATTGTTGCGGTCATTTCTTAAGCCAATATTGTGGCCAACGTGACAAAATGGGTGATAGACTTAGGTGCTATTGGTCTGGTGACCGTCCTGGTGAAGAAGGAAAGAAAAAAGAAACGAAAGAGAAAGGAAAATAAAATATTCAAAAAACTAAAAAAAATATTGAAAAAAAATTACCACGTCAGCGTCGGCTGGCCAAAGTTGGTCGGATTGACTAAATTGGCACAAATGTAAAAAGTTTATGATTGAAATAGCAAAAAAAGGTTTAGGACTGAATTGTCACAATTGTAATAGAAGTAGAATTGTTTTGGTAGTTTTCTCGAAGTGAATCCTAAGTGTTAACTTGATATGATTCATTTATTGGATACTAATGTCAACCTGTATACTCACAAGTTTATTGTTCGTGCATAAACAAGTTGATTTCATAATCACGTGGACAACGCAATCGCAATAAATTACAAGTCTTGTGAATAGGTTTGAGTCGTAAATTAATTGCCAGCATTAATACTCAACACTCATCTTTTTAATGAAATGCTTTTCATGTTTTGATGGAAAAGACTTGTCTGAAAATGCACAGAGGGGTTGGACCCATCTCATCTTTTGATCATGTGTTATTCATGCGATCAGTGATTGGGGTGAACATGATATATATGCATCCGGGTCCAAATAAGATTCTCTTTTTGAGCAGGAGGGTTCTAACTACTAATGCATTATGCACCTCTGAAATTGTCGATGGAGTAGAGTCACAATCGATATCTCATTACATGATTGCCTTATATGCCTACTTGTGAATAGATAAATGATTATTTCCCTGTATGGAAAGGACAAATGATAAATTCCCAGCATGGCAAGACAACGGACAATGATTATTATCGTTAAATAAACTCATCAACTTTTAAACTTAGGTAGTAAAATAGTAGGTCACTTGCATTCATTTCACATTTATTAAAGTATATACCTGCGGTCGATGCAATTGAAGCCACCCTTGTTAGACATAGATGAAAGGACAAAATCTAACAAGTAGCAAAGAAGCAATCCAGAAATAAATGGACAAATATGATAGAAAAAGTTCAAGGGAAAGGGCAAGAGGAAAAATTTGGTGCATAAGAAGACATAGTTCTCGAGTGCTTTAGCTCTTCACAACATTACTTTTAAACTTAGGTAGTAAAATAGTAGGTCACTTGCAATCATTTCACATTTATTAAAGTATATACCTGCGGTCGATGCAATTGAAGCCACCCTTGTTAGACATAGATGAAAGGACAAAATCTAACAAGTAGCAAAGAAGCAATCCAGAAATAAATGGACAAATATGATAGAAAAAGTTCCAGGGAAAGGGCAAGAGGAAAAATTTGGTGCATAAGAAGACATAGTTCTCGAGTGCTTTAGCTCTTCACAACATTACTTGGGAGCCGACGGCGGACTGAGAATTCGATGTTCAAGATGGCCAGACAAAACTTTCACTTAAACACCATAGATGTAAAAGAAAATTGGACCTAGGGGCTGGCGACCACCACTGGCCCTCCATAGGCCCGCCACTTTGGAGCGCCTTATAAATAGACATGAATCTGAAATCGTAGCATTGCAAAGATCGAAAGGTAGTACCACAATGAGCATCCCACATGTTCTGGCCATACCTTTTCCCGCACAAGGTCACGTGATTCCTCTTATGGAGGTCTCGAAACGCCTTGTCGACTGTGGGATTCGAGTTACATTCGTGAACTCGGACTTCATTCACAAAAGGGTCATCGATGCACTCGCGGACAAGGATTCTCTTGGAGGTAACATCCATTTAGTTTCCATTCCCGACGGGTTGGAACCTGAGCAAGATAGGAATGATCTAGGAATACTAGTGGAAGCGATGTCCCAGGTCATGTCCGGGAAGCTAGCGGAACTCATCCGAGAGACCGAGGAAAAAGGAGAGAAAATCACCTGTGTCCTTGCTGATGGGAGCATTGAGTGGGCTCTGGAAGTTGCGCATAAGATGAAGATTCCTAAAGCTGCATTCTGGCCGGCATCCATTGCGCTCTTCGCATCGGGATTGAGCATTACGAAGATGATCAGTGATGGAATCATCGATGATGAAGGTGCGATGAAATTTATGCTATGTATAACAGGGTAATGCATCGGTAGAGAAATCATAGTGTGATTAAGTCTATGAGCTTACTTGCTTAACACTATCTCACTTCTAGGAGATGATACACAAAACTAAAAGGAAATTTGATGCCATACTGATGAACTTTGAAATCGAATCTAAAACTTAGTCATTCAAAACTTTCTTCGTAAACAGAATATTTTGGCAATTTACTGAGAGGATAGTTCATTGGCAAGAGCCTAGAATGCCCTTTCATCCAACGGTCCACTCCATGGCCAGAAACATCAAACTGAGCTACATGATAAGCCTAATATAGTAATGCGCTGACACACTGCATTAGAGTCGATGAATTTTCACTATCATCATCATTCGTCGTCTTGACTTTTTTCTATTTGCTGTTCCTCGTTCTGCCTGCTCTCAGGAGTAGTGATTAAACATCAGAAGTTTCAACTGGCACCCGGCATGCCTGACATGAGCCCGGCAAACTTTACTTGGGCCTGCATTGGCGATGTAGCTACACAGAAAATCATGTTCAATGTTATGGTCAGAATCAGCAAAACCGTGGAACTCGCAGACTGGTTTATAGGCAACACGTCCTGTGACCTAGAGCCTGCAGCCCTCGGCTTCGCTCGTAGGATCCTGCCTATCGGCCCACTCTTGGCGAACCACCGGCTCAATAGCTCAGCCGGATACTTCTGGCCTGAAGACTCGGACTGTTTGATATGGCTGGACCAACAACCCCCAAAGTCTGTCATTTATGTTGCTTTTGGCAGTTTCACGGTTTTTGACCAAACCCAATTCCAGGAACTGGCCTTGGGGCTTGAACTCTGCAACAGGCCAATCCTATGGGTTGTTCGTCCTGACACCACCGAACAGAAAGATGATGCATACCCAAAAGGGTTCAAAGAGAGGATCTCGGGTCGAGGGAAATTGGTTGGTTGGGCTCCGCAGCAAAAAGTCCTGGCTCATCCTGCCATCGCCTGTTTCATGAGCCATTGCGGTTGGAACTCCACCATGGAAGGAGCAAGCAACGGCATCCCTTTCTTGTGCTGGCCATACTTTGCCGATCAGTTCCTTAATGAGAACTACATATGTGACTTGTGGAGGGTTGGTTTGAGATTCGATCGAGACGAGAGCAGGATCATAAGGAGAGAAGAAATCAAGCGCAAGGTAGATCAATTGCTTGATGATGAGAACTTCAGTAAAAGAGCTTTGGACATCAAGGAGAAACTCACAAAGGGCATTGAGGAAGGCGGCAAATCTCACAAAAACTTCAGTAACTTTGTTGAATGGATGAAAACTCTGAGCTATTGTTGAATTTCATAAGACCTAAAAGTGCAATGATAATGTCCAACACTATTTGTTGCTGTGTTTGTCTTTGTATTATGAAAACCACATGTATAAGGTGGGCTTGGACGAAAGATCTATTGGCCACGAAATGGCACGCCCAAAATCACCATAATCAGAAATCGAAATACATTAAAGGAGAATTGTCGATTCGCGTACCTGGTTTGGAATCCATCGAACTTAACGCAGAATTTGCGACGATTTCTAAACACGAACTCAAGTTCTTCTCCCTTATACCCTTCATTAGAATACTGACCTAATGAGATTGCCACTCACGAGAAGAAAGTTCTCTCTAAATCTGTATGTGAGTCAAATTGTACATCATCAGGTTAGGGGAGGGACTTGAGCGCTATTTATAGAGTTTTCGACCACGGGCCCTCTCATTACGGGCCGGGCCGTACTCGGGCCACACCAGCCAGCCCCATATTAGACTTATTAAAAACCCATATATCTTACTTTTATTAGACCAAACTAATTCAGTTAATTTCAATTAATGAAGCCCACATTAGGAAATTCTTACATTCTCCAACTTGGGCGATATTAATTGAAACAGAACTGTATGCACACCCTTATATTGGTCTAAAGATTATTTTTAATAGTCAATCCGATCTCATAAAGTCTCGAACACCGAATCACGGCGATAACTGCATGTCCTCACACAGAGCCTTCAATGGTCACGAGTGCTTTTAACTTTACTGATATGGATTCAATATGGTAGTGTGTCAAATGGACAATACCTCATAATGAATGATACTTCATATGTTGTCCATTTTGTTAGTCCAAATTCTCTCTCCTTAAATGTCACAAATCTAGTGTGTCACCAGAGAATATCCTTCATGGTTCCAACGAACCTTCATATGTCTTACCTTGATAGTTAAGTGTATTTTATGTGTAACAAGACATATCGTTAAGGCTAATACCAAGAATGCCCCATAGCCTGTACTCAAGGTTTACACAATGTCTCGAGATTTTCATCAAATATATGTACTCAACTTGATAAATCTACATTCACAAATACCTCATTAAATGTAAAAGAGTTGATACATATTCAAATATTACAAAATGTAACAAATTGATATAAACTTCATAAGAGCAACATAAAATTAAATAGCTCCCACTAATTAACAGTATCCCATGATACTCTTAAGCCCATGTTAATGACATGTCGATCAAATACACAAGGACGAAGGCCTTTAGTTAGCGGGTCTGCAATCATATCATCTGTTGAAATGTGCTCTACTGCAATGTCACCATCCTGAACTTTTTCCTTTATAGTCAGGTACTTGACCTCCATATGCTTAGACCCCTTGAGACCTCTATTGTTGTTAACAAATAACACTACAGAGTTATTGTCACAATACAATTGTATGAGCCTATCCACAAAATCAAATATGATCAACTCCTTAATGAGGTTCCGGAGCCAAATTGCCTGAATAGTGGCCGAAAAGCATGCTACAAACTCTGCTTGCATGGTAAAGGATGTCATTGATTTCTGTTTCTCACTTTTCCATGATACTGTACCTCCTACTAACTTAAAGATGTAATCTGATGTCGACTTCTTTTCATCCTGACAGCTAGCAAAGTCTGAATCCGAATACCCGACTAGCTGTAGGTCTTGAACATGTTTGTAAATCAGCATATAGTCTTTTGTCCTCTTTAAGTACCTCAAAACCTTCTTGGCCACGACCTAATGATCGTGTCCTAGATTTGACTGATATCTACCTAGAAGTCCTGTTACAAAAGCAATATTTGGTCTAGTACATACTTGAGCATACATAATACTCCCAAGTACACTAGTATAAGGTACATTCTTCATTTGGGCTTTCTCAAAATCTGAATGAGGACATTGTGACAGACTCAACTTATCACCTTTATTGACAGGAGCAATTCATGGCTTGCATTGCTGCATGTTAAATCTTTCTAAGATACGATTAACATATGCCCTCTGAGATAAACCCAATAGTCGACGAGAACGATTCCTATGAATCTCAATGCCAAGGACAAAAGACGCCTCACCAAGGTCCTTCATATCAAAGTTCTTTGACAACATTTGCTTTGTCTCATGCAGTAAACCAAGGTCACTGCTCGCAAGCAGGATATTATCCACATAGAGTATAAGGAAAATGAATTTCCTTCTACTGACCTTACAGTATATACACTGATCTACTTTGTTCTCAACAAAACCAAATGAAGCGACAACACTATGAAAATTCAAGTACCATTGTCTAGAAGCTTGCTTGAGACCATAAATAAACTTTTTCAGTCTACATACAAGCATACCTGAATCATCTACCGCAAAGCCTTCGGGTTGCATCATATAGACTTCTTCATTAAGGTCTCCATTGAGAAAGGTAGTTTTAACATTCATCTGGTGTAACTCCATATCGAAATGAGTTACCAATGCCATAATCACTCTGAAAGAATTTTTAGAAGAGACTGGAGAAAAAGTTGCTTCATAGTCTACTCATTCTTTTTGAGTGAAACCCTTAGCTACCATTCTAGCTTTAAACTTCTCAATCTTTCCTTTGGAGTCCCTTTTAGTCTTATACACCCATTTACAGCCAATGGGTCTATGACCTTCAGGTAATTCAACAAGTTCCCAAACTCCATTATGCTTCATGGACTGTATTTCATCTCTCATTGCATTCAACCACAATTCTGACTGAGAACAAGAAATAGCTTCCGCATAAGTTACTGGATCAGCCACGGAACCGATATCGTATTCTTGCTCTCCTATATAAACTAAATAGTCCGGTGGTATAGCTGATCGTCTCTTCTTAATGGATCTCCTTACTGGAGTAACAACAGCCTCATTCTGCACCTGAGAGCCTTGAGGAACTTCATTAGGAGCTGTCTCGATAACAGGATCCTGAGTCTCAACAGGTTCAGTCTGTGATGTGAGAGTCTCCACAATTATCTGTATGGGAGGAGATAAAGATACAACATTACTCACTGTACTATTATCCTCAATAGTCTGTGAGCAGCTTCTTTCTTCGGCCACATCAAACTTCAGAAACTTGGCTGTCTGTGATTCCACAATTCTTGTGCCTCCATTGGGATTATAGAACCGATATCCCTTCAAATGATCCGGGTAAGATACAAAGTAACACCGAGTGGTTTTAGAGTCCAACTTACTTAATGTTGGATTATATAACTTTACTTCTGTGGGACATCTCCAAACCTTAAGATGGTTTAAGCTAAGCTTATGTCCAGTCCATAACTCAAAAGGAGTCCATGGAACAGCTTTAGTAGGTACACGATTCAGAATGTACAAAACTGTTTTCAAAACTTCACCCCACAAAAAAACAGGCAAATTTGTCCTACTTATCATACTCATCACCATTTCCATAAAGGTGCGATTGCACCTTTCGGCTACACCATTTTGCTCGGACTTCCAGGCATAGTAAACTGAGCCACTTTCCCAGAATCCTTTAAGTATTTGGCAAATGACCCCTTAAGCTGTCCGGCATCGCCATGTTTTCCATAATACTCTCCATCTCGGTCAGATCTAACAACCTTTATGACCTTTCCCAACTGTTTCTCGACTTCAGTCCGAAAAATCTTGAACTTGTCAAGAGACTCAAACTTTTCTTTAATCAAGTACAGATAACCATATCGAGAATAGTCATCAATAAATGTAATGAAATAAAAATTTCTATATAAGGTTGCCGTATAGGGTCCACTTATATCAGTGTGAATGACTTCCAACACGTCAGAACTTCGGACTGCAGTTTTTTTCCTTATCTTGGTCATTTTACCTCTATAACAATCTACGCATGTCTCTAGGTCATTCTTAAGAGTAGGCAGGATATTAGTTTTTATCAGCATTTCTACTCTATCTTTGGAGATATGACCTAGTCGTTTATGCCACAATGCATAAGACTGTTCCTTAGATAGTGATCTTTTGGAAACAACATTTTCAGCCGTATAAGTAACGTATATGTTATTGGGAGATAAACACAATCTGTATAATCCGTTGGACATATAACATCACCCAACCTTATTTGAATTAAGAAACAAAGAAATAACATTGTTTTTGATTTCAAAAGAGTAGTCATACATGTCCAAACACGATACGGAAACTAAGTTCCGTCTAAAAGAAGGTACATAAAAAGTGTCTTTCAACATTAATCTAGAACCAGAGTCTAGAATCAAAATTACATCTCCCACAAACACAACATCAGCTTTCTCGTTATTTCCCACAGTGAGTCTTGACTCATCCTGATTTGGCTTCCTCCGGTTTATGAATCCCTATATGGTAAACACAGCATGATTAGTTGCACTGCTATCGAGCCACTAAGAACTGGATGGTGCTTCTGATAGATTGGATTCACAAACAAGTGCCAAAGAATCATTACTTGTAGGCTTACGTTTGGACAACCAAGTTTTGAACTTTCCACAGTCCTTCTTTACAAAAGAAGCAGCGGTCACCATCCCTTTTGAAGGATGTTTTCTTTGGACCTATATTGTCAGATTGACCAGTAGTGTCATGAGTACCTTTACGAGTACGATTTCTGGACTTCTTATCCTTCCTTTTGTGGGAATTAGAAACATATAAGGCTCGATGCCCTTTTTCCTTCTTAAGTTTTTCTTCCTCTGCCACCACCCTTGCTATCAAGTCATTAACTGACCAAGACTCATCTTGGAAATTATAATTTGTCTTTATAATCCCAAAATCAGGTGGAAGGGTGTTCAAGGCTTGATGCACAATACAAGCATCAGGAATGGAAACATTAAGAGCTTGAAGCTTCGTCTTTAGGTCTACCGTTTTAAGGACATAATCTCTAACCCCAGCAGTACCATCATACTTCATATTGAAGAACTTTTGAAGAAGTGTACCAACCTCAGCATTAGATGAAATACGGTTTCTAGCATCTAAGGTTGCCATCATTTCCTTAGCAGTACAGTCAGCTGGCAAACTACTTTTCAAGTGTTCTTGAATGGATTTCTTCATTGTCAATAAGCAAATCCGATTGCTCTTTTCCCAGGCAGCATAGTCTGTTTTCTCAGCTTCAGTACTGGTGGCCATGATATCTGCTGGCTTATCCTTTGTAAAAGCAATGTGAACATCCGCTAGCTCTATTCCAAATAGAAAATCCTCTTTCCATTTCTTAAAGTTCAACCCAGTAAGGACCTCAATTGAAATGGAATTGCCGTTTACAGAAAAGGTGATTGGAAAATAGATAAACAATACAATCAGCATCATGTGAGTACTTATACAAAGAGTTACATACATCATCACATAATCACTTTTGGGCAGAAAATATGACATGCAGTTGTATACTCTCCATATGACAGCGGCCATGAGAACATATTCTAATCTTTCGTGAAATCACCACCTTTGGGTGTATGAACCACTAAGATTAGTCATTTCTCAAGTACATGCTATACATGTACCCCTCCATGAACCAATACAAGATCACCTCCTTTGGGAGTATGATCATGCAATAGAATAGGAGACATCCCACTACAATATAATACCGATATTTCTCAAACCTAGTCAAGTGTGCCACTTTGGCGGTCACTACCCAATTAAATCCTTGAAAATCTCTCATACCAGGGATATGTACTTTATGTATCACATTCACTATATACACGTAATGCTAGACGTAAAGACAAGGGCGTATGTCTATGAAATTACATGACATGCTAATTATACTGTTCCATTTATTAATAGACAATGAATTACACTCCACACAGTCCTTATGTGGTGATATACATGTGAGCTACCATATGTATTTCTGACACCATAGAGAAATACAAGAAAATACGCAAAATACCCTAAAAATACATATATATATATATATAGGGTTCTATACGTATTTTCACATCTGTATAAGCTTCAAACATATAAAATAAATACACTACAATATAGAGCATCTCAATACGAGCGCGTCGGTACCAAAAACGTTCAAAATGGACATCGGACGCGCCCACACACGTCGCCGGAAGGCGCGGCGCGTGCGCGTATGCTCAGCCGGTCAAACCAGTCTGAACAACCGGTCCGACCGGTAGACCTGTCCAACCGGTCAACAGTCAACAGACTGGTCCGACCAGTTAACCGGTCGGGTCAAGATCCGGGTAGGGTCAGAATCTGGGTCAACCGGATCCGCGCCCTTGCTGACATCAGCCTGTGGTTTACCGGCGGAAAGACTCGTCGGTTTGGCACGGCCGCATGTGACGGCACGTCCAGCCTCCTCCGGCGACGTTCCACCCACTATTCTTCTCGTCTCGACGAGTAAATTCTAAATATGTAATAAAATTTAATTTTCATCCGACAAAAAATTTTGAAACTGGGCAAAAACCTCTCGAACAAAATGAAAACGGTCCTAATCTGTATGTTTCAATTCTAATCTATGGCAGGCTCTGATACCACATATTGGTCACGAAATGGCACGCCCAAAATCACCATAATCAGAAACCGAAACACGTTAATGGAGAATTGTCGATTCGCGTACCTAGTTTGAAATCCATCGAACTTGACGCAGAATTTGCGACGGTTTCTGAACACGAACTCAAGTTCTTCTCCCCTATAACCTTCGTTAGAACACTGGCCTAATGAGATTGCCACTCACGAGAAGAAAGTTCTCTATAAATCCGTATGTGAGTCAAATTATGCATCATCGGGTAAGGGGAGGGACTTGAGTGCTATTTATAAAGTCTTCGAGCACGGGCCCTCTCATTACGGGCCGGGCCGTATTTGGCCCACACCAGCCAGCCCCATATTAGACTTATTAAGAACCCATATATCTTACTTTTATTAGACCAAACTAATTCAGTTAATTTCAATTAATGAAGCCCACGTTAGAAAATTCTTACAAGATCATGAAAAGGGAAGTTTCTGAGAGAATACTCTAAACGTGCATATGATTTAATGTCTTCGATGATTACATTTTCTTTTTGCGCAGAGAAATCTTCATCTCCAAATAAAAGAACCAAGAGTCATGTATTTTAGATGTGTATCTATCCGTGACTTTGACAGGGGAGCTTCCGAGAGCACATTCCTATGGGAAAACAAATTAATCATATTGAAAGTGAAACTTTTAATCACTTTTTAAATTCCCACAAGCACAACCGGAAAAATTCTAGCGTCCGTAGGCCTAAAATTTGAGAACTTCCATACTGGTTGTCAATACTGTTGGTAAGAAAAGTTGGTGGATAATTTGGCTTGTTACATAATCTGTTTAATATGTTATCAACATTATCGAGTTTTATAGTAAATTATCAACTCATCAGAAATTGTACAAGAGTCATGTACCCACCACTATAATAAATTTACCAACACTGCACTCAATTAGTAGACACACCAATTTCTTACAAGTGTGGTTAATAAAAATTAAAATACCAAACCTAAAAGGAATTTATGAACCTCCCAATAAATACCAAACCTAAAAGTGTGGTTAGAACTTGATTATTCCTAATTGGAAACGATTCTGTTCCACTCACAAAGTTTCATACTGTTCATAAATTATTTTCAATAACAATAAAGGGGAGAGTTGGAATTCGAGCATCTAACCTCTGTCTAATATCATGTCAGAGAAATTATTCTTCTCAAATGTGGTAAAACTGCATCGTACATCAATCGTGCACATAGTTTTTACAACAATTATCGGTTAAAACAAAGCCACACTCCTACGCTAACATTAATCCTAGAAAAAGAAGCCACTCTATTACATTATCAAAACCAACCCGTCATCGAAAACTCTAAAGTACTGGGCCACCTCCATACGTTAAGTATTAGATGACTGAGACAGAACTCTCTGTCCATGATTTCGCGTGGTTTGTACAATGCTTCCAATGGCTTTTTCTTGGGCATTGTCAACCCTTCACCCTCAACCATGTCAACTTCCTCTTCCCCAATCCTCTTCCATTCAAAGCACTGAATTAGGGAAGCAAAAGTTAAGCCCACCATCTTATGAGCCAACTGTGCACCAGGGCATGCTCTTCTCCCCAACCCAAAAGGCAACATCAACCTATTCATTTTATCTTCACCGCTTTCAATTCTTTCAGGCTTGAAGCTCGTCAGGTCGGACCGGTGTTCCGGGTCTCTGTGAATGGCCCAAGCATTAACTAGTACCATTGTGCTTCTCGACACGCTGTAGCCTCCTATTTCGCAGTCATCTGATGAATAGTGTGGTACAAGAAGTGGAGCTGGTGGGTGTAATCGAAGTGTTTCTGAGACGATATTTTGAATATAAGGTAACCTGGGAAGATCTCCTTCATCAACTAAACGATTATGACCGATTTGGGAGTCAATCTCTGCTTTTGCCTTCTCCAAGATGTTGGGATGATTAAGCAAATTGGCGAGTGTCCACTCCATTGTGACTGAAGATGTGTCGGTTCCAACAACAAGGATTGTCTGGCCATTTTAAAATGTTATATTTTGTTTTCATGTCTTGATCTTAATCACCCTTAGCAAATAGAAAGTGTCTCTTTAAATCCTTTCTCCTCATTTATCACTCTATCCGTAGTATTCATGGAGAATTTATTGCTGCCGCTCTACCTGTGGACAGGTTAATCCTACTAAACCACATACTTCCTGGTGTCAATTTCTCTTCTCTCTCTTTATTTATCTCAGTTCACGATTTCTTTCACAGCGATGCTTTTGATTTCGAGCAAAATTACGGGTGCATTCTTCGAAATGCCAAACAAATCATAAGAAGCTAAGCAAAGAGGGAGAGAAAGAGCGATCACCCGCACGAAACCCTTGATGATCTCGTCTGTGTAATACTCCGGCTGCGATGCCTGCAACCACAGGAGATGATCGATCATGCTCTTCTCCTTCTTCTCCTCCGTCTTCCTGTGTTCGTCAACCAGTACCTGCAGCAACCGATCCATCTTTTCCCAACGTCAGACCCCCTCTTCACATACCCCCGTCAATCAATCCATCTTAGAGCTGGCAGATAATCTGATGGATAAAGTGTCATGGCGAACCCCATAACCTCCTCTAACATGTCCCTGAATGCCTTCGCTTCCTCGACATCCGCCACGTCCTCCCCGTAGTACCTCTTCCCTGCCATGACCCTCATCATCATGTTGAGCGGCAGGTCCATCAACGTCGACTTCAGCTCAACTCTCGCGAAGCCGCTAGCTGATCTGTTCCGCCTGAGTTTCAGGAGGAGGCGCCCGACTTCTTCCCTTCGGATGTTGAGGGACGCGTCAAGGCTGTGCGAGGAGAGGATCTGGGTGGTGATGATGCAGCAGAGGTTACGCCAGTGCTCACCACAGGGGGCAGCCGAGACCACGGAGAAGTTGTAGCTGATGTGCTTGCTGAGAAGAAAGTTTGGGCGGTTGGCGAGGACAGTGTCATTCCGAGTGAAGCATTCTTTGACAAGCGACCTCGAGGAGATGACAAGGATGCGGCGGACACCAAGGTGGAGGTAGATGATGGGGCTGTGGGTTCGGGGGAGGGCGCGGAGGGTCCGGTGGACGGGCTTCTTTAGGCTGAGGAGGAGGCCGATGATGGGGACACGGTGGGCTTGGAGGGTGGTTCTTTTTGGGCGTTCTTGGGATTGACCTGTGCAAGATCTAGTGTATGCAAACTATGGTTATTAGAGAGATTATGAATAATACTAACAGCACGTTTTGTTCCTCCATGTTTGGTTTCTGCTTGACTTAAGTTGACGTCAATGAATGTGGGTTGAAGAAGTGAGATGTTTAACTTGAAGAAAAGGTTCTTGATCGACATGAATGGCTTTCTGACTGTGAACTCTGGATGTATATTTGTTCTTGATTTATTAAAAAAAATATGGTGCCTGTATTTTTGTCTATAATATAGGCTCTCGTGAGTCATGGGATGGGAGTTGTTTTTTGGGTTCTTTAAGAAATTAGAATCAAGACGACCATGCTATATGATGTCAGACTCTATTATTGTTAAAGTGAAACTTCACGACAAACATCTTAGGGTGCGCATGAGAACCATTCTTTGCCCAGGAACGATTTCTGAACAGAAATGATTTTTTTTATTCTGTGCCCGGAAACAATTTCTGAGTATTTTAAGGTGTTGGTAACTGTCCAAAATTTCTATTCCTGGAATAGAAAAGAACATAAATGCGTTTGGTAACTACACAAAATTTCTTTTTATTAACAATATTTTAATAATATTTTGAATTGTTTAATTTAATATTTAAATTAAATTAAATATAAAATTAATATTTTATTAAAAATTAATTTAATATTTAATTTAATTTAAATATTTTATATTTTATATAAAAATTAAATATTAAATATTTTATTAAAAATTAATATTAAATATTATATTAATATTTAATAAAATATTAATTTAAATATTTTAAATTAATATTTAAATATTAATTATTTAAATTAATATTTAAATATTTAATATTTTATTAAATATTTTGTGGCCGGTGGCCGGCGACCGGCCACAACTTTGTTGCAGCAACACAAAAGGAAGAAAAGAAAAAAAAAGAAGAAAAAAAACTGATTCTCAAAATTGTGCCGAGAAACAAGAAGCAACTTTTTTTTACTTCTTGTTTCTCTTCCAAAACTGTTTCTCGGCACAAATTTTAGCAAAAATGTGCCCGGGAACAAAAAGTTTACCAAACGCATTTCTGTTCCCAAACTATTTCTGGGAACAAAAGAACAGAAATTTTCACTGTTTGGCATGTTACCAAACGGGCCCTTAAACAAACAGTGGGCCATGTGACAATTCCTTCAAATCAGCCAAAAAAAAAACAAAGATTAAAATAAGACTAGACATAAGCATCTTATGACACAAGATATTAGCATCTCTGTCAAATGTGTCTCTACACTCCAAATAAAAGAGAATTAATGACAAATAAAATATCATAAAAAAAAAACAGAACAACTACAATTTTGATATCTCTGCCAAATGCTGCTTATACCCAAAATAAAAGAAACTAAATAGCTAATAAACTACCGCCTTCTTTTAAAAAAAAATCAGGAAACATGTATATAGTCAAATAAATGAAAATAAACTATTTTGAAGCCATTAGTATTCAAATAATTGAAAAGTAAATGTTAAAATAATCATAAGAATGATGAAAGTATGCAATACGTGAGACTACTTTGACTAAAAACAAAATCACATTGAAATCTTGGGCCTTTTTGGTTACGTTTATATTTGTTTTCATTTATAGATAGAAAATCAATGAACTCGTTATTAGTTTAATTAAATGTTCTTTTGATTAAAAAGCAACATTAGGTTATGCCAAATAATAAATGTTTAGTTAGCTTCATTTTCACTAAACTGTGATTGTAATGTCGAAATGCTAGCAATTTTGTTTTTATTTATATTACCATTGTATCTTTTTATAAAGTATATAGTAAAAATAAATATCAATTAGTTAGAACTAACAAAAGTAACACATTTATTTCTTCATATCATTAAAAAATTTCACTCTCCATTCAAGACATCATCAAAACTGGTTATAAAAAGTTTCAATTATAAAAAGAGGAGCAAAAATTTCAAAGATGTCGATAGCTTTCATGACATCATATGATAGAATTCTCCATTACTAACAATGACATTCGGCTGTTATTGAAATTGTAATCTCATCACTCATTATAACTTCAACGGCACTAAAATCCCTCACCTATTTTGTGGTGAAGAACAAGTTCTAAGTTTGAAGAGATATACGCAATCATTTTCCTTCGTTAATCTAAATAATTAGATACAACCAAAATCACTTTTATAAATATAAAAAACAATTTTTTTCTTCTAAGACAATGGATTATGTTGGTTTTTATTTTTTAAGAAATTGATTTAATTCATAGTCATCCACATGGTGTTTTCAGCAAGAAAATTACTCTTTTACTTTCAAGAAAAGAAAAACAGTTTATGTAAACGTAACCATACGACTTCTTACTTCATCTTGGTTTTACCTCAACTATGTTTTTATCAATTCGTGCAACTTTTGAACTTTAAGTATGACGTGCAATAAAATTCTAAAATTTCTCAGTTGGTACAAGTGGACCTAAATTTTCTTGAAAGGATGTAATTAAATACTTCCAATTACTGCCTAGCTAGCGATCTCGTATCATAACAATCTTTAAGGTTGCTGCACACATAATTTTCGGCGGCCACATAGGCATGCTCTAGTAGAGACTCTGACTGCACGAGCACTTGATTATACAAGTAGAAAACGATATGAAATGTAGGACTCTCAGTAAATTTTTGTCTATAAAAATAGGGGAAGTATTGGAATATGAATATGGACATTTCATCTATGTCTAATTTCGTGTTAGAGAGACTGCCTCTTTCGAAAGTTGTTGAAATAAGGGCCTGCCATGTTCAATTATGAACTAATACAAAAAAAAACACATGCTAGCACAATAGTACATCATTGAAAATAACCTGTTATCGAAAACTACAACGTAAATGAGCTACCCTCATACATCATGAGATGATTAAGAGAGAACTCTATTCACGATCTCACGTGCTTTGCACAATGCTTCCAATGGCTTTTCCTTGGGCATTGTTAGACCTTCACCCTCATTCATGTCAACTTCCTCTTCACCAGTCCTCTTCCATTCAAAGCATTGAATGAGTGAAGCCAAAGCCAAGCCAACCATTTTATGAGCCAAAGGTGCACCGGGACATGCTCTCCTCCCCAACCCAAAAGGCAATATCAACCTATTCATTTGACCATCACCACCTTCGAACCTTTCTGGCTTGAAGGCCGTCGGATCGGGCCATTGTTCGGGGTCTCGGTGAATGGCCCAAGCATTGATCATCACGATTGTGTCGCGGGGCACGTCATACCCTCCTATTTTGCAATCATCCGATGAGTAGTGGGGTATGAGAAGTGGGAGGGGTGGGTGTAACCGAAGCGTCTCCGAGATAATGTTATGAAGGAAAAGTAGCTTCACGAGATCTGATTCGTCTATCAAATGATCCTGGCCGACTTGGGTGTCTATCTCTGTTCTTGCCTTTTCTAAGATATTGGGATGGTTGAGCAAATTGGCAAGCGCCCACTCCATTGTGACAGATGATGTATCAGTTCCAGCAATCAGAAGTGTCTGCTAGTTTAAAATACACTGGATCATGCCTCCTTGGATTGAGTAACTCATATTTTGGATGGCTCTTATCCATCACCACCGATTCGGATAAGTCAGTTTTTCAAACTAAAGCTATACATATCTCTTCCAAAAAGTCATAACTATGCATATCAATGATAAAGGATATAGATTGTGTAGCAATAAGTTGCGCATGCTGCGTAACATATTAAAATCCTAATTTTCAACATAAATTTGGTAAGCTTGACATTCAAGCAACGGTTGTTTTTCAAAATTCACCAGCTCACAAGAAGAATCACTACAATGAAAAAAGCTTTTGGTCAAGGAACCTCAAAATTCTCGGAGAGTTCCACTTAGGTTTGTGCATAAAAATTGAAAGCAGGGTAGAATATTTCCGAATATCGATTCTAACTAGAACTGTATCGTTCAGCTCAAGAAACTAGAGATTAAAACAATAAAAAAAAACAAGACTTTTTTAGCTTAAGAATTGGACCAGTTTGTCATATTTTTTATTATAAGCACCATATTAATCACCACGTGGTTAAAGCTCGCATCGAAAACGATAACGACAACGTGATTTTCCAACTTTTCGTCCAGCTCTAACGCCGGTTTTACCGATCAAAGAAGGGAAAACAAAATACTCTATTTATTTGTCAAGTGGGCTTCCCCTATTTTGCCAAAGTCAAAAGCAAGCTCACTTATTGGCAGAGAAAAATTGATAAAGCAAGTCCACCGAGTTGCAATTTATCAAAAAAAAAATATTTAAAAATTAGTATAAGTATCATATTTGGACGAAAATAGACGGAATAATATATATGTTTTATGGTGAAAGCACATCGAAAGTTAGTTCCATGCCCATTAAAATATCGAACTAACTTTATAGGTCCGATAAAATGTGGGCTCAAATTTGAATAAGTGACCTAGACACCAAATGTTTATAGTGTGAAAAATTGCAATTATGGTATGTATTATCCACAGGTACATGAATTTTCATTTCTTAACTATCTAAATTCTACCTTACCAAGAAGTTATTGTACCGTTTATATACCATATTATCTAAACTATAATTATTTAAGGTTCATTTTTTTTTTTTTGATAACCCAGGGAACCCCCGCACGGCCGACAGCCGGGGAGTAAACCCTGGGGGCGACACGTGCTAGCCACCACACACGTGCCACCGGTTCAGTCACCCTGCGGCGCCCGGGATTCGAACACTCAACCTTTTGCGAGAGGAAGAGTGCGCGCTCCAGCAGCGCCACCCAGGCGGGTGGTTTTTATTTAAGGTTCATATGGGTCGGTAAATTGTTAAAATTTCATTGGTTGGGTTTTCCGCTCGCTACTTCCCGTCAATGAAACCAAAAACTTAACAATCTAGAGGACCACGGTCGCATCGCAGGCAGCTCGTCGACAATAAGATACCGACAAAATAATTGCAAAAGAACCAAAGAGATCAAAACAAGCAACCAACCAAAAACTTCTCGAGACCAGATAAGAAAAACTCACCAGCAAGAACCCCTTGATGATCTCGTCCGTGTAATACTCCGGCTGCGACGCCTGCATCACCAGCAAGTGATCGATCGTGCTCTCCTCCTCCTCCTCCCTCTCCTTCTTCTTCCGATGGTCGTCGATCAGCCCCTGCAAGAACCCGTCCGTTTTCTTCCCGAGCTTGAACATCCTCTTCATGTACCCGCCGTAGTCAATCCACCTGAGTGGCGGCAGGTAGTCCCCGGGATATGAGCTCCCTGAGTACTTCACGATCTCCTTGATGATGTCCCTGAAGGTCGCTGCCTCCTCCACGTCGCTCACGTCCTCCCCGTAGTACCTCTTCCCCGCCATCATCCTCATCATCACGTTGAATGTCAGCTCCGTAAGGGCCGCCCTCAGCTCCACCCTTGCAAAGCTGTCGTTGCTTTGGCACCTGAGCAGCTTCCTCATGAGGCGCTTGACCTCATCCTTGCGGATTCTGAGCGATGTGTCAAGGCGGTGTGAGGAGAATATCTCAATGGCACCGATTCGGCGGAGGTTGCGCCAGTGATTGCCGTAGGGGGCGCCGACGACGGTGGTGTAGTTGTACCCGAGGTACTTGCCGATGATGAACCTGGGTCGGTTTGCAAGGACGACGTCGTTCTGGGTGAAGCATTCCTCGGCGACGGACATGGAGGAAACGATGACAATGGGGCGGACGCCGAAGCGGAGGGAGAGGATGGGGCCATAGGTGTGGGAGAGAGCGAGGAGGGTCCGGTGGACGGGCTTCTTGAGATGGTGGAGGTGGCCGACGACGGGGAGGGAAGGCGGGCTTGGAGGGTGGTTCTTTTTGGGCGTTCTTGTGATTAATCTGCGCAAGAGCTTGTGAGTGAGTGCGATGATCATTAGAGAGGTTGTGAACAAGAATAGCAAGTTGTAATTCTCCATTTTTGTTTGGTTTTTGCTTGATCCAAGTTGATTTTCGGTGATGATGTTTGGGATAATGGAGGGGTTAACGAAAGGGGTCGTCTTGTTGACTTCCCTGGGCGGCCGCTTGCTTAATGTGTGTATTTATATAAGCACAATATACATCGAGTTATACATAAAATATTCCTTATTTGTGGCTGGAGCAGGTGAGTTCCTTGGGTTGTTGAGTCAAGATGACCAAGCTAACCAGTTTCAACTTGTTAGGTGAAAATTTAGATGATTTTAATACTTCTCAGCTACATGTAACTTACATAAATTTCAATTTAAGCTGTAAAGAAACAAAGTTTTGGATTGTAACTCTAAGGTCTGAATTTCGAATATAATACACAAGAAATACCTTTTATAAGATTTGAGACATTTCATTGAGTTTTATAGACAATTTACATCTTTACCCATTAAATTCAACATGCAAAAGCAATTTGTACATCGGTAATCGTCTGGGGCTTCGGCTAAATTTTTAGGAAAAAATTCAAAAAGGTTGAAATTGAGGATAGGATTTGCTTTCTATAGAAAGAAGACATTTTCTACTGGTCAAGGAATATTATCTGTATTTGCAGGTTTGAATGGCAACCTCTTATATGTTTCCATCTACAAGTTGTACAAGTACCATGCTTGGGCAGGAGAACCTGTGAATTTTACGAAACTTGCGAAATTGGCATGACTGAATAGGTTATACGATGGTTATTAGCATTTACGAGGTATAGCATGCGCATGATAGCCGCCAGAAAGATACTAGAGACCCTACAAAATGTTTACGAAAAAGGTATTTATGTACTAAAATAGACATCAGAATTTTATAAATTATTCGGCTGTATATTCCAACGGAAATTGTCTCTGAGTCTATATCACTATCGATGAGACTCTTATTCTGTCGCATGATGCACTAGTGTTTTGCCACGTGTCACGTGCATGTGAAAAGTTGATTAAGGATGCCGCTTCTACTAATCTTCCTGGTACCGTCTCTACTAACCTCGTTTTATACACAAAATAATTGCCTTGCATATGCGATTATACATAAGGAAAATACTTTTTGAGTACATTAAGCAATGGTAAAAGGTTGATTTTACATAGCCAAGCTTGTGCTATTAGACAATTAGGAAAGTTTATGGTCTTTCTGAGAAGAATTAGATTAGTAGAAAAGGTTATAATCTTCCAGAGAAGATTAATTGAACAGCGAATGGACATTTACATAAGCTATGAATATGCAAACGAATTAAATTAATAGCTTGCAAATTTGAATGATTGGCTACGGAGGCGTCTCCGATGTGCTACTTATGTGGAGAAAGCGGTAAAACCTCTTCTTGCAGTGTGGAGAAGGCAATTTTTGGTAAACTACAATTCTACGTAACACAACTAAGAGCAACACTAAGAGGGAACTTTGTAATTATATACTTCTATTGATATTATTTGGCAATTTTTCATTATGATAATTGTCCATGAAGTTCCATTCTTAAGCCCATAGAAAACTAGATTATGATAATATAATTCGATATTTTTATGATCATTGTTAAGTCTCTTCATTATCGCACTTTTTCGGTAACTCTTTATTTTTGTCAACCACCCACTTCTACAGTAGCATTACGATTACCTTTTCTTTTCCTCTTTTCTTACGTGGATAATGCACACGTGAACGTGGGTGTCCCAGACCAAATGCATTCCTAACCAAAAGGACTACCAAGTCTTTAACATCTAGACATTTACAAGAAATTTATATTCTAAGTAAAAGAGAACAAGTAAATGTAAATGACCCACCCACTCAAACCAGATATATTATTAGAAAAAAACGTATTTTATTAACCAAAAACGTTTAAAATTCAATCGTGTGGAAGATAACAGAAGTTTGGTATTGGTTTGACCCACTTGATAGTCTCCAAAACCCAACCAAATGAAATTGGATCCCTTGATCGTTTCAAGTTCTAGATTCGGATTATTCAAATATATAATATATCGCGCCCTGCCAAATTTTTCCTCGGAAAGAGGGAACATGGCGTAGCCTGGTACGCGCTAACGCTACATCTATGTCTGGGACTTAACTCGAGCTTTTCTAAATCCATATCATATCGCAACTTGTAGTTTAAGTTTTTAACCTGTAAATGATTTTTATCTATGAGTCATCACTAATCAATTTGGGATGGGTCAATTAGAAACCTAAGTAAAGTTATGAGAGAATCACCTTACTCTTACGAACCAGAGATTAAGTGAGTTTGGGGATTTGGTTACACTAGTTAAATGACTAATGCCCTTTCAATACCTTTTATCCTACTCATTTCAAAAATACTTGTCAGGCAATTCAGATTATTTTTAGGACTTATCTCCTAACGTGTAAGGTGATCATGCAAGTGCACAATATTTAACGATTAGCAGTCAAACTAAATATGCAATCTAAAATTCTATCCCTAACTAAGGCGACAACATTTAACACATGACAATTTATGTAATTATATTCTAATTAGAAACAACATGCATAATAATAATAACAATATTAGTAAAAATAGCATGTAAAATCCTACCGTGTAGTCCTATAGACTTGTCCAATTTAAACATGATTATTAATCAAAATCACATAATTTAGAAAATTATTCAAAAATGATTTTTTAAAACTATTTGCTAATTTTAAAAGAAATAAAAAAATGATTTTTTTATTTTTAAAAGAATTTTTTATATTAAATTATAATATTATATTGTAATGATAATATAATACATTATAGACGGATCTGGGTCGAATCTCCACACCCGACCCAAGTTCATCGACCCATAGCCGGATCGGGCCTAATTCACGGGCCCGGCCTAGTTCACAAAAAAGGGAGAAAATTACCAAAAAAGTCCTAAACCTTTTTGTAATTGTGTTAATTCATTCATAAACATTTTTTTAGCCAAGTTAGTCATAAACCTTTTGCAATTGTGCCAATTCAGTCCATGTGGCCAGTGCTGACGTGGACGCCGTCCGGCGCGCGGCCGGCTGACGTGGCAATATTTTAATAAATTTTTTATTATTTTTTGAATTTTTTATATTTTTCTCTTTATTTTTTTTTCCTATCTTTTTCCATGGTCGCCGATCTGGTGACCAGCGAGTTCCACCTTGCCCAGTGACGGCAAGGTTGCCTAGATTTGGCTGGTTGGCCTGGCTATCGCCGGGCGAGGTCAAGCCTCGCCATGGCCGGGGGCGAGGCTCAACTTTGACTGGCGATGGCGAGGCTCGACCTCACCCAGCGATGGCGAGGTCTTGCCAGATCGGGTGACCTCACCGTCGCCGAGCGAGGTCGAGCCTTGCCCAGTCATGGCGAGGTCGACCTTGCCCGGTGTCGCGACCGAACTCCCGAGCCCTTTTTTGGACAACATGCAAAAAGCAGGGGGGCTCGCCTGGTACATCCTAAGTCTAGGTTTAGGACTTAACTCGGGCTCTCCCAAGCCCATACCATATCGCGACTTAAGGTTTAAATGTTTAACATGCAAATGGTTTATACCAAGGAGTCGCCACTAATCGATTTGAGGTGGGTCGATTAGAAACCCAAATAAGGTGATGGGAGAATTACCTTATTCCTACGAACCAGAGATTAACTGAATTCGGAGACTTGGTTACATTAGTTTGATAACTAATGCCCTTTCGGTACCTTTCTACCCTGTTCATTTTTTGAAAACATTTGTCAAGCAGTTTGGATTGATTTTAGGACCTTTCTCCTAACATGTGAAGTGATCAAGCGAGTGCATAATCAGAAACGATTAGCAGTCATGCAGCCTATAGTTCTAGCCCTAACCAAGTCAGATGACATTCAAAACCCGGCAGTTCATGCAATTGTATTAAAAACATGCATAATAACAACGCAACAGTAATAATAAAACCTACAACATATTACGGCGCAATTTCAGGATTATCTAATTTAAATAAGACAACAACATGCATAATAATACAATAAAGGATTAAAACACTCAGATAAGTCACTAAAAAAAATTTAAAAAAAAAATTTTTTGAAAATTTTTTTTTGAAAATTTTTTTTTATTATTTTAAAAAAAATTTCGAGATTTTAAAAAAAAGGAAATAAGAAAAGGAAAATAAAATTTTTTTTGAATTTTTTTTGAATTTTTTTTGAATTTTTTTAAATA
Organism: Syzygium jambos; assembly: GCA_031216235.1. NCBI lineage: Eukaryota > Viridiplantae > Streptophyta > Magnoliopsida > Myrtales > Myrtaceae > Syzygium > Syzygium jambos. The sequence continues at coordinate 9,926,064 of CM062227.1, forward strand.
TTTTTTAATAAAATAAAAATATAATATAATATAATAAACCGGTCGGGTCGGGTACGGTCCGGGTCAACGGATCCGACCCAAGCGTTGACCCGGGTCGATTCGGTCGATCCGAATCGGGTCGGATCCGACCTGGGTCAACGATCCGACCCGGGCGTTGACCCGGGTCGGTTCGGTCGATCCGGATCGGGTCGGTCGGATCCGACCTGGGTCAACGGATCCTACCCGGGCGTTGACCCGGGTCGGATCTATTGATTCGGGTCAAATCTGACCCGACCATACAGACCCGCAGAGGGGACGCCGGCGAACGCCAAAATTGGCCGATCGCCAGCCGACCTAGACCGGCACCGCCCTCGATCAAACCTCTGGGACCATCACCAAGCCTCGCCGCCCACCAAGGTCACCGTCCGACTGCCGTTCGCCGGCCGGCGATCCAAATTAAAAACCGACCTCATTTAGGCATTTCGTCAAACAAATGGCGTGCGTGACCAAAATAGGGAGATACCGACCTGTTCCGGCGACTCGGTCGACTCCAGCCGCCCAAATTACCTTCGGTGGTGACACACGGACGGCGGGGGATGGCGGTATGGGCCGGGATTCGCGCGAAACGGCCGGCGCGGGTCCCGGCCACACTGAGCAGAAAAACAGAGCAGAACAGAGGAGGATCGGGCCGGGGGGAGAGCTCACTGTCGACAGCGTGTCTGGGGGTCTCCGGTTGATCGAGAGGCGACGGCGACGCGACTGGGAACCTGCAAGAGCCAACTCTCCTCCCTTTCTCTCTCTATTTTCTCTCTTTCTCTCTCTGCTCTTCTCTCTCTGTCTCACAAAATGGCCGACCGGAGGGGTGTTCCGGGCGTTGCCGGTCGGCTTGCTGGAGACGGCGAGATCGGCTGGGACCTGCCAGAACCTCTCCGGCCCCTCTCTCTTCTCTGTTTCCCTCTTATCCTCTCTGTGTTTTTTTTCGTTCCAAACCGAACCCAAAACCGATCCTCCCCCCCCTCTCTCTCCCCTCTCTGGCCCGTATAGATAATGATGATTACGCCACCCTCTGCTCCCCTTCAATGCTCTGCACCGGCCTACCGTTCCTACTGAAGACTTTCGTGGCCAATTTGCACGGTGGAGCGGATAATCCGCATGTCCCAGGCGCGGTCGGGACAGAGGAGAACAGAGGCAGAGGGAGGCTGAACCGGGGGAGGTGGAAGAGAAAGAAGGCTGGGCCGGGCCGGGCCCAGCTCGCGCGGGAAGAGGAAAAGAAAAGAGAAGGTGGGCTGGGCCAGCGGGGGGAAAGAGAAAGAAGAAGAAAAGAAAAAGGAAAAGAGAGGGAGTGGGCCGGAGGCCCGCGCGCGTGGGGGGAAAAAGAGAAACGGGCCGGGACGGCCCGGCCCGAATCGATTTTTTTTTTCTTTTTTTTTTCAAATAATTAATTAATGACTTTTTAATTAATTAATAATTTTTTTGAATTTTTTTTGGGGTTACTCTAATAGTCCCTATTTATGCAAAATGTGCCTAATTTCTATATGCAATGCATTTAAATAGAAATATTTTGTTTTAGGAACTAAAAAATTAATTCCTAAATTTTGCACATTTAATTTTGGGGGCAAATTAAAAATAGGTGTCAACACCCGGCAAATGCGAGGCCGCCCAAATCTGGCGAGACCTCGCCGTTGCCGGGCTAGCTCAACCTCGCCCGGCAACGACGAGGTTCGACCTCACCCAACGACGGCGAGGCCTCACCAAATCTGGGCGAGGCCTCGCCGTCGCTGGTCGTGGTCAATCTATGGCGAGGTCGACCTCGCTCGATGATGGCGAAGCTCGCCCTTGCTAGTGCCGGTGAGGGCCACCCTCGTCCACGGCCAGCAAGTTCCACCTTGCCGACCTCAGCCTCTCGTCATTTGCCGGACAGACGATAGGGGAAGAAGATAGGAAAAAAAAGAAAGATAAAAAAATAAAATAAAAATTGAAAAATAATTAAAAAATATTAAAATATTGCCACGTCAGTCGGCCAGTATCCACGTCAACGTTGGTTGGCCAAAAGTGATCGAATAGACTTAATTGGCACAATTGCAAAAGGTTTAAGACTGAATTGGCACAATTACAAAAGGTTTAGAACTTTTTTTTTTTGTAATTTTTCCCAAAAAAAGGTCCCAAACCTCTAAAAAAAAATAAATGAACTAAACCTGGCCCAAATCCTATTTTCTAATCCAACCTAGCCCACTAAACTAAAGAAAAAGAGATTTTTATTTTTTTAGGAAATTGTGTTGGGTTCCTCGCCCAACCCGGATCCGACCCAAATTCCCCCGGTCATAGACCCTGTGACATCCAAAAATTTCGTAATAATATGTTTGTGACGTTAGAAATTTTCTGTGTTTGAAAATGATACTTAGATTTAAAGCTAAGTATTATTTTCAAGTTAGTATTCATGCGGATACGTAGGAATTTTCGTTGGATCGTATTTCGCAAAGCGCAGATTCGGAAACGTAATCGTACCAAGTCCGACGCGTTTAATATTTAGACGTTGTCGTATACGTTAATTGTAGTGCGGTGTTAATTAAATTACTGTTATCTTAGTAATTAGTGGGTCTTATTATTATTATTATTATTAATCTTGGTTAAGTAATGTTTTTGCCGTTGAGGAAAAAAGGGGGAAGATATCTTCTCAAAATATCCCTTTGGACTCTTCTTCTCTCACGTGGCTATTGAAGGAAAAGTTAACAGAATGCCATTTGTCCCCTTGAGCTAGACACCTAAGTCTTGGGTAATCATTTTCCTTGGCCAATACTCCCACGATTAAGCCACTAATTTCTTCTACCTGGCTATGATGAAGAGATAAGGTGCCACATGTGAATACAACAAATTTACCCACCTCTTCGTATACTTCTTAGTTTTCATCTTTGCCTGGGAAATTACCGAAGATAATTTCACCCAAACTAACATTCTCTTATTCACTTTCTACTCTCACCATCACCAATCCGAAATTTCCGAGAGAGTTTTAACCTTTAGGGTGTTCAGATTATGTGCAAGGTAAGTGAAAACTCTAGGTTTAAGCTAAATAAATCTACTTGGCACTTGTAACTTGGTTGCTTAAGAAAGGTTATTTTAATGTGCGATAATGAGGTTATGATGATGGTTGAATCTGTTTTGCTAGTTCTGTGCACGTTCTAATGGATGTGATTTGTTTCCTTAAAGTATAATGATAATCGGCAAGCGAAATGATTAAATCTGATCGTGTAAGTGTTATCTTTGAGGTGATTTTTAGACTCTTCTTATTGGTTTTATGTATGTTTAAACAGAATAGAAAATCGTTTCACTCAAAGTGATGATTATGTTTATTTTTGATACTCAAAGTAATGATTATGTTTACGTTTGATACTCAAAGTGATGATTATGTTTATTTTGAAACTGGGCAGATTTTAATCTCAAAATCTGATTCTATATATTTTTTAAACTATTCAGACTTTACCTTCAGACCTTATGTTCAGACTTTACCTTCATACCCTACCACTCAGACTTTACTTCAGAATTTACCGCTCAGACTTTACTGCTCAGATTTTACCGTTCAAACTTTACCTTCAGACTTTAGCCTTGTGGGTCTGAACTCGCTTCTGAGTCTGAACCCGCTTCTGAGTTTGAATCCTCTTCTAAGTCTGAACTTCCTTCCGAGTCTGACTTGCTTCTAATGACTCGAATTTGTTTCTGAACCCGAATTTGCTTCTGAGCTAAGTTTACTTTTGAGTTTGAAATGTATTGTTTCATATTTTTTAATTGCTCGAATGATGCATTTCATGGCTTTAAAGTACAAAAATCGTAATGGCTCGGTATGGGACGGGCCAAAGCGGATTTATGCATGCAAATACTTGGTTGTCATGACTTGCATGAGAATAATATTAATTTCGTCGCCCATTTAATGGTGTGTAACGATGCCCCGTGTGTCGGGATGCCCCGGGGAGTGTTTCGGGATGCCTCGGGAGTCGAGATGCCTTGTTGGTCGAGATGCCCCGAGAGTATTCGGGAGGATGAAGTAATGAACCTAATCGCATGAGCATAAATGTTTTACATCATGCTTGCATCTGAGTAAAAATATCATGATATGTTGCATTATTCATATTTTGCGGCACATTCAGACGGAAAAGATATAACTTGCATTCAAGTTCTATGCATATCGTTTGCTATGCATGCATATGTGTTTATGCCACGTGAAGTGATAAGCTGATTTTCCTAACTTAAAACTAGAGATTTCATTTGCTGGGCTTCGGCTCATTCCATTATTTTTCAGACATGTAGGATGGATGTTCCACAACCCCTACGTTTTGGAGTTCCTGTTCATCATAACGCTGTTTATGAGGATGTGTTTGTGCCAGAGTCTAACGCCGTATATACTAAGCGTAGTTCTACGATATAGGTTGATGTGAGGCTTCCAGAATGGGTTCCTTATCTTTTTGTTGCTTATTATTTCAACTTAAAGGGCGAGTTGATTGGCCCGTTGAGGGGCTTCGACCTAGACAATGATGGTTCCGCAGCGGAGGGTGAAGTGATTGACCCGTGACAGCTTCGGACTTTAGGCAGACTTTTGGATGTAAGATCTAGTTGGAGATAGGCAACCAGACCTACCTAGTTTTTGTTTTTTGTACTTGTACGATGCTTTGTCTGGGTTGTAAATCTGACAAGAGTTTATTAATTAGAAGATAAACTATTTTGACTAAATTTGTGTGATATTCATGTTTAGTCTTTATCTTCCGCTGACCATATTAAAGATAATTATAACGGATTTGTGTCGCACATGACGTTCTGGGGCATCACAAACCCCACTTCTCTTCCTCTTCACCTGCGACGCTCAGCGTTTCACCTGCCGCGGCCATGCGTTGACGCCCGACACCCGAGCCACCATCGCCTCGCCACCGTGATCTGAACCCGGCGCCGCTCCTCCGCCCATGTCGCTGCCAACTCAACTCGCCTCCTTCTCACCCTCGACGCTCTACATCCTGCGCTACTCATTCCTCTCGGCCTTGACAGAGATGGCAAACACTCAAAAGCGCAAACATCATGGGACGCCTCAACCACACCAAACGGTGTCCAGACGACTTGACCTTGACCAAAATGGGAAAACAAAAACCGGATCTAATTGAGGCATTTCAACAAACAGGTAACGGGCGCTCCAAAAAATGACGGATTTTCGACTTAACCGTGACTCAAACCCGATCCGAACTCTACACATGAACAGGATGTAAACCACAGTTAGGCATGGGATGAACGGGAACCAAAGCCGCGTGTGTCGGATGGCCACAAGCTCTGGTCTGAGCCACCCAAAAAAACAAGGCCGAAACAGAGGGGGGTTGTCGGAGCAAAAAAGGGCTGCGGTGGTCGCCGGCCTTACCCGACTTGGCGACGGTGGCTAGGAGTCGAGCCTGAGACGACTTAGGTCATGGCTGGCTATCTTAATGCCATTGAGCCAGGATCCTCGACGAAAACGATCCCGAATCAAATAAAAGCAAATAAACAGCGAAACAGGATTTATCGAGGCTTGGCGTGGGGAAGAGACGCGGCCAAAGGGGGGCGTCAATCGTGATTGAGAAGTAGTGGTCATTGGAGGGACTCTGCGACTCTCTGTCTAGCTCCCTTTTCTCTCTCTAGATCTCTCTCTTCTCCTCTCTAGATCTCACTCACCAAAACCGAACTCCCCCCCCCCCCCCGCGCCCCACCCTCTCTCTCTCTTCAGCTTTTATGGCGGCTGGTGGCCACCTGCTCCCTCCTCTTGGGCCGCACAGACTCTGCTCTGCCCTTGACTTCTCCCTGGCCTTGTGTTTTTACTTGGTTAAGAAGGCGCTCTCCTTCACTCGATCGTCGCTCATAAGGGTGATCGGTTCTAGAGTGGGTCGGGTCTAGACCTAGAACTTGAAACCAACCCTGTTATAATCGGTACTCAATTTTTGGAATCTGAAACTAACCTTGTTTTCCCTAGACCTTATTTTGGAACCGACCCTGTTTTTTCAGTCCGGTTTCAATGTCTACTCGAGAACCTATTTTTTTTTTGTTCCTTTTTCCGGTTTCATTTTTTTCCAGCAAAATAATATAAATAGCAATGAAACAATTCAAAGTAAAAGATGAATAACAAAAACCACTATCCGCCAAAAGTAACAATCCCCAAAATGAGCAATTGAAATTACAATCCATCAAAATCAACAATCCAAAAGCACTGTGTGGCAAGACATAGTCCAATCGCATAAATCTTTAAGAGTCACATTTCCAGGGAATCTGTTCAACATGTTTAGCTCTTTATTTTGCGCCATGACGAGAGAACTCCTCACTTTTGTTTCCGAATTAAATATCTTGAAAGGAAATCAAGAGACTTAGCAGTAAAGCATCTGCTCTCACTAGAGAAATGTCTGTATATCTCATCTGAATCACACAATATTTAGATGACTTTAAGGACCGTACTATTTCGTTCATAGTTGTGAAACAGATCCCAATATTAAATCGAAAACTGGTTCTAAAACCGGTGAAGTAGGGTAACATGATCTAGGGTTTTTACTTTTTTTTTTACATTATCTCAAAACCGATCTGGGTTGATTTTTACTTGGACCCGAAAACTGGACCGGTTCTAATCGGTTCCCAAAAAATAGAACCGGTTTCTAGACCTATTTTTCGAGTGGGCCGGTCCGATTTTCGAGTAAACCCGGTCCGGTTACACACCCCTAGTCGCTCATCCACGGAGACAGAGGAGAGAGCAAGAAGGAAGAAGGGAGGAGAGAGGGGAAAGGAAGAGAGAGGGAGCCAGGCCCTAAAGGGAAAAGGAAGAGAGGGCCGGGTTGATGATATTTTTAAAAGAAAAATATGTATATTCTAATAATGCAAAATACACCTAAAGTCTACATGTCATGCAATTAAATAAAAATATTTTTGTTTTAAGAATAAAGAATTTAACTCCTAATTTTGTGTAATTTAATTGGGCATTTAAAAATAGGTGTCAACATAATATTATCAATGTTATTGCACATGAAAATATGGGTGTGCAATGGGAACCGCTAGAATCGTGAACCGCTCAGACCATACCAAATTGGCTAGTTATGGGCGGTTCTCAAAGGCGCCGATCTAGTTCCCAGTTCCAAGGTATGAACCAGACCACCCGGTCTAGACCGAATGTTTCATAGAGAAATCAAAATAAACATCTTTTCTTCGTCTTCTTTTATCTTCTTCTTCTTCATCATCTTCGTTAGGGGTGTGCAACGGGAACCACCCGGACCGGGACCGGACCGGACCGGTCGATTCTAGGCGGGCCTAGGGGGTGTTGGTCTGGTCCCCGGTTCCCATTTTTGGAACCGGTGGACGGTCGGTCCGGTTCCCGGTTCCATGGTGAGAACCGGACCGATCGGACCGATAGGACCGGACCGATCATTTATGCATATTTTTTAAAAATTAGCTAGTTATTTTTTTATCTTTTCAAGGAATTTATTTGTTATTACTGACTTGCCAATTTTGTGAGCCATCAAGCTGCTGCGAATGGGTTGACTTTTTTATTTTTTTTAAAAATTTCTAAACTGTTACTTTACTTTCCCAATTTTCTGCCTTCTAGTTACTTTCCCAATTCTTCCTCTCGGTAACCCTAACCACAGTAACTTGAGCAAAGCCAAGCCTTCCCGCGTCCGAGGCTTCCCAGTTTCCCTTTTGCCGCCTCGCCTCACGCCTTGCTCCGAGCGAGTCGCTCGACGTCAGACGCCTTTCCCTCTTGTAGCCTCGCCTCTCGCCTCGCTCGACGTCCTCTAGCGGCCTCGCTTCATGCCTCGCCTCACGCCTCGCGGCCTCACCTCACACCTTGCTCTGAGCGAGTTGCTCGACGTCGATCGCCTTTTCCTCTTGCAGCCTCGCCTCTCGCCTTGCTCGACGTCCTCTCGCGGCCTCGCCTTAGGTCTCCCTTTTCGCCTCGTGGCCTCGTCTTCCGTCTCGCGGCCTCGCCTCACGCCTCACGCCTCGCGGCCTCGTTGGAAACTATACTTTGCCGCGGCACTTCATCTATGGCCAAATTGAGTGTTGAACTTCAACACTTAAATAAATGTAATTTTTGACTTCCAATGGATAGTATTGAACAATGGCAGAAATGTGTATTGAACTTTTGTTGATATGGGGTTCTACTCTTTTTTTTTTTTGCCTCTCTAATAACACGTGTTTAAATTAGGGGACGTATATTTTTGGAAGCCCACATGGGACATATATATATATATATATATTTTTTACAAGTATTTGATTCATTTGAACCGGACCGGACCGGACCGGACCGGTCGGTCCGGTCCGGTCCCCGGTTCCAAGACTAGTCGGTCCGGTCCACGGTCCCAAAAATTGGGAACCGGTCCTCTCGGTCCGGTTCCCGGTTCTTGGATGGGACCGGACCGGGAACCGATCACCCCTAATCTTCGTCTCCAATGCACGGCCAGTGAGAAAAAGAGGGTACCTTTGAAGGAAAGGACCTCGTGGTCAGAGCTCTCGTTGGAAGAGGGGGTCTTACCTGAAAGTCTTTGAGATGCGAGGTTGCGTAGTTGACTGATTGACTTCCTCTCAGCTTCTGTATCATTGCTTAAAGTTTTATACATTTGTTCTCTTTGAATAATGTATAGCAGGTGGCATGAGAATGGGAGGATGAACACGCAGCGTCTCACATGGAGTGATGACAACAGATGAATCTTGATTTGCGCTTTCTCAGTAAGTATTATTCTGCATAGATTGAGCGACACCTTGTGCGTCGTGCCTCACATGAACTGATAAAAGGAAACAAGGGATCGATCTTCTTTGATTCAAACAGTTCTCGGTTGATTCGAAGCTTTTCTATCTTCTGTAAACAGCCATTCGTTGTGGTTCTTGTCTCGAGCATCTCCGCCCTCTGCCTCCCCTCGTCCGATGGTTTGCCTCCTAGCCCAACCCTCCCGTGGCCATCCTCTCTAACTTCTTTCTCGGCCGGACCCTCGACTTGGTCAACAAGCTCGACATCCACCGGCTCCGTTGGACAGCCCAGCAACTAGTTTGGTTTGGTTCCAGGACCAGGTGGTCCGATTCCCGATTCCTGAGTGATATCCGATTTTTGGGTGGGATTGGATTGGACCGGAAGCCAACCACCCTATCCAATCCCACCTAGTGAAAAGTTAGTCTATCTAGACTTTTCTAATTAATTAATGATTATTTAATGCGGCAATTAGCCAAGTAATAAGAACTCTAAAAGATTGGGCTATCTTTTCTTTTTTTTGTGAAATGCGTCTTTAGAATGACAAGCCTTATAAAACCGTTCTTGCGATGAGGCTGAATAAAATTGAATTTAACATTTTTCAATAGTTGGCAACCAATCGAAGGGGGATAGGTGTTGGTGTGCTGTTAGAATTTCAGTGGCAATCTTACACGTCATACTTATATGTACACATGGCGCGCATTTAACCCTATGTTGAATGCCGACAGTAGATAATGCCAGTGTATGGAGACGACGTCTCAACCCGGTTTCTGGCCCATCTCTCCATGCGATCTTATTTTCGTGACTATTAAATATTAGGGCTCCATTTGATAAAGCTATTGGAGAAAGTTTTCGGAGAAATGTAAAGAATTTTAGGTTAAAAGAATTTTCGAAATGTAAATAGCATTTGAGAAAGTATAATTTAAAATACACTAAAAAAACAACTTTGATTAAAATGAAGTTAGAAAAAATCGCACTTGTAAAACATTTTTTCTATTCATTAAAAACAAAAAACTGAATCAAATCCTTCAACTGATGCCATCAAAGGGCTCAAGCCATCGGCAAGCCAAATCTACCACCGGTTACCGTCATTGAGGTTGCACAACCTTAGGTGACCCCAAGCTGAGGTTGCACAATCCCAATGAGACTCAAAGGCCTTAACATTTGGCAAAGGGCCTTTAGAGACTCAAAGGTCTTTGCCGTCCTATTGGCCCAAAAAATGAGCCAGATGAATATTAGCCCACCGGAATAAATCAGTGGTCTTACCTGGTGCATAAGCCTTAGTCCATGAGATTTGATGGATCATGTGAAACCACATGGGACTGAGGAGATTTAATTAATTACATGAACTGTGCTTGCCACACCAAGTCTAGCTAATAACTTCTCCATACTGGAATTGGGTGTTGACCTTATAGTTATAAACCTTCCAAAGAAAACATAATAGCTGATTCGGGTGCAGTTGATTCGAGCCACTTATTAGGTCAGTAGGAGGCGGGACCAACATGATCTGCCGGTTGAATTAACTGGTTTTCGGATATAAACTCAACCATCCTACTATAACTTAAAGTTCAGGAGTGATCGGTTACAAGGTGAGTTGGTTCCTGATTTAGAATTGGGAATTGGCCCTATGACTCAGTTCCCGATTCTACCCGAAGATCAACCCATTTTATATTGTGGGTAAAAAACCAAATTCTTAAAAACAAAATATAAAAGTCGCACCATTTTTACCCTAAAAAACATTTGTTACTCGAGTGGTTATTTTGCCGGTAGTATTTGTCGCAAAGATATTGTCTTCTCTTTTTTTTTTTTTTTCCTAAAAGAGGCTTCAAAACTAGTTCAACTTGAGAATCGTATTGATTGAACCGGTTCTGGACTGATTCTAGGTGAGCCGAACAGGAAATGGTTTAGTCTAATTTCACGTTTGTCGCGACCTAACCCTTGAGGGCCGTCTTGGGAGAAGTAGGTTTAGAGGTACTTTACGAGACACTCCCTAAGTCTGTACCTCACATGACGTTGATTGTCTAAATTTACGTGCTCCATTTGGAGTTGTCACTAGTTACGATTAAATGTCAGCCAGAAATCCTAAAATCAAAACGTGTGAGTATCGTCTCGATGCATACGCAACCAGAGATTTTTAGGGATCAAAGACTTGATTACAATAGTTTTTCAACTAATGCCATCTCAGTACCTAAATTCGACTATTTGTTAACCAACATGCCGGACTAATTGAGAATCTTGAAATTTCGTCCTAATCATTTGAAAGAGAACAACAAACAAAGTATTTAAAATGCACAATCAATTGAAATCAAAAAATGAAAATACACAAACAACGACATAACATCATCTCTAAAAGAATAAATAATAAAAAATTCCTAAAAGTAAAGCCCTAACGGCTTATTCAATTTCGGATTCAATTTTTGTTCAAGCCTAAAGTGTTTATTGAAAGCCCTAAACTAAGAGAATTCTACATTTTTTTAGCTTTTCTCACATTTTTTATTTTTCTGAATCTTCTGAAATTTTTTATTTTTGTATATTTTACTTCGAAAAAAGAAAAGGACTCTGGACCCGGTCAACGAACCCGGTCTAATTAGCCGGTCAGATCCGGACTCTAGCAGTCCGGGTCAGACTCACAATTCGGACCGGTCCTTGGGTCCATTTTGAATTTGGGTCTCTTCTGATGGGCCATCACAACAAATCAAGCCCAAGTTTCTAACTTCTTTTTTTTATTCATTTTAGCCCAATCACACCATCATTGAACCCTTTTTGCAGCCCAGCCTCCAACCCGACCTCAAATCTGACCCGAGTAACAACATCTGACCCGACTCTGATTTATTTCCCTTTTTTTTATCCCTATTTTCTAGTTTTTATTTCTTTATTTCCCTTTTTTGTTTCTCCTTCTTTTTATTTTTTTATTTCTATTTTTCCGGTCTTCTTCTTCACGCCTTCACCGAAGTTTCTACACTCACTTCACCAAAACCGTCCGGAATCTATTACCACCGATTCTCTAACCGTCGCCGTCGGCCATCTATTCCAGCCACCGCCGAACTTCCGTTGACAACAACTTACAGCCACCGTCGTCCCTCGTCACACACCGGCCCCAATAAAAAAACAGAGCCTCTTATTCAATCGGTCACCAATCTTCATCTAATCAAACACGCAAAATCTAAACACACATGAACACACGAAACAAGGATAGAGAACTCACTGTGGCGGCCTCAAACCGCTGGCTTAGCTCCGGCGAGGGGAATATATCTCCGACGGAAGTCTCATCCATGGCCCAACCGTTATACATGAATGCCACAGAATCAAGGAAAAACACGGATTCAGTATTGATTCATCAATCAAAGAACAAATCAAGAACAAAAGAACGAGCTCCAGGCATCGATTTCACAAAAATCAATTCGGTTCTTCATTGGAGCATTTTGTCAAACAGGTGTTGCGCGGCTTAAAGGACGAACTTCCAGTTTGATTTGAAACATGTTTCTTAATCGAGAAGCGATGTATAAGCATCTAAATCAAGTTATACTACAACAGATCAGTCGCATCTTAGCAAGGTTTTTTACAAACTCAGCAATCGGATCAGCTTCTCTCGGCCAAAACAGTGTGTACACACAAGAAAGAAGTCTCGCCTGGTTTGGAAGGAAGTCTTCAACATCGTCTACGAACAGGAACGCGATAGGTCTGGGAGTTCTCTGGTGCGGCTAATCAGTGACGAACAACACCGACTCGCACTTCCGAAGTAACGAACAACACCGACGCGGGTGAGAAGGAAGGAGCCAGCTCTGGCTCTTTTGTTTTTTTTTTTTTTTTTGTGGAAATTCCTCCTTTCTTTCTTTATATATTATTTCTTTTTTCTCATGAACCTTTTATTTTTGCTATTTTTCGTTACTATATTTTTTGTTTTGCTATTTTTTCATTTCCGCTATATATATTTTTGTATTTTCTGATTTTGTATTTTGTATTTTTTTTATAAATTGAGGTGTCAGCAACGTTAACGGGACCCGACCCGATCCTCACCCCTATTTAAGTTGACTTTCCCATTTTCCGATCATTCAGCTCTTTCGCGATCGACTTATCCATTCTTTTAGCTTTTGAGCATTTTGTATACTTCTCTTATGCACATCTACGACCTAAATTTGGAATAATGGAGAAAATTACCTTAGGAAATTGGTCCCACACGCGTGCCAAAGGGATGTCCACTCAAAGCGCATCATCATCTGTCGTATATTGAGACATAGTTTAACTCATGCGCCAGAATTGATGATTTTCAGAGCCACACCTGTCGTCCTCAGTATAGTGGTTGGATGAATAGTTTGAGAAAAAGAATAAAAAAATGCTTGTGGATGTTGATGAGCCCAAAAAAAAAAAAAAAAGGAAAACACTTTTCTTGAGTGTTTCATTTGCTTTCCTCCGTGAACACCTCACCTGAAAAACCATGGTTCATTCATCTTACTCATCCTCTGCAAACTCATCCATTATTCAGACCCAAAGATGGAACTTTCTCCATCCTCCACCTTCTTTCCTCTGGCTCTCCTCCTCTTTATCACTCTCAAACTCTTGTCCCAATGGCTAAACCAGCCCAAACACCTGCCACCAAGTCCGCCTGCAATCCCCATCGTCGGCCACCTCCACCTCCTGAAATTCCCCCTCCACCACACCCTCCACGCCCTCTCCCAAACCAACGGCCCCATCTTCTCTCTCCGCTTGGGCTCCCGCCGGGTGGTCGCCGTCTCGTCAGCGGAACTCGCTGAAGAGTGCTTCACCGCAAACGACGTCGTGCTCGCCAACCGCCCTGCCTTTCTCCTCAACAAGCACCTCGGCTACAACGCCACCACCGTCATCTCCTCCCCTTACGGTGACCACTGGCGCAACCTCCGCCGCATCTGCGCCCTCGAGATCTTCTCCTCCACCCGCCTCGATGGCTTCTTGCCCATCCGGAGGGACGAAATCAAGCGGCTCCTCCTAAAGCTCCACAAGATCTCATCCAGTGATCAAGCGCCTGATGAGGGCTTCACAAAGGTGGAACTAAAATCGATGCTCTCAGAGCTGACGTTTAACATCATAGTGCGGATGGTGGCTGGGAAGAGATACTATGGTGAGGACGTGAGTGATGTTGAGGAGGCAGCGTCGTTCCGGGAGATACTGAAGGAGATCGCGATGTACGGCGGGGCTTCGAATCCAGGGGACTTCTTGGGGGTTTTGAGGTGGGTCTTCAGGGGTTTCGAGAAGAGAGTGTTGAGGCTGAGCAAAAGAACGGACAAGTTCTTGCAAAGCTTGATCGAAGAATTCAGAAAAAGTGATAAGAATGGTGGTTGTGGTGGTTCAGAGAGCAGGAGCACTATGGTGGATCACTTGCTGTCGTTGCAGGAGTCACAACCGGAGTATTACACTGACCAGATCATCAAAGGGCTTATGCTGGTAAGTAGATAACTCCAAATCTTTCTGTCTGATCCTTATCAGTTGGTTTTATCATCAAGATGACGCATATTATAGGTCATGGTTTATATTACAGGCAATGTCAATTTGGTAGAGTGTTACTGAAACTATGGTAATTAGATCACACTCTCTCATGAACGTAGTGAAGCATTTTGATTTTCCACAAATTAAATTCTTAAACTAGAAGCTTCGTACTGATTAGTGAAGCAAGCGGAGTAGCTTCATGGACGTAGCGTTATCTATTCATGTAGACTTTCTTGAGATGAACAAGAGGGCCAGTAAACTAAAATTGCTTGAGATATCTCTTAGATATAGAAACAAACAAGAAAGATGGCCAAATAAAAGTTTGACGGGACGTCATGTTTAGAGTAAGGTGAGAATATTAGGTGATCCGACATCTTTCTTCCTATACTTTTATAATTCCCATCAGATTGAAAATCGACACGAAATTAAGTTTATTTTGTCGTCTTTCTTTCTTTCTTTTTGTCCATTTTCTTTTTCTTCTTTTCCTCTTCTGTCCTTCCCCTCCCGATGCACTCCTGCCCGCTGCACCGCAGCAGCCGTCTCCGTCGCCCCATCGTCCTCTTCGCCTAACCGCCATAACCGAGGGGTACACCCGCCACCGTGTGTCGTGTCACGTCGCAGCATCACCACCACCCGCGCTCGGTCTCTCACTCTGCAGAGATCACTGGCCTCATGGGACCTAGATGGAAGGTCATCTAAGGCGGGGGAACCTCCGGTTCAAGAGAGATTCGAGCAGTGGCGCCACCCTCAGAATCCAACCCTGTTCGTATGGAGGCAGAGAGGGGGAGACGAGCGAAAAAGGTGAGGACGCGGAGGGATGACAAGTGGTGGCCGAGTGAGAGACCACGGCGGTCAAGCGGGGTGGACTGGATCGGTGTAGAACTCAGACAAACGAATGTTTTTTTTTTGGGCAAGGCAGACAAATGAATGTTTTTTTTTTTTTTTGATAATCCAGGGAACCCCCGCACGGCCGACAGCCGGGGAGTAAACCCTGGGGGCGACACGTGCTAGCCACCACACACGTGCCACCGGTTAAGTCACCCTGCGGCGCCCGGGATTCGAATACTCAATCTTTTGCAAGAGGAAGAGTGCGCGCTCCAGCAGCGCCACCCAGGCGGGTGGTAGACAAATGAATGTTGCCACTCACTAAATCTAATAATTCGAATGAATTAGTCTTACTATTATAGGTTATAATATCTGAATAAGGATTTTCACGTATAGGGCAACCTTTGCTTGACGACTAGATTAAGGTTGTACGTGGCTCCTTGCATGATATTCAATAGCATTCACTTAATTTGCAGAGGCAAAAGAAAAAAGTTCTTTCATTATATGCAATTATTTTTCATACAAAAGGGTAATTTATAAAAAGAATTTCATCATTAGGAGTCATTTATCGGTTATGCTTAAAGTATCATATTAATATCACGAATCAGGTTAAAAGAAAATCGAAATTCGAATGAATGGTCTGAATAATATAAGATTGTTTGGATTTATGCATTAAGAGAAACAAAAAATTATAGGTAGTAAACTTTATAATTTGGATATTGCTCCAACCTTATGATATATGTATTGTGTCATATTTTTCTCCATTTATTTGATCATTTATTTGATTTTTGGTTACCCAGCATGGCTTGTGGTTACTCCATAATAATATGTAGGTTAATTTGGATTTGAGAATTCCAATAATAGTTTTCTAAGATAAGTCTAAATAAGTTAGAGGGGCCGTTAGCCAACATTAAAATGCACAGCTAGAGCCACAGGTCTTTTCCTTTTGTAAGTGCTTAAGTCAAAATTTGAAGGGGCAAAGCTACAATAGATACACATAAGATATGTTATTTTCATTTTTACACGCCACACAGGTTATGTTTTCAGCCGGTACAGACACTGCAGCTGTGACACTTGAGTGGGCAATGTCGGAGTTACTCAATCATCCTCATGCTCTGAAGAAAGCTGCTGAGGAGTTGGATGCCGTAATTGACAAGCAGCAATTGGTAGATGAAGCCAACGTATCGAAGCTTCCCTATCTACAAAACATTATATCCGAAACCCTGCGACTACATCCAGCAGCTCCACTTCTCGTCCCACACGTGTCCTCGGAGGACTGCTCCATAGGTGGATACAATGTATCTCGTGACACTATAGTATTAGTCAATGCATGGGCCATTCACAGGGACCCGAGATTATGGGATGACCCGACGAGTTTTAAGCCGGAGAGGTTTGAAAATGGCGAAGTCGGGCCCCACAAGTTGTTGCCCTTCGGGCGTGGAAGGCGAGCATGTCCTGGAGCCGGATTAGCTAACCGGGTAGTGAGCTTAGCTTTAGGGTCTTTGGTTCAGTGTTTTGAATGGAAGAGAGTGAGCGAGGAATTGGTGGACATGGCTGAAGGAAGAGGCATAACTATGCCAAAGGTGGTGCCCTTGGAGGCCATGTGTAAACCGCGTACCGTCATGGCCAACATTATCGATCAATGAGAAGCAACGGACACATTGCTTGTCCTACTATTTATGTTTAATACCATTTGTAAAATGTAATGAAACTTGATAGGAGTACACTTTCATATGATAACGCAGTGTGTTGAGACTTATTTATAAAGTTAATCTCTTAAGTGATGTGGCAAGCTGTCATTATTTACTGAACAGAGTTTGCTTGTTTAAACGTTGGCTTACGATTTGTTCAAATTAACATAGTGGATGCTTGTGTGTGTCTTCTTCCATTTTCAAACGTCCTTTTAACCTCGGAAGGTTGAAGAGCCATTTTTGAACGTCCTGTTTCCATGGACTAGCCGTGAATAACCATATGCTCAATTAATCCACCATTGATTTAATTGTTGTAGCTACCCACTCTTCAATTAACCATAAAATCAATGATGGATAAAGCCGCTTGTGGAACTTTTATGTTAGATTGACGGTGCATGCTTGATCAATCGTTTTCCAAAATAGATCAAATAAAAAAGGCACGAAAATTTATAGAGTGCAATCAAATCTAAAACATTTGAATAATGTAATCAAGTCTTTAAATTGTTCATATTAATGCAATTAATTAGTCCTGTTAGATTTGCCCAGTTTGAATAAAGAAAAAATTGACGTGATTTTTCTTTTCAAATAATTTCTATGACACATGGCTTTGATAGGGCTCCATGTGGGCGTCACATCATTAAAAGGTCAAAAATACGAAAACAATGACTCGAAAGACCCAAAAAGTGAAGCAAGGGCGGAGGTAGGCGGGCAGAATGCGCCAGTCGCTGGCCTAGGACCTAGGCCAACCTAAGCTCTAATTCTCAGTAATTTTTCTCTATAAGTTGTCTGTAAAGAACGGCCGACTCCATGGACTAGCTTGCCAAGTTGGTGAGGGAGCTCGGGTCAAGTCGTGGGCTAGAATTTTGCGTGTGGCATAGGAGCAATGTGGAGACGTGGGTGAGCACCGCGCTGATGGATAAGACACCTCAGTGGACGGGCTCGGAGATCGGGTTACGGATGAGGGCGTGAAGGTGGTGGAGCGATGGGTGGTGGATGTCTTGCCATTCATCTATCTTTATCTTCATTGATGAAAGAACTACTTTAATTTTTGGAAAGTCAATGATACCGAACCGATAGTGGTGCAGCCCATATTCAAGACCAACAAGAAGATCAGCACACATTAAAGCTCGACGATGCTCTCATCAATAAACATAATATCGATAAATCTCATTGACAAGTGAAGAGTCTCATTGATAAGTGAAAAACTTCATCTTTAACTTTCTCATTTTTCATTCATCGAAACTTGCATCAAAGGCACTTTGGGACAAGTGGAAGCATTGGAAATATTGTTTTGATTTTAATAGCTTTAGCTCATACTTTCTAAGCATTTCTAGTTTCTATGTATTTATATAACTTTTGGTTTCTATATTTGACTTTAGTTTTTTGCTCTTTTTTGTTTTGCTATAAAAGGCCATCAAGCTTATATAAAAAAGACTTAATTTGATTGATGAAATTTGCTTAGTGCAATTCCCTTGAATCTTGAAAAATTCAAATCTCTTGAAAACCTATAAGAGTTTTCACTCCGTCCTAAAAGAGTCAGAGTTTTTCAAAGTTTGCATCTTTGAAGAGTTGTAGCTATCAGTCTAGAAGAATTAATGCCATTTCAACTTCCTTGGAGGCCTAGACGAGCAACCATTGAAGTTCTTATTCTTTTCCTAATTTGGTTCATTCATGTTCGTCCACTTCCTCCCCAAATCGACCACCCTAGATAAATTATCTAAGAAAATTTAAAACATAAAAGTTATAGATCCAATAATCTTCGTACTTTTGATATTGGAATCAAGTTAGTCTGATTTGTGTCGACAAAGTTGCAAATATTTTCCCGAGCTAGGGCATAACTAACATTTTTTTATGGAGTTTCTGTGTATGTAAGTCACTCTCTTGATCCTATTGTTTGGGTAGTCATGTAGCGGACTACATCACACAGCTTGTCACCGTTTTACGTCGTGCATCTTTGTTTTTTTCTCCCTTAAGATTTGTTCATTACAAAATCCCACGTAGGAATCCTAGGCTTGATTATGATATGGACACAATATGTCACTAATAATTGTCCCGACACTCATGCTGGAGTCCATTAAGGTTGGGATCAAGACTTCGGAGTTCGTGCCCCAATTCCTGGCGCCTAGGTTGAGGTCTATCGAGGCCAAACCTAGGACCTCGGTGCTTGTGCCCAATTCCCCGATGGTGTACGTGTAAGTCACTCGTTCCTAAATAATATATGTAAATTTAGAAAAATTAAATTGCATTTTCTTTACCAAACAACGGAATATATTTTCCAATTCATTTTCAAGTTTCGGCCAAATACTGTAAAATATTGAAGTTGGTCCAAATAATCGGTATACTAAATGGTGTAACAACTCGTGAGCGAACATATGAACAAATGAACTTTGTTAAATAATTAACAACAGCTTGCCACGTCACTTCACACATTAATTTTATACATAATTCTCACAACACAACATTATTTGATTAAAGTTTACATCTATCAAGTTTTGTTACATTTCAAGATTGGTAAAAACATAAACAGAAGGAAAAGCAGTGTGTCCATCGTTACTCACTGATCGATAATCTTGGCCATGATCCTACGAGCTTTGCACATTGCCTCCAGGGGCACCACCTTAGGCATAGTCGCAACTCTTCTTTCAGTCGTGTCCACTGATTCCTAGCTGGCTCTCTTCCATTCGAAACACTGAAACAAAGACCCCAAAGCTAAGCTCACGATCCGTTTGGGCTAAGCCAGCTCCGGGACATGCCTGCCTTTCGCTTCCGAACGGCAAGAACTTGTTGGGACCAACTTCACCATTTTCAAACCTCTCTGGCTTAAAACTATAGTCAGGTCATCCCACAATTTCCGGTCCTCGTGGATGGCCCATGCGTTGACTAGTACAATGGTCAGATGAGGAACATTGTATCCACCTATGGAGCAATCCTCGGAGGACAAGTGTGATGTAAGAAGTGGAGCCGCTGGATGTAATCGCAGTGTTTCAGATATAATGCTTTGGTGATAGGGAAGCTTTGACGTGTTGGTTTCGTCTATCAATTGTTGCTTGCCAATTACATTATCCAACTCCTGCGCAACTTTCTTTAGAGCATAAGGATGATTGATTAACTCCGACATTGCCCATTCAAGCGTCACGGCTGAAGTGTCGGTACCGGCTAAAATCATATCCTGTGCATCGCAGAGAAAACGAAAGTAAGAGAAATTATTAATATGAATCTATTGTAGCCGTGGCCTTCAAATTTTGACTTATACTCTTATAAAAGGAAAAGACTTGCGACTCGATGTGCATTTTAATGTTGACTGCAGTGCATTTGAATGTTGGCAAACCGCCCTTCTATTTGGTATTTTACTTTGACTTATCTTAGAAAACTATTATTGGAAGTGACAAATCCAAATTAACGGACAAATTATAATGGAGATATGGTTCATTTTTTTTTTTCGTTCTCTTTCCCTTTCAAATAGATTTTTGTATTGAAACCCACAAGCCGTACCAGAATAAGCCTTTTAATAATCTGGTCAGTGTAATACTCCGGTTGTGACTCCTGCAACGACAGCAAATGATCCACCATAGCGTTCTTGCTCTCTGAACCACCACAACCACCATTTTTATAACTTTCTTGGTGTTCTTCAATCAAATTTTGCAAGAACTCCCCCGTTTTCTTGCTCAGCCTCAACACTCTCTTCTCGAAACCCCTACCCTATAGACCCAACTCAAAACCCCAAGAAGACCCTGGATTCGAAGCCCTGCGGTATCTCACGATCTCCTTCACTATGTCCCGGAACGACGCTGCCTCCTTGACATTGCTCATGTCGTCGCCGTAGTATCTCTTCCCAGCCACTGTCCGCACTATAATGTTGATTTTAATTTGGCATTTTTAATGAAGTTTTTGGCTTTATATTTGTTCAATGGGCTTGGCCAGAATTCCATGTTCTTATTGGTTCAGTCCAGCTTATTAATTAATTAAGACAAATCACCTTTACTTGAGTAGGTCCACCACCGGTCCAATGTAATTTTTATGGGTTTATTTAATGATGCAAAATGCTCCTAAAAACTATATGCTATGCAACTTAATCTTAATATTTTTTTAGGGATTAAAGATTAATCCCTAATTTTTTATGCAGCTATTTCTAAATGATTGGCCAAGATCAAGGTTTCAACAACATATTTGCTCTAATCATGTATGACAAGCAATGTTTCCTCAAAGACCAAAGAGTTCCAACGTTCGAGTTGCTCTCTGAGTCTCATCATTCGTCCGAACACTTTTATCTCCAAACTACCTGAGGTGAGTTCCAGGAATTCCTTTATTTACCTAAGGTGAGTTTTAGGTATTTCTTGGATATCTAAGGTGAGTTCTAAATATTCTGACATCTTTAAACTTATGGAGTAGTTTAGTTCTTTATTGACCATACACTTTTCGAATATCTAAGGTAAGTTCTAGATATTTCGTTAAGACATCTTTAAATCCTGGAAATGACTTCAAATTGTTTATCAATTCGCTCTTTAGATACCTAAAGTGAGTTCTAGGTATTTATCTGTTAAATCTTTTCGAGTACCTTGTTGACACTTGAGTTTTAGCCGACACGTCTTATAAAGGTAAAACTTGGGATTAGGATTCCTAATCACGACAAACTTGACAACTCTACTGGGGAAACGTGCTTTGTTGAAGATAAGTCATGATATTGTAATACCATGGCTTGCCATCGGGTTCTTCTTCAATTCATGCAATAAGCTGGACGTTCCAAAATTTTAATTCTTAAACGGTCGATGTCCGATCCATTCGTCACTTGTAACATCGAAGATAGAGTTGCCAAGACATCAACGAACTAATATTGAGATCTTGACAAACATTTAAAAGATATTTCATCGAATTTCTCCACCAACTCTTCAAGGAATTTGTGATATGGGATTAATTTCGAGTTGCGCGTCTGCCATTCACATTCAATTTGAAGAATGATTAGCGCGAAATCACCATATACTTGTAATTTCTTTACTTTCATGTTAATGGCCAATTGCAAGTGAAAAATACAAGCTTCATACTCCGAAATATTATTGATACATTGGAATACCAATTTACCTAAGATGAGTTCTAGATATTTCGTCAAGACACTTTTTGTCTATCTAAGGTGAGTTCTAGATATTGAGAAAATTTTTAAACTTTGGGATGATTTCCAGTTTTTTGTTAAGTAAATTGTTAACTTTAAGGTGAGTTTTAGGTGTTTATCGGTTAAACCTTCTCATATATTCAAAGTATGTTCTAGATATTCCAAAATTTCTAAACTGCCCGGAAGTGAGAGATCTTCCCGAATATCCAAAGGACGTATATGTCCTAGATATTCCAAAATTTCTAAATTGCCTGGAGGTTAGAGACCTTCCCGGATATATACGGTATGCCTTAGATATTTCTAAATTTCTAAACTTCTAGAGTAATTTCCGGATGTTTATTTCCCTAAAGGTGAGAGACCTTACCAGATATCTAAGGTACGTCCTGGACTATCCATAATTTTTTAACATCTAAAGTAAGTTCGGGTTGTTTATTTACCTAAAGGTGAGAGACCTTTCCATAGATGTAAGGCACATCCTAGATATTCCAAAATCACTAAACTTCTGATTAAGTTCCAAATGTTTATTCATCAAATCTTTTCAAGTATGTAAGCCTTGTTAGCGAAGACCTACCAAAACTTCCAAGAAACTTTCCGTATCAAAGTATAATTTCCCGAATCTCTAGGTAATTAAGGATAGGCACGTATTCTATCTTTGCATTAGCATATGTATTTCGTTACATTTAAAAAAAAAAAATAGGTGTGGACTCATTGAGATCCATATTCCCAACAAAAAGAGTAATTATTGTGCACTTGCATAATCTGAATTTAGGTGTCTTTTAACTTTGAATGAAACCCTTTCATGCTCCATTTCAAAAGGGCAGTTGTTGACACCTTAATTTTGGCAATTCTATTCATCGCATATAAAAATTAGCGATCAATCCCTACCCCTAAACAAGAATATTGTTAAATTACAGATGCATATAAGGAGCATTTTCATTTTTTAGAAATAAAATCACATAAACTGCATTATAATTAAACTGAGTTAAGAAAGGATACTCTGAGCTTAATTGGATTAAGACTAAGCCCAAGAGAAACAAAATTTGGTCAAGTCCATAGGAGTCGAAGTTTCACATATAGGATGCACATGAGGGAAGTCAAATCAGGAAAAATTGTGTTCGTTAATTGAAAAACAATAAAGTATATTGAGCTCAAAATTTCGTTTATTGGATAGAGAATGGAGAAGATATCTTATTTTCCTATCTTGAATATATCACACAATTTCTTTGTTTCAATTTAGGAAAGAAATATATCAAAAAAAGCCATAATATTTGCCTTACAACAACATTGGAAGTTGTTCACAAAGGGAGGTTGGCATTACACAATAGAAAAGAAAAATGCCACAAGAGAGAACAAATAAAATACATACATACACGGGCTCTCTCTCTTCGGTGGCCACCTAGGATATATTCCAGCACACAGTTTCACGAAATCAACAAATACCCAGTCTCGTTAACCGTCGGATCACGCTCAAATTTTGTGGAGAGTATGGTAAGACGTTATTTGAGTTTGTGAATTGCTCATCCATTGGTATAGGTTTGTGAATAACTCATCGAATTAAATTGCATGTCTAAATCATTAAAACAAACCCAAAAATTGTGATTGGTATGGGCTTGAGAAAGTCCACGTTAAGTGGTTGCATAGTAATCCATTAGTTTTCCTTTTGTGGTTTACCTCGTTTAAGGTCGCGATTTCAATATGCAAATGCAATATAGTAGTATTTTGTTTAGGGGTTGAGGTTGGCTCCTAATTTTTTATGCAATACATGATTAAATAGGATCGCCAAAATTTAAGTGTCAATAGTTGTTCCTCTTCGAAGGACACCTTGCAAGATAAATGACACAAAATAACTTTTTGGGTTAATATCACGAAAAATCCCAAACTAATACACTTGCGACAATTTTATCCCAAACTAATTTTTTAACCATAAAAAACATAAAACTGGTACATCTGTGATAAATTTACTCTCAATTTATTTTCATTAAATTTTACTATCAAATTACTTTGTTAAATAACACACGGCAGTTGACTAATGTGCCAGTTTTATGTTTTACCCTCCGTTTGTCATAGATGTACAAATTTTTGATTTTTTTTGTATTAATCTAATTTAACAGAAATTAACGGAAGGTAAATTTACCACAAATGTACCAGTTTGGGGTTTTTAGTGTTCAAATAGTTAGTTTGGGTAAAATTTATCATAGGTACACCAGTTTGGGATTTTTTATGGTAAAAAAATTAGTTATAGGTAAAATTGTCACAGATGTACTAGTTTGAGGTTTTTCTTAGTATTAACCTTAGCTTTTTTCAATAGTTGGCAAATAATTGAAGGGAGAGAGGGGGTGATGGGCAATTGGAATTGGAATGGCAATCTTACACAGGGCACATGTTCAATCGTGCGTTGAACGTTGATAATAGATAATCATAGCGTATGCAAACAAGACCTGCTCCACTCGGTTCCTCTCCCATCTCTACATGTGAACTTATCTTCGTGATTTTTGACAATTATATCGAATTTATGAGCTTCGATTCCTGATTAAGTATGTCAGGGTCCAGGTGGCACAAAATATGAGCCAGATGAACATTAGCCACATTGAAAGAAAATTATTAGCTTTGCCCCGTGTATATATAAATCTAGTGCATCAGATTTGCCCTATCAGGTGAAATTCACGTGGGACTCACAAGATTGAACGGATCATGTACTGTGCCTCCTATGCCTGGTATTGTTAATAACTTCCCCACACTGGCGGGACCAAAAGTGGAACCGCCGGATGTAATCGCAAAGTTTCGGATATGATGTTTTGTAGATAGGGAAGCTTAGAAGCGTTTGCTTCATCTATCAACTGTTGCTCGCCAATTGCATTATTGAACTCCTCGGCAGCTTTCTTCAGAGTGCGAGGATGATTTAGTAACTCCGACATCGCCCATTCAAGCGTCATAGCTGTGGTGTCGGTGCCAGCTAAAATCATAACCTATGTATTGTAGAAAAAAAAAAAAAAGAGATGTAGATATGGCATCAAGCAATTCTATATTAATTAGAGCCCCCATTCAAAAATTTTGATTTGCATCTAACCCGATTCATGATAAAGTTTTATATAAGTCCAGGATTTAATTATCTCAATAATCTGTTTCCCAAAAAAAGAGATCTATTTTATAATTGACTTCTAACGATGAATTTTTTTTTTATAAATTACACTTTCATATAATATAAAAGATTTCATCTTATAAAGAACTTTTCCTCTTGCCTACCGCAAAGTAAATGAATGCAATTGAACGTCATGCATGGAGCCACGTATATCCTTATCTAGTCATCGAGCAAATGTTGCCCTCGCAAGTCGGACAAGTAAGTTTCTCATTATTCTGACCTAACCAACAGGGAAATGGAGCCCAGGTCACAGAATATTAAATGTGTATCATCTTTTCAGAGGAAAGTTTCAAAGAAAGCATGAAATACCTTCATTTTCGTAAATAAAAATCTGAAATGGATCTGTTCAATAAGAGCCTGACTTTCCAAAAGCATTTTCATCATTTACTTTTTTCTGAATTTTTCTCTTTTTTTTTTCTTTTTTTCTTTCTTCACTAGCGATGCTCAGAGACAGGTGGGCGAGGGACGACCTCACCTAGGCAAGGCATCCCTTGTCCACCATAGGTGAGGCTGACCCTCACCAAATCTGGGCGAGGGTCACAAGCGAGACCGCCCTCGAAAATCATAGGTGAGGGCCACCCTTGCCGGCCATAGGCAAGGTTGGCCCTCGCTAGATTTGGGCGAAGTGGCCGGCGAGAGTTTGTAGGCCCTTACTAGAAAGAGAAAAAAAAGAATAGAGAAAAATTAAAAATTAAAAAATAAATTAAAAAATTTCGTTTGAGCGAAAATGCTCCAGCCTCTGATTATTCTGACCTAATTGGGAAATGGAGCCCAGGTCACAGAATATTAAATGAGTGGAATGGCCAAGATCATCTTTTTTATTATCTCCAATGAACTTTCCTCCACGTGAGACTCCTATTCCTCATACATCCTCAAATAGTGGACTCAGTAACGTCAATTATTGGATTTAGTGTGGTACAATTTTCGTTGCTCACCACCGCCCGCAGCGGCTGCGTTGGCTTGCGCTTTGGTCCCCCCACGAAGGGATCAGAGTTCGAACCCCAGCATAGTCGTTAGGGATTCTTAAGTGTGGCGTCGTGGTGGTGGGTCCTGCGCTAGCGTCACTCGAGGACCAGTCGTGCATCACCGTCGGTTTATAGCTGAGTCATCGCTTGCCGGTCGCGCGGACACCTCGATTATCAAAAAAAAAAAACAAAAAAAAAATTTTCGTTGCTCTATTCAATTTAGGATCATTGGCAAATTTTTACGAAGTTTATGATTGAATTAGTCGAAGTATAATAGATTTATGACTTTTTGGACAATTATCCCTGATTATTCTTGTATCTATATCTAAGAGATATCCCGAGCAATTTTGGTTTACAGGCCGTCGACCCACCATTTAATTTACCTTCCATATTAATTACTAAAATCCACTAGGCATCAAGCATCAAGCATGTAAGATGAACAATTACCAGTCTCTTTGTTCATAGGGAAAAAGCCTACTCGATACGTCCAAGAAATTACAATGCCAACTTCATAAATCGGGTAGCTAGTTATGAATTCAGGTGGATGATCTAAGCATGGATACATTAGCACATGATAAGAATCAGATAGAAAGAATTTTGGTTATCTACGTACCGCATAAGCCCTTTAATAATCTGGTCAGTGTAATACTCCGGTTGTGACTCCTGCAATGACAGCAAGTGATCCACCGTAGTGTTCTTGCTCTGAGTCTAAACCACCACAACCGCCACAACCACCATTTCTATCATTTTCTCTGTGTTCTTGAATCAACTTTTGCAAGAACTCGTCCATTCTCTTGCTCAGCCTCAACAGTCTCTTCTCGAATCCCCTGAAGACTCACCTCAAAATCCCCAAGTAGTCCCCTGGATTCGAAGCCCCGCCATAGCTCATGATCTCCTTCACCATCTCTCAGAATGACGCTGCCTCCTCATTGTTGCTCACGTCCTGGCCGTAGTATCTTTTCCCGGCCACCATCCGCACTATGATGTTGAATGTCAATTCGGAGAACATCGATTTTAGCTCCACCTTTGTGAAGCCCTCAGCAGGCGCTTGATCACAGGATGATATCTTGTGGAGTTTCAGGAGGAGCTGCTTGATTTCATCCCTCAGAATGGGCAAGAAGCCATTGAGGCGAATGGAGGAGAAGGTCTCAAGGGCACAGATGCGGCGTAGGTTGCACCAGTGGTCGCCGTAAGGGGAGGAGATGACAATTGTGTTGTTGTAGCCAAGGTGCTTGTTGATGAGAAGAGCTGGGGGGCCGGCGAGCACAATGTTGTTAGTGGTGAAGCACTCTTTGGCAATTCTACTGACGAGATGATGACCATCCGGCGGGAGCCGAAGTGGAGAGAGAAGATGGGGCCGTAGGTTTGGGAGAGTGCATGGAGGGTGTGGTGGAGGTGGCCGATGATGGGGATGGTAGGTGGACTTGGTGGGAGGTTTTTGGGTTGCTTCAGCCATCGCGATAAGAGTTTGAGAGCGATGAGAAGGAAGAGAGCCAGAGCAAAGAAGGTGGAGGATGGAGATGTAAAACCTCAAGAAATTAACATCTTAAGGCAACAAGAGTTGCGGCTAAAGGCAGCCATATATTGTATTTTAATAATATTTTTGTACATCGCTAATGAAAGATACATGTGCCTATTTATAGACTTTAAAGGTTAACTATCTAAAGTAACAAATAACAAATATCAATTACAGCAAATCAAAATCAAGACAAAATCTCCTAAATATATCTATATCTCTAATACAAGAAAATAATCATGGAGGAAATCTCTGCTGAGCTGTAGCCTTGCTGTCTAACATCCCCCCGCAAACTGATGTGGCAGGAGTCACAGTAAGCTTGATTTGAAGAAGATGGAACTGAGGAGTGGAGAGGCCTTTAGTGAAGATGTCAGCTGGTTGATCATGAGTGGAGATGTACTGAACATGAAGCTCTCCTTTGGCCACACGCTCGCGCACAAAGTGGTAGTCAATCTCTACATATTTAGTGCAAGCATGGAAGATGGGATTGCCAGTAAGATAGATGGCAGAAAGATTATCACACCAAAGGACAGGAGGAGCAAGTAGACAAACATGAAGATCGCGTAGTAGAGCTTCTATCCAAATAAGTTCTGCAGTGGTATTGGCAAGACACTTAAACTCAGTTTCGGTACTTGATCGGGCAACGGTCTGCTGTTTGCGGGAGCTCCATGAAATGAGATGTGAACCCAAGAAGATGCCAAATCCGCCAACAGAGCGACGAGTATCTAGAGCACTAGCCCATCCCGCATCGGAAAAAGCATGCAGCTGAAAAGAAGAGCCGGGAGTGAAGAGAATACCATGATTGTGAGTGCCTTTGATAAAATGAAGGATCCTTTTAACAAATTGCCAATGGATCTCAGTGGGAGAGTGCATGAACTGATAAGCTGTGTTGACAGCATATGCGATATCTGGGCGAGTGAGCATGAGATACTGTAGAGCCCGTACAATGCTGCGATATAGCGATGGATCGGAGAAGGGTGCACCAACCGAAGTGGTACATAGCATGGAAACAGGACGAGCCTCGGTCATTTTGGCCCGCATAAGTAAATCTGCAACATATTTAGCTTGATGGAGAATAATGCCTTGGTCTATCCGGTCTATTTCAATGCCAAGAAAGTAATGAAGCTCTCCCAGATCTTTAATAGAAAATTCCCGCTGCAAAGATTTAATGAGAGCTGACAATGGTGCATTAGGTGACCCAGTGACAATAATGTCATCAACATAAACCAAGAGGAAAATACTATGCTGAGCTGTATGAAGAATAAAGAGTGATGAATCGGCAATTGAAGGAATGAAGCCCAACTAAACCAAAAAAGCACTGAGGTGTTGATGCCAGGCTCGAGGAGCCTGTTTGAGACCATAAAGAGACCGCTGTAATTTGCAGACATAGTGGGGATGAGCAGAATCAACAAAGCCAGGGGGCTGCTTCATGAAAATTTCTTCTGTTAGGTGGCCATGAAGAAAGGCGTTCTTCACATCAAGTTGTCGGAGTTGCCACCCACGAGAAAAGGCAACAGAGAGGACAGTGCGAACTATCACATGCTTAACGACAAGGTTGAAAGTCTCATTGTAGTCGATGCCTTCTTGTTGATGGAATCCCTTTGCAATCAATCGGGCTTTATATCGCTCAAGAGAACCATCAGCACGGAGCTTAACCCGGAAGACCCATTTGCAGCCGATGGGTTTACAATTCGGAGGAGGGGACACTAATGTCCAGGTCTGATTTTTGATGAGGGCAGTGTATTCATCCCGCATAGCCGCACGCCAATTTGCATCTTTCACAGCCTGACTAAAGCAAGAAGGGGTGACAAAATCTGACACAGAGGTGGCCAACACATAAGTGTGATCACTGCGAATGTGTCTGCGGGCTAAAGTGCCATCATGAAGGCGTGTCACCATAGGATGTGTCGGCTGAGCTAGTGGATTCGACGAAGAAGTTGCTATCAAGATTGGTGTAGTTGCAAACTGAGAGGGAGACTCATCAGTGGGTTCATGCAGTGAGGTTTCGGACACACCTAAACTGCACTGATTCTGCAGCAAGGAATTAGCAGACTGCAAATCGCAATTAGAGGGAGAACAAGGCTCACGTTGTGGTTGCTGTGGCAGAGGAATTCCAGACAACTCAACAGAAATAAGCGGTTGAATGGTTGTGGTAGCCTTCGAAGATGATTGTAGAGTGTTTTGCGCATAAGGGAGATCTAATTCGTCAAACACGGCATTAGCAACAATGTAGAACCGTCGATGCTGAGGAGAATAACACCTGTATCCTTTATATCCTGATGGGCAGCCCAAGAAAATGCACCGATGTGACCTTGGTTGCAGTTTATTCTTCGCATAGGGTCGAAGATTGGGATACACTGTGCAGCCAAAAACTCTTAGATGAGCAATAGATGGAACCATTTGCAATAAAATCTCCCATGGTGATTTATTCTGCAGAACCGGTGTGGGCAACCGATTGATAATGTGCACAGCTGCTTCAAAGGCAAAGTCCCAATAATGATAGGGGACAGAAGCATGATAGAGCATCGCGAGTCCCATTTCAACTATGTGGCGATGTTTGCGCTCGGCTAAGCCATTTTGAAGGGATAGGCGTGGACAGGAGGTCCTGTGAAAAATTCCTTTCGCTTGCAATAATTGAACAAACGGTGCAGAGATAAACTCTCTCGCACGGTCAGATTGAAAAGCTTTGACCTTAGCGTTAAGTTGATTTTCAACGAAGGTGAGGAAAATAGTGACAATGGATAAGAATTGGTCGCGAGAATGAAAAAGATAAAACCAAGAAAATTTAGAGTAATCATCCGTAAAGCAAACATAGTATTTATTATTTTGGGACGACGTGACGGGAGCAGGCCCCCATACATCAAAGTGAACTAGTTCTAGGGCAGCCTTGGACCTATTAGTGGTCGGTGGATGAGACTGTTTATGACTCTTGCTGGAAAGACAAGCTGAATAAACTGGAACAAGACTTAATGACTTATTGAAGATTCTTGAAATAGTAGGAAATGCGGCATGATCAAGACGACGATGCCAATGGGTGAGTGACTCCACTTGAGAAACGAAGCAGGTTGGAGATGTAGGTGACAATGATGAGAGTGCGTAAAGGCCTTGATTAATGTCCCCTCGGAGAAAGATCTTGCCCGTACGACGGCACTTCACAAAGAAATAGTTTGGTGAGAAAATAAAGTCACATGAATTTTCAGCAGAGAATTGACGAACAGAAATTAAGTTCTTAGTGATAGACGGAACGACCGGGATATTAGACATGCGGAAATCACGAGTAATAAGAGTACCTATGTGAGTGATGGAAAGACTTGACCCATTACCTATGGTGACCTGCTGAGTGCCATGATATGGCTGAATTGAGGACAGCTGATGAGGATTATTGGTAATATGATGTGTGGCACCCGAGTTGGGATACCAGGCATCGGGAGAAAGCACCGATGGTGGAGGAGGTATCTCAGCCAATTGAACTTGTGGTGGAGGTGATTGCTGCTGGTGCGTATGGCCTCAAGAGAACCCAAATTGTTGGTTGAACCGATTGCGACAAGCAACGGCCTTATGTCTCGAGCGGTTGCAAATCTGGCATATCACATTGCTACGTCTTTGATTTTTGTTTCCACTGAAATTTCGTTACTAAGAGTTGCCCGGATTATTGAAGCTGGGCTGTTGTCCATGAGGATTAAGATTCCTCTGTTGCCTCGTATTTGAGTTGGGGCTATTGAAATTGGAAATAGGGCCACGTTGTGAATGGGAATTTTGGCCCAAGCTAGTGTTGTGCGCAACGAAGGCAGCTGGTTGGGTGGTTTGTGGTTCCTGGAGCTCCAACAGTCCTTCATAAGCCAAGAGAAGGCCATGAAAAGACTCCTTGGTCATTTGTTGATGTTGAGTGTGAACCGAAATTGCAACAGCCAAGCTTTGAAACTCAGCTCCTAGGTCTCGGAAGATATGCGTTCGATACTCTTGTGGTGAGATGATCTCACCAATGGAGGCCAATTGATCGGATATAAAAGTAGCATGTTGAAGAAATTCGGTCACTGTTAGATTACCTTTTCGCATCGTCTGAAGTTGCAACCGCAATTGGGTAGCTCGCGCACTATTTTGGGCAGCGAAAGATGCAGGGAAGAAATTCCACACATCATGAGAGGTGCTCAGATTAGATAACTAACCCACAATTGAATCGGCTGTCATGCTTAAGATCCACTGGAGAGCAATTTGGTCCTGTGTATACCAGTTATCGTATTCAGGATTGGCCACAATATTGGAAGAACCATCTATATTGGTTTGAGTAATTTGTTGTGGAGGACATGGCAGCGTTCCATCGATGATCGAAATCAGTTTATTTGCTTGAAGGAAGGGGAGGATTCGAGCTTTCCACACCACGTAGTTGTCCCCGGTGAATTTCACCCCAAGATTTGGACAACCAGATGACCCCATGAAATTTCCGGATGACAGAATGATGGGGCTGGTGAGAAACAAGATTGTTGAACTAGATGGCATGAGATGCTAACAGCAGCGGATGTCGCGGGACTTGATTTCGTCAAGGAACTTAGATCGGAACTCACGGCTATGATGCTTTCGCAATTGATAGCTTTGATACCATGTAAAACCTCAAGAAATTAACATCTTAAGGCAACAAGAGTTGCGGCTAAAGGCAGCCATATATTGTGTTTTAATAATATTTTTGTACATCGCTAATGAAAGGTACATGTGCCTATTTATAGGCTTTAAAGGTTAACTATCTAAAGTA
This sequence comes from Syzygium jambos, assembly GCA_031216235.1. NCBI lineage: Eukaryota > Viridiplantae > Streptophyta > Magnoliopsida > Myrtales > Myrtaceae > Syzygium > Syzygium jambos. The sequence goes on from CM062227.1 coordinate 9,958,212, forward strand.
ACAAATAACAAATATCAATTACAGCAAATTAAAATCAAGACAAAATCTCCTAAATATATTTATATCTCTAATACAGGAAACTAATCATGGAGGAAATCTCTGCTGAGCTGTAGCTTTGCTGTCTAACAGGAGAAAGTTCCATGTCTGGGTTTGAATTTTGGAAGAGTTTGGACAGGATAAGCAAGATGGATGTACTAGGTTCTTTTGCCAGCCACTAATTGATGTACACAAAAATGATTGATGTACTATACTTAGGACATTGGGAAGCAATGCTTTTACGAGTGGGTCATAGAAAAGTATAATTACAAAATGAGTTTTTATTACATCAACTTTTTAGAGATTATGAAGTTCATATAAAATTCAAAGGATTCATCGTTATCAATGATCACCGTAACTGTGCTTGTAAATGTTACCGTTAGCTGGTACAATAGTCAACCATAGTATTAAGCAAGTTGATGCGACGAGGCAAATTGAAAGTATTTACTAAATGGAGTGACAATGACGATTGCAGTTGACGATCATTGCAATTCATTAATTTGAAACGTATCAAAATTTCTCAACACTAGTCATGGCCAATCATTGGTTTTTGTATTATAATTATGGTTTGATGGGTGACTTTGGTAAGAGTTATTCTGATGTGGACTAAATTAATTGATATTGTAATTTACTATTTTACAGAATTGGTTTACTAATATAAGATTTAAAAATTATTAATTAGTCCCATATGGGATTGGCTAGTGTGAGCCGAGTAAGGCTTGGCCCATGATGAGAGGACATGACTTAAAATTCTATAAATAGTGCTTAAATCTCTCCTTTAACCCTGATGCATAAATTATCTCACATAAAGAGCATTCACTGTTGCAAGGGACAATCTTATTGAGCTAGCAACTTCGTCATTATTCCGCATCAAGAACAATAAATTCTAAATCATGTGCGCAAATCTCTTTTTTACTCGATTACTATATTATAGATTCTAGTTATAGAGATCTTGGATATTTGTTTTACTTGATTACTATATTCTAGATTCTAGTTATGGAGATCTTGGATACCCTTTTTGCGGCCAACAACTTATGTAGAATAATCTAATCTGATTTTTGAGAAAGGCGTGGCTTCATATTCTGCCACCCAAAGTTTGCCTTGGAAATCGCATGCATGGACGCGGATCTAGCCTTCTCTTGGCTTAGTGGAAGTCCGTGGTGCTTTAAACAATCAATGAAAGTGACTGGATAGGCGTAGATATCTAAGAAGCATCCATCTTAATTTTACCTAGACAAGAAATTAAATCCGGTGCTCCCTGTAGCTCCAACTAGTGGTGCAAAAACAATGGCCATTCCACATCCAGGCTCCTGCAATCATATCCCGAGAAAAACAGACAAGCGAACTTACGAAGTCACAGAGTCAGAGCGATGAATTCTACCAGACAACAATGAAATGCTCAAGATGTAGCCGCATGAAAACATCATTAAGATGTATACGCACCACACAGACATCCTCAATGGTCTTGCTAGCCAAGGGTAGACCTACACAAACACAGAAGATGCTACTTGAGCCGTTTCCATGGAGTGGAGTAATGTGATAACCTCCATTGGGAAAACTCTCAGGAGTCAACCTCTCTTAATGCACGAGGCTTATTGATACTCTAATGGAGTACGGCATTAAGCTTGAGAACGAGGAACATTACTCCAGAATGTAAAACATCATTGTCTCCGTTTGTTTCATGGAAAATATTTTCCTTATTTTCCGGCATTTGCATCACTTATGAAAATATGTTAATGGAAAATTTATACTTAAATTTAGAAAAATGATTTTCTTTTTAAAAAATCGAAAATCAATTTTTGAAATGTGATTAGATATCAGCACTTAGACCAGAAACTCTACATTTGGGCACAAGAATCCCAATGCTTGCTCATGTGCTCCTGGCATCATCCCCAGGTTGGGGCCGGGTCCGATCAGGGTCCATCGAGGCCAAGCCCGGGTCCAAAAAGGTCGGGTTCGGAACCCCAGTGCTCAAGCCTAGGTCCATAGAGATTGAGCTCGGGACACCAATGCCCGTGGCCAACCTAGGAACCGTGACCCTAGTGATAGTGCCTAGGTCCTTGGCGCTTGGGCCCATGTCCTTTGAGGTCGCGCTTGTGTCCATTGAGGCCAAGCTTGGGACCTTGGGGCCCGAGCTTGGGTCTATTGGGGCCAGGCCCATGTCCTCGGCACCCATGCCCGTGTCCATCAAGGCTGGACTCGGCACCTTGGCGTCCTTGCCTGGCCCAGACCCCAGTGCCCATGCCTGAGTCCCCAACGCCTAGGCCCATTGGGTCCATTGACAATGGGTCTGTGACGCTAGTACCCACCCCAATCAATCAAGGCTAGGCTTGAGACCCACGTGCCTACGTCTAAGTCCATCGAGGCCCAACTTGTGTCCATTAAGGTCGGGCCTGAGACCTCAATGCATGAACCCGAGCCCCCATTACCCATGCCCGAGTCCATTGAGGTTGGGATTGAGACTCCGTAGTCTATGCCCTAGTCCCTGGTGCCAGGGTCAGGGTCCATCAAGGCTGGACCTAGGACCCTGGTGCCTATGTCTGATTTCTCAACTGCTATATGTGCAAGTCACTAGCGTCCGAATAATCTATGTTTATTTAGAAAAATCAAATCAGATTTTTCTTATTCAATGATGAAAAATATTTTTCGGTTCATTTTTAGGTTTCAGTCAAATATCGAAAAATATTATCATTTTCCTAAAAAATATTTTTCAAAAAAGTCATAATTTTCGAACGGATCCTTAATGCTAATGATGCTGGTGCAGAGGACACAATTCTAGAATGATGTATATGTGCCCGAACAGCCTTGTGCCGTCGAGCTTAGCTGTTGTATAATGCAGAGGCCAAGCTATTATTCCTTTCTCGTCTCATGTCTGCGCTGAAGTTGTCTTATTGTAAGCACAAAGACTGCCGCATAATTGAACAATCTCCAGTGACAAAAGTTGTTGGAGAGTTCTTGATGTTCCTTTTTAGCAGGGAAAAAGAGAGAGAGAGGAAAAAGAGAGTTCTGGCCAGCAGCAATGTTCTGAGAACAAGTCCTAAAGCTTCGTCGCCCTCTTCAATCCAATCAGCAACTTGATTGGTGACAAAGTGTAGAGTAATTAACCTTGACATTTTGCAGGATATGTATCTTTTATGAGCAATGCTTTATAATTGAAGTGATATGCTAAACGGTGTAACAAATCGTAAGTGATCATATGAACAAATGAACTTAGTTAAATAATTAATAACAGCTTGCCACGTCACTCCACATATCAATTTTATACACAATTCTCACAATACAACATTATTTGATTAAAGTTTACATCTATCAAGTTTCGTTACATTTCAGGATTGGTAAAAACATAAACAGTAGGAAAAGCAACGTGTCCATCGTTACTCACTGATCGATAATCTTGGCCATGATCGTACGAGGTTTGCACATTGCCTCCAAGGGCACCAGCTTAGGCATAGTTGTGCCTCTTCCTTCAGTCATGTGATGCTAATCTAACTAGTAACATATGATATGGATTATCTAAATGCAATCTATATGTAATCTAACTCTAATATGACAAAATCTAATTTATATGAACCTAAACGTGCAATAAATAAATGACATTGATATGATGACATGGCAATATGATGGCATTGCAAAATGATGTCATTGCAAAAAATGGCGTGGCAATGATGCAACTAATTCTATATAATATATGCATTTTTTTATTTTCTTTTAAACTAGAATAGGAAATTGCCTAAAACATTTAATTATCTAGTTCAAACTAAGAAATAATATATATTAAAAAATATTCTAAATTAGGTAATTTCCTAATTGACTACATGAAACCTAAACACACAATTATAAATTAAGAATACAATCTATCCTAACATGCATTGCAAGTTTTTGTATTTTTCAAAATGAAATCAGGAAAATATATTATAAACCCATATATTCACATAGTTATCTCAATCCAAAATAGGAAATACCTAGTTCGGATTATATTCACATAGTTATCTCAATCCAAAGGCAATCGGGAACCTGATCATAAGTCTTGAAGATCTAATCCTCGATCACATGCACGATTCAATAAGAAAAACTTCATAATCGGGATGCACCTAAAATCTCCACACAAATCAACTTAGAATCATAATAACCTAAATTAGGCAATAGATATTATTTTAATTGAATTCAATTTAGAAAAATACCTAATTCGGATTATCAACTCAAATGGACCGGCGGGGAGGAGGCCTATAGTGACCGATGAGGTGCAAGTGTGACCGGCGAGTGGTGGCGAGCGGTGGCGAGCACAGTGGAGTGAGATAGACCGGTGATAATGAGTAAGCCTGGCAACAGGCTTGCAGCCACAGGCTTGACATGGCAAGGAAGTCTGCGATGGTGAGACTAATCCAGTGGTGGTGCAGCAAGATTGACGAGAGTGGTAAGGGGCATGGCAAGCGTGTCATGGATGTGTGAAAATCACAATGGGATCTCTGGATCTTTGATGCCTAATTCCTTTGGTGAAGTTCAAGAACTAGGTGTCATGGAGGTCTCCTCAAATTTTCAATGCATTCCTACTTAGAACAAATGCATACTCACCGTTTTCACGAGACCGCGCATTGAGCTCTCCAGTCTTGATCCACAAGTCTGACCGGGTTCGGTTTTCTCCATCAAAGGAGTACTTACAAATATTTTCTCATCAATCCCGCTGGACGAACTCAAGATCAATATCTTACCGTAGTCTTCACAAAATTTGAGTGCGATCCAAACAATTAATGAGTGCTTACTTGAAACTGCGCGCTGGAATTTTTGGGGGGCTGCGAGAGAGAGAGACCTCGCGTGTGTTTGTTTTTTTCCTTCTATTGCCGACCTCTATTTGTCTCTCTTAAAACTCCAATTTTGTGAACTCCAAAGTCTCTATTTATAAGAGCAAGCCTACGGTTTCCTATTTCCTAATTCGGACATTCACTTAGGTAATTTTCTGATTATTTCCTCTAGTTGAATTTTCATAAATTAATCTAAATTATCTTCCAAGTATACTATTCAATAATTCAATAATTCCAAGTTGACTTTATAATCAAATTTCGATCATATATGTATTCCATGGGCTTGACCAAAATTTGATGCTCTTATGTGCCCCGTTTAGTTTATTAATTAAGTTCAAAATCATTATTTAAATCTATCTACCGCTAGTCTAATAAATGTACCAACTATGTGGATTTAATAATGCATGAAAAATGTAACTAATATGCAAATGCAATTATTGATTTTTTTGTTAGGGATCGGGGTCAGTTCCTAAAATTTTTATGGAATAAACGCCTAAATAAGTCGCCAAAATTTAGGTGTCAACAAGTACCTCAAGAATTTTTCTACACTACAAAAAAACATGTTTTTTTGCAACGAAAAAATCGCAAAAATCCGTCGCAAATAGTTTTTGCGACGAATTTAGCGATGGAAAAAATTCCGTCGCTACTAGGTTGTTGTAAATTTTTGCGACGGAAAATTTCAATTTTTGTCGCAAATTTGTGACGAAAAAAAAATTATCGCAAAATTCATCGCAAATAATTCGTCGCAAAAATCGTCGCAAATTAGCCACGAACACTATCCGTCGCAAAGTTCGTCGCAAAATTCGTGGCAAAATTCATCGCAAAATCCGTCACAAAATCCGTCGCAAATAATTCGTCGCAAATTAGCCATGAACACTATCTGTCGCAAAGTTCGTCGCAAATATTTCGTCGCAAAATCTGTCGTAAAAATCGTCGCAAAAATCATCACGAATTTCATCGCAAAATTCGTTGCAAAATCCTTCGCAAAATTAGGCACGAACTTTATTCGTCGCAAAATGTATTGGATAGAATTAGGCACGAACTTGATTCGTCTCTACTTATTCGTCGCAAATTAGCCACGAACTGTAATGGTCGCAAAATTCGTATATAAATATTCGTCGCAAATTTTACGGCATTTCGGCCATCAAATCTTGTCCATATCAATTGTTACGCATTAATGAACATCATGTAATATATTGAAAACAATCAAAGGACACGAGAAAACCATAGATTTCTCTTTAGAAACAGAAAACGAACAAACCAGACACAATGCTATATAATTGAAAAATGTAACTGAAGGAAAAATGCTAGTCCGCAAAAAATAATGATATATGCAAAGTTGCAAAGCCTGACACGATGATATTTGATATCCAATCTTACAATATATTCAAAACATTTATAGGAGGGCGGGACAACCATAGATTCTGCTTAGAAAACGAAAAATCGACAAACCAGACACAAGAATGGGCAACTGTGGTACTCAGCAGGACACCAAAAGCAGTCACTTTTGTCGACACTTGATGAAATGTAAATACATAAATAAAGATATTCAATCAGTCAAAAATATAAAAGAAGTGATTATGCATGGATGTGGAACTAGGTATTAAAAAACAAGTAAGAGGGTTAACAAAAAAACGTTTCAGGACGAATATCAATGTTCTTATATATGAGTATGAGTCAACTTTGATATCCACTGTAGTTTTTTCACCCTTGTAAACCGTTTTGCTGTCACATAGGAAAAATTAGATCCTTGAACCTGTCAGTAAGAAAGTTGTGCACAAAAAGTAATTGTAGGGCAGGAACAAATTGGTTGAAACTGCACTTATGTCATAAAAGATTGTAAAGCAAGCTTATCCCCGATTTTGGCAATTTTAACTAGAAATGATTGAGAAAATCATCAACATCATCATCAATGTCAGCATCATTGTGCTCATCACCTATTGGATTGGCAGGGGGTACAAGAGGAACCTCACCGCGATTGATGTTGAGATGTCGCATAACGATTTGCATTTGCTGTTTCAAGTCATTTATTTTTTCGTCCCTCTCTACAATTATATTTTTCAATTAGTTCACTTCTTGGGTCAATTGCTCGTCATGTTGTGTTCTCCTTCGACTAGTCGCATTGGATGATGAAGTTCCAGCATAATTTGGCATGAACATCCTTGACAAAGAGCCCATCCCAAATATTTTTCCTTTTTTCACCCCACCCGTTGCCTCCACCCATAATGCCATACTGTCAACTGATGGCTCAAGCGCACTTGCAGAACCATCATTACCACTAGCATTGCCCATTAAAAGTTCATCATATTTATCCTACATTAACAATATACATGAAAATAAAATAACTTCATATATATATATATATATCTACCATAAATATTAAAAGCATTCACGATTTTCATTCTAGTTTCCATAAAGGCCAAAGTATAACCTTACATACCTTAATAGCTTTTGCTCGATCGTCAATCCACGTCTTATCTTTCTTTTGAAATATGCATTCAAATGTAGCTGCAAATGTCGATTCTGTCCATAATTCTTGTGCCTACAAAATGTAAACATGAGTAATTGAATTAAATTAACTTATACCTTGTTTAACAGACTTACCAGTCGTTTGTGATGCTCCCCAATGTTGATACAGCCCCCAGCATATGTGGCCAACCCTTCACTAGAACTAGAAGATCGATTCTTTTTATTCTGCTGACTGATTTGCTGACTCTTCTCAGTTTCCCAAATTCTGTTAATTTCCATCCAATTGTCAGCTGTAATGAAAGCCGGCTTCACTTTTCTACTCTTCGCTCTATTCATCACATTTCGTATGTGATCACTGACTTTCTTCTGAAAAATTCTTCTCACTTCATTCTCTTACTGGTCATCCCATTTGAACTTCCGTTGCAATCAACACAAGCAAAACTGAAAGTAATTATGATGGTCACATATCCATTACCATGCACCAGATAATTCGGCGATAGACTTTGTTAAGTTCATATTGGGGAAAATATCTTGTCCCTTTAGTACTGAAAACTAAAGAGCTGTTCTTGTTCCTTTACATCATTCTTGACCATCAATATACTACACCGAACTTAGTTAGTAAGAAAATAGAATATCTAAAACTTACCTTGAACTCATTCCACCACAAATCTTTTACCTCTTGTGGAACACTTCTGTAATTAACATACTCCCCCATCCAATAGTTTTGACTATTTTATTCAGTTCTCTCACAATAAACGTAGCATCCGTGAATCTACAAACATACGAATATTGTGCAACATTGACAATTCAATTGACATCCATATCGAAAGCCATAAATATTACATATACTAAAAAAATTTGAAGTACTTACGAATCTCCAAATGGGTATATCAGGAATCGGTTATCTTCTTCACCTTCGTTTCCGTCATTATGCGAATGTTGCGCTGAATAATAAGGTGGAACGGAAGGAGAGGGAGCCAAAGGAGATGGAACTGGAGGAGATTGAGCTGGCATGTGGCCAAGTCCCATAACATGTTCTTGAGCGTTGGAAGAAGGACCAACGTGTCCATATTGCCCATCAGCATATTGTGGTTGCAGGTTAGATGAAAGGATAGGAGACGAGGAAAGGGCCGGGGACGACCCCGTTGAAGAGGCTGGTCTTCTATGCATGTGGCCTCCACGTTTATACTGACAAGTAGGAAGGTTAGACAAATATGTAAAAAAATATGAACACATATTGCGGACACATAATGACGTACATGACGAAGCTTACCATTTTGGTTGAGAAGCAGAAAATGTTCCCTCTTAATTAGCCAATGCCAAGTGTTTATGACGTGCAATTACCTACGAACAAATATATTATGAATCGCACTCATTTTGATATCAAACATCAATATATGAGCATGATATACCATGGTAAGCTGACATTAGCCATAATTAACCACACGATCCACTTTCAAACCACACGATAATTCATCAAGTACAAGAACAACCATGAAATATCAATTTCAATCACATGATCTTCGTTCTCGGCCACATGCTCATCAATCAAAGCAGCTGGCCACAGGCATTATAAGTCATTAATTTTTTTAGGCATCTAAAAAAATTTAAATTTCACTCAAAGTGGGTGGCCACAGGTATTCTAAGCCATTATGTAAAGTTTTGAAATTTTGTTGTTTCATTATTTTTTAATTTTTTTGGGCACCTAAAAAAATGTAAATTTCACTAAAAGTGGGTGGCCACATGTATTATAAGCCATTCTGTGAATTTTTCAAATTTTTTATTTTTAAAATTTTTTTGGGCACCTACAAAAATTGAAATTTCACTTAAAGTGGCTGGCCACAAGTATTCTAAGTCATTCTATCAACTTTTATAATAAAATCAATTTTATTATTTTTTCAATTTTTTGGGCACCTAAAAAAATTTAAATGTCACTTATATGTGTGGCCATGGGTATTCTAAGCCATTCTGTAAAGTTTTGAAATATTTTTTTGTATTTTTTAATTTTTTTGGCTACGTAAAAAAAATTTAAATTTTACTCGAAGTGGGTGACCATAGGTATTATAAGCAATTCCATGAAGTTTTCAAATTTTTTAAATATTTAATTTTTTTTGGCCATCTAAAAAAAATTATTTTTCACTCAAAGTCAATGGCCACATGTATTCTAAACCATTCTGTGAAGTTTTGCAATTGTTTCTTTCATTATTATTTTTACATTTTTGTGCACCTACAAAATTTACAATTTCTCTCAAAATGGCTGGCCACATGTATTTTAAGCCATTTTATAATATTTTTAAAATTTTGAATTTTTTATTATTATTCTTTTTTCGGGCACCTAAAAAAATTAAATTTCACTCAAATTGGGTGGCCACAGTTATTTTTTGCCATTTTGTGATATTATGAAATTTTGGTTTTTTTAATTTTAAAAAAAATTCTCCAAATTTAATATTTTCCCAAAATATGACTTTATTAAATTTTCACGAAATTTTTCGAAATTTTTCTAGAATTGTTCAATTTTAATGCATTTTCTTAATAAACGCTTAATCAATCGCCCGATGATCATTAAACGCTTAATCGGCGATATAATGGACAAATTAACCGGTCGAACATCGATCAAAGTCACATGCAATTCTCAAATCGACCTCTAATTTAGCCAACCAATCAGACACTAAACAATCCCTAAACAAGTCTGATTAATACTCATTATAGTAGGTAGGATTTAGAGAGTTACTTACTTGGTTCAAGGTCAAGAAAAACCCAACAATAATTAGATTTTGACCTAGTTAATAGTGGCGGGCTTGGCATGAGCGTCGGCCGACGGCTGGGTGGCGGCGATGGTGGCGGTAGGGCGGCGGCGGCTGGGTGGAGGTTGGGCGGCGGCTGGATGGCGGCTGGGTGGCGGCGACGGCAGTGGCAGGGCAGCGGCGACTGTGCAGCGGCTGGGCGGTGGCTGGATGGCGGCGAGCTGGGCGGCGACGGCCTCAGGCGGCGGCTGGGCGACGACGGGGAGCTCGGCGAGGTTGGGCGGCACCTCGGGCGGCGGCTAGCCGACGACGGGGAGCTCGGTGAGGCTGGGCGGCTGCTAGGCGGCGACGGATGGGCGACGATGGGGAGCTCGGCGAGGTTGGGCGGTTGCTGGGCGGCGACAGATGGGCGACGGCTGGGTGGCGACGGCGAGCTCGACGAGCTCGGCGAGGCTAGGCAACGACGGCTTCAGGCGGCTGCAAGGCGGGCCGACGAGGCGCGCAGGCGAGCGAGGAGGCGGTGAGCGACGACCCCACGCACGGGCAGACGACGACGGGGACGGTGGCAATGACGACGACAGCGACGGCGACGGTGACGGCGGCTGCGGTAACGGTGGCGGCAGATCAGTGAACTTGGCGAAGACAACCAGCGGGAAGACGAAGAAGAAGAAGAGGAGAAGGAAGACAACAAAAAAATGTCAAAAAAGAAAAGCTGACGGGGGCAAGTACGGGTACAAGTGGGAAAGCAAATTTGCGATGGACACACATTTCCGGTGAGTCCATCGCAAATTTGCAACGGACATTTTTTGTCCGTCGCAAATTTGCAATGGACAACTCTCGTCCTTCCCAAATTTGCGACGGACGCACACTTCCAGTGAGTCCGTCGCAAATTTGCGACGGACATTAAATAGTCCTTCGCAAATTTGCGACGAGCATGTTTTTCTCCGTCGCAAATTTGCAATGAACTTTTATTGTCCGTCGCAAATTTGGGAGGGAATTTTTTTTCCCGTCCCAAATTTGCGACGGACTTTTTTTGGTCCGTCGCAAATTTGGAACGGAATTTTTTTTTCCATCGCAAACTTTAAATAGTCCGTGGCAAATTTACGACGGATATTATGTTGGTCCGTCACAAATTTGCGATAGAATGTTTCGTTTGTGGCAAATTTGCAACGGACATTATGTTGGTCCGTTGCAAATTTGCGATGGATTTTTTTTGGTCCATCGCAAATTTGTGACGAATAGTATTTATCCGTCGCAAATTTGCAACGTATTTTTTTCCCATCCACAATTTTGCGACAGACAATATTTTTCCGTCGCAAATTTCCGATGGATTTATTTCGGATTCCAAAAATATATGTATGGTCGAATCCATCGCAAATTTTGCGACGGATTCGAACAATTGCCGTGAATTTTTTGGTCAGTCAATAATTCTTCGATGTACAGTAGCCACAAATAAGTTGTTGTCATAAAATGAGCGACGAAATTAGCGACGATCCAAATCCAATGGAAAATATAATATCGTAAATGTCATCACACGAATAATATTTGACTTGTCGTCATTTAGCGACAAATTTTCCGACGATCAATTAAATTAAGAAGAATAAGCGACAACAACAGTAATAACAACAACAATAATCTTAATAACAATAACAATAATAACAAGAACAATAATAATAATTATGACAACCAAAATAACACTTGTCGCAATAATAATTACACATCATTAGTGTTTTGTCACAAAAATTTTAATCTTCGTCTTCGTCTTCGTCTGCGTCTTCCAATTCGTCTTCGTCTTGCTCTTCATCTTCATCATCTGTCTCAAAATTAGGTTCTGAACAGTCTTGTACATTTAATTCGCAAATTTCTGTTGGATCCACATCTATCATAGCTCCACATGGATCTTGTAAAGTTAGAATGTTATATTCCTCAGTTTCAACCGTGTTACAAACTTCTTCTTGTTGATAGACTCTATCCTTCCAGTGTTCCTCAATTTTCTCCGTGCTTTGATTTTACATACAGCCGACCAATCAGCTTTATCACGTTTCAAACTAAGATATGATGCATAACATACTTGAATTGCTTGTTGTGCCAAGATAAATGGTTCATATTTCATATACATTTTCTTGTGATTTATTTCAACCAAATTAAACTTCGTATGCACCTTCATTCCTTTGACGGGGTCGAACCACATGCACTTAAATAACACAATCCGCATCATTAATGGTCCAGGGTACTCTATCTCTATGATTTCATCGAACAATCCATAAAAATCATCTTTTGAACTGCCACCATTAGATGACCGAATAGACACACCACTATTCATTGTGGCTTTTCCCATTCCATATTCTTGAGTGTGAAAATTATATCCATTTATGAAATATGCTGGCCAACTCTGCACTCTTAACTGTGGACCCCATGACAGATAATATAGCAATCCTTGCTCTCCAAGTTCATCATGATTATTGTGAACTTAAGGTTACACACGCAAAGTCAATAATATATATTTCAATAAATGATGTATAAAATTTTAATAAGACAAGTGAACGGTCCATAGGCAACTTACATATGTTTTGAATCATGCTGCAAATTGTTCGTCGCACATACGATCAAACTCATTTTGTGGTAGTCCATACATTGAAGTTTGGAAAATCCTAGTAATAAATACCATTTATATATTAGCAAATATTTGACACGCAATATATATATTTGTAAATTTGCACTTACTCGAAGTATGGCTCGACTTCTGGACAGTTCAGTAAAATATATGTATGAGCTGCATGCAATTCTTCACCTGTTAGGTAACGAGACTGACATGCGTTGTTTGATCGACCCAGATAATTGAAAATAGAGAATGATTTGCAATTGGGATCAATGGGGCCCTCATCATTTCTGCCTGCTATCCGCCTCTTACACTACACGTGCGGCTCAAAATAGTATGATGCAAATATTGTTATTTCTTCCACAATATATGCATTACAAATTGAAGCTTCAACACGTGCCTTATTCTTCACTTTTTTCTTCAAATGATATAAGAATCTAGTTGCAATAGAAAGAAGTTTATCAGAACATCATATATAATAAAGTAATTTGAACTTTATTTTAAAAAAAAATTACCTCTCAAATGGATACATCCATCGAAATTGTACGGAACCTGCAACTTTGGCCTCATAAGGCAAGTGAACTAAGAGATGCTCCATCGAATCAAAAAATAATAGAGGAAATATCCTTTCTAAGTTGTAAAGAATAATTGGAATATCTCTTTCTAGTTATCCATGTGCGATGCTTTTAACACTGTCGAGCAAATATCATGCAGGAAATTGCTTAACTCTGTAATGGAGCCCCAAACAAAATTCGGTAGAACTTCCTTGAAAGTTATTGGAATTAGTCTTTCCATCAATATGTGACAATCATGACTCTTCAAATCTGTCAATTTGCATTCATTCAAATCAACACATTTTCTGAGATTCGAAGCATATCCATCAGGAAACCGCACAGATTTCAACCATTGACAAACAACTCGCATCTGCTCCTTATCCCATGTATAAACTACTTTTGGTTTTGGTCCCCTGCTGCTTGCATTCACATTTAGTGTTGGTCGATCACAAATATCTCTCATATCTTTTCTTACGTTCAAGTTATCTTTCGTTTTTCTAGTGACATCCATCACAGTATTTATGACATTGTCGAAAACATTCTTTTCTATGTGCATGACGTCAAGATTATAATGAATAAGATGGGCCTTCCAATATGATAGATCCCAAAATATACTGCGTTTTGTCCACTTATGTGTACTTCCGTACGCAAAAGTCGTGCCGTGAGGGTTCTGAACAACAGTTGAAAAGTCCTGCACCCTCTCCCAAATTTGATCGCCGGTCAACCTTAATGGTGGACGTGTTCTTTCAATCATATTCTTCATGAACTCTTTTTTATTCCTTCTGAATGTATGATTTATTGGTAAAAATTATTTGTGACAGTCAAAATAGCTGGGCTTCTTTCCATGTTTTAATCTAAATGACTTTGATCTCTCCAAACATATCGGACATCCTAAGATCCCAACTATACTCCATCCATATAACATTCCGTAAGTTGGAAAGTCATTTATCGTCCAAAGAAGAGCAGCTTTCGTTACAAATGTTTGATCGGTAGAAACATCATGTGTAAGGACACCTTCCTCCCATAGCCGTTGTAACTCTTTAATCAATGGTTGCATATAAACATTTATTAACTTTTTTGGATTTTACGGGCCAGGCACGATCAATGTCAAAAACATATAAGGTGTCTTCATACACATACCAGGTGGAAGATTGTACGTCGTTAAGATAACTAGCCAACATGAATAACTTTTTCCTGATTTCCCAAATGGGGTAAATCTATCAGCACAGAGACCTAACCTGATGTTTCAAGGCTTTATCGCAAACTCATGGTATGTTCTATCAAAATGCTTCCATGCCTCTGCATCTTAAGGATGACACATTAGATCCTCTTCAGTTTCATAATTTACTTGCCAAGTCATGTGTTCAGCTGTGGCTTGAGACGCATAAAGTCTTTGCAATCTGGGGATTAAAGGCAGATAAAACATTTGCTTGCATGGTCTACGCTTCTAATTACGACCCTGCCTCCTGTTAATCTTGCACCTAGGTTGGCTACAGAATTTGCAAGATTCTACATTTTCATCATCTCTCCAATATAACATACAACCCCTACTACATACATCAATCCTTACAACCGGAAGACCTAAGTTATCCACTAGCTTTTTCATATCGTAACAATCATTTGGCATGCTGTTATCACTAGGTATTATTTCCCGCATTACTTCAACAAAAGAGTTGAAGCAATCTTGCGACACATTATGCTCTGCCTTAATATTTAACAGTCTTGCTGTCACTGATAACTTAGTACGGTTGTCACAACCTGGCCATAAAAGTTCATCTGCTGCTTTCAATACTTTCTAGAACTGATTAAATGAAAATGCTCCATTACACACATTCTCATCAAAACCCGTTACTCCTATCTCTTCCATTTGTGATGCATGACTAGTACCCACTTGTTCATGTGTAGGAGTAAAACTAGTACTTGCATGGTTCGAATCTGAAACAAAATTCTGACAAGCTGCATCAATCACCATCTTCTCGTATGGGTTCAATTGGTTAAAATAGCTACATTCTTCCCTATCTAAAAATTGGTCACTTCTTCAATATCCTTCATCAGATATAAATGGTTCACCATGGCAAGTCCAATTATAATAATTTGGAGTAAATTCAAATCTACAAAGATGTTCTCTAACTGTATCACGCACATGAAATTTACCATTATTGCACTTTCTACACGGACACCTTAACTTATTTCCATCTATGAACTTATATTTACTACTAGCAAAGTCTCAAAATAGTTCCAACCCAATACGAAACTCATCGGTCAATTCTTGACGTCCAGGTAAGTTCTTATTATACATTCAAGCCCTTTGCATTGTGTCTGTATTAAAATAAAAAAATCTCGTAAAATATTTAAAATATTATATCTACTGTTGTTAGTTAAAAAAATTAGGGAAAATTTCAATTTGGGGTCCAAAGTAGGGCCATTTTCTCAATTTAGGGTCCCAAGTGGACTTAATGTCAAATTGGTACCCAAAGTCCCCAAAAAGTGTC
Source organism: Syzygium jambos (assembly GCA_031216235.1). NCBI lineage: Eukaryota > Viridiplantae > Streptophyta > Magnoliopsida > Myrtales > Myrtaceae > Syzygium > Syzygium jambos. The sequence continues at coordinate 9,973,905 of CM062227.1, forward strand.
AAACAAGGGTCTGAGTCACCGGCCGGCGATCCCGCGACTGTTCCGGCGAACGGAAACAGTGTTTTTATTTATTTTTTCTTTTTTCTGTTCCTTTTCCTCTTTTTTTTTCTCCTTTTCCTCCGCTGGCCATTGACGAGGCCAGCGGAGATCGCCGGACTCAGGCGGAGGTGGCCCTCGCCGGCGAGAGCGACCCAGGGCCGGGTGAGGGTCGCCCTTGCCAGCGTCGGGCGTGGGCCGCCCTCGCCTGGGCTAGGCGAAAGCGCACCGTCACGGCCGTGGAGCCCGATCCTGCGTTCCCCCCCTCCGGGCGACACGCGTTCTCGCAAGCCGCCATCGCCATCGCCATCACCATCGCCATCGTCACCGCAGAGAAAACCACGAAGAAAACACAAGCGCTCGTTCTCTCTGCAACTCCTCTCCCTCTCTCTCTCTCTCTCTCTCTCTCTCTCTCTCTCTCTCTCTCTCTCTCTCTCCATTTCTCGCGTCTTTCTCTCTCTAGCTCTCTGTCTCTGTTTGCGAAGGAAGATGAGCAAGGGGCCGGGGCTGTTCTCGGAAATCGGCAAGAAGGCGAAAGGTACCAGCCCGATCCCGTTTTCCGATTCCTTCCCTCGCGCCTCGAGTGGTGTGCGCTTGGAGCCGGGGATTCGATTCCCCTCGAGGTATTGACCCAGGCCCCGCCCAGCCCAGGCGAGGGCCGCCCACGCCTGAAGCCGGCGAGGGTGACCCTCGCCCGGCCCTGGGTCGCCCTCGCCGGCGAGGGCCGCCTCCGCATGAGGCCGGCGACCTCCGCTGGCCTCGGCAATGGCCGGCGGAGGGAAAGGAGAAAAAAAAAAGAGGAAATGGAACAGAGAAAAACAGAAAAAAGAAAAAATATATAAAAACACTGTTTCCGTTTGCCGGAACAGTCGCGGGATCGCCGGCCGGCGGGTATTTTGGCCGGTCGGAGACCTAGACCCTTGTTTGACACTTTTTGAGGACTTTGGGTACTAATTTGGCACTAAATTTCCTTACCAAAAAAAAAAATTGGCACTAAATTCACTTGGGACCTCAAATTGAGAAAATGACCCTACTTTGGACTCCAAATTGGAATTTTCCCAAAAAATTATGAAAATTAAAATTTTGTTTTTCATGCAATAATTACTTTGAAATTTTAAAAATTTAAAAAATTACCACGTAAAGAAGACTTACCCCGATATTTGACTGAAATCTTGGTAGCAGAAAGTGGTCAATTTGAAGAGAATTGCAAAGTTCACTTGGATTGCGAGACCTTCAATTGGACACGTACCTAAATAAAAGCAAAATCACTTAACATTCATTTTTAAATAATTTTTTATTTTTTCTGAATTTAAAAAAAAATTCTTACAATTTTCTCCGATCGCCGGTCCGGCGACCAGCTGACGCCGGTGAGGCCGTTCGACCTTGCCATGGCCGCCGGTCCAGCTGATCTGGGCGAGGCCGAGCGGCCTGGCCATGGCAGCCGGTCGACCTCGGCGAGGCCACTCGACCTCGGCGAGGCCACTCGGCCTCGCCCAGATCTGGGGGAGGCCGAGCGGCCTCGCCGGGGTCGCGGGTCGACCTTGCCGTCGCCCAGTTGGATGACGGCAAGGTCAAACCGCGGCCATGGCCACCCCGTGTGGCCTCGCCGGCCATGGGTCAAGCCGGTCGGCCTCGCTCAGATCAGTGGGAGGCCGTGCGGCCTCGCCATGGCCGCCGGTCGACCTCGCCGTCGCCCAGATCTAGGCAACGGCAAGGTCGACCGGTGGCCATGGTGAGGCCGATCGGCCTCCGCCAGATCTGGGTGAGGCCGCTATGGCGGCGAGGTCGACCGGCACCTCGTCCAGGTGTGTCCGTCACAAATTTGCGACGGACAAATACCTCCCGTCGCAAATTGATGGCCGGTCACCGGTACAACAAAAACAGAAAAAAATGTCAATAAAAAAAATTTTTACATCCAATGATGAATCAGAAGGACAAGACCATAATAGTTGCATGTTCAGTCATGAAATTAGCTACAATACTTACCGGTGGAAAAGCTTCACCGAAATTGATTTGTGCACGCACGGATTATTGAGAGAAATGATAGAAGGAGAATGGGCAAAAGGACACTATAAGTGCCATAACTTGTGTACGGTACTCACTTTAGTGCCATAACTTTTTTTCGGATCACTTTGGTGCCAAGTCGAAGGAAAAACGTTCACTTAAGTGTCATAACTTTTTTTTGGATTACTTCAGTGCTAAAATTTTTGAAAAACGATCACTTAAGTGCTAAAATTTTTTAAAAACGATCATTTAAGTGCTAAAATTTTTAAAAAACGATCACTTAAGTGCCAATCTCCGACGAGACTCTGGCGAGCCACGTCAGCTTTAGAAATTAATAAAAAAATTGCCAGGTCGGATTTCCGGCGAAAAATTGTGTACAGCACCAGAGTTGGCACTTAAGTAATCGTTTTTCAAAAATTTTAGCACTTAAGTGATCGTTTTTCAAAAATTTCAGCACTAAAGTGATCCAAAAAAAAGTTGTGGCACCAAAGTGAGCGCCGTACACAAGTTATGGCATTTGTAGTGTTCTTTTGCCAAGGAGAATGTGAGAGAAAAGCGAGCGACTTGACGAATCACTACTGAGAGAGAGAGAGAGAGAGAAATTGACGGGTGGGGTGGGGTGCATATCGAAAAATTAATTTTCCATCACAAATTAGCGACGAACCCTTTTTCGTTGCAAAATCCGTCGCAAATTGCGACGGATAAAATATTCGTCGCTACTGCCATTGCGACGAAAAATAAATCCGTCGCAAATTTGCGACGGACAATTAATTGTCGCAAATTTGCGACGGAAAATAATTCCGTCGCAATCGCAAATTTGCGATGGATTATTTTCGTCGCAAAGTTTGTCACAAATTAGCGACGAAAATAATCCGTCGCAAATTTTTATCGCAATAATCATGTTTTTTTGTAGTGCTACAACTCATACATCTTGGAGTTCTTCACCGTTAACCCTAATTGGTTAACAATGGTTTACACATGATCAAAATATGCTGAGATTGATTCATAATCATTCATGCATAAAGACTCGAAATCACCTCGAAGTTTTTGAAGCCGCACTGGTTTGACACGATCATCGCCTTTACACGATTTTTGCAAAATATCACTTTGATGGCATTCGCACAATAGTTTTCCCATCTAGATCCCCATCCGACAAAGGCAAGGCGAAAAGCTCGGCAAATAGAGTCAAGCCAAACCACCAAAGCAAAGGCTTTCAGTGAACTATTGAAGCTATCGAGAACTTAAGATAATCTACTTAGACAAGATAAAAATACCCTAGAGGAGTGTCAATCAATTGAGCCAGCAGGCATGCTGCCCCAATAAGAAGTTCTTGAGGTGTCGCTAGAGGTTCTTCCCTCTCTCATCCTCCTGAAATTTTTCTCATAATGCCATAACAATGCAAAGAGTCTGAAGTCGGTAGACACTTGAAGACGATGACACACACTGCTTTCAACTCATTGTTTTTTTTTATAGGATAAAATTTCTAACCCTTACAAAATAGGGCCTTGCCATGCTTGCATGCCTCGTGGCAGCTCAATATTTTTTCAAATATCATTTCCTCCATAGCTTGGAAGATTGCATACAATGCTTTCTAATCTTTCTTTCGGGACTCCACCGATGAATCTTTCTCCTTCTTTAATGAAACATCAAACGCTTCAACATCAGACACTTCGTTGTAGCAGTTCTCTACTAGATTTGACAAATCTTGCGATTTGAAAAGAATCTTCATCTGGATGGACCAATTGTTGAAATTCCTTCCGCTCAACTTGGAGTTGCAATTGACCGGAATAAGTGGATGCCATTACTAGCTTTGATACCAAATGTTTGAACAAAAATATAATATAAACATTGGAAATATGGAGTAAGGGCACAAATATAGAAATGGAGGAAGAACTTCGTATTGAAATGCAAATGCTTTTTCTGATTTCGTACTGCAACTCTCTATTCTGAAGCTCACCCTGCTTGTGTGTCTTACTCCCAAACTTCACATAAACCTCTCTAATTATAGAGCAATGGTCGGCAGGCATGGTGACAAAAACTTCTGCCCGAGGAAACTATTGCAACCGAATATATTGAAGTCAAGAACCATATGCTTCGCGTGGGATTGAGATCTTTGAGAAAGAGCAACGCTTCTTCAATTATAGGAGTAAGCCACAAAAGCAGGAATGAGCTTTGTCCTGACCGACCTTTGTGTAATTTAATTTAATTGGGCAATTAAAAATAGGTGTCAACAAGCTTAATAATAGAGAGTTGTCATACGAAACCAGAAAAGCATTTAATTGAACTTCTTCCTCCGTTTCTACATTTGTGCTCTTACCCGAAATTTCCAAAGTCTATAATATTTTTTGGTTCCAACGATTTCATCATCCTCACCATCATTTCCGAAGAAGGTGGCCGAGTAGGCCCTGTTATCTCCCGGACAAGCTTATCCTTGTAACTCATGTCCTTTTTCTTCATCGAGAAACCATCAATTCCACTTTGCTTTCTCGTAGAAGAGTAGAAATTTCTATCTTTAACTTGTTTTCAAGCGAATAATACAATAACTGTAATAGTTGAGATTTTTTACCAAGTCAAAATATAAATGTTGGGACCCACAACAAAAAAAAGGAAAAGGAAAATAAGAAGCAAAAAGTGGTAACCTTCAGCTTTAAAGACAGAGAAGGTCAAGACACGATCGGGAAAGAAAGAAGAACAGAGAGGAAAGAAGAAAAAAAAGAGAAAAGAAGAAGAGGAAAGGGAAAGAGAAAGGAGAGGGGATTCTCGCCACGGACGTATGGCCGAGCTGGATTTATTACGCATTGCAACGCTTGGTAAGTGCTCGTGCTTTCGTTTATCCAATCAGAGTATTTTTCGGTATTAGAGCACAATTTCGGAGTTTTGTGAACATCAAACCGCGTAATCCGATTTTTGAGTCATTGAGCTGCGTATATATATAGAATTGGTAGCTTAGAGTATTGTGGGGCCGTGAGATTTTTCGGAACTCGATTTAGACTTACGGTTTGCCCGATATGAATTTTTGAGGTTGGCCGCAAGTGGTGAACAGTGCACAACAGCAGCTTTCCATGCCAATTTTTGTCGTCTTTGGCCCATTTTTGGGTCAGCCATGCTAGGGTTCTTGTAGTACTTTGATTGGGCTTTCTTTTGACTATAAGCTCGCTTGGAACAGAGTTTGGTGGATAAAGTTATGGCGCAATCAAGTTTAGCGCTCAAGTTCCGCGTTGCAGACAGTTTTGGATAGCCGCTTTGGACGAGCGATTTGTGGACGCCTTTTAGTCGTTATGTTAGCATCTAAGGCTGGTTTAGTCGAGTCGTTGTTGAAATAACATTTTACTCGATTTTAACGTTATTTCTCTCTTATTTGATAGGATTGCGAGTTTAACAATTCAAGTAATTTTTGTCATTTGGTCGTAGGCATTTACAGGTAAGTGGTGCTATCTCTTCTTTGAGTTTATACACTCATGTTTTGAAAGTGATAAGGATTTGAGTATTGCACGAATTGTTAAAGCATGTTTGTTGCATAAAAGCTTGGATCGGGCAATTACTACCTTTTAATATTTGAGAACGATTTGAGAATGGTTTGAAAAAAGATATTGCGAATGGATATATATGTATTATGTTGCGAATTGGTTTATGGAATGAGTTATAAATGAATTGAGAAACATACTAAGAAATGTGCCATGACAGTTTACATATATGTATTGTTTTGTGAATGTGATTTGTGAAATGGGTTATGAAATGATTTACGGATTTGGTTTTGTAGATTATTGGAGAATTATTGTTTGATGTTCAATATCGTTGTGAGCTTATTGAGAGGCTTGGGAGTATGCACACCGGGTTAGGATATTCTTCTAGGCTAAGCCATCGGCTTTGTAGGTGAAGACCTTGTCAATGGAGAAATCTTGGTAGCCTTATCACAAGGTTTTGTGTTGTGATCATGGTTTGATATTGAGCAATAAATTGGTTGGTGAAATGGACCATCGACGTATGATGTGATATGAGATTGGTCAATGGAATGGACCATTGACTTGGTTTTTAGTAGAGATTGATCAATGGACTTGACCATTAATGTTTAATTTGAGATTGTGGTTTAAACGAGTATTTCTTATTTGTTAAGAGCCTCATTGAAACGAAAGAACTTATATTTGATTTGATATATATATATATATATATATATATATATATATATATATATATATCATATCTTTGGATTGAAGTATGAGTTTTTAGTATGGTTTATGTATACATGCATAGTGGTTGTTTGATCTACTTAGAAGATATATGCACTACTTACTGAGCTGTGGTTACTCATATCTATTTTTTGCCAATCTTTTCAGGTTCATTGGTTAGTTGCCTTTAGAGCAAGAGCATTGTCATGAGGACTTTTGAGAGTTGGATTGCTTGTTATGGTTTGAGGCTATGTCCTTCAGGTGAAAAAAAAACAGTCGTGTCATCTCTTATCTTGATAGGTTTCGGAGTGTGACAATAACAAAATGCATGTGTATGATTTTTCTATGCACTTAACTAAAAGAAGGATGGCATCGAGCATTAAATAAAAGTCACGGACCTTGTTGCACCAATGACGACAGTTAAAGAGGGCGTAGCAATGTTAACAATTTCACTTTTGTTTTTCTTGTCCCGAATGAGATTCATCCTCCCAATTTATGGGGATTCAATCCCATGTTATGTCTTTAACTTTGTTGTGGTAATTGTATCATCATTCATACTACAATCTCATTTTAGTCTTACCACCCTTCTATAATTTAACAAATGATATGGTCTTTTCGTTGAATATTATTGTTGAAAGAACAAGTTCATCTCCTTCCAGCGGTCACTCTCTTTAGAGCGAGCATGAATCCAACAAAGTCGCCACACCGATACTAACACACCCGAATAAGCGAGCATGAATTAGACGAAGTCACTTTTCAGGAGACTAACATGCCCCTTGAAGCTAAGGAACAAGACCAAGTCACCACGCTGATGACAGATATGATTGTCTCAATCGATCAGAACTAGTTACTAGAATCAAATCACTCAATGACTCGTGTTGATTAATATAGCCATCTGACATACTATTATTAGCAATTTAGGAGTTGATCGGAGCAGAGGATGTGGAAAACGCAAGCATTTCAGGCACAGAAGGAACTTTAGTCATTGATCAGTTATTAGCTAGCTGCCCTGATTAGAGGAATCAATTACTTTCATACGGTATAACTTATCCACTGAAACTATATTTTAACAAGACGCCTGCAATATTTGCCCCAACAAATTTACCTTCCAAGCGTGAATTTTGAATGTTAGCTCAGGTCTGCTTGATCAAGGGCCAGGTATCATATGTTGTCGTGATCTATCCATCCCTATCGGGAGGGAGAATGTATGTACAGGTATAGGTCTAGAGGCATTTGTCAATAGACGTGAATATCAGTTGGTTCATTCGAAGGACAAACCAAAAGGCTCATCTATCCAACGACGGAGGTGCTCCCAAATCTCATACCTCAAGCGACGTGGGATTTTCTAATCAATGTATTCATTAGGAGTCACCACCAGTCGTTATAAACGGTTGGTTGAAATGCTAATCGAGACGCCGGAATGCCGTCTTGATACGTGCGCAACTAGAGATTTTTAAGATCAGGGACTTGATTACACTAATCAACTAACAATCGCCCTTTCGGTACCTAAAATTGACGATTTGCTAACTAACATGTCAAGATAGCCTATCGAAAATCCTAAAGTTCATCATATTCATGCTAAAAATAGAAAATAAAAATCGATATATTAAAAGTGCGCAATGAAATAATCAAAATACAAATAAACAACCAACGAAGCAATCAAAACTCCTATGGCAAAGCCTTAAAGGGCTTATGCAAATTTCCGAGCTCAATTTTCAAAGGTTTTCACATTTTTTTCTATTTTTTATACTAATTCTAGAATAAAATTAACACTAAGATCTAATGAAATTAACCCAAAAACTGATGGGTTAATACCACGAAAAACCCTGAACTGGTACACTTGTGACAGATTTACCCCAAACTATTTTTTTGACCATAAAAAACCCCAAACTGGTACATTTGTGACAATTTTACCCCGAACTATTTTTTTGACCACCAAAAATCCCAAACTGGTACACCTGTGACAATTTTACCCTGAACTATTTTTTTTACCACCAAAAACCCCAAACTGGTACACTTGTGACAATTTTACCCCGAGCTAATTTTTTTAATATTATTTTTTTATTTTTCGAATTTTTTTAGTTTTTCTTTTCTTTTCTTTTTCCTTTCCTTTTCTTTTTTTTTTCCTTCATCTTCATTGGACCAACAATGGATTGTTATATTGTAATTGATACCATAATAATGTGAAACGTAACATAAATGCTACATTTTGACCCAAAAAAAACATAAACGCTAAATGAAAGACTTTCTTTTATATGCATGAATTTTCATGCCAACCACTTTTTTCTACATTTAAATGTCTCGCGAAAAAGGCATTATATTATTGTCGTGTCTTTCTTATTTTTGGGTGCAAGTGGATAGGCAAACTGATGGGGTCCAACGTAGGCTTGTTACCTAAGCTTGGAGTACAGCTAATCAACAATTTCTATACTTCCTGCTTGCCAATTTAATTTAACAGATTAATTTACAAAATTAGTATATTTTATATATAAGATGAGAGATATTATATGTGCATGGCGATTCATAAATCAATATGATCACTTGAAATATATAATAAATGAAACGCGAGACATTTAAATGTAGAAAAAAGTGGTTGGCATGAAAATTCATGCATATAAAAGAAAGTCTTCCATTTAGCATTTATGTTTTTTTTTGGGTCAAAATGTAGCATTTATGTTACGTGTCACGTTTTTGTGGTATCAATTACAATATAACAATCCATTGTTGGTCCAATGAATATGAAGGAAAAAAAAGGAAAGGAAAAAGAGAAGAAAAGAAAAACTAAAAAAATTCGAAAAAAAAATAATATTAAAAAATTAGTTCGGGGTAAAATTGTCACAGGTGTACCAGTTTGGGGTTTTTGGTGGTCAAAAAAATAGTTTGGGGTAAAATTGTCACAGATGTACCAGTTTGGGGTTTTTTATGGTCAAAAAAATAGTTTGGGGTAAATCTGTCACAAGTGTACCAGTTTAGGGTTTTTCGTGGTATTAACCCAAAACTGATTTCTAAACCTTTCCTAATCTTTCTGAAATTTTTAATTTTTTATTATTATTTTAATTTGGGAAAATGGACCTCGGACGGGGCTGGGAGAACCCGGTTCGACCTGGCGGTCAAGCCCGGACCCCGGGTTTGGGTTGGGTCTGAAGTTCGAACCGGCTTTGGGCCCGGTCCGAATTAACTAAATTTGGCCCAAACGAAAATTGATTTAAAATGAAAAACAGGCCCACAACGCTCTGAACCCAAAAAAACTCCTAGCCCAGCCCCACTTAATATTCGTGGTTGCTTCAACCACGAAGAGAAGAGCTTGAGAGTGAGGAGGAGGAAGAAAATTAGAGAAAGGAAAGTGTAAAGTGACGAAGCCTCCATGATTGGGACGAACTTGGTATTGGCGAAGGCTGTGGAATCCAATGATCATTGAAACTCTAGCGAAAAGCCTTTAAAAGCACGTTTCGCTCGCGGCCAAAATGACCACGTTGAGCCCGTGGCCCGATAAAATAATCATTTTCCGCCCTGCGAGGAAAACGTTAATGCAATTATTGAGAGGAAATATCTACTCATGAAAAGGACTTGCGGCTGAGATTTGAACACGTTCCCCATCAATAGAGATTCGTGCTAACCCCTCTCGGGACTTCAACATTTCTCAATAATTAAAGGGTATCCAAAAAGGGCCATTATAGAATCAATGAAGATGTCGGTTGGAGGAAAACATGCAGATGGAATCGTTTTGGCTAAATATGGAACTCAGCCTAGGTCTTTAGAGAAAGAGAGCCAATCTTCTTTCCTCATGTGTAAAATATAGTACCCTTTTTGTCTCTTTCCCTCTCTATTGTTGCTTTCTTTCTTTTCTGATGCATATTGAAACGTGAAGGTCCCTATTATGGTGCTCTGTACCTGCAAGAAATTATCATTCGCTCCTTCTTTCCTGTTTAGTTCCTGTACGCAATAAAAGTGGGCTCCCAAATATCAAAGAGAAATCATAAAATAATCTCGACTTCCTTTGTATATCTTGCAAATTCAGTGAAAAACGGGTCCTCTTTCTTGTTTTGAAAAAGATATATTGCTCAAATAATAGACATCACATATATGTCCACGTGTGCAATAATTCTTTGTCATTTATGAATAGTGCTAAGATCTTTAATTATTCCTCTTTTATTTCCTTTGCATATATTCTTATTACCATTAATGCAAATGCTCCTAATGTTTATATATGCAATTTAATGAAAATTAATTTTGTTTAGGGCTTAAAAAATAATCCTTAATTTTCTATGCAATTAAACCTTAAATTCGAAAGTAAAAACCCTAAATTGATAGTTAAAATTTAGGTGTTAACATACATATCAACATATCATCGTCTCAATCACCTTGTCTATAGCCAAGCTCATTGAAAGCACGAAACATTTGTCAACAGACTCTTGCTCAAAATCATCGACGGAAACACACATTACCACTGTGATGTTTGCATGTCTCATGTTCATTCGGTATGGGGTGTGGCCGGTGGTGGGCCAAAACTGAATGGTGACGTGAGCGGGTCTTGAGCCTCGCTTTGTGGTAATGGGACTTCTTATCCCATTTTCAAGTTCAAACTCATCTTCATAATTATCGCAATTTATGTTGTTACCGATTTTACGTACTTCCATCTTTGTGAAGTATGACGTAGTGTCACAAGTTTCTTCAGAATATTTGATCGAAATTGCAATAACTTGGCAGGACAAAATGTAGAGTCGTAACTATGTTGTTGCCAAATTCAAACTTTTGTGGCTATAAACAGTCCCATTCTAGACGAAACGAAAAAGGGTTTTATTTTATTTAGATCAACATAGAACGAAACTTGTCTTTAAGACTTGAACCATTATCATACACGCCACAATTCTTAACAACTGATCATTTATTTTTGCAAACACCACTCACGGACTAGTAGCAATATCTTCACTCCCACTCAATGCTTAGCAATCCTCGCCATGATTTTACGGGGTTTGCACATGGCTTCCAACTGCACCCCCTTAGGCATATTAATTCCTTCTTCACTTATGCTTTTCCATTCAAAGCACTGGATCAACGATCCCAAAGCTAAATTGATCACTCGTTGGGCCATGTCTTCTCCGGGACAGGCTCGCCTCCCACGCCCAAATGGCAAGAACTTGTATTGCCCATCATCTCCATTTTCAAATCTTTCTGGTTTAAAGCTTGTCGGATCATCCCACAAGTTCGGGTCCCTATGAATGCTCCATGCATTGATGAATACTATGGTCTGACGAGGTACATTATAACCGCCTATGGTGCAATCCTCTGATGACATGTGTGGAACTAGAAATGGCGCTGGTGGTTTCAAACGTAGAGTTTCCGATACAATGCTTTGGAGATAAGGAAGTTTTGCAATGTCTGTTTCATCTATCAAGCATTCTTGGCCAATCACACTATCCAACTCCTCAGTAGCTCTTTTTAAAGAATTTGGATTACTCAGTAAAAAAGACATTGCCCATTCCATTGTCGTAGTAGAAGTGTCGGTGCCTCCTACAATCATGACCTATGGAAGAATATGCAACAAAAAGACATGACCATTAAATCGTCAAACTACGATGTTGCACAATCAAATACTTGAATATGAGGGTATCATCCATGTATCCCACCATGCTATCTTCTCCAAATATAAAATTCTATAAAGTAACTGAGAAATGATAATAAAAAAAGTATAGCTTTCCTATCACAAAATGGTTGAGTAAATGTGGACACATTAACAAAAATAATAAGATTTATTCATTATTTGTATTGACATTATATCTCAAGTTTGATCTCGTAAAGGAAACCCAATCCAAGTAGGTTTCCTAGTTTATGTGATTTCCTAATTTGAGTAAATTTCATAAAAGGGATAACTATTTCGGATCCAAATATTATATAAGAGGGGAATTTTGGTTTTTACCCCAAGGAGGGCAAGTGAGGTTTTTGCCATAACAATCAATTGTAGGCCGTGCTCGTAAATTACATCATTAAGAAATTGTGTTTGTTTCAAAGCCAATAGATCTTGTGATAAAATTCTTAAGTTCATTTGTGAGGTTGAGATATGGTTTCGCAAGTAATTGTAAGGTCTAAACACTGTGAGATATTGAGTATAATTGAAGATTTGGAAACTCTGAAAATATTTGAGTAATTTGAGTATAGTTCAAATCTTTATATTTGTCTTGATCTATACAAGAGTCTTGTGCTGCTGTCCCAATGGACCAGGTCCCACTAAAATCCAATGTCCCATTTATTTCCTTGTGGAAGAAAATATTTTGGTCGCGGAAATATGTTATCCTTTTTCATATGGAAACTCTAAATATGGCACCAACTTCAGTTGCAAGATTTATCATAAGATTGAAACAATCAATTATGTATTTTAAAAGACACGATGGATGATACGCCTTATGTGTACGCACTATTCCATGATGAGGATGAGATGCAAAGATTTGTCAAAATTCTACGTACCATTGCTAGCCCTTTGATGATCTCATCAGTGTAATAGTCGGGCTGCGTGTCTTGCAACGAAAGCAAATGATCCACCATAGTGTCCGTACTCCTACCACCACCTTTTTTGCTACTAGCTCTGTGTTCTTCAATCAAATTTTGTAAGAAATCGTTCAATCTCTTGCTCAACCTAGACACGTTCTTCTCATAATCCCTGAAAACCAACCTCAAAATACTCAAGAAATCCCCTGGATACACACCACCGAAAGTATACTGCAGAATTTCAGATATCATCTCACGAAACGACCTAGCCTCCTCGACATTGGTCACATCTTCCCCATAATACCTCTTCCCAGTCATCATCCTTACAACGATGTTGACTATCATCTCCAGGAACATCGATCTTAGCTCCACCTTAGTGAAGTCATCGGGAGATGATGAGGTTCTTTTGTTTAGAGTAAGCAGGAGTCGCTTGATTTCATCCCTTCGAATGGGCAAAAAGGAGTTGAGACGGGTGGAGGAGAAGATTTCTAGGGTGCAAATGCGGCGGAGGTTGCGCCAGTGGTCGCCATACGAGGCCAGGGTAAGAACTGTGCTGTCGTACCCAAGGTGCTTGCTGGCGAAGCTGGAGGGGCGGTTGGCAAGTACGAGATCGTTTTCAGTACAGCATTCTTTGGCGGCTTCTGCTGACGAGATGACGACGACCCGGCGGGAGCCAAAGCGGAGAGAAATGACAGGGCCGTAGGTTTGGGAGAGCGAGTGGAGTGTTCGGTGGAGGGGGAGTTTTATGAGATGGAGGTGGCCAAGGATAGGGATGGAAGGCGGGCTCGGCGGGAGGTTCTTGGGTTGCTTCAACCGTGAAGAGAAGAGCTTGAGAGTGAGGAGGAGGAAGAAAATTAGAGAAAGGAAAGTGTAAGGTGATGAAGCCTCCATGGTTGGGACGAACTTGGCATTGGCGAAGGCTGTGGAATCCAGTGATCATCGCAACTCTAGCGGAAAGCCTTTAAAAGCATGTTTCGCTCGCGGCCAAAGTGACCATGTTGAGCCTGTGGCCGAATAAAATAATCATGTTCCCCCACCGAGGAAAACGTTGATGCAATTATTGAGAGGAAATATCGACATGTGGCTGTGATTTGGATAAGTTCCCCATCAATAAAGATTCGTGCTACCCACTTGCTGGACATGAACATTTCTCAATAATTAAAGGGTATCTAAAAAGGACCATTTATAGAATCGATGAAGATGTCGATTAGAAGAAAACATGCAGATCGAGTCGTTTTTGCTACATGTGGAAATGGGCAAAAGTACACTACAAGTGTCATAACTTGTGTACGGCGCTCACTTTAGTGCCATAACTTTTTTTTGGATCACTTTAGTGCTAAAATTTTTAAAAAACGATCACTTAAATGCTAAAATTTTTTAAAAATGATCGCTTAAGTGCCAACTCCGGTGCCGTACACAATTTTTCACCGGAAATCTGACGTGACATTTTTTTTATTAATTTCTGAAGCTGACGTGGCTCGCCGGAGTCTCGCCGGAGATTGGCACTTAAGTGATTGTTTTTCAAAAATTTTAGCACTTAAATGATTGTTTTTAAAAAATTTTAGCACTTAAGTGATCGTTTTTCAAAAATTTTAGCACTAAAGTGATCCAAAAAAAAGTTATGACACTTAAGTGATCGTTTTTCCTCCGACTTGGCACCAAAGTGATCCGAAAAAAAGTTATGGCACCAAAGTGAGCGCCGTACATAAGTTATGGCACTTATAGTGTCCTTTTGCCTGTGGAAATGTACAAATTAGTGTACGACATGATAACGTGGGCCATGAATAGATAGGGGTGACATGGGTTGCTCAAATGTAAGATTGCTGACATTTGAAGATGTAAGACACGATTAAACCTATATTTTATGTATAATTCACCTCCACAAATCCTCAACTACCACGCTATCTATTTGTGGTTTGATTTGTAATTAGATTGGGATTCTCTAAAATTACAGAGTAAATTTACATCATAAATTTATCCCAATCAAACGAGTAACACATCAACCCCTCAATTAAAGGTCCGCATTAACCCACCACCACCAAAACACTGACTTCATAGAAATATTATTGCTTTTAATTGATGGACACCAAGTTAAAATTTAAAATGTAAAGTAGAAATTTTCCAAAAAGTCCTAAACCTATTGTACGTCGATCAATTCATTTCTAAACATTTTGATTGTACCGATTTAGTCATAAAATTTTTCACAACTTACCAATTTAGTCCTAAACATATAAATTGAGTCAATCTAGTAGATAAGTTGCCAATTTAATCCTAAATCTTTTAATGATTTACCAATTTAGTCCTACTAATCAATTTTGGACGAAAATAGTTGATATGGAGGTTTAGTCAGCATCGACTATCCTATGTGGCATGGCCGATGCTAACAATGATACTTTTTTACTTTTTTTCTATTTTTTTGAACTTTTTATAAAGTTTTGAATTTTTTTCTTGTATTTCTTTTTTTCTTTCCTTCTTCCTTTAACTTGTCACTAGGCATTGACAATGGCCAACGACCGGCTAGAGATGAGTCGCCAAGCCAGCAAGGCTCGACCTTGCCATCGTTGGGTAAGGTCGGCCTCTTCAATGGCTAGGTTGGCGAGGCTTGACCTCACTATTGCTAGGTGAGGTCAGCCTTGCCAGTGGCTAGCGATGCTCACCCTCGCTAACCACAAGTGAGGTTCGACATTACTAGATCCAGCAAAGTTGTTCCTCACCCAGCCATTGGTAAGGCTCAAGCCTCGCTAGTGGCCTCGGCAGTCTCAGGTGAGGCTTGCACTCGTTGGATTTGGCGAGGCTTGACCCTCGCCAGTGGCAGGGTAGGGTTGACCTCGCTAGCCATCATTTGGCTGGTTGCTGGCCATTGCTAAGGTCGACCAACCAACTAGAGGAAGAAGAAAAGAAAAAGAAAAAATTTATATAATTTATAACAAATTCAGACGATTTTAAAAATATGTAAAAAAAAATTGTCCACTCAGTGGCAGCCATGCCACGTAGGATGGCCGGCACTTACTAGACAGCCACGTCAACTATTTCAAGCTAAAATTGGCTGGAAAGACTAAATTGGGAAATCGTTAAAAAATTCAAGACTAAATTGGAAACTCATCAAAAGATTTAAGACTAGATTGTCACAATTAAGAGGTTTTTAGGAATAGATTAGCACAATTAAAAGGTTTAGGATTAAATTGGCAAGTTGTCAAAAGGTTTAGGAATAAATTAACATAATTGAAAGATTTAAGATTGAATTGGCCACCGTACAATATGTTTATAATTTTTTGGACAATTTTTCCATATGTAAATATTTCCTCTAGATTTTGAGGATATCTATACTATTTACCATTTTCCATTTGTTGTTAGAGCTAATGTGTGAAGACAAAGAAGATTTTACTTGACGAAGAAAGATCACAAATTCAGAGTTTGCTTGTATTTATCGAATGTACTTTTGACTTTCGATCCAAACCAAAAGAAATTTAGTGTGAATTTTAAAAGTTTTGACAAGCTCATACAATTTTAAATGACTTCAAATGGTGATATAGATGTACTTTTAATTTGAGGAGTTCAACGGTAAGTGTCAAATCTTAAACATTCACAAGTAAATAAAATAAAGCAAAGAGTTAAAATAGGGAAAACTTCATTTTACCTCTTCAACTTTGGGATTGGTATAGGTTAAATCTCTAATTTTAGGTAGTTATATTTTATCCCTCTGAGCTTGCATTTTGTTACTGATTTACACCATTAACTTTTCCCTTAATATGTGCCATACACATGCCTTTTAAGGGGGTTAAATTGCAACTTTTTCTTCAATTTTGTATCGAATATCCTTTTCGTCCTCAATTCATATATGTAACATATAAAATCAATACAAAAAGTAATATTTCCATGTTTAAATTTAAAATTTACTTGTTTAATCTATTTAATTAAGAAAATTTAAATGAAAATAGACCATAGAGAATACTTGTTTGAGATTAATTTAGCTTTTAATAGTAACCATGTTTTGCCTGTTGTCGCGACCTCCCCGAAACGGCCCCGAGGCCTAAGGGGGTTAGGCGATTGGATTGCTAAGTTGAACCTAGCTCGAGCTCTTCCAAGCCCATACCAATTCGCGACTTAAGTTTAAGTTGTTAACATGCAAATCGATTTCATCTAGGAGTCGCCACTAATCGGTTTCTGATAGGTCGATTAGACACCTAAGCGAAGCACGGGAGAAAAAGCTTCACTTCTACGAACCAGAGATTCAACAGGTACGGGGACTTGATTACACTAATCGACTAATTAGTGCCATTTCGATACCTAATCTGGTTCAATTCATCACCTAACGTGTTCTCGCTAATCGGGAGTCTCAAAATTCTATTCCTAACTAGGCTAAAGGAAGCGACAGTTGACACCTAAGCCTGGACACACCTAATTAACCGCATGCGAGGTTAAATTAAATGTGCAACTCGAAGTGTGTGAACCGAGCGACGTTGGATTAAATATAGCACTAAACATGTAATGGGGGCAAGGAAACCCAATTTCAAAACCCAGATAACTTCTGATTTTTTTTTTTAGAAAATTATTTTTATTTTTTTTTTGGAATTTCTAAAAAAATTTCGGAATTTTTTGAAATTGTTTTTTTTGAAAAAAAATTTTTGAATTTTTTTTTTGAAATTCTTTTGAAATCTCTTTTTTTTGGAAAAAAGAAAAAATAAATTCGAAATTTTTTTGAATTCTTTTTTTTGAAAATTTTTTTTAAATTTTTTTTAATATTAAAATCACAAAATAAAAAAAAGGACCGGGTCGGATCTCCACGCCCGACCCGGATAAAATATATTTTCGTAATTTTTCCTTTTTAATTTTTTTTTAATTTTTTTTTAAAAAAAACCTTTTTAATTAAAATAATAAAATAATGTTAAAATAATATAAAAGGGGTCCAGGTCGGATCTCCACATCCGACCCGGACCAGGACCGACCCGGGCGAGCCGGCCCGGGTCTGCAAACAAACCGGGCTCATTTATTGAGCCCGGTCTACTTTTTTTAATAACAAAAGAGAGCCCAGCCCGAAACATCTTTTTTCTTTTAAAGAGAAAAAGGGCCCAAAGCCCAGACCAGAAAACTAATAATAAAAAAAAACATGTCGGCCCACTTCGGCCCAGGCACGAAATGGCCCAACACCCGGTTAGACCCGCGAACCCAACCTGACTCGTCAGAAACCCTACCCGACTCGCCGACCCGGTTCAAGGCCGCCCCCACACGCACGGACACCAGCTTCTGTACATTGGCTGCCGCTCCGACGGGGAGCGCCCGTCCGGCCGCCGCTCCGAAGGGGAGTGCACGCCCGGCCTCACGGCTGGCCCCCTTTCGGCCGCCGCCCGCAGCTGCTTCGCCGGCCGAGCCTCGACGACGGACCGGCTCTCAAACGAGCCCCCCGCTCGTGCGTCGCCCGCCACGAACCGGCCGAGCCCCGGCGAGGGACTGGCCAGAACGAGTACCGGCGAACGCGGACCGACCTCGCTCGTCGGCGACACATTAGGACCCCTACACCCGCCACCAAGCTTCGGGGAAACGACAGACAGAAACCGGATCTCATTCTTGCACAACGTCAAAAAGTTGGCGTGCGCGGCGAAAACTAAGGGTTCTAGGCTCGATCAAGACTCAAACGCGGACCAAAGCAGTCGGCACCAAATATACAGAAGAGGAGGAGCATACCCGAGGCGTCACGGGCCGGAACTCGCGCAAGCCGGACGGCCGCAAGCTCCGGCCAGTGAACCCTCCCCAAAAACAGAGAATCAAATGAAACCGGGGCGGTGGCCACAGTCCCTACCCGACTCGGCGGTGGCGAATGGAGGCAGATCGGACAACGTCCGCGCGCCTCGCACCCCTACGAGCCCGGATCCTCGGGAGGCCGTCCCAGAATCGAACCCAAAACGCAACAAAAACAAAACAAAAAGGGCGAGCGTTCGGGGGCCGCGACCTACCGTGACAGAGGATCGTCGGCCGCGGCTTGGGCGCGGTGGTCGCCGACGAAGAACCTCTCACCCTCTCTCCGGCGCTCTCTCTCTCTCCGGGTCTCTCTTTCTCTCCGGGTCTCTCTCGCTCCCTCTGGGTCTCCCTCACCGATCTCTCTTTTTTTTTCTCTCGCTTTCTCCCTCTCTGATCCGAACTCTGTTTCTCTCAAAAACTCCTTTCGTGTGTTCCGATGGTCCCCTCTTTTCTAGCATCGTCTGTGCGGTCCCCCCTCTCTGTACCTGTGTTGACTGAGAGGAAGTAGAAGAGCTTTTTTTTCCATTTTCTCTTCTAGTCAGCTTTTTCTTTTTTTGGTCCTTTCCCCCCTTTTTCTTCTTTGTTGTAAGTGTCAGAGGGTGGGTCACGAGGAAGAGCTCCCCTTTGTCTTCTCTCTCTTTTGTTTTGTTTTTTTTTTTCTTCTTCTTCTTTTTTAAAAAAAGTTTTATAATGATTTTTTAAAAAAAGAAATAAATAACTAAATAAAACAAAAGGAAAATATGTTTTCACTAAATTCTATTAATGCAAATGCGCCTAACATCTATATGCCATGTAATTTAATGAAAATATTTTTGTTTAGGGATTAAAAATTAAACCCTAATTTTCTATGCAATAAAACCCTAATTGATTAAGCAAAATTTAGGTGTCAACAACTGTCCCTCTTTGAAGGGAAGCTCGGAGAGGTTTCTTTCAAAGATAATAGACACTTAAATTTTGTTCATGGAGGGCTTGAGAAGATGCATAAGAGATGATGAACGGGCCTGTGACTGAATGAAGAGGGAGCCATACCGTGTAAGAACGGGCTTTTGGCTACATGAAATCCTATTATGTAAAGAAAGGGACTCTGGGCTACGAGAGCTCACCAGTTAAGGAAAGAAAACAGACTCTAGGCTGCGAAAGCTCGCCAGGTCGAGGAAAAAGACAGACTCTAGGCTGCGAAAGCTCGCCAGGTCAATAAGGGTGCTCCGGGCTGCGAAAGCTCGCCGGACAAGGAAAGAGGAGGACTCTGAGCTGCGAAAGCTCGCCAGGTCAATGAGGTGCTCCAGGCTGCGAAAGCTCGCCAGGTCGATAAGGTGCTTCGGGCTGCGAAAGCTCGCCGGGCAAGGAAAGAGGAAGACTCTGGTGACATTTAGGGACTAAAACCCTGTAAACATCAGAAATTCCACTTGGGGAGTAAAACCCTATGAGCAGCTAAGATCCCGCTTAGGGACTAAAACCCTATGAACGGCAATAGGAACAACAGCTCGAAAGAACAACTAGGGATCAAAACCCTGAAAGTACGCCTAGGGATTAAAACCCTATGAACGGCAAATTGCACTCAAGATTTTGAGATACCTAATGTTTTTCACTCAGGATTTTAAAGTGCTCAAGATTTCCACTTAGGATTTTAAATTGCACTCAAGATTTTCAGGGTTTTAAGGAAAGACCCGGAACCTTTTGAAATCGGAGTTTAAGGATAGACCCGGAACCTTTTAAAATCGGGGTTTAAGGAAAGACCCGGAACCTTTTGAAATCGGGGTTTAAGGATAGACCCGGAATCTTTTGAAATCGGGGTTTAAGGATAGACCTGGAACCTTTTGAAATCAGGGTTTAAGGATAGACCCGAAACCTTTTGAAATCGGGGTTTAAGGAAAGACCCGGAACCTTTTGAAATCGGGGTTTAAGGAAAGACCCGCAACCTTTTGAAATCAGGGTTTAAGGATAGACCCGGAACCTTTTGAAATCAGGGTTTAAGGATAGACCCGGAACCTTTTGAAATCAGGGTTTAAGGATATACCCGCAACCTTTTGAAATCAGGGTTTAAGGATGACCCGCAACCTTTTGAAATCAGGGTTTAAGGATAGACCCGCAACCTTTTGAAATCAGGGTTTAAGGATAAACCCGCAGCCTTTTTGAAATCAGGGTTTAAGGAAAGACTCGCAACCTTTTCAAATCAGGGTTTAAGGATGACCCGCAACCTTTTGAAATCAGGGTTTAAGGATAGACCCGCAACCTTTTAAAATCAGGGCTTAAGGATAGACCCGGAACCTTTTGAAATCAGGGTTTAAGGATAGACCCGCAACCTTTTGAAATCAGATACAACTTTGCATTGCGCGGTTTAAGGACAAACACACGAACCTTCAGAAAGCACGGTCCCACGTGGGAAAAACTTCTCATGTAGGAATGGTTTCGGGCTGTTAGAGCTTGCCATATATGTCAATTAAAAGATTCCAAAATGGATACTGCACATTTGACGGAATGTGTTATACCAAATGCTCTAGTAATGACAGAATATCAGGCGAGATCAATGTCATTTGATCACATGCCATGAGAGACAATATTGAAAGAGTATCATCAACGATAAAATGTTGATTGCATGAGCAACTCAGGCTAGTTTCAATTGTTCGGAAAGCATTCAACATCCTTCGATATCACAAAATTGCCTCTAGCTTTAAAGACGTCATTAGTCATCAAATTCTCTTAGGAGAAACTCTTTTGTCAAAATGATCTTAACTCATGAACAGGGTTTGTTAAAATGCCAAACAAGAGCTCCATAGTCGGAAAGGGCTTCTCACATATTCTCAAGAAGGCTGCTTGATCCCATCCATTAATGTGGGAAATAGTCTGATCACTCAATATATCTCACATGACCGCTGTCCAGGGTTTCGAGAATCATTCGCAAAAAGTACACATTGACTAATCTAAGAGGTCTTTTAAAGGACCGTAATGTAGGTTTGGTCATGATTTCAACAATGAATGAGCATTAGTGGCTAAGGAATGAAATAATTATCAATCAGCATCTCCATCGGATTTACAAGTTAAGAAACCTTAAGATGAGATAAGATAACTTTGCCCCCACTTCTTCAAATGATAGCTTGTTTGGGAATCTAGATTTCTACTTAAACCATCCCAATCAGAAGAGACTTTGAAGAAGGTTGTAACATTGGCTTGGGTAAAGGCTCGAAAGGCTCAGAAATTCTCAAATGGGATTTAGGAGTTGGTGATTACCATATCATCCAATCTTTTTGAAGGCACTCGACTTTTGAAATTCAACTTGTCTCGAAAGTCCATTGACTAATCATTTTAATGTAAGAGCTTTGCCCTTTTCTCTAATGACTTTTGCATTTGCAATGATTTTTTCTTTGCAAGCATTTTGCTTTTGACATTCCTCTTTTTTTTCATGAGAATTTTTCTCTTGATGCAACTTTTTGCTCTTTTTTTTTACAATGGGCATTGGCCTTGCTTTTACCAGGCACACTGCTTTTTCATGCCCCCTAGTTTTCATTTGACTTTTGTTCTTTTCATTTTTTGAGCTTTTAAAACTTTCGAGATGTCTTTCACACTGTCTCATGAGTACCAATTGTCTTGATAAATCACCTGCTTTGCCCCAATGTAGGGAGATAATCACCATTCGGGCTTTAGAAATGAATATTCAGGCTCAACTCGGCGGAACAAAGGGTATGAGTGTTTGGATAGAGAAAGAAATGCTCCTCTTTATTTTGGGATGTTTCAAGCTTCTATAAAGACTCACCTGAAGTTACCACAAAAAGATTAATACAAGTAAGGGCAAAGAAGTCTTTCTCATCTTTTCCTCCAAAGAATGTCAACCAAAACCTCCAAATTTGCTCCGTTGTGGGGTGGTTCTTGACAGGGGTATTTTGTAGAAATTATCCACATGTAAAAGCTCAAAAGGGCTTGACTATGGTCACCAGTAGTGTGTAGGATATACAAAAAAATGCCCCTTTTCATTTTGGTCTATGTACTACTTGCGAATAAATCTCTTGTCCTTGAACAACGCGAGTTTCTCTTTTCGCTTCTCTCAAAGTGCTTAAGGATGTGTTTGGGAACGGTTTGCCTTTCCTCATCTCAAGTATTTCTCACTTGTCATAATTAACATCTCCTCTCACTTCATTGAGATCATCATGAATTGATCAATCTCCATAGGAAATTTTGATTCACAATGAATGATTCGTCAAGCAGACAAACAATTTTGAGATAATGATGATATTCAAAATTTCTGTGAAACGTGTTTTTTTTTGTAAAGAAATTTCCGTGAAAAGTTTGATTTTACCATTTTCACTTTTGTGCCCTCTGAAAGCATCAAAAAAACTTTCTTCGTAATGAAAACTCTTCATTTGATTTCCATTTGAATTTCGGAAGAAGGGCACTTACCTGGGGCATGGCGACTTGGTAACCCTGTAAGGAATAAGGAAGAATGTGTTAGTTAAAGACCCTTTAATGATTGAAAAATTGGGAACGATACAACATTACCCCTCGTTTGCATTTGTCCTTCAGGTCTTTAATGTTTCCTATCAAAGGAAAAAGAATCATGTCAAAAATTGTATTAAAATGGACAATTGGAAACGATACGATTTACCCTTCATTTGAATTTGCCTTCTTGGCTGTTCGACAACTCCTTTCATTTGAATTCACTTCCTTGTATGTCTGGCAACTCCCTTCATCCGCTTTCTTTATCTTGTCTTTTTGGCACTGTTTCGATATTTGATGGCATTGTCCCTTGGATGCTTTGCCCCATCTATTACATGTTTCCTTGGTAGGAGGTGTCGCCTCCGCGGTCAATGTGTGCCTTTGTCTATAAGAGAGGAGACATGTTAGTTCAATCCCAAAATTGAATTGGACTAATTTAGGAACGATACGCCCTTTTGTGTCGGATCGAATGACTCCTCTTTATCACGCATCATGGGTGAGGATTATTGTCCTTTGAGTGACATGCCCTGTTTATCACCCCTTTCAATGTGTATTGCCTCATCATGCTTTCTTGGAAGAAGTTGTCACCATTGTTTCGTCCTTTTCTTTTGGGATGACGCAATTATGGACTAAGTTGTCCTCCACATGCAATCCTGTCAATTCCCAGGAATTTTCCCCACATCGACTCTTTTTGTCCTCACGAATTCTGCACAAGGGGAGGAACAAATCATTCTTCAAATAAATCAAATTTAACTTGGAACGATTACAACCTTTTACTCGAGGGCACCATTTGATGGCTAATTCTCGCTCGTGTGCATCCATGCCTTGAAGGATCATTTCGCAAATCGCCAATAATCATCTCCACGCTGGATTAAATGTCGAGAAGCTATTTGAAAGTGCAAAAATTGCAACTACTGTTGCTCAGCAATTCCAATTGGATCATAGCTCATTCCCCTTATTGTCTTTTGACAATATCGTTTGAATAGTCTGCATCCATATCTGCGGACCCGTCAAAGAGCTTCTCATGAGTTATAGATACCACCAACTCAAGAAGTAGCCTTGGTGTCGCGGAATCTTCGCACATTTCTTCTTTTGAGAAGATTGTCAAATTGATATGAGATTCTCCGAGATAAGAAATTTCTGTGGACTCTTGATGCCAAATGCAAAACTCAGGAATGTTCAAGTTCTGTCAATCCTGGCATTCATTATCTGGAGTCAATTAGAAAATTTTCCTCAAAATGGCATTCTCAGGCATCCATCCATTTCAACCTTGGTCATGACATCGAAGGGCACATTTTGTTCTCGAAAGCCCATCTTCTCGTCACCTCAGGGCAACAATTTCCCACAGGTAATTTATCTCAGTAAACTCTATCATATGTGATGAGTTGTATAACCCGAAATCACTTTCTTCAAAGCTTATACGTGCAAAGTGGCCAAAGAGGATCCACAGCAACGTTGTAGGAACGACAAACAGTGTCTTCCAAAGGTAGATCTCCACCGGTCTCGTTAGATGAGTTTGTTGATGATCAACTCATTTATCTTTACACATATCATACATGCGCCTTGTGTGCTTGTATCTTCTTGCACGACCTCATGTGGGTGTCCCTCTAGCTTGTTAGTGCCTTCACTATCCGCATGCCTAACTCTCTCGATGATGAGTCATTGCACGTTTTCAGGCTCAAGTTATCCATGCCTTCAGAGTTCTAACTCTGGCCCTGATCTCATAGTTAGCCAACTTTCTTGCACCTCCCATCAACAATGTAGATGGAGTATCTTTCACATGGAGAGTAATTTGGTTTGGAGTTTCGAGAAATTTTGTCCTCCAGGCTAGTCGACCGAGGAAACTCAATATTGCTTCTTTCACAATCTTGGCTTTCTCAAAATTTCGAGGATGCCTCCATTTTTAGCCCAATGTTAATGACTAATAAACTTGTCAACAAATTCCTGCCAGGTAGCTTATATCATTCAAGTTGTGGACTGAGTAAACACGCAACACTATCATGACATAATCAAAGACCACACATATGGGGGCAACTAATTCTCTTCTTCTGATAAACGTCCGCCAAATACAGCAAAAATCACGAGCACTTGTACTTCCCGCGACACACTTCAATTGGCGATTATGGCACGTTGCATTTGACTCGAGTTTCGAGTGCCTACACTTTTGCCTTTTGGAGGATGTGAATGCCGATCTTAGACAAACCTTTAATTTCTCCATATCACGATGTCCTTTTGCAAATCAACGTTCTAACTCTAAACTCCGGTTCCTTGCATGATTAAGCAGGAGAATTCCAAGGGATGACTGTTACGCATAACCTGTGAAAGGAAAACAACGTTAGTATGTGAATGACAAAGCGATCTTTCACTGATGTCGCCTCTTATGATGAAAGCGAGGCAACAATACATGCCCCCATGGTTCCTATTTGTGGGCATTTAGTATTTCACCAAGATTTCATCGTAAGTGGAGACATCATTAAAAGATCAAATCGCGGCTATCAATTGAGCGCCCTTTTTATTCCAAGAGTTTCATCGCAAAATGCGGCATCAATTTTGAAAGACTAATTTGTGATTTTACTTTTGCAAAAATGAGGTAATTCCTATTTTAAAAAATTAATACACAAAAAAATGATTTGAATTTTGATTCCGAAATGTGAACAAAAAAGAATTTTATTGAAAATGTGATTTCAATTTTATGCCCCAAGGTGCAATCTTGACTTGAAAGATTTTCTGCACAAAAAATACGATTTTAAGCCTACAACTGAAAGTTTAGACAAAACCATTTGTTTTGGTAGGGCTAAATCAAAGGTGTTTAGAGATTTATGCTCAAGGTTTACAGTCAAGAGTGATTGCCTGAAATTTTCAATTATAAGCTTAGATCACCTAGGGCATTTGATTGATTTCCACGAATTCCAAAAATGAAAGTTTCAACCAAAAGTGAACAAGTAGAGAGAGAAATCATACCTACAGTGGATGACAGTGGATGACAAACTTTTAATCACACAAACATGTGAATGTAACGTGTGGCTGGTTCCTACTCTAGATGGCTTAACAAAGTGAAGCTAAGAGGGTGATCTGACCGTCGCAGTCTCGCGTTGGTGTCAGGCCCTCTTAACTTCGGCTCAGTCGAAAGAGATATCCTATGGTCACGCGGTCTCGCGGACAAGGATAAACACTTACGGCACCAAGAAAGAATTTTTCAGAGATAAGAAAGGCAACCTCTACATCGTAGTCTCGCGTTCGAGGTTGTATCTTTCTTAACACCATCCTAAAGCGTCCTATCGCGGCCCAAGTCCGGCAGCATGGTTATGTGTGCAATAGTGTAGTGCCAAACATCTAAAGCATGCACAACCGTTTATAAACAAACAACACTTTCAAGCGTCTAAAAAAAAAATAAACATTCATTCCCCAAATCCCAAACCTGCAAAATAAGGGATTAGTGGCAAGAACATTCACGTTAGGGATATATTCGAACATGATAAACGGCCTAAGTCCTCTAAAAAAAAGTCCCCAGCGGAGTCGCCAAGCTGTCGCGACCTCCCCGAAACGGCCCTGAGGCCTAAGGGGGTTAGGCGATTGGATTGCTAAGTTGAACCTAGCTCGAGCTCTCCCAAGCCCATACCAATTCGCGACTTAAGTTTAAGTTGTTAACATGCAAATCGATTTCATCTAGGAGTCGCCACTAATCGGTTTCTGATAGGTCGATTAGACACCTAAGCGAAGCACGGGAGAAAAAGCTTCACTTCTACGAACCAGAGATTCAACAGGTACGGGGACTTGATTACACTAATCGACTAATTAGTGCCCTTTCGGTACCTAATCTTGTTCAATTCATCACCTAACGTGTTCTCGCTAATCGGGAGTCTCAAAATTCTATTCCTAACTAGGCTAAAGGAAGCGACAGTTGACACCTAAGCCTCGACACACCTAATTAACCACATGCGAGGTTAAATTAAATGTGCAACTCGAAGTGTGTGAACCGAGCGACGTGGGATTAAATATAGCACTAAACATGTAATGGGGCAAGGAAACCCAATTTCAAAACCCAGATAACTTCTAATTTTTTTTTTAAAATTTTTTTTTTTTTGGAATTTCTAAAAAATTTTCGGAATTTTTTGAAATTGTTTTTTTTGAAAAAAATTTTTGAATTTTTTTTTTGAAATTCTTTTGAAATCTCTTTTTTTTGGAAAAAAGAAAAAAGAAATTCGAAATTTTTTTGAATTCTTTTTTTTGAAAATTTTTTTAATTTTTTTTTAATATTAAAATCACAATATAAAAAAAAGGACCGGGTTGGATCTCCACGGCCGACCCGGATAAAATATATTTTCGTAATTTTTCCTTTTTGATTTTTTTTAAAAAAACCTTTTTAATTAAAATAATAAAATAATGTTAAAATAATATAAAAGGGGTCCGGGTCGGATCTCCACATCCGACCCGGACCAGGACCGACCCGGGCGCGCCGGCCCAGGTCTGCAAACAAACCGGGCTCATTTAATGAGCCCGGTTTACTTTTTTTTAATAACAAAAGAGAGCCCAGCTCGAAACATCTTTTTTCTTTTAAAGAGAAAAAGGGCCTAAAGCCCAGACCAGAAAATTAATAATAAAAAAAAACATGTCGGCCCACTTCGGCCCAGGCACGAAATGGCCCAACACCCGGTTAGACCCGCGAACCCGACCCGACTCGTCAGAAACCCTACCCGACTCGCCGACCCGGTTCAAGGCCGCCCCCACGCGGACGGACACCAGCTTCTGTACACTGGCCGCCGCTCCGACGGGGAGCGCCTGTCCGGCAGCCACTCCGAAGGGGAGTGCATGCCCGGCCTCACGGCTGGCCCCCTTTCGGCCGCCGCCCGCCGATGCTTCGCCGGCCGAGCCCCGACGACGGACTGGCTCTCAAACGAGCCCCTCGCTCGTGCGTCGCCCGCCACGAACCAGCCGAGCCCCGACGGGGGACTGGCCAGAACGAGTACCGGTGAACGCGGACCGACCTCGCTCGTCGGCGACACATTAGGACCCCCACACCCACCACCAAGCTTCGGGGAAACGACAGACAGAAACCGGATCTCATTCTTGCACAACGTCAAACAGTTGGCGTGCGCGGCGAAAACGAAGGGTTCTAGGCTCGATCAAGACTCAAACGCGGACCAAAGCAGTCGGCACCAAATATACAGAAGAGGAGGAGCATACCCGAGGCGTCACGGGCCGGAACTCGCGCAAGCCGGACGGCCGCGAGCTCCGGCCAGTGAACCCTCCCCAAAAACAGAAAATCAAACGAAACCGGGGCGGTGGCCACAGTCCCTACCCGACTCGGCGGTGGCGAATGGAGGCAGATCGGACAACGTTCGCGCGCCTCGCACCCCTACGAGCCCGGATCCTCGGGAGGCCATCCCCGAATCGAACCCAAAACGCAACAAAAACAAAACAAAAAGGGCGAGCGTTCGGGGGCCGCGACCTACCGTGACAGAGGATCGTCGGCCGCGGCTTGGGCGCGGTGGTCGCCGGCGAAGAACCTCTCACCCTCTCTCCGGCGCTCTCTCTCTCTCCGGGTCTCTCTTTCTCTCCGGGTCTCTCTCGCTCCCTCTGGGTCTCCCTCACCGATCTCTCTTTTTTTTTTCTCTCGCTTTCTCCCTCTCTGATCCGAACTCTGTTTCTCTCAAAAACCCCTTTCGTGTGTTCCGATGGCCCCCTCTTTTCTAGCATCATCTGCGCGGTCCCCCCTCTCTGTACCTGTGTTGACTGAGAGGAAGCAGAAGAGCTTTTTTTTCCATTTTCTCTTCTAGTCAGCTTTTTCTTTTTTTGGTCCTTTCCCCCCTTTTTCTTCTTTGTTGTAAGTGTCAGAGGGTGGGTCACGGGGAAGAGCTCCCCTTTGTCTTCTCTCTCTTTTGTTTTGTTTTGTTTTTTTTTTCTTCTTCTTTTTTTTAAAAAAAAGTTTTATAATGATTTTTTTAAAAAGAAATAAATAACTAAATAAAACAAAAGGAAAATATGTTTTCACTAAATTCTATTAATGCAAATGCGCCTAACATCTATATGCCATGTAATTTAATGAAAATATTTTTGTTTAGGGATTAAAAATTAAACCCTAATTTTCTATGCAATAAAACCCTAATTGATTAAGCAAAATTTAGGTATCAACACCTGTGGCAAAAAAAATAAAAAATGAAAGCTGGCCCAACAGCCTCCATCATTTCTATAAATAACAAAGCTGTATTGGCTACAAATCCTCATCTATAAGAATTTGGCAACCAGATGTAATTATTAAATGTGTCACATGTGGAAAAATTAAATATGACTTACACGTCAACATTCAATTGTGTCTAAGATGATACAAACGGCACGCCATTATTGGTAAAATTCTACCACCTTATGATTCATATCCATGTACGTTATGCTATGACAATTGTTCATATCCTCCTTTGTGAAGAGTACAGTAAATTCAATTCTTAAAATAAAGTCAATAGACACGGGACTCTGCTAACACGAATGTCAAAACTGAACCAAAAACCAAATAGAACAAAAAATCCATGTATTTTCGATTTGGTTCGGTTTTGGTTCGAATAATAAGTAAATAAATTTGGTTAGCATAACGGTTTGGTTCAACTCGGTTCAAAGTGGATCGAATTTCAGTTTCTTAATGTTTTTTCCTTCCCTTCATGCACTTTCTCTCCTCACTCTCACTATTCACTACTGCTTTCCTCTCACTTACTTTCCTCTCTCTCTTTCATTTTTCTACTTTATTCTCTCTTTTCCTCTCTCTCTCTCTCTCTCTCTCTCTCTCTCTCTCTCTCTCTCTCTCTCTCTCTCTCTCTCTCTCTCTCTCTCTCTGTCTCTCCGTCTCTCTCTCTTCCACTTTATTCTCTCTTTTCCTCTTCCCTCATGGCATTTTCATCTCCCAAAAAGTGACAAAACACATTTTTTTTCACAATAATCGAGCCTCTTGAAGTTGGGCCAGGTGCCGCGCTTGAGGTGCTCAGAGGCGGTCCGTGATGGGTTGGAGGCGGAGATGGCCTCGCAGAGGGAGCACCAGAGCTTCACGGCCTTGGCTAGGCCAGTGTCGGCGTTGTGGGCGAGCATGGGCTCGAGGTACGCCTAGTATCGCACTTTGTCCGTACCATGATGAGCCCCTCGTAGCGCTTGTTCACGGCCTTGGGCGTGGTGATTTGGTGGGGGCTTTCGATGGTGGGTCTTCGGCGACGGGTCAATTGAGCTGCTTCTTGACGGGAAGAAGAAAGAAGAGGCAATCTCACAGAGAAAGGAAGAGAGAGAACGGAAGAAGAAGAGGAGGAGGAGGAGGAGGAAAAGCGCAAAAAACAGAAAAACAAGAGGAAAACTGAAAACTAAACTGAACCGAACAGAACTGAACCATGTTTTCGGTTTGGAACATATTCATTTCATGTGATGTTTCGGTTCGAATCAAGCACATATCTAAACTGAACCAAATCATTGACACTCCTACTTGCTAATAAAATGATTGGGAGGGTGGGGACGCTAATATTATAGTTGCAGAATTCGACTCCGCTCTGTAAGTGGCAAAGTAAAAATCAGAAAATGAGAGAAATTAGAGATAGAATAGACAAAAAAAAAATCTAACAATGAGGAAGGCCTTCCTAGCAATTTAGAGTTATATGTTTCAAGCTTAGATGCCAAAATTATGGAAGAGACTGTTATTGTATATGTAATAGATCAAAACCGGAGAGTTTTTCTTTTTGGTCGGAAAAACCCCCGAGAGTTACATGGCCTCATTTTTAGAGATTGTTAGAAAAGTCATAATAAGAAATGTAATACAGAAGGAGAGGAATAAGCTGAATCGCCAAAGAAATATCTATATGTGATGGTGTCGTTCTCTATAAAATAAGGAAAAAAAAGTTGGCCTTATTGTAAAGGGTTAATACCACAAAAAATCTCAAACCGGTACACCTGTGACAATTTCACCCCGAACTAATTTTTTGACTACCAAAAACCCCAAATTGATACATTTGTGACAATTTTATCTCAAACTAATTTTTTAATCACCAAAAATCCCAAACTAGTACACTTGTGATAATTTTATCCCGAATTAATTTTTTAATTACCAAAAACCCTAAACTAGTACATATGTGACAAATTTATCCTCCGTTAGTATCCGTTAAATTGGATTAATATCACAAAAAATCACAAAAGTTGTGACAAACAGAGAGGTAAAATCTCAAACTGGTACACCCGTCAACTACCATGTGTTATCAAACTTGGCAATTTGACAGTAAAATTTAACGGAAACTAACGGAGAGTAAATTTATCACAGGTGTATCAATGTAGGGTTTTTGATAGTTAAAAAAAATAGTTCGTGGTACAATTATCACAGGTGTACCAGTTTGGAGTTTTTGGTAATCAAAAAATTAGTTTGAGGTAAAATTATCATAAGTGTATCAGTTTAGAGTTTTTCGTGATATTAATCCTATTGTAAAACATAGGCGTGGTTTTATTTTGTCTACTTGAAAGTCCGACAAATTTTTTTTATAATCCAGAAGCATGGGTGAAGATTTGATTATCTAGAGACCCGTGAAGCACCTGACAAGCTCCATAAACCAAGCAAGCCCGAATTACATTTTGGTCAACATGTTTTGCGGCGGGTAAAGGACATTAATCAATGCAATCATCGAGAGAAGCCATAGCATAATCATCGCAAAGAGGACATAATGTTGCCGAGGACATAAGATAAATTCCTCATTCAAAATTAAGACAGCTTGATGGGAAACATGCAATGAGTTGAATATTTCTCAACAATTTAGCTACTATACATTTATATATATATATATGTATTTGTATATATATATCATCTCAAACACGCGACAAGTTGAATACATTGTTTAAAAGGAAAATGTTCAAATCAACTATTGCGACCTACCCGAACGGGTGCACTACCTAGGAGTTGACTAATGGATTACTAAGTCTAGACCTAGCTCAGGCTCTCCCATGCCCTTACCAGTTTCGCGAGTTAGGTTCAAGTTCTTAACATACAAATCATTTTCATTTAGAAGTCGCCACTAATCTATTATTGGTAGGTCAATTAGAAACCCAAGTAAAGTATTAGAAGATTTACTTTACTTCTACAAACTAGAGATTAAATGGATTGAGGAACTTAATTACACTAGATTATTCTAACACCATTTTGGTACCATTTCATTTTCTTGAAAATATTTAAGCAAGCAACTTGGATTGATTTTAACCTAGATTATCAACATGCAAGGGAGTGATCATGCGGGTATGCAATCATTAAAACAAAAATCAAGAAACAAAGCAAAGAAATTAACACACCAAGGCAATCAAGTAAGTATTTTTGGGGTTTTCTTTTATCTTAAAATTAAAACTAACCTATATGACATGCAATTTTAGTTAACTACATAACTTAGTTCTAATAACGTGCAATTTCTAATTAAATGAACTTAACATGCGAACTACATGACATGCGCATGACATAGCAATATGACGTGGCCTAAACTACATGACATGCATTGTTGACACCTAAATTTTGATGACCCATTTAGGTATTTATTGCATAGAAAAATGAAGGATCGATTCCAATCCCTAAACAAAAATATCACTTAAACTGCATATAGATTTTTAGGAGCATTTCTCACATGGTTTAATTACATTAATTGCATATTTTTCAGACTGGTGACGGATGGACTTAATTGAATTAATTAAATGAAGCTTTGGCCAAAATTTGTGATAATGCAAAATTTGCCGAACGTTGGGACATATTCACGGCAAATGAAGATTTCGGATGAAAGCATATCACACGTGGGGGCTTTGTTTTTTTATCTCATTCTTTGATCAATCTATCTTTGTTTTTAAACAAGAAATAAGGCAAAAGGGATGGATACCTTCACCAAATATTTGGATAAGATCTTCACGTGTCCATAGGGAAAGGATAACATTAAGGAAAGAAAGGAATAAAATATACATTCCCAAAAGAAGAAAGAGACGAAATGGCAAGATATTTTAAATATCTAAAATTTGGTCTCTTTCTTTAGAAAACTTAAGCTATCTTTGTCTATAAAAGAGACCCAAAAAGTGATAAAGGGTAGAGGTGTCAAAACTAAATCGAGATACAAATCAAACCGAACTGAATCGAAAATTTAGTGCATTTTGGTTCAGTTCGGTTCGATTTTCGGTTTCGATAATCAAAGCTAACAATTATTTTTTTTCAATTCGATTTATTTCGGTTCGGTTCGATTCGAATCAAATTGAAAAAATAACTTTGTTTTTTGCCCTAAAAAAGCGAATCCCCTCTCTGTTTGGCTCAAATCTCCTCTCTTTCCACTGCTACAATGAATTGCAGCCATGATCCCAACCCTTTCCATGAGGAAGAAGAGGTCAATCCATTTTGGGTGAGTGCTCTCTTTCCCCCTCTCTCTCCCCTCTCTCCCTCGGACAAATCTACGCTTATTTCTGTGCTTCAATTTTTGCTTTTCTTTGAGCTGAGTCTTCAAGATGTCCGAGTGGCAGATGGCAGAGGGTGTTGATTTGTGATAAGCAGGATGAAGGGATGAGCAATTGGACGAGCAAGGAGCTGCGTAGGGCGGGCAGCGTTGGCATCGGGCGGCCACACTGTGAGCAGCGAATGGGGGGGGAGTGAATCGGGGGCAGCATCGGCGGTTAATGGCGGTGGGTTTGTAGGAATGGACGGCAAATGGATAAGCGGCGAGTTGAAGGAAATGGCGGGCAGCGTCAGCTGACCCGCTAGCAATGGCTGGATGGGCGGCCACACCGTGAGTAGTGTCGGTTGACTCGTGAGCAATGGCTGGACGAGCAGCCACTTCGCGAGCAGCGGCTGGGGGAAGCAGCGGATGACACCACGTGTAGTGGCAGGGGGAGCGGTGGGCGGCTATGTCGCGAGTAAAGGCTGGGGGGACGGCAAGTAGTGATGACGGCCACGCCACAAAGAGTGACACCTAAGGGTAGGACTCTATGGCTGGCGGCTAGGGTTGGGAGCAGTGCCTAGGGGTGGATCTCTGCTAAAGATCCAGTTGTTAAAGCTAAAGCGAACCAAATTGAAACCGAAATCGAACCGAATTGAACTCAGTTCATATTCGGTTCAAGCAAGATTTGGTTCAGTTCAAGAGTACATTTTTAACGGTTCGGTTCGGTTCGATTAGATTTTTCAAGAAAACTGAACAAAACCAAACCATTAACACCCCTAATAAAGGGAGGGGCATTTTTTCTTTTTGTCTGACAAGAAAAGGACGAGAGAAAAGAGAGAGAGGAAGTCATCCTCTTTCTTCCGCTTGTACTACCCGACGCATTGTTGCTGCACCAGAGCCGCTGCTGCTTGTTGCTATGCGACGACCTGCTGCCTCACAAGCCACACAAAGAAACACCCGGCGAACTGCTACAGCCGGCTGATCCTATGGAGGTCCTTGCCCCGGCGAGCCTTCATCCTTCGTGTTGCCCGATGACCATAGCCGCTACCGCAGCTCCTGTTCCGAGCCTTCGTCCTTTATACTATTCCCAAGCTTGAGATCACCTTAGAAAACGACGACGAGCTACTACTGTAAGAATAATGTGGCCACGTGATATTATTAATAATGATTTAATAAATATTTAATTACAAAAAAGTATTGGCTATGAGAAGATGAAAATGCGTAAATCTATTGAAGAGTTACAGTTCTTATGAAGAGGTGCGATTCTTACAAAATTGAATATGTTTTGATGGAATGCACCTATTAATAGACTGTATAAATAGAGTCTGGTCCTCTCTTCACTTGTTGTATTCTATCCTCCAATAGATAAAATAAGTTAAAGAGAAAGTGGGTTAAGGGAGAGAAATTAGATTTCTATGTTTCTTTTGTTTTGCAACATTTATCTTCAAGGGCAACATTATGGATAAAGATATGTCTTCATCCCTCTTATTATGAAAAGGGCCATGCTTTTTCCATTCATCCCATAACTAATACACTCCCTATTTTAGTGTTTTGATCATGTTATCCTCCATGGGTCTCACTTTTTCAGCATCCTTATATTATTCTATCAAAAGTGTTCCCTTTTTTTTCTCTCAAGTGTGATGTCACTTTGGTTTCTTTATTTTCCTTTTGTTGTCAGTCCGACCTTCTATTTTATCTCTCTTAACAAACAATGTTGGTGATTACAATGGAGACTCGTTATGCTTTGATGATGTGGCCTCTTAGTCAGACCCCAAGGGAGCGGTGGCAGGAGTAGAAGGCATAGGCTCGGAGTTGTAACATCTTCAATTTCAGTTCTCGGGAAATGGCTATGGATCAGTTTGCTAAGGGATCGGGGTTCTGTCTTGGATGCGACACATGCCTTACTTGTACCTGTGAGCAAAGGGATGAGACCTATTTCTAAGTCTTCCAATATTCCTACACCCTAGGTTTTCGCTTGTGTGTGGTTATGGGTTGTTTATATGGTCTTGTATACTGGTTGTGTTGCCAAATAGGTGTATTGTTGCTGTCCAAGTGAGGATTGTGGTGCATGTGACTTAAATGGATAAAGATTGTTGTTTGGAGGTGGAAATGGGTATTGTATCTTGCTAGGTATGAGTTTTGTTGGGTTAACTTTAGTGGTTTTCCCAATCGGAGCCAATTTTTACTCTTGTTATGGAAAACTCAGTATCGAGTCCCTGATACCACCTCGTTTTGTTATTTTGGTGAAAACTTTTGTGATTCGAATTGTCAAACACTTCCTTCTTAAAATTTTTCCAAACATCATGAAGTTTTACACCTTTTAATTTTGGAAATTTTGGACTTAATTTGGGTTGGACGATCATCTCATTTTCAAACCTTGTAAAACTGCCCAGAATGGGTATTTCTATGATGTTTACACTTTTTTAATTTTCTACAAACTTTTCTGGGCCGAGTTTAAATAAAATTCCTTTACAAAAGTTATTGAGAACTTCTTTCTATATGACATATATAAATTTGAGAATTTTAGAGATGATTTGGATTCTGGAAAGAGCTTATTTTGAGAAGTAAGGATTCTATTCCAACGAATTATTTTTAGTCTATCTTTGAGCTACTAAAAATTATGTTTAAAGAAAGATCCAGATTTCATGTTCTACATGGGAAATATTTGTTGAAGTCTTTTTTATGACATATTCAAATTTTAGAATTTTCGAAGTCCATTTACTATGTTGTTAAGTCTGATTTCTAGAACAGTGCAAAAACTACTCGGTTTTGTCACATTGCAAAGATTCATCATTTTATATATGAAAACATTGGAATTTCGATTTGATGTACTCTGGAGACAAAATATACATATTCTAAGCTTTCTAATGAGGGTAATGATTTCCTTGGCTTAGATGTTCCTAAACTACTTAGGGCATGAATCTTACCAAAAAAAAAACTACTTAGGGCATAATTACCTATTTTTGTGGCTTGAGGAACAAGTTGTCTTAAAGACCAAGTTGCCTTAATTCATCTTGGAAGCTAGCCATTTAATGTAAGCTTATGTGTCCCTAAGAATTAGGACTATCATTACCCTACAGTGAGTTTTGAAGGAGGCATAAGGAAGATTTTAGTAGGAGTGTTAGAAACCGAACCGAAAATCAAACCGAAACTGAAACCAAACCGAACCAATCTGAAAATTCATGTATTTTCAGTTCAGTTCGGATGTCAGTTCAAATAGTAAGTAAAAAAATTCGATTAGTTGATTATTTGATTTGGTTCGGATCAATTCAAATTGGATCGGATCGAATTTCTATCTCCTCTTTATTTTCTTCCCTTCGCATACACCCTCTCTCCTCACTCACTTTTCATGATTTTGAACTGCAACTCTCTCTCCCTTTTCTCTCTCTTCCCACTCACTTTTCTCTCTCTGCGTCTCTTTCTGACAGTGACGCCACAGACCATCTCTCTCTCCCTCTGCAATAATTCAGCATCCCAAGGAGAGAGAAAGAGCAAAAGGCAATGTTTCGCTCTCTTCTTCTGCTACAGCAAGCTTCTTGGCTTGGATCTTTTAAAGAGATGTTTCACCCCCATCGCTTCACATGATCCCTCCTATTTCTGCCCCCCACGTCTCTGCAGTCTCTTTCCTCAAACCCTTTAACTTGAAGAAGAAGAGTGGTTGGGTTGGTCAAGAGCTTCAACGAGTGGTTGAGTGAGTACGGCAAGATGAAGTGCAGGTGCTTCTTGTAGAGAGCTAGAGCTGCGATGAAGAAGAAGAAGAGGAGTGGCGGCAGCGGCAGAGTTGGCAAGCCACATCGAACTTCTCGGCTACCATCGCCTCTTGTACTCGGGGAAGCTCGCGGCTACGGCGGAGGGTGACGGCGAGCTCGAGGACGACGTGGCCATGTCACCGGGCTGGGTCGGGAAAGGGAGGGTGCAAAGGGAAGAAGCGCAAAAAAAAACAAGAAGGAAAATCGAAAACCGAACCGAAAAGAACTAAACTGAATCGCGTTTTTGGTTTGGATCATATCAGGTTCATGTGGCCTTTTGGTTCGGAGCAAGCACACATCCAAACTGTTCAGTTTGGTTCAGATTTCATAAAAATCCAAACCGAACCGAACCATTGACACCCCTAGACTCTCCTAGACTCTAAAGAGTCAAAACTTGGGGAGCAAGTCTTGACCTTTATCTTGGTGAACAAGTTGGTTTGCCTATAAATAGAGGTACCCCTCCTCTTGTCCTCACCACACACCACTTCCTCTTCTTCTCTCATCTCTCACTCTCACATCTCCCTCTCTCTCCCTCACCCTCACCCTCACGTCGATCACCTCTTTCCCTCTCTCTTGCCCATTCGTCGCCGCCGACTGCCGTTTCCTCGTTCGACCCCCATAGACGTTTTCTTGTGCTTATAAGTGAGTGAATTTCCTAACACTTGGATAGGGCGGTGCGTTATGTGGTTGGAACGCGACTCGAGAAGTTGTTGCTTGAAACAGTTTTGTTCTTATTGGTGTTGGTTCTTGCTAGCAATACTCATGTGACTATTATTATTGTTGAGATGACTTTGTTTTCAAAGGTGGTGTACTTGTTCTTAAGTGAAATTTGTCATGTGTACACCTATACAAGTTTGTGCTTGTTATTATATAGTTTGCTCATGATTCATTTTGTTGAGAGTCGAGCACATCATGTGCATCAAAGAAAAGGTTCCTATCGGCATTGAATATGAAACGTAGGCACGTCAGATCGGGCCTCTCTTAGGCTTGAACAATATTGAGGAATATTGTTCCAATGTCAAGTTTGGTCTAGGTCAGTTCTAAAGTGTAGCGATTCGAGTCTCGGGCCTTGATTCGTGCTTGGCATACCTATTTGTACTCAACCATAGTAAGTCATTTCGTATGTGTTTTGCATACCCTGGGCTTCATTCTTGAATCGACTCAAAATGAAAGATAAGAACCGAAGTCTTATTTGCGACCGCATGATCATACAAGGGACTAACCCGTTATGAATGGATTTCAATTATGTAATAAAGGAACTCCATGAGAATTATTTTACGTTATTCTTGTGCATGA
This sequence comes from Syzygium jambos, assembly GCA_031216235.1. Classification (NCBI taxonomy): domain Eukaryota; kingdom Viridiplantae; phylum Streptophyta; class Magnoliopsida; order Myrtales; family Myrtaceae; genus Syzygium; species Syzygium jambos. The sequence continues at coordinate 10,012,203 of CM062227.1, forward strand.
TTGCATGACGCTTGAATGTGGTAGTTTGTGTGATATGTTGATGTTTTTAATCATGCTTGTTGATTTATAAGCTTGTGAGCTTTTCATGTGTACATAGCAACTAGAGCCTTATATGTGTAGGTTAAGATAGAGGATAATAAATTGGTTTGTACGACCCATGATGTGTGATCACTAAATGAAAAAAGAAGACCGTTATCACATAGCGTTGGCGATGATATCTCGGTTGAGCCGGGATGCCCTGATTGAGTCGGGATGCCTGGGTTGAGCCCGAATGTCTCGGTAAGCTAGCCCCGGGATTCCTCGATTGAGCCGGGATGCCTTGGTTGAGCGAGGATGCCTAGCTTGAAGCTAGATGCCTCGGTTGAGCTGGGATGCCCTGGTTGAGTCAGGATGACGATAAATAAATCTTATGTGTGTACTGGTATGTGTGTTTATTGATGAGCTGAGGTTTTCCAGATGCTCGAAGGATTCCAAAGGACCCGTCACCCGCGTATTGAGGAGGCGATGCCCAATGGATTTCAACTGTAAAATAAATGAATTCATGTATGATTATTTTCGGGTATTTTTGCATGCCGATTGATTGCAAGGCTTCACATGTAAATTTTCTTGTACATTTTTATGTGATCGGATAAAGGTGAGCTTTCATGTAAATATAGCACGGACAAGGTCAAAGACTTTGCTATTAATTTATTATTGATATAAGGTGGAGAAAATATTTGTATGTGTTAGTACGACGACGAGACATCATCCTGCCCTAGTATTAGTGAATTTACTCATTGAGTTTTCAACTTACTCTCATTGTTTACCATGTTTTTAGGATGAGCTCCACACCCCCGGCTCGTTTTGGTGTACCCGTCAAGATGGAGGTTGACATAGAGGAGCTAGGATTAATCCCGACCTTCTCTTGTGATGTAACTAGATATGGTTTGTATGTGAAACAGCTTGTAGAAAATGACTTGAAAAATATGTTTATGTAATGTATACTGGCAATAGTGTGTTTTGTTTGTTGTGTTTTCCCTAATTTCTAGCTACTATTTTGTTTGAGAGTTTGTTTGTACACGTTTCCGCATATGCTTATTAATAAGATAAAAGAAACGAGACGGCGACCAGCCCGAGACGTCGCATTAACAACCCCAAGTTGAGAGGACATTATAGGAGTGGTGTTAGAGGAAGGGGGATATGAAGTTGGGGATGGGTGTGCCGAAGTTATTAGAGGAGGTGATGGTAGTGGTGGCAGGCTTTGGTGTCAGTCTCGATATCCTAAGAGTAGCCTCGGTGAACTAGGGGGGATGAAGCTCAAACGATAAAAGATCAATAGGTGAACGCTCGACATGTGGTCGGACAACACTATTGATTGATTTCCCTCTAATTGTTATCTCTTTTTGTATCAATCCAAGTACTAGAAGAGTTTATCGAGGTGGTTAAAAGAATAGTTTGTGTGGGTGAAGGAGAGTGAAGTAGGGAGAGATGAAAGAGAAGAAATGGTATGTTGAGGGTGAGACTGTGGGAGAGAGAGTCAAGAGTAATTAGCTAAAGCAGAGGTTATATAGTATGTTTGTCAGGGTGAACAAGAAGAGGAAGAAGAAATGGAGAGATCAAAATTAGAGAGAGAAAGAGAAGAGGACGACCACGATGTTGGTGGTCATGTAGTTCATGGTCATAATTCGGTTGACAATTACTATGTTGGGAGTCATGTTGTCCATGGTCATAATTGGGTAGCTGATGAATAAAACAAAGAAGCAGAAAAAGATCAAATCTAGCAATGAATGTCTCCAATTGCTTCCTATGAGAGCGAGAAAAATGAAATTTTGACTTTGAAGCTTCTTCTTTTTCCATTTCTTTCCATCTTCTTAGCTAATTAGTAAATGTAAATCATTTTTGGAGCGGAATTGAGGAGAGAGAGGAATACGTTCATTTCCGGATAATCGATAAATTACCACTAAGAATTGAACCATGATCATATTTAAATTTTTTTTGGTTGAATCAGATTTAATTAAGAGGAATAAGAGAGGGCTAAAATTACTTTCAGGAGAGAGAGAACAGATAGAATTAAGAAGGAGGAAGGTGGGACCTGCAAGAAAAGAAAAATAAAGAAACTAAATAATGGAGGATGCTGAAAAAATGGGACCCACAGAAGATGATATGGTCAAAACACTGTTATAAAGAGTGTATTAGTTAAAGGAGTGAAAAAAACACGATCCATTAGTTATTATACTACCTCTTTTGCTTTGGTTAGTCACCTTCTATATTGGAAAATTAAATATGTACGATAAGTTTTCATCCAAGTGGAAAAGTAACCTTCAATTGCCATACTAGTAGTAACTTCCAATATAGAAAAATAGGTTTAAACATAATTATTCTACTTTTGGCCAAAAAGAGAGCATATATGTGTTGAAATTTTCATTTGTAGTGGGAAACTACTAAACTTTGGGTGATTCCTTTTTAATAGTCTTTTCAAGTGTATTTAGGTTTATAGCCTTGGATCCTCATTATCCAAATAATTGCAGCTCATTCCGACTCCCTTATGTTGACAAACAGTTGAATGGCAATGTTCATGCATGTGATGCCATTTTGAGATACCAATATTGGCACATGTTCATTCATTCTTAAGGGCAATTTCGAGAATAGGTAAAAACAAAAAAAAAAAGAAACAAGAGAGGAGCTCAATCTACGATTTCCATGTAGAAGAGATGTGTCATGTAATGCACATTTTCGATTCAAAGAGATGTATCACGTAATTTTCATGAATAATTTTTTTCCATCAAAAGTCCAATTTGACATGGAAGGACCGCCATCCAATACCGCACTATCTTTCAAGATTGTCCTTTTTTCTTCAAAATACGATAGAGTCCATATCTTAAATTATTTTTCACGCACCAAACGAAGTCCACTGCTAACACCTACACAAAAGATGCATTTAGTTAAGGTGAAAGGGAGAGTATCGTAGATCGGCCGTTATCAGCGGATTGTTCGCTCGTGATTGACCATGACAACTACATTATGCCTTTTTTAACACCGAAAAGCTTGTAGTCTTTGTCAGAAGCTTCATCGATGGCCACGCGCCGCCGTTGAGATCAGGTACAAACACCATTCCCAGCCCCTTCACACATTGAATAATTTGCGGGATTACAAATTATATCGACTATTTTCGAATTATGCTTTACCTATACTTATATAATCATAGGGATGGGTAAATAAAAGATTGAGATTGGAAAGATCCTCTAGACGCGGAGCTCAGTTGGGGCTTAAATCAAGTGAGACATAAGGATTATTGAATGTTGTCGACATATTGAGCCCCTTGCATGGATCAAAAGCCCTGGAGCAAAAAACATTACCAACCTTGTTAACCCCCCAAATAATTGCAGTCAACAGAAAAAAAAAAAGATAACTAAATCATTTTTAGACCTGTTGCTTAATTATGTACATGCCTTGGGAAAATACTAACTCGACAGGTGGTGGCTGAAGAATTTCCCCTACCGACGAGGATAAGAGATATTGCCGGAACAAAAGAGAAACCAAGTGACTTGCCATGGTTTGAGTGAGTAGAATGTGAATGGTTTCTAGAGAGAGAGACAATTATGCAAGACTAATAAATACATGAGATGGTGTATATTTTTGGACTATATTTTGCTCTAGCCATATCTTTTATTGGTAGAGTTTTTTTTTTTGCCGAATTTTGATTGATGGGTTACAAGGTGCGAATATCACCTGTAACTCTGTAATTGGAGGACATTTTCTTTAATGGATGGAAAAACATAGGACCCTATTTTTTCCAATCTAATTATGAGGTGAAAAACTAGACTCTTTTACTTTGTTTGTAGTAGCTAAAATCCAACTGAAGGAGCTTTTTTTGATAAGTGACGAACTAGGTACAAAGGCGCATGAGTCAATTGGAGTACTCAAATATTGCTGACTACCATATAGATTAACTACATTCATGCGTTTTAGAACATAGTTTAATGATTTGAGTTCTTCTTTTTGATACACTATTGTTGGTATTAGTAGATCTAATTGAGTCATATTTTTGTCCATCCTTGATTGGAGCTAGATTTTGAATTGATGGATTACAAACATGGACATCACTATACTTGGGGGATATCCATATATGTCATTCACCAATTAAAGACCTGATTAACGGATTTTTTTTCGACATTGTCCCAATTAATTTTTTTTTTAATAATTTAAGAGCATGAACACAAAGGCTCAGCTACTTGGAGGCCCATAAAACTTCATGTAAGCTCCATGACTGATTAAGTTGAGGCCTTAGGCCTATGTAGGCAAAAAGCAATTCACACTCAGTTAGTGAAATTAGATCAAGTAAGATCCGGTTTTTGAGCTAAAAGTCCCATAACACCCAAACACAATCATGTCAATCCTGGGTTAATTTATTTTGTTGAAATTATTCTATTTAACTTTGGTGATTTTGTAAAAGGTCATTGACCACAACAAAAGTCATGGTGAGTAGTTGTGTGATAAATAGATAGTTCATCGATGAAGCGACCAAATACAAATAAACGGCGCGATGCAGGGTTTGGGAGTGTGGGTAAGGTACCAGTGGTTTTCTCGGGCTGCACAATCTAAAAATAAAATAATCATAGTATAAAATAATCGTAAATGTTGTGTTAATCTTGTCAAATTGTTGCCCATCTATAAAAGTTAATTTTTCTGTCAATTATAGAAACCTCTTCGATAATCGAATAGAACGCATGTCTTTAAGCTATCATACAATTCAAGAAAAAAATGGTGAGAACGATCAAGCTTTGAGGAATTATAAAAGAAAAAACTTTTTATCCTTTAATATGAAACAAACAGTAAAAGAAGCACGTTAGGGGTAGATTACATGGTGTCTAGTATATTTGCAGGGAAAAAGCTACAGCTTTCGAAAGATTGCTTCAGCTTCAGGGTTCGGTAAATGGTGAGACATTGAAGCTTCCCAAGTTGCAGAACCTCTCAGGTGCTCTTCCAGGAGCTGCCCCACATTGTTCTAAGATGTTGCTCTGGTCGAAAACATGCAGTGCCAAAAGTCTTTACTATATGTGGTTAATTCATATCGCAACTCAGCTACGATAACATCAATGCAGCACCTTTACAGAATACCAAACGGGCCCATAAGTCCAGTAAAAAATGAACCCGCATCATTTTTGTGGTTTTTGTTCTGTAATAAACATTCCTGGCGTGGACTATTTTGGTACCAGTAAATTATACGAATAGCACTCTAGAGCTGGCCAAGCTTAAGAATGTAACTTCGAGCGATATTCACAAACTCTCGATTTCAAATATCCCTCCACAATCAAATAGGTATGGAACTTTTGCTTATTTGATCTGGCTTTCTTTACCTTTTTCGTTAATCACCAATGTGAATCGCTGTTCCGGTGGTCGATAAGCTGCTAGTCGATATTCAGTTTGGAGATCGGCTCCAATTGTAGCGGACCTGTTGCTTATTTTCACAAGGCTAGCTCTTTAGGTTGAAGGTTTATCTTTTGTGGTCTTTTAGTTGTATTGAAACAATTGACTCGGGGATGAAAGGATAAACAGAGTGCTGTCGACACCGGAATTTTCGCCGACCAATCAAGCATAAATTTTTTGGTTAAAACATTAAAAAAAATGGAAAAAAAAAACAATCGATAGCAATAATAAATAAATCAAAGATGAATAATAAAGGCCTAGTCCGGTCTTCAATTCCCGAAGCCCAATGTTGAGGGTCCCTAATTAGCCCAATAGGCCCACAATTTGGCTTGACATGACCGTACCCCCACTATACTTGAGTCCATGAGGAGAAAAGAACAAAAGGCCTGAATAATCGAATTCTTTGGCCCAATAATAACAGGCCCATGACTTTCTCTTTTAGCTTCCCACGTTGCACACAAAATAGGGAAAAACTCTGGCCATTCCTCTCTAACTCACGGTCTGTGAGCAGAAGTGTCTCACCGAGCCGTTCGCCGACGCCGGAGACAGTTGAAGCATTCCAATCGCCAGCGGTGATGTGGCGAGGTATTGTGGCCATGGACGAAATCTGAAGCTAGAAAGCTCGTCGACGACGTCGTCAATCGCAGATTCGTGAATTTGGAATAGGTGAGCTTCTCCGATTCTGCCTTATTTGTCCTTGCTTTTTCAGAAATCACAGCGACTGAGTTCAGCCGATGGATTTGTGAATCAATTCCGTGAAAACGAGACTAATCTGTGGAAGATAATGAGGGTTTATAGATTAATGTATCATGTTTTGGTTGTGGATTACGTTAAATGCGAATCAGAAGCTGGCTTCTTAGATCGCATGTTAACTGCTCGACAAAATGTCTAAAAGAAGAACCGAATTCTTATTTGTGAAATCAACGTTCTAGAACTTTGTTATGTGCTTGATTCGTTCTATTATGGTTGCTGACTTTACGTTTTCTTCGTTCTCCATGCGATTTTGTTGCGATTCGCATATCGTCCGAGCCGGCCGTGCACTTCCTCATCCACCGGAAATTTTTCTCGCACCGGCGAAGCCCGCGGTTGGAGGCCGATTCGGTCAGTCTATCTCTCACAATTTGATTTGCATATACGTGTTTCATGCACTAGAATCGATTGAGTTTCAATTTATGTGATATTTGAGTTTGAAGATTTCTCGCTGGAGTTAGTCCGGTGACGTAGAAACCGTCGGCCAACTAGTGGCCGGTGGTTATTCACCAGCAATGTGTCGGTCGGAATAGCTGACTGATGAGGAGTAGTTTGGCAGTGATCGGAGCTCGGACGTGAGGTTCACGGTGATGAAGTGATCAAGGTGAAAGCTTCAGTGAAGAAGAAAATGGCCATCGAGGAAGAAGACCAGAAAAAAGGAATTAAAAAAAAGAAAGAAAAGGGAATAAAAAAATTAGAAATAAAATAAAAATAAAAAGGGTAGAATATAATGGAGATCGGGTCACATTCTGATATGGGTGGGGCAGAGGTACGATGGGCCGTAGGTCAAGTCAGGTAAATGGGCTCACTGTTAGTGTGACTGGGCTGAATTTGAATTAGACGTACATGCATAAAAACTGAAATATGAGAGCTTGGGCTTTTAATAACTCAAGTCCATCAGTTTCTAGCCATGCTCGGACTAGGCCTTGCGCCAATTCGATTTTCGGACCTAACCCGAACCTGTGGTCCGGGTCAGATCGGCGAATCGGACTGGGACAGAGTCCATTTTCCCATAATAAAAAAAATAATAAAAATTTCGAAAATTTAAAAAATAAAAAAATTCAGGAAAAAATAAAAAAGTGGAAAAAGCTAAAAAAGTGTAGAATTTTCTTAGTTTATTGCTTTTAATAAACACTCTAGGTTTGAATAAAATCTGTACCCAAAATTGAATAAGCCTTTAGGGCTTTACCTTAGGGATTTATTATTATTTTTTTAGAGACGATGCTAGGTCTCTGTTTATGCATTTTCATTTTGTTTTCATTTGATTGCACACTTTAAATATATTGTTTGTTGTTTTCTCTTTAGAATGGTTGGGATGAAATTTCAAGATTCTCGATTAGTTAAAAAAACTACCCCAGCATGTTGGTTAACAAATAGTCGAGTTTAGGTACCGAAAGGGCATTAGTTGAAAAACTAGTGTAATCAAGTCTCTGATCCCTAAGAATATCTAGTTGCGTATACATCGAGACGATACTCTCACATCTTGATTTTAAGATTTCTAGTCGATCCTTAATCGTGGCTAGCGGCGACTCCAAATAGAATACATAAATTTAAACAACTAACATCACGCGAGGTACGAACTCAGGGAGTGTCTTGTAAAGTACATTTAAACGTAGTTTTTGAGGTTGCCCTCGAGGGTTAGGTCACGACAAGTTTCACCTGAAAAGTTGGAAAGGAATTATCGTGCAAATGGTGGTGGCTTCACCAAATCTGTACCCTTGGACAGTTCCTTTGCAGAAGTTCCAGAGTGGCTATTCGTCCAGCCAACAATATGAGAAGTTATGCTACATTTATTGCCATTTACATTTTTTTAAATGTCACGAGACCGTTCTTTAACATTTTTATTTTCTTTTTGACCAATTATCTGAAAAGGACAAGTTTCAGCTTTATATGGTGTTGGAAATTGTTGGTGTTATCTTATGCACTTGTAATTGAACGTAGTGGTCTTAAATTGGAGTACATTCATTAAGTTAATAGACGAGAGTTAATAAACGTGAGCAAAAAATCGGATCACTTGAGTTAATAGACGTGGTGGGCACAAGTTGGCAATAAAAGATGGACATGAACTCGGTCAAATGGAGTGGGATGAGAATTTAAAACTAATTCAAACATTTGGTCAAATGGGTGATGATAAGAAGAAGAGCTATGCATGATATGTGTCTGATCTTTCAAAAAGAAATAGCCTAACAAGTAATAAAGACATTTATGTTTATCAGGCAACCCTATCTTATAATTATTTGTTGTGGTTGCCTCGATCGCGTCCCCCCGTTGTTCCCCACATTTCAAGCTCGCTTACTGTAGACCTCTGCCGGATCCATTCACAAAAAAATCAGCCCATCTCCTCTGGCGTCAAGCCTTTGGTCTCCGGCATTATGATGAAGAAGACCACCCACGCTATGATGGAGACCACCGCAAATGAGAAGGTAGCCCCACTGAGGGGGATCAGCTTGTCCAATGCTAAGAATATATATGATATCAATGCACTCGCCCCTTGGTCCACAGAGAAGGCGATCACGCATCCCTATGCCCGCAGTTTAAGCGAGAATACCTTAGAGTTGAAAACCGAAGTGACTGGCCCAATCCCTATTGAGAAGGATGCTACCTAAAAGAACAATGAGGTGACGCACAATTTTGCCACCCGAATTTGCTTCTTGTCATTTGGGGTCAATTTGGTCGATCTACACTAGACACATTCCAAGGATGACAAGGGATACGATCATCCCACCAATGCTGCTTAATAGCAACTGTCGTTGCTCGAGCTTGTGAAGGAGCAAAGTGGCCACAAGGATGCATATCGTCTTTGCAACGTTGACTAGGACTATCCATAAGATCTTCTCGTAGGCGTATGTGAGGCCGGCCTTCTCTAAAATTTGAGCATTGTAAAGAAGGATAATATCAATTCCAGAGGCCTTTTGAAATAATTGGATCATAATGGCACAAAAGAGCGTGTGGCAGATGGATGGGCTCGGGTGGCAGAGGAGATCTTGCCACAAGCCCTCCTTAGGGCTTGGCACAATGACAACGTCATGGTTCTACTCTCGAGGGATGCCAACAGCCGCCTTGATTCTGTCATATTGGAGTGTAGCTTCCTCCTCTAAGGTAGAGATCCTGGTGAGGACGCACTTCGCATTGACCAGGCATCCTCGCATGATGAGCCACCAGGGGATTTCAGAATGGCAAGGACCATGATGGCGAGCAAGCCCAAGGAGACTGCTCCCTTGCATAGCATGAGACGCCCACCCTTGAATTGGGTCTTCGAGAAGATCTAATTGCAAGGATAGCCGGAAATGATACCAGCGTTGATGAACACCTAAACCACCAAAACATATACAAATACATAAAAAAGAAGTATTATTCATCATGAAAAAGACAAAATGATAACATAATAAAAGTGGAAAAGATGCGCAAAATTAGAAGAAAAAAAAAAGATAATGAGTGAGTACCTCGGGTAAGGAGGTGAAGAACCCACAATAAGATGTCGAGGAGACCTCATCAACATAGATTGGGGTGATTGTGATTGTGTAGCCGACGTCGATGTGAGTGATGATGTGGCCTCACAAGACATCGGAGTAGTAGGAGGCGAAGCCCATAAAGAAGGGCCCAAAGAAGAAGATAAGTCCCACATAGAAGATGGTTCACCAGTGGCCGATCCAATCCATGGTCCGCCCTACAAAAACCGACCCAATGAGTGAAAATATGTGGAGGATCAGAGTTAGTTGGCCAACATGTTTGTAGGCTAGATCTTAGCCCTTTTTTATGGTATTTATCGTCTAGCTCAGCACTCCTATTCCTCCAAGCAAAAATATGAGAAGTTATGCTACATTTATTGACATTTACATTTTTTAAATTTCATGGGACCAATCTTTAACATTTTTATTTTCTTTTTGACCAATTATCTGAAAAGGACAAATTTCAGCTTTATATGGTGTTGGAAATTGTCGGTGTTATCTCATGCACTGTAATTGAACGTAGTGGTCTTAAATTGGAGTACATTCATTAAGTTAATAGGCGAGAGTTAACAGACGTGAGCTAAATATCGGATTGCTGCAATCGGATCACTTGAGTTAATAGACGTGGTCGGCGCAAGTTGGCAATAAAAGATGGACATGAACTCGATCAAATAGAGCGAGATGAGAATTTAAAACTAACTTAAACATTCGGTCAAATGGGTGATGATAAGAAGAAGAGCTATGCATGATGTGTGTCTGATCTTTCAAAAAGAAATAGCCTAACAAGTAACAAAGACATTTATGTTTATCAGACACCCCTATATTATAATTATTCGCTTTTGTTGCCTCGATTGCGTCCCCCCGTTGTTCCCTGCATTTCAAGCTCGCTTATTGTAGACCTTCGCTAGATCCATTCACCAAAACATCGGCCCGTCTCCTCCAGCGTCAAGCCTTTGGTCTCCGGCATTGTGATGAAGAAGACTTCCCATGCTATGATGGACACCACCGCAAATGAGAAGGCAACCCCGCTGAGGGGGATCGGCTTGTCCAACGCTAAGAATATAGATGATATCAATGCACTCGCCCCTTGGTTCGCAAAGAAGGCGATCGCGCATCCCTGTGCCCACAGTTTAAGCGAGAATACCTCAGCGTTGAAAACCGCAGTGACTGGCCCCATCCCTATTGAGAAGAAGGCCACGTAAAAGAACAATGAGGTGATGCACATTTTTGCCACCCACATTTGCTTCTTGTCGGGAAAATTACCAAAAAAGTCTTAAAACTTTTGCAATTTTGTCAATTCAGTCCTAAACTTTTTTTTTACCAATTCAGTCCTAAACTTTTTGCAAACTAGCTAATTCAGTCCTTTTGATTGACTGGCGCTGACGTGGCCGTCGGCCGGCGTCCACGTAACAATATTTTAATATTTTCGAAATTTTTTTTTCTTTTTTTCTTCTTTTCCTTCTCCCCCCTGGCTTGTCCAGCCAGGGGGGAGGTTCGCTAGTGAGGGCCTAGCTCCGGCGAGGTGGAGCCGGAGCTGGGCGAGCTCGCCTTGCCAGATCTGGGCGAGGCGAAGCTCGCCCAGCCATGGCGAGCTGGGCCCTCGTCACCGTTGGGCAAGGCTCGCCCAGCTCCGGCGAGGCGGAGCTCGCCATGGCTGGGCGAGCTCTACCCTCGTCTAGATCTCGCGAGGCGGAGCTCGCCATGGCAGGGCGAGCTCCGCCTTGCTAAATTTGGGCTCGGCAAGCTCCGCCCTCGGCCAGATCTGGCAAGGCGGAGCTTGCCCAGCCAAGGCGAGCTCCACCTCGCCGGAGATGGGCGAGGGCGGAGCTCGCCCAGCTTCGGCTCCGCCTTGACGGCGAGCCTCCCCCCTAGCCGGACAGGCCAGTGGGGAGAAGGAAAAGGAAAAAAAAGAAAAAAAATTCAAAAATAATAAAAAAAATATTAAAATATTGCTTCGTGGACGTCGGCCGACGCCGTGGTCGCCGGCCGACGGCCACGTCAGTTCCGGCCGGCCAAAAGGATTGAATTGGTTGATTTGCAAAAGGTTTAGGAGTGAATTGGCAAAAAAAAAAGGTTTAGGATTGAATTGGAAAAATTGTAAAAGGTTTAGGACTTTTTTGGTAATTTTCCCGTTTGTCATTTGGGTTGATTTGGTCGATTTTCACAAGACATGTGCCAAGGATAACAAGGGATACGATCGTCCCACCAATGCTGCTTAATAGCAACCGCCGTTGCCCGAGCTTGTGAAGGAGCAAAGTGGCCACGAGGATGCATATCGTCTTTGCAATGTCGACTAGGATGGTGCATAAGATCTTCTCGTTGGCGGATGTGAAGCCGGCCTTTTCTAAAATTTGAGCAATTTAAAGAAGGATAATATCAATGCCATAGGCCTTTTGGAATAATTGGATCATAATGGCATAGAAGAGCGTGTAGCAGATGGATGAGCTCAGGTGGCAAAGGAGATCCCACCACAAGCCCTCCCTAGGGCTCGGCACAATGACAACGTCATGTTTCCACTCTCGAGGGATGCCAACAGCCGCTTTGATTCTGTCATATTAGAGTGTAGCTTCCTCCTCTAAGGCAGAGATCCTGGCGATGACTCACTTCGCATTGACCAGGCGTCCTCGCATGATGAGCCACCGGGGGATTTTAGCATGGCAAGGACCGTGATGGCGAGCAAGCCTAAGGAGACTGCTCCCCTACATAGCATGAGATGCCCACCTTTGAATTGGGTCTTCGAGAAGATCTAATTGTAGGCGTAACCGAAAATGATGCTAGCGTTGATGAACACCTAAACCACTGAAACATATACAGATACATAAAAAAAAGAAGGCTTGTTCATCATGAAAAAGACAAAAAATGACAACATTTAAAAAAAAAGTGGAAAAGATGCTCAAAATTAGAAGAAAAAAGAAGATAATGAGTGAGTACCTCGAGTAAGCAGGTGAAGAACCCACAATAAGATGTCGAGGAGACCTCAGCAACATAGGTTGTGGTGATTGTGACTGCGTAGCTAACGCCGATGTGAGTGATGATGCGGCCTCACAAGACGTTAGAGTAGTAGGAAGCAAAGCCCATAAAGAAAGGCCCAAAGAAGAAGATGAGTCCCACATAGATGATGGTTAATCAGCGGCCGATCCAATCCGATGTTCGCCCTACAAAAACTGACCCAATGAGTGAAAATATGTGGAGGATCAGAGTTAGTTGGTCAACATGCTTGTCGGCTAGATCTTGGCTCTTTTTTATGGTATTTATCGTCTAGCTTAGCACTCCTATTCCTCCAAGCAAAAATATGAGAAGTTATGCTACATTTATTGACATTTACATTTTTTAAATTTTATGAGACTGGTGGTCGAATTTACCAAAAATAATTCCTACTCTCTAAATCACAAATAAATTGTATTTAGGGTGAGCAGAGTCGAATCCACAGAGACTGACAAATTGTTAATTCTTTGAAAACCAAGTAAACAATAAAAGCGAAACTAACCACCGCCCTCAGCGGCTGCGTTGGCTTGCGCTTTGGTCCCCCCACGAAGAGACCAGAGTTCAAACCCCAGCGTAGGCGTTAGGGATTCTTAAGTGTGGCGCCGTGGTGGTGGGTCCTACGCTAGCGTCGCCCCAGGTTTACTCCTCCGGCTGTCGGCCGTGCGGGGGGTTCCTGGGTTATCAAAAAAATAAATAAATAAATAAAATAAATAAAAGCGAAACTAAAAAGGGGAGTTTATGCAGAAAAGACTTAAATAAAATAAGCAAACAGAAATTAAAGAAAATCATATTATGCAACATCTAGCAAAGGTAATCTCATTCAAGTTCGGAAGTTGATCATTGAGTCAAATGAATAATCTCAAACACTACAATAGACTGGTTATGATTGTTGAAACGCTTCTAACAACCTAATCTTTCCTTAATATTAGATTAACCGGACATGTGCCTGTGATTAATCCCTTATTAACGAATAACCCCGACACGCACCAAAGATTCAATTCGCTAATAGCATGAAAAATCGAGAAAAACCCAATCCTAGCCAATAAATCACACGCGTAACTTATTCAAGCTAGATCATATATTCTCATAATACAACTTGAAAATCTGATTTTAATCAAGTCATATTATTTGCCATTATTATTAAAACACCTAAACAATTACGGGTTTTGGTATTTCAATTGGCAAACTATCACCCTGTCAATTGCACAACGAGCTCTTATTGTAACAACCAACAAAGCAATGGTAAACAATAAAACGGAGAATATATAAATACTGCAGAAATTAAGAAGGAGGATTAAGTTTAGATCTCACAACTTGAATGAACTTAAACTTTGATAATCCTTTTCTAGACTAAAAAGGAGTTAGCCACACATGGCTACAAAATGCGCAAAAGAGAAAATAATATGTTTCTGAATTTTCTGAAGTCAAGTTTGTCTTTCCCTCTTGCGATCAACCTCTTAAATAAAAAAAAGAGAAAGTCTAGAAAAAGAAATTCTAACCAACATGGAAAGAAAAAAAAGGCAAAATCTTCTCCCTAATGTCCCTAATTAAGATTCCTATTTAAGTACAAAAATCCTCCACAATCAAATCTGGAAAATATGGAAATTAATGGCCAAATCACGTCCTCAAATTCTGCGCCAGTTTTACATCCGCGCGATCTTAAGCCGTGAGCACGGATATCTGGAAAATAGATCTTTTACATGCAGAATCCCGACCAACAGCTCAAAAACGTCCAAAATCTTCGCGATTGCATCATTCACCATCACCTAATCACAATGCATAAAAACAAATAAATTTCACTCTATTTATTCGAATATTTTCCTAAAATACCACCAAATATAATCAAAATATAAGTCAAATATACACATCATCAGAGACCATTCTTTAACATTTTTATTTTCTTTTTGACCAATTATCTGAAAAGGACAAGTTTCAGCTTTATATGGTGTTGGAAATTGTTAGTGTTATTTTATGCATTGTAATTGAACGTAGTGGTCTTAAATTGGAGTACATTCATTAAGTTAATAGGCGAGAGTTAATAGACATGAGCTAAAAATCGGATCACTGCAATCGGATCACTTGAGTTAATAGATATGGTGGGCACAAGTTGGCAATAAAAGATGGACATGAACTCGGTCAAATGGAATGGGATGAGAATTTAAAACTAACTCAAACATTCGGTCAAATGGGTGATGATAAGAAGAAGAGCTATGCATGATGTGTGTCTAATCTTTCAAAAAGAAATAGCCTAACAAGTAACAAAGACATTTATATTTATCCGACACCTCTATATTATAATTATTCGCTTTTGTTGCCTCAATTGCGTCCCCCGTTGTTCCCCGTATTTCAAGCTCGCTTACTGTAAACCTTCGCTCGATCCATTCACCAAAACATCAGCCCATCTCCTCTAGCGTCAAGCCTTTGGTCTCAGGCATTGTGATGAAGAAGACCATCCATGCTTTGATGGAGACCACCGCAAATGAGAAGGCAGCTTCGCTGAGGGGGATCGGCTTGTCCAATGCTAAGAATATAGATGATATCAGTGCACTCACCCCTTGTTTCGCAGAGAAATCGATCGCACATCCTTGTGCCCGCAGTTTAAGCTAGAATACCTCAAAGTTGAAAACCGAAGTGATTGACCCATTCCCTACTGAGAAGGAGGCTACATAAAAGAACAATGAGGTGATGCACAATTTTGCCACCTGAATTTGCTTCTTGTCATTTGGGTTGATTTGGTCGATCTTCACAGGACACGTTCCAAGGATGACAAGGGATACTATCATCCCACCATTGCTGCTCAATAGCAACTGCCGTTGCCCGAGCTTGTGAAGGAGCAAAGTGGCCACGAGGATGCATATTGTCTTTGCAACGTCGACTAGGATGGTCCATAAGATCTTCTCGTTGGTGTATGTGAGGCGGGCCTTCTCTAAAATTTGAGCAATGTAAAGAAGGATAATACCAATTCCAGAGGCCTTTTGGAATAACTGAATCATAATGGCACAGAAGAGCGTGTGGCAGACGGATGGGCTTGGGTGGCCAAGGAGATCTCACCACACACCCTCCCTAAGGCTCGACACATTGACAACATCATGGTTCCACTCTTGAGGGATGCCAGAAGCCTCCTTCATTCTATCATATTGGAGTGTAGCTTCCTCCTCTGAGGCAGAGATCTTGGCGAGGACGCACTTCGCATTGACTAGGCATCCCCACATGATGAGCCATCGGGGGATTTTAGCATGGTAAGGACCGTGATGGCGAGCAAGCCCAAGGAGATTTCTCCCTGCATAGCATGAGACGCCTACCTTTGAATTTGATCTTGGAGAAGATCTAATTACAGGCGTAGCCGAAAATGATGCCGGCGTTGATGAACACCTAAACCACCGAAACATATACAAATACATAAAAAAAAAAATAAGGATTGTTCATCATGAAAAAGATAAAATGATAACATATAAAAAATTGGAAAAGATGCTCAAAATTAGAAAAAAAACAAAAAAAGACAATGAGTGAGTACCTTAGGTAAGGAGGTAAAGAACCCACGGTAAGATGTAGAGGAGACCTCATCAACTTAGATTGGGGTGATTGGACTGTGTAGCCGACGCCGATGTGAGTGCTGATGCGGTCCAACAAGAGGTCGGAGTAGTAGGAAGCGTAGCCCATAAAAAAGGGCCCAAAGTATAAGATGAGTCCCACATAGAAGATGGTTAACTGGCAGCCGATCCAATCCGCAGTCCGCCCTTCAAACACCAACCCAATGAGTGAAAATATGTGGAGGATCAGAGTTAGTTGGTTAACATGCTTGTCGGCTAGATCTCGGTCCTTTTTTATGGTATTTATCGTCTAGCTCAACACTCCTATTCCTCTTGGCAACAATACGAGAAGTTATGCTACATTTATTGACATTTACATTTTTTCAATTTCAGGAGACCGTTCTTTAACATTTTTATTTTATTTTTGACCAATTATTTGAAAAGGACAAGTTTAGCTTTATATGGTGTTGGAAATTGTTGGTGTTATCTTATGCGCTGTAATTGAATGCAGTGATCTTAAATTGGAGTACGTTCATTAAGTTAATAGACGAGAGTTAATAAATGTGACCTACAAATCGGACCGCTACAATCGGATCACTTGAGTTAATAGACGTGGTGGGCGCAAGTTGGTAATAAAAGATGGACATGAACTTGGTCAAATGGAGGGAGATGAGAATTTAAAACTAACTCAAACATTTGGTCAAACGAGTGATGATAAGAAGAAGAGCTATGCATGATATGTGTCTCATCTTTCAAAAAGAAATAGCCTCACAAGTAACAAAAACATTTTTGTTTATCAGACACCCCTATTTTATAATTATTCGTTGTGGTTGCCTAGATCACGTCCCCCGTTGTTCCCCGTATTTCAAGCTCGCTTACAGTAGACCTCCGTTGGATCCATTCACCAAAAAATCGACCCGTCTCCTCCGGCGTCAAGCCTTTAGTCTTCGGCATTGTGATGAAGAAGATCACCCATTCTATGATGGAGACCACTGCAAATGAGAAGGCTACCCCACGGATGGGGATCGGCTTGTCCAGCACTAAGCATATAGATGATATCAGTGCACTCGCCCCTTGGTTCACAGAGAAGGCAATCGCGCATCCCTATGCTCGCAGTTTAAGCGAGAATACCTCATAGTTGAAAACCGAAGTGACTGGCCCCATCCCTACTGAGAAGAAGGCTATGTAAAAGAACAATGAGGTGATGCACACTTTTGCCACCCACATTTGCTTCTTGTCATTTGGGTCGATTTGGTTGATCTTCACAAGACACGTTCCAAGGATGACAAGGGATACGATCATCCCACGAATGCTACTCAATAGCATTCGTCGTTGCCCGAGCTTGTCAAGGAGCAAAGTGGCCACAGGGATGCATATCGTCTTTACAACGTCGACTAGGATGGTCCATAAGATCTCGTTGGCGGATGTGAGGCCGGCCTTCTCTAAAATTTGAGCAATATAAAGAAAGATAATATCAATTCCAGAGGCCTTTTGGAATAATTGGATCATAATGGCAGAGAAGAGCGTGTGGCAGACGGATGGGCTCGGGTGGCAGGGTAGATCCTGTCACACGCCCTCCCTAGAGCTTGGCACAATGACAACATTATGGTTCCACTCTCAAGGGATGCCAACAGCCGACTTGATTCTGTCATATTGGAGTGTAGCTTCCTCATCTGAAGCAGAGATCCTAGCGAGGACGCACTTCACATTGACCAGGCGTCCCTGCATTATGAGCCATCGAGGGATTCCGGCATGGCAAGGACCGCGATGGCGAGCAAGCCCAATGAGATTGCTACCCTACATAGCATGAGACGCCCACCTTTGAATTGGATCTTGGAGAAGATCTAATTGCAAGCATAGCCGGAAATGAGTCCGGCATTAATGAACACCTAAACCTCCAAAACATATATAAATACATAAAAAAGAAGAATTGTTCATCATGAAAAAGACAAAAAATGATAACATATAAAAAAGTGGAAAAGATGCTCAAAATTAGAAAAAAAAAAGATAATGAGTGAGTACCTCGGGTAAGGAGGTGTAGAACCCACTATAAGATGTATGGGAGACCTCAGCAACGTAAATTGGGGTGATTATGACTATGTAGCCGAGGCCGATGTGAGCGATGATGTGGCCCAACAAGACATTGGAGTAGTTGGAAGCAAAGCTCATTAAAGAAGTGCCTAAAGAAGAAGATGAGTCCCACATAGAAGATGGTTAACCGGCGGCCAATCCAATCCGCCGTCTGCCTTGGAAACACTGCCTCAATGAGTGAAAATACATGGAGGATCAGAGTCACTTGGTCAACATGCTTGTCGGCTAGCTCCTAGTCCTTTTTTATAGTATTTATTGTCTCGCTCAGCACTCCTATTTCTGCCCAAATTAAAAAAAAAAAAAACCACAAGACAACCTTATTTATCGTCATACCATTATTACATAAATTATAACTATATACAAGGAATTGAAAAAATAAAAAAATATTAAGTTCTCTATTTTCTCCATATTATTTGAATTTATTTTCCTAATACATGTGATTATAAAATAAGAATTATGAAAATTAATAACTGTGACAGAGTTTATCCAAAATTAACTTGATTGGCTCAAAAACGAAAGAAGAAAACGTGGATGATGTTATCCAATATTAAGTAATAGTTTTTTTTACTTTTTATTATTTCCTATTCATTAAAATATAACTTTTGGTGATAGATCTATCATTTGTATCGATAATAAAGCTACACAAAAAAAATAATGACTAAGATATAAGTAACTTTTTCTGTTTTCAACAAAGACCGATTCACTGTATGGAAAATTATTTTGCAGATATATACTTCAAAACTTCGACCACGGTGTGAGTCTTCTCATGAGAGAGAGAGAGAGAGGAGGACTTACCAAAGCCCAGTAGTAATGAGGTGAGGGAGGGAGACCACCAGTGTGCATCTTAAGGCGTACTTCAACTGTGCCCATGTAGGAGGAGTGGAGTTCTCAATCAACTCTGATTGAATGGTCCTGTTCACATTAGAATCTCTAGCTGTGGGTGGTCATACCGGCAAAGTTAGTTGGCACCTTATGTAAATTAGTGGCATATAGAGTATCTCATATAATGTTTTAAAAATACCTCTTGAATCTCTCCCAACAAGTTGCTTGCTTCCTCCTCGTGATATGGAGAAGCCATATGCACCTATTATGCAAATATGAATTGACACAATGTGATGCCATCTAACTTGAGCTTTAATTCTGTAGTTGTTAGATTTATGAATACATATGCCTATTAAAAAAAAATTATTTGTATATACTATACATATATATTAGCTTACTGCCTGCACATTGCTCTGGTGGTGGAACTATCAAAACCATAGTGTGATATTCATAAAAACATGACACATTAGATTTGTTTGGCATTAAATATAAATTTTCCAGGGAAGAAACTTAAGACTTTAAATGATAATAAACCAAACAAAGCGATATGAATTAACCAATTTTTGCTCTCAAAAGACGAAATTTCCAGAGATATCCAAACTTTATTTATTGGATTTTGCCTCACACCCTTTACTTCTTCCTAACCAAATTCCGGCAAGCCTCTGACCCAAAAAACAAAAATTCAGCAAGCCAAGTTGTCTCATAACCTGACCCAAAAATAAATGTAAAATGAAAAGCTCACTTATAACAAGTAAGAAGTAAACTAGACCCAAAAATAAATGTAAAATGAAAAGCTCACTTATAACAAGTAAGAAGTAAACTAGTCTATCGCATGCACAAGGACCATTGGTTTTTCTGTGATTATAATCTACACTCCTAATTAATAAATCATGCATAGAAATCATATATTATAAGACACATGTAATGTATGAGACAAGACTAAGGAACTGACCTATAAGCTGACCTCGTAATATGTCTTGATTGATGCAGGAAAAGAAATTCACATGGAATGTATGAGACACTCCAAATCATCATTATTCACTGAAAATCAGCTTCGATTTCGTAAACTTTAATCAAAATTTCATCATTATAATTCGGCACTCTCAACCTCGATAAGCAAAGAAAAACGGAGCATCGCTGGGGAGACTGACCTGTTTCGTGAGTTGAAGGAAACGTCGGGATCATGCCAACTGAGCTCTGTGAAATCATCAATCCTCCTTTCCCCGACCGCGAACATCTCCAATTGATGCCGCCTTCGTTCAATCGCGAAGGAACGCGGTGGCCGACGATCAAAGAACCGACACTATTTCCTACCAAATCAGGAAAAAAAAACTTCGATAAAATCCTCTAGACTGATTGAATTTGAGAGAGAATTTTGTGGGTTTTTTCTGTTCTCAGCTCATAAGAATCCCCTCTCGGCCGAGTATGTCCCCTTTTGCTGCTTCCTCTCTTCCGCGTTTGTTATCCAACGCGTCAAGTCTAACAACAGAATTTGTTGTGCTCATTCACCGTGAGTCGCGGACAATGGGACAAGGAGCGACCACCTCATAAAATTAGGTTTGATCAAACGAGGATTTTACATGAATTTGCCTTAAGCATACTTTTTTAGAATTGAATAGCCAATCTTTATATTCTATACCCAATTACCTTCATCAATCTATTCTCAAGTTGTCACCTCGTAACTTAGAGAACAAAAATAGAATTTGAGAAATTTCTCTTTTTCCTCACATGTAGCCGGACCTTCGAGTCTAGACTCTAGGTTTTCATGCATATACAGCAATAAGTTTCATTTCAACCTAAGTGATTTGCTGACCTTATCCTAATTGTTAGGACTATGTCTTCCATCAATTTAATTATTGGTCATGCTTTCTTTTTTATTTCTCCACTATACTTTCTTTTATTGTTTCCAATCAACTTAAACATGATAAATTGATATCTCCTAGTGTAATTTGACCATGTGTTTTATATTACAGTAATGAATAAAAGAACTTTTATGCAAGGAGCACCTGAACCTATGCTTAGTTCAAGTATTATGCTAATTAGACTACTCTAAAGTTGAAAATTGATACTTGAAAGCAATGACGAATCTTATATGGAGTACTCTTTTGGAGTTATTATACATACTAGTAAGATCCAAATTTTAATTTGAGACATCATTTCTCAAGGAAACTATAGTATAATATTATTTTATTGAACACTCTTTCATATTATGTCGTATCATTTACTATGGAGTAAGAACGTAGCAATTAAAACCAGTATCTCCCAACATTAGGTTTGATCAAACCAGGATTTTACATGAATTTGCCTTAAGCATACTTTTTCAGAATTGAATAGCCAATCTTTGTATTCTATACCCAATTACTTTCATCAATCTATTCTCAAGTTGTCGCCTATTTAGATGGTTATTGTTATCCCCAACCCTATATTTAAGTTTTACCTTTCATCCAAATGTCAACCAAATCAAACTGGCGATCACATCTTCTCCTTCAAGACCAAGTTCACTTATTTTAAACCAAACATGCCCACTCACCCTCATGTTCAAATCTCTACTAAAACCCTCATCCAAGTCCAAATAGCTGTGAGATAATGATGAGATTGGTCGTTCATAGTGCCATTGATTGTACGCGCAACATTTCATGACAGAATCGTGAGGGGGTCATATGACTTGCCTGTGATGCATGACCTAAATGAAATGCAAATGCAAACGCAAACTATGCAAACAATATTTTTGTTTAGGGATCGATTTCTTATGCATTAAATGACTATATAGAATAGTCAAAATAAGGCATCAATAGGGTCGATCCCTAATTTTTCTACGCAATGAAAGCCCAAATGAGTTTCCAAAATTCAAGTGTCAACATGAGTCTACATAAAAGGAAAAAAAAATTGGCATTCACATAGTAAGATTAAGACAATGACGAGTTGTAATAGACTTTTTTAGCATGTACACAACTTGGAAAACAGGAAGAGCCTATACCCACTTTTCTAGACAAGTGTATGTTATTAACACCTTAACATAGTAACAAAAGATCACTCCTCTTGATTCATGTATTAATGCTCTTAAGTAATGTTATCTTGGGATTGGCAGGATTCTTCCTTTGACATTCATCAACTTTTTCTAAAAGTGGACTTTCAGCTTGAGTTGCTCCAATAAATTAGGCTCAAGTTGGACTATACTTCGTTACTTATGAAATTAGTAAAATGGGAAATGAGATGCGAGGAACAGTTTCTTTAGAAAGAGTTATGTCTTCGATGCAAAAAGACATTTGAATGGGGAATAATCCAATGTAAGTGAATAATCACCATAAAGTGTAAAATACAATTAGGATCTTTAAAATATTTATCCGTAACTATTTTAATTTGATATATGTTAAAACTAAATACATTATCATCAACATTAAAACCACAATTATAAAGTAGTTTAGTTCATATTTCTAAATTCATCATTTAATTACTATTTTTTTGATCGATAATAGTGTGAGCCTAATATTTATAATGGGTCATGCTTTTTTCACTCCTTCCATAACTAATACACTCCCTATTTTAGTGTTTTGACCATATTATCTTCTATGGGTCCTGCTTTTTCAGCATCTTTATATTATTCTATCGAAAGTGTTCCTTTTTTTCTCTCAAGTATTCTATTAAAAGTGTTCCCTTTTTTTCTCTCAAATATTCTATTAAAAGTGTTCCCTTTTTTTCTCTCATGTGTGACGTCCCTTTGGTTTCTTTATTTTCCTTTTGCTGTGAGTCCCACCTTCCATTTTATATCTCTTAGCAAATGATGTTGGTGGTTACAATGGAGACTCATTATGCTTTGATAATGTGGCCTCGTGGTCGGACCCCAACGGAGCAGCGGCATGAGTAGAAGGCATGGGCTCGGAGTGGTGTTAGAGGAAGGGGGAGACGACGTTGCGGATGGGTGTGTCGGAGTTATTGGAGGAGGTGGTGGTAGTGGTGCTAGGCTTTGGTGTTGGTCTCGATATCCTAAGAGTAGCCTTGGTGAACTAGGGGCAAATGAAGCTCAAACGATAAAAGATCCACAGGTGAACGCGCCACATATGGTCGGACAACACTATTGATTGATTTTCCTCTAATTGTTGTCTCTCTCTGTATCAATCCAAGTACCAGAAGAGTTTATCGAGGTGGTTAAAAGAATAGTTTGTGTGGGTGAAGAAGAGTGAAGTAGGGAGAGATGAAAGAGAAGAAATGGTATGTTGAGGGTGAGACTGTGGGAGAGAGAGTCAAGAGCAGTTAGCTAAAGCAGAGGTTACACAGTATGATTGTCGCGATGAACAAGAAGAGGAAGAAGAAATGGAGATATCAAAATTAGAGAGAGGGAGAAGAGGACAACTACGATGTTGGCGGTCATGTAATTCATGGTCATAATTCGGTTGACAATGACTATGTTGGGAGTTATGTTGTCCATGGTCATAATTGGGTAGCTGATGAAGAAAACAAAAAAGTAGAAAAAGATCAAATCTAGCAATGAATGTCTCCAATTGCTTCCGATGAGAGCGAGAAAAATGAAATTTTGACTTTGAAGCTTCTTCTTTTTCCATTTCTTTCCATCTTCTTAGCTAATTGGAAAATGTAAATCATTTTTGGAGTGGAATTGAGAAGAGAGAGGATTATATTCATTTCCGGATAATCGATGAATTACCATTAAGAATTGAACCCTGATTGGATTTAATTTTTTTTGGTTGAATCGGATTTAATTAAGAGGAATAAGAGAGCTAAAATTGCCTCATGGAGAGAGAGAGAGAGAATAGATAGAATTAAGGAGGAGGAGGAAGGTGGGACCCGCAAGAAAAGAAAAATAAAGAAACTAAATAATGGAGTATGCTGGAAAAGTGAGACCCATGGAGAATGATATGGTCAAAACACTGTTACAAGGAGTGTATTAGCTAAAAAATGAGTGGAAAAAGCGCGAACCTTATGAAAATCATGCAGATCTAAGATCTTGAATTTTAGAATTTTTTCCATATAAAAGGATTACGTTAGTTGCTTAGAGTTGGTATTAGAGCACGGTCTAGGATATCATGATTTTTCCGATTATGGTTTATGGGTTTGGATTCGTCAAATGATTTTGGTCTTTTTGTTGTTTGCCAAAGTTGGTGAAATGATTTCTTGTTCCAAATTCATTTCGCCGAATCTTAGACCTGTGTGGCTACGTCGATATGGTCTCCAAGACCTACTCATTAACCTAGCCTGAGATGGGCTCTTAGAGGAGATCCGAATGGTGGAAGGTGCGGTGGAAACGAGGTGAAAAAAAAATGGAGAATGGGCGTGATGAAGAAAGCGCGTGGAATCCATGCGCACACTGCGGTTGCAAGCACGTGGGTCCATGTGCCACACATATGACACAAACTTCAGATCAAGAGCGAGCCGTACACGCGTCTACAGGCATGTAATGCCCGCGCCCGCATAGGCCCGCACGTGCTCGCACAATAGTAAAGGCATGCGCCTGCTGTCCCCTTTTCGTTGGCAATTTACAATTCTACCCCCACCCCTTATGTGTAATTTTATGATTCTACCCTTCCCTGCATGATTTTCCAGTTCTGTCCTTGATCAAATTATTTATTTTTTTGCCCTTGGTTGCATTAATTTACTATTTTAGTCACAAAAGTGGCTGAACCTTAAGGTCTCTTGAATTTTTGAACAATTATTATGTTTTACAATTTCAAGAATTCAATTATGAGTGGTTTGTTAGTCACCAAAGTAACCGAATCATAATGTCTTGAATACTTGAAATTGTATAATGTTTCATTCAATTAACCATGACTAATTGATGCTATAACTTGATATGTTAAATATCCTTCTAGGAAGTCATGGGTATATTGAAGTTCATTTATTATAAAAACTTAGGGATTGACCCAAAGGTTAATCAATTTCTAATATTTTATGAGCATAATAGTTGGTAATTAATGTATCTTGTTAGATATGTTTGTATATTTAAAGATATCAAATAATTTTTCATGAGATATATTTATAATTACCAAATAAAAGTTAGTAACATCATTATGGTTCATTGTATGTTTGTATATCATAGGATCACTCAAAGGAGACCTATGATGTATATGTACTGTTTAATTTGAATCTGATAATGTAATATTCTCAAAACATTAATGTATGAGTATATTCTTGCATATTTGCAGTATTTGTACCTGTTTCTCTTCATTCGCATATTTCGTCTGTTCCTTTGTTTAATGGAATGAATTTCCCTGATTGGATTGAACAAATCCAGTTTCACTTAGGTGTCATAAATCTTGATTTAGCACTTCAAGTTGAGAAACCAACTGCTATTATTGATGAGAGCAACGATAATATAAAGTCTTTCCATAAAACTTGGGCAAAATCGAACAAATTAACCTTAATGTTTATGCAAATGACAGTTGCAAAGAACTTAAAAATCACTCTTCCCAAAATTGACGATTCTAAGGAAATTATGAAATTTGTAGAAGATTCTCAAATTGCTAATAAGCCACTTGCTGGTACATTGATGAGTACTTTGACCACCATAAAATATAATAGTTCATGTACCATGGATGAACATGTATTTGAGATGACAAACTTAGCAACAAAATTAAGGACTTTGGGAATGAACGTGGATAAGGACTTTTTAGTACAGTTCATACTTAATTCCTTACCTCATGGACAATATGGGCCATTTTAGATGAATTGTAACACTATAAAAGATAAGTGCAATGTAAATGAATTGCCCAGTATCCTTGTTCATGAGGAAACAAGGGTAAAGAATCAAAAGGTTTATTCTGTTCATATCTTAAGTCGTCAAGAAGTTAAAAAAAATTCCAAAAGGAAAGATGTAAGGAGCAAGAAGAAAGGTTTACACAATCTGAATGACTCTTCTAAAGCTTCTCAAATCTATAAGAGGGAACACAATCTTATTAAGTGTCACTTTTGTGATAAAATTGGACACTGGAAGAAAGATTGCCTAAACCGTAAAGCTTGGTTCGAAAAGAAATGTAAGCCTTGTGCTTTAGTATGTTTCGAATCGAACTTTACTGAAGTTCCTCATAATACTTGGTGGATTGATTCTGGTGCTACCACTCATGTTTCTAATATGATATAGGGATTTCTTTCAATCCAAACCTTAAAGCCAAATGAGAATTATGTGTTTACGAGGAACAGAAACATAGCTTCTGTAATGCCCTTACCTCACCTCAGTCACGCCCCGGCCAAAATCGTAACCTAAGGCTTACTTTGTGATATCCCGTTTATTATTATCTTTCTTTATACACAAGCGGAAGCATAATTTCGGGACAATCACATTAAAAACAACACCAGAATTAAGACAAACAGCATCATGAGCAAATCTTATATAACAGCTTGAAATCAAGGAAAGCACAATAGACATAACATGCTATTTCCATTTTACTTAAACAGATTTTACAAGCCCTTTGTCCACTGGCCGTTCCTCGTACAAATCATATTACAAGTGGAGGCCAAGGTTAATCCTAGCTCCTCTGTCATCCTTCATCTTACGAACCTGAAAAAGAGAAATAACGGGAGATGAGTCGAGGAGACTCAATGTGTAAATTTACTAATACTTGTGCAGAATGATGCCTCGTCGTTGTATTAACGCATATAAATACTTTTCCCACTTTATGTCAATGGCAAATCAATAGTAAAGACTTTGACCTTGCCCTTGCTATGTTTACATGGAAACTCACCTGTAAATGCGCATCCCGGCACACATATAGTATTCATTTATCACATATCGGCACATATATAAGAATCATTTATTGTCATCCCGGCTCAACCAGGGCATCCCGGCTCAATCAAGGAATCCTGGGGCTAACTCATATGAGGCATCCGGGCTCAACCAAGGCATCATAGCTCAACCAGAGTATCCCGGCACTAGTTTACCGAGGCATCCAGGCTCAACCTAGGCATCCTAGCTCAACTAGGGCATCTCGGTGCTAGTTTACCAAGGCATCGCCACCAACACGATGGTCTTCTTCTTTCCTTTAGTTATCACACATCATGAGTCACACCAGCCGATTTATTATCTTGATTTCATTGGTCCATGCAATTGAACCCAAAGGTGTACCATGCTTGTGTAATCATGATCTTTATGACATTCGCCTAACATACGAGGGCGGTCGAGGGTACGTGACTTAGTCCGCCATGCCGACCGCCGGCTCGGAGCCGAACTTGGTCCGGATCTACACACCTCAATATAAACCCGTACCAATCCGAACTCGTTCCGTGACGCCACAACATGAGTATGAGACCATACAATACTCCATTTCGTGGCTCGTACATGCCTTGACTTACGATCATGAAGTAGAATAATAACCACTCATGCAAACATTGAGCATCAAAGTATCTTTCCTAGTGATTGTATATTGCACTTGGATGGAGCGCAACCATAGGCGGTTTCAAAACAATCCAACTGACATTCAGATTATTTTGGCGAAGGTGCGGAAAAATGTAAGAGGAAGAGCTTCGCTATACCAAAAAATCAAACCTTCGCAAGATAACTTTATTTTAACTACTTTATGAAGACTTCCTACCTCTATATTTTCGAATTATTAGTACTAGTTGTAATGCTGGGGAATGCTCCTAAGGTGCTGTATATCTTCTGTTATACTACTTACATTTTACACCAAAAAAAAACATTGAGCATCACAAACACAGTCACTACTCGAGTCAAACATGCAACACCACATCTTATTCTCTTGTAAATCAATAAGCATGGATGAGAACATCAAGTATGGTAACAAACGATGTGTACAACATCAAGACAAACAACAACAAGCAAGTCCCAACAAAGGCTTGGGTGAGAACTCAAGCCAACAACGCATTATAACTTTCTATCCCGAGATTGGGGAATCGACTTACATGCCGCGTTCTAACCACGTAACACACCGTCCTATCCAAGTGTTAGGGAATCCACTCACCTATAAACAACTATAATTACAAGAAAATGTCTACAGCGGTCGGCGGCGGCAAACAGCGAGAGAGAGATGATTGGCGTGATGGTGAGAGAGAGAGGTGAAAGCGAAAAATGGTGAAAAAAGAAGAAGTGGTGCCGCCATTTATAGGCTCCACTTACTTCTTCCCCAAGCCATTTCTTCTTGCCATCATTACCAAATCTTCCTAGATTATGTCATCATTACCAAATCTTCCTTCATTACTGTCTAGATTTAGCCATCATTACCAAATCTTCTAAGATTTTGTCATCATTACTTTGATTTTGGAAATCTTGGCTATTAATGAAGAAAGGCCAAAATGTCATGATGAAATGCCTTTAAAGTCTATTGCCATTAATAACTTGATTTTGAAAATCTTGGCATTTAATGAATAAGAGCCAAAAGCCATGATGAAATCTCATTAATAACTTGATTTTGGAAATCTTGGCATTAATGAATAAGATCCAAAAGCCATGATGAAATGCCATTAATAACTTGATTCTGGAAATCTTAGCATTAATGAATAAGAGCTAAAAGCCATGATGAAATGTCATTAATAACTTGATTTTGAAAATCCTGGCATTTAATATATAAGAGCCAAAAGCCATGATGAAATGCCATTAATAACTTGATTTTGGAAATCATGGCATTAATAAATAAGAGCCAAAATAACATGATGAAATGCTCCTAAAGTCTTAGCCATTAATGTGACTTCTTGAGCAAGATTTAATCTTAGCCACATAACCTAAACTTGGGCCCTAAGTTTCAATTTAGGTTTCATGATGACCTAGAGGAGCAATTAAGATCCTAAAACTTGGTCTCCATGTTGCAATAAACATTCTTTCTTTCTCTCTCTTCCTCTCTCTCTCGGCTTCTCCCTTGGCCGACCTCCAATCAAAGCTTAGCATAGCTCATGTAAAAGCTTAGAATGAGCACATTAAATCACCAGAAGATATCAAGTTGAGATGTCAATGTTCCCATATAGAAAATGATGATTCTTTGAAATTTGACAAAACCGGACAGTTTTGCACTATTCACGAAATCGGACTTGAAAACATAGTAACAGGACTCATAAAATGCCCAAATTTGAATATGTTATACAAAAAACCTTAATAAACATTTTCCATAAAGAACACAAAATATGAATATTTCTGTAAACGCAATTTTTAATAGCTCAAAGAAAGATTAAAAACAATTTGCTGGAACAGAATTTTTGCTTCTAAAAGTAAGCTCTTTTCAGAATACAAACCATCTCCAAAAATTATGAAATTAAAGTATGTAAAACTTCAAGGTGTTTGGAGAAACTTTTAAGAAGGAAGCATTTGGAAATTAGGATCACAAAAGTCTCCACAAAAGTAACAAAATGAAGTGGTACCAAGGACTCAAACTAGGCTTTCCAGAATAAGAATAAAAATTTGCTCCGATTGGAAAACTACCAACTTAAACCATAGCCAATTCCCAGAGACTGAAATTGAGGATGTTACAGCTTCAGTTGAAGGCATTAGCACTTATCGTTTGATCTTAGATAGTAGGTATTATTTGGATTTGTTTCAAACCCTTTATGTACCTACATTTTCCCGCAATTTAGTTTCATTACTGTCACGCCCCGTACCCCACGAAGCATGAACATCCGTGTATAGGTCGAAATGAGGTGCGACGCTCCTAGGATTGCGTCACCGACCCAAAAACCCAAATCAGAGAATAAACACACCACATGCGGAAACAACGTATATATATATATATATATATATATATATATGTATATAATATATATATACACTCGGACAGTTTAAAACGCAACCATGAATAGCAAGAGATAACAATTTACAATAGACTAAACCAAAATATACATTCTTTACAAACTTATATATACATTATCCATTTATAAACAAAAAGATACATCAAAGGGGCCATGAAGCAAAAAGGGATCGGTGGCCTAAGGGTATTAAACTAGCTACCGGGAGGGGGCTACAGTCAAAAGGAGTTAGCCTCTACTCCTGACACTGGGACCTAATCTAAGGCTCCCAGTCTGGATCGGATGGCACTGAAGACTCCTCGGAAGAGTCCTCCTCAGTTTCTATCTCCTCGTCTGATCCAACCTCAGCAATTTCTCCGGCTGCATCAATATTCACGTCCATTGCTTCAAAATCCAACTCTTCGTCGTCCACCGGATTTATATCTACGGCTATAACTTTCTGCTCTCCCTCCTCCTCATCTATAACCGCCGGTCCATCCACAGTCTCATCCTGAAAACTTACGCTGAGGGAAGTTGGAGGGTCCGATACTTCACCACTCGCCATCTGAGAAATCATGACGCCGTTTACGTCCACCGGAACATCAAAAGTCCTGATCGAGGGTCCTATCACGCCATCTGCTCCCCTATGACACCAGGCTACATACTCTTGGGTGTGGCTATAGTCCTCTCCCACGTCTACAAATAAAATAGAATGGTATCTAATATACGCTGTTCCATCCCCGCAAGGGTGCACACTCGAAGATCACTGAATTCGCTGCGGGAATCCAAAAAGAGGGGCTTTCCTCGGCATCTTACGGACGGGGGTCTGAAAATTCGATTTTACCACAACCGTAAGAAAACTCAGCAAGTAAAAATCCCTAATCCTAAACTAGGCTAAAGTGCACCTCCAGAGGGTAAATAAAATACATAACTCAATGAACCAGTATATCAATCAATATAAGTTCACCCAGGCCCACAGCCCAATTTCACTACTCCTGCCCTGCAGGTTAGACTTTTAATATCATTATAACACGTATGCCATTATATCGACCCGAAGGCCACGACCCTAAGGCCAATCAACAGATAAATCGACCCGAAGGCCACGACCCGAAGGCCACAGTTTATTCCGACCTGAAGGCCCGACCCGAAGGCCACAATTTATTCCGACCCAAAGGCCACAATTTATTCCGACTCGAAGGCCCGACCCGAAGGCCACAATTTATTCCGACCCGAAGGCCCGACCCGAAGGCCACAATTTATTCCAACCCAAAGGCCACAATTTATTCCGACCCGAAGGCCCGACCCGAAGGCCACAATTTATTCCCATCAGACACGTGCATCAACGTATTCAATTTCAACCAAATCAAAACATAATAGGTGAATTCACATGTCATGGGACTCAAGCCAAATATCATATCACGATGTGCCAAGTACAATTCATCATAACTTAGGCAAAATTCAATACGCCACTGGCATGTTCAATTTAATCCCATTCAAGCCTAATTAGTCCGGTCCTTGTACCGCGCACTCACATCGATCCAATTTATTGCGCATAAAGTCCACCATGATCAATCAAACTTGACCCATCAATCCTCGAACATATAGACACCTCTTATGATATATATACAAACTCCAATTAGTCTGTAAATTGCCCAATTACAAGCCATTACTCATTAGTCCGTTTAATGATCAAATTAGGCAAATTAATGCAATTTCGGATCCTGGTGAACAGTGATGGACAGCACCTATTTTCCAGCCCTAAACCACATTTAAATGGCCTTATTAATCCTCAATTAAGTCCCCTAATTAGCCCACACACAATTACACTTAATTAGGTCACAATCTAGCTTAATTAACCCTAAATTTACCCCTAAATTGCACAATTAGGCTAATTCGAGGTTTAGGAATTTTACTCGCCTAAAATCGACTCGAGGCGACGGGAGCGGGCGATCGATTACCGACTCGCGGTGAGAATCGACGGCGGCGCTCCGGCGGCAAGCCGGCGGTCACGGCGGCGCTCCGGTGGGCTCACAGCCACAAACACAACCAGAACAGGGGAGGGGCTGAGGTGAGGGGGCTGTGGACGGAAAGAGAGGGACTGAGAAGGCGAGGCGGTCGTCGGGGGGGCGGCGGACGGCGGCGCGGCACCGGCGGGCGAATCCGGCGACGCTGCTCTCCCCCTTCCGCCTGGAACAGAACAATGGCTGAGGGGCGACGAAACCGAGGTGGGGGAGGTCGACGGTGGCTGGGGGTGGCGCCAGGGGCGGCGTGAGACGACTGGCGGCCAGCAGCTCCGGCGTGGACGGCGGCGCCGTCGGGAACAGCGGCCGACGAAGCAGATCGGCGAAGGGGGAGCAGCATGAAGAAGACGATCGGGGAGAGAGACATGAGCAGAGAGAGAGGGCTGAGGAGAGAGAAAAGCAAGTCAAAAGTGGTCAAAGTTGGCTTAGTGGAATCCACATGTCACAAATCCAAAGCTTAAGACCAAAGTGCCCTTCATCCAAGGGCTTGAATCACTCCTTATCCACTAATGCAAGGGAAAAATGGTCAAATGCCCCCTAACCAAGGCTGACCAGGTCTGGTTGGTCCCATCTAACCCTAGTTAAACCTCCAAATTTGTCCCAAAATTCGGAATTAAATAAAATACACTGGGGGCATTTTTGTAATTTTCCAATCCCAAATCAAAATTTCAATTTTTGCCCATACCGGTCCTATATATTCATGGAAGACAAAATACGGTGTCGGATTCGAAAAATTCACTTTCTAAGCCCTCGAAAATCGTCCGCGAAGTTTCGGGAATAAAATAATATTATTTTTTAATTTTTGTCGAAATTTCACTTTTTGTCCAAAACCACTCTAAATGTGCGTGGCCACCCCAAAATAACCTTGGCCGCGAAAAATAACCTCGAACGGCCTCCGAATTCGGCCTCAGTGTCCACAGGGGCAAAACCGTAACTTTCTCAATTTCTGTCGAATTTTCAATTTCCAGCCAAATTAATCCCAAACATGAATGGCCACTCTAAAATGATGTCCTTCTTGCAAAATAGTCGTAATTACCCTTGAAATTTTGATATCGAAGTTCGGGTCCAATATCGCGATCTAATTTACTCGTTTTGCAGTTTTAGGGTCTCTTACTAACGGGCGGCTGTTTAGGTGTTACGCGTATCGACCTAAGATTGTCCGAGTTGTGATAGTCTCAATTTCGAGAGAATGAGAGGAATTATCACTAGCACCTAGGGTCGCGATCGTTTGGATTAAAATCGGGTTTCCTTTGTCAGGCGCACTTTCGGTTGTGCGAAATCACTCGCGAACTGATTGTGCGTTACTGACAATATCAACCTGTCATTTTCCTAAGATCGGCCTATATTGGCTCAAAATATTTCCTCGACGTTCGTCGAAATCGGCGCTCCATTGCAATCGGGTTCTCGGTCCACGTACTTGTTCCTATTTAGTCTTTCCCATTTGGTTAGTATCTCGTGATTGATCAAGTCCGGGCGAGACTTACTAAAATCACACGAGAATCAATATACACTTTATCGGTCCCGATAACGGGTCAAAATTCAGGATGTTACAATTACCAAGACTAGATGTAGTGGGATTCTCTCTTAAGTTTGGTTGTGGATCTTTCAATTTAGATAAGAATAATAATAATCTTATTAGAATTGGAAGTTTATATGATGGTCTCTACAAATTTAAACTTGATAATGATTTTGCTGAGGCCTTAATGACCTTGCATCATAATGTCGGCACTAAACGCGGTTTAGTGGATGAGAATTATGCTTACTTGTGGCATAAATGTTTAGATCACATATCCAAAGAAAGAATGAAAAGATTAGTAAAGAATCAAATTCTTCCAAATTTGGATTTTACTAATCTAGGAGTGTGTGCTGATTGTATTAAAGGTAAACAGAGAAAACACAACCAAAAAGGTGCCACAAGAAACATTGGGCTTCTTGAAATTATACACACTAATATATGTGGTCCTTTTGATATTCCATCTTTTGGTAGAGAAAGTTATTTTATCACATTTGTTGATGATTTTTCACGTTATAGTTATAA
This sequence comes from Syzygium jambos, assembly GCA_031216235.1. Lineage (NCBI taxonomy): Eukaryota > Viridiplantae > Streptophyta > Magnoliopsida > Myrtales > Myrtaceae > Syzygium > Syzygium jambos. Next base: position 10,045,966 of record CM062227.1, read on the forward strand.
ATATCTATTGCATGATAAATCTCAATCAGTGAATGCACTTCATGTGTATATTAAAGAGGTTGAGAGGCAATTAGATGAAAATGTGAAAATAGTAAGGTTGGATAGATGTAGTGAATATTATGGAAAGTATGATGAATCGGGACAATGTCCAAGTTCATTTGCTAAATTCCTTGAAAGACATGGTACATGTGCTCAATACACAATGCTAGGTACACCACAACAAAATTGTGTAGTAGAAAGCCGTAATCGCACTTTAATGAAAAATGGTTAGGAGTATGACGAGTTATTCATCTCTACCCTTATTATTGTGGATATATGCATTAAAGACTTCTATGTATTTATTAAACAGAGTTCCTAGTTAAGCAGGTCCAAACACTCCCTTTGAATCGTAAACGGGAAGGAAACCTAGTTTACGACACCTACATATTTGGGATTGTCCAGTAGACGTAAGAATTTACAATCCACATGAAAGGAAATTGGATTTAAGAACGACCAGTAGTTACTTCATTGGTTATACAGAGAAATCCAAAGAGTATAGATTTTACTATCCTAATCATAGTACAAGAATTGTAGAATCTAGAAATGCTAGGTTCATTGAATATATTGATATCAGTGGAAGTGAAAGAATGCGTGATGTTTACATTCAAAAAGTTAGGGTGGAAGTTACTCTACCCAAAACTTCTAAAGTTGTTTATGATATTATAGTTCAACCCAATAATAATCAAGAACAACAAATAAATAATCAAACACTCCAAAATGAAAATATCAATATTGAACCTACAGTAGTTGAGCCACAAGAAATAGCATTAAGAAGATCTTAAAAAGAAAGGAGGTCTGCTATTTCTAATGACTATGTGGTTTATCTACAAGAGTCAGAAATTGACTTAGAAATTGGTAATGATTTAGGTTCATTTTCACAAGCCATGGAATGTGATGATTCTACTAAATGGTTCAGTTCCATAGAAGAAGAGTTACGATCTATGGATCAAAATCAAGTCTGGAATCTCGTTGAATTGCTTAAAGGATGCAAAAAGGTCGAGTGTAAATGGGTCTTTAAAATCAAGCGTAACTCAAAAGGTAATATCGAATGATATAAGACTAGACTTATTGCTAGAGGTTTTACGCAGAAATCAGGCATTGTCTATAAGTAGACATTTTCACCAGTCTCCTAGAAAGACTCACTTAGAATCATTATGACTTTGTTGTCTCATTACGATTTCGAGTTACACCAAATGGATGTCAAAACTGTCTTTCTTAATGGGAATTTAGAGAGAGAGGTTTATATGGACTAACCCAAGGGCTTTTCAGCTAAGGGAAAGGAACACATGGTGTATAAGCTAAAGAAGTCAATATACGGACTTAAACAAGCTTCCCAACAATGGTATCTTAAGTTTAATGATACCATAACTTCTTTTGGATTTAAGAAAAACACTATTGATCGGTGTATATATACGAAGGTCAGTGTGAGCAAGTTTATTTTTCTAGTTTTGTATGTTGATGACCTTTTGCTTACTACTAATGATCTTGGTTTGTTATATGAAACCAAGAAATTTCTCTCTAAAAATTTTGAAATGAAAGATACGGGAGAGGCAACATATGTGATAGGAATAGAAATATTTTGTGATAGATTACAAGGATTGTTAGGGTTGTCTCAGAATGCTCATATTGATAAAATTTTAGAGAGATTTAACATAGATAAATGTTCAGTAGGAGCAATGTCAATTCAAAAAGGCGACAAATTTAGCCTTATGTAATGTCCAAAAAGTGAATTGGAACAAGAACGAATGAAAAGTTTTCCTTCTGCATCTGTTGTTAGGAGCTTAATGTATACTCAAACTTACACCAGACCAAACATCAATTTTGCTATAGGAATACTGGGCAGGTATCAAAGTAATCCAGGATTAAATCACGGAAAAGCTGCAAAGAAAGTTCTCATATACTTGCAAGAAATTAAAAATCATATACTCACTTATAAAAAGATTTGGTCATTATGTGATGATTGAATATTTAAATTCAAACTTAACTGGATGTGAACTAGAAATATCATGGATAATGCAACTTGGTTACGCTAGATTAATATAATACCCTTTCGGTACCTTTTATTTTTATTTTAAAAATATTTCACCAGCAATCTTGGTTGATTTTAATTCTAAGCCACTAACATGCAATGGGTGTTCATGCGGATGCGTAATCAATAATGTAACACTCAATAAATCAAGAAATAGGGCAAATTTCAAGTCATTAAGCAAAGCATAACTTGTCTATGATTAATATCCCAATATCTACAAGATGTTAAAAATGCATGCATTGCTTAAACATGATGTCTAAATACAATGACATTTAATTCTTTTTGGGTTTTTCTTGTTTAACATAATATTAAAGTACATGCAATGCAAGAGATGCAATTTATTTCTAGGTTATGTCTATGTGATGCTAATCTAACTAGTAACATATGATATCGATTATCTAAATGCAATCTATATGTAATCTAACTCTAATATGACAGCAATCTAATTTATATGAGCCTAACATGCAATAAATAAATGACATTGATATGATGACATGGAAATTATGACATGGCAATATGATGACATTGCAACAAGCTGACATTGCAACAAATGGCGTGGCAATGATGCAACTAATTCTACATAATATGTGCATGTTTTTTTTTATGATTTTCTTTTAAACTAGAATAGGAAATTGCATAAAAAATGTAATTACCTAATTCAAACTAGGAAATAATTTATATTAAAAAAATAGTCTAAATTAGGTAATTTCCTAATTAACTACATGAAACCTAAACACACAATTATAAATTAAGAATACAATCTATCCTAACATGTAATGCAAATTTTTGTATTTTTCAAAATGAAATCAGGAAAATATATTATAAACCCATATATTCACATAGTTATCTCAATCCAAATGCAATCGGGAACCTGATATTAAGTCTTAAAGATCTAATCCTTGATTACATGCACGATTCAATAATAAAAACTTCCTAATCTGGACGCACCTAAAATCTCCACACAAATCAAGTTAGAATCATAATAACCTAAATTAGGCAATAGATATTATTTTGATTGAATTCAATTTAGAAATATACCTAATTCGGATTATCAACTCAAATGGACCGGCGGTGAGGAGGCCTATAGTGACCGATGAGGTGCAAGTGTGACAGGCGAGTGGTGGCGAGCACGGTGTAGTGACATAGACTGGCGATAATGAGTAAGCCTGACAAGAGGCTTGCAGCCACAGGCTTGGCACGGCAAGGAAATCTGCGATGGTGAGACTAATCCAGTGGTGGTGCAGTAAGATTGACGAGAGTAGTAAGGGACATGGGAAGCTCGTCGTGGATGTGTGAAAATCACAATGGGATCTCTGGATCTTTGATGCCTAATTCCTTTGGCAAAGTTCAAGAACTAGGTGTCATGGAGGTCTCCTCAAACTTTCAATGCATTCCGACTTAGAACACACGCATACTTACCATTTTCACGAGACCGTACATTGAGCTGTCCAGTCTTGATCCACAAGTCCGACCGGTTCGGTTTTCTCCATCAAAGAAGTACTTACAAATATTTTCTCATCAATCACACTGGACGAACTCCAGAACAATATCATACCATACTCTCCACAAAATTTGAGTGCGATCCAACAATTAGTGAATGCTTACTTGAAACTGCGCGCTGGAATTTCTGTGGGGCAGCGAGAGAGGGACCTCGTGCGTGTTTGTTTTTTTTCTTCTATTGCCGACCTCTATTGCCTCTCTCTAAAAACCCCAATTTTGTGAAATCCAAAGTCTCTATTTATAAGAGTAAGCCTACGGTTTCCTATTTGCAAATTCTGACATTCACTTAGGTAATTTTCTGATTATTTCCTCTAATTGAATTTTCATAAATTAATCTGAAATATCTTCCAAGTATACTATTTAATAATTCAATAATTCCATGTTGGGGTATGGCCGGTGATGAAGAAAATTAGAGAAAGCAAAGTGTAAGGTGATGAAGGCTCCACGGTTGGGACGAACTTGGTATTGGTGAAGGCTGTGGAATCCAATGATCATTGCAACTCTAGCGGAAAGACTTTAAAAGCATGTTTCGCTCGTGGCCAAAGTAACCATGTTGAGCCCATGGCTGAATAAAATAATCATGTTTCGCCCAGCGAGGAGAACGTTGATGCTTATTAACAGGAAATATCTACATTTTAATGAAGATTTGAATAAGATCGCCATCAGTAAAGATTGGGAAAATTGTCAAAAAAGTCCTAAACCTATTGTACGGCGGCCAATTCAGTCCTAAACCTTTCAATTTTGTCAATTCAGTCATGAACCTTTTTAAAATTTGCCAATTCAGTCCTTTCGGCAAATTTACCCCGGAAAATGCTTACGTGGATGTCCAGTCAGCTCTAGCCATCCTACGTGGCCGGACCGGCGGGAGGTCGGTGCTGACTTGGTCACCGGAGATAAAAACGACGCATTTTCTACAATTAAAAAAAGAAAGAGTTTGGAGTTGTCATCTGCTTGGAACCCTCGCGTCTTGCCCCAAAGTGAACGCTCACCCCAATCCTCTCTCCAATTCGAAGAACCCTAACACAAATCGATTCCATCTCAAGTCGAATCGAACGATTTCTCGCAAGCCGCACCATTCTTTCGTCAAATCGGCTCCTCCAATCCTGCGTTCGCTCGTCAAAATTGAAGACCCGATTCACCCTTAACACCCGATTCGACCTCCGGATTCTGCAGCGAACGCGACAAGGTGTGTGGTCCCGATTTTCACCCACAACACCCGATTCGACCTCCGGATTCTGCAGCGAACGTGACAAGGTGTGTGGTCCCGATTTTCTTGTGTTGTCGACACTCAGCGAACACAATATAAAGGTGCGTTTTCGTGCTCCCAAACGCGACACAAAGGTTCATTGTCTTCACGTGTTGTCGGTACTTGACGAACATGATTGTCTTCACGCAAAACCCCCGATGGCCATCTGAAACTAATTTCTAAGCATGTATGCACACAAAACGATATTTGGATAGTGTGATTGGCCAAGAATGCTTGACAGATGAAACGGACATTGCAAAACTTCCTTATCTCCAAAACATTGTATCGGAAACTCTACGTTTGAAACCACCAGCGCCATTTCTGGTTCCACACATGTCATCAGAGGATTGAACCATAGGCGGTTATAATGTACCTCGTCAGACCATAGTATTCATCAATGCGTAGAGCATTCATAGGGACCCGAACTTGTGGGATAATCCGACAAGCTTTAAACCCGAAAGATTTGAAAATGGCGATGATAAGCAATTCAAGTTCTTGCCATTTGGGCGTGGGAGGCGAGCCTGTCCCGGAGAAAAAATGGCCCAACGAGTGATCAATTTAGCTTTGGGATCGTTGATCCAGTGCTTTGAATGGAAAAGCATAAGTGAAGAAGGAATTAATATGCATAAGGGGGTGCAGTTGGAAGCCATGTGCAAACCACGTAAAATCATGGCGACGATTGCTGAGTATTGAGTGGGAATGAGGATATCGCTACTAGTCCGTGTATGGTGTTTGCAAAAATAAATAATCAGTGGTTAAGAAGTGTGGCGTGTGTGATAATGGTTCAAGTCTTAAAGACAAATTTCGTTCTATGTTGATCTAAATAAAATAAAACCCTTTTTCGTTTCGTCTAGAATGTGATTGTTTATAGCCACAAAAGTGTGACTTTGGTAACAGCATAGTTACTACTCTACATTTGTCTTGCCAAGCTATTGCGATTTCGATCGAAAATTCTGAAGAAACTTGTGACACTACGTCATACTTCATAAAGATGGAAGTACGTAAATTTGGTATCAACATAAATTGTGATAATCATGAAGATGAGTTTGAACTTGAAAATGGGATAAGAAGTCCCATTACCACAAAGCGAGGCTCAAGACCCGCCCACGTCACCATTCAGTCTTGGCCCACCACCGGCCTAGTCATGGCCACGGTTCGGAACCAGCCGGTTCCGGTTCGTGGCCACATGTGAACCGGAACCGGAACCTCTCCTAGCGGTTCCGGTTCCGGTTCGGAACCGGCCAGTTCCAGTCCGGCCGGTTCCGATTCGTAATTTAAAAATTTTAAAAATAAATTATGAAATAAAAAAATAAATAATTATAAAAATATAAAAATAATGAATTATTCAATATAAATTATAATCAAAATGAAAATTGTAGGGATGAAGGTTCCCGGTCGAAGTCGGGAACCGAACTGGTAAGACCGGTCTTTTAATTTTAGAACTAGGAATCGGACCGGCGAACCATAGAACCGGGAACCGGACCATCGGTCCGATTTGGTTCTAGGCGGTCCAATTGAACCCTTTGCTCTTAACTAGCAAATGATCATAGCCACAAAAGGCATACAACTTTACATGCTCATGGCTTGGCTTGGCTTGGATTTTATAAACAATCCCTTTGTTGGTCTCTTCATTCCCATTCGATGTGGGACTCTTGGCATTTGCATTCAAGGCAAACCGAGAGTCCCACATCGAATGGGAATGAAGAGACCATCAAAGGAGTTGTTTATAAAACCCAAACCAAGCCTTGTAATTAGAGTTCAATACACCCAAGCCAAGCATTGTATTTGGAGATCAATGCACTTACAATGCATGGCAATTAGAGTTCAATTTGTTTTATAAAATAAATTGAGTAATGAAATTTTTTTTAAAAAAATTTCATCATTATTATTATATTTTTTAAGTAATTTGGAACCGGAACCGGCGGTTCGGAACCGGAACCGCCGGTTCCGATTCCAAAATTGTGGAACTGGAACCGGGCCCGTAGGCTACCCCAACATGGAATTATTGAATTATTAAATAGTATACTTGGAAGATATTTCAGATTAATTTATGAAAATTCAATTAGAGGAAATAATCAGAAAATTACCTAAGTGAATGTCAGAATTTGCAAATAGGAAACCGTAGGCTTACTCTTATAAATAGAGACTTTGGATTTCACAAAATTGGGGTTTTTAGAGAGAGGCAATAGAGGTCGGCAATAGAAGAAAAAAAACAAACACGCACGAGGTCCCTCTCTCGCTGCCCCACAGAAATTCCAGCGCGCAGTTTCAAGTAAGCATTCACTAATTGTTGGATCGCACTCAAATTTTGTGGAGAGTATGGTATGATATTGTTCTTGAGTTCGTCCAGTGGGATTGATGAGAAAATATTTGTAAGTACTTCTTTGATGGAGAAAACCGAACCGGTCGGACTTGTGGATCAAGACTGGACAGCTCAATGTACGGTCTCGTGAAAATGGTGAGTATGCGTGTGTTCTAAGTCGGAATGCATTGAAAGTTTGAGGAGAGCCCCATGACACCTAGTTCTTGAACTTTGCCAAAGGAATTAGGCATCAAAGATCCAGAGATCCCATTGTGATTTTCACACATCCACGACGAGCTTCCCATGTCCCTTACTACTCTCGTCAATCTTACCGCACCACCACTGGATTAGTCTCACCATCGCAGATTTCCTTGCCGTGCCAAGCCTGTGGCTGCAAGCCTCTTGTCAGGCTTACTCATTATCGCCAGTCTATGTCACTACACCGTGCTCGCCACCACTCGCCTGTCACACTTGCACCTCATCGGTCACTATAGGCCTCCTCACCGCCGGTCCATTTGAGTTGATAATCCGAATTAGGTATATTTCTAAATTGAATTCAATCAAAATAATATCTATTGCCTAATTTAGGTTATTATGATTCTAACTTGATTTGTGTGGAGATTTTAGGTGCGTCCAGATTAGGAAGTTTTTATTATTGAATCGTGCATGTAATCAAGGACTAGATCTTTAAGACTTAATATCTAATGCTAGTAGTCAAATCCTAAATCTTTAAGTAAAAAAAAAAAAAAACAAAAACCATGTTTTGCCCGTGGGGATAACAAAAAAGTTAACGCAGTTATTGAGAGAGAGCCAAGAAGTCATGATCATCGATCATCATAATGAAGAGGACACACAGTTAAATTAGGTTGCCGGGCGGGATAAGCAAAAAGTTAATGCAATTATTGAGAGAAAAAGCCAACTGTCACGCCCCGTACCCTATGAAGCATGAACATCCGCGTACAGGTCGAAAAGAAGTGCGACGCTCCCAGGATTACGTCGCCGACCCAAAAAACCAAATAAGAAAAAACACACCACATGCGGAAACGACGTATATATATATATATATATATATTAAATATACACACACCCGGACAAAATAATTTGCAACCATGAATAGCTGGTGAGATAACAAATTACGATCGATTAAACCAAAATATACATTCTTTATAAACTTATATACACTATCCATTTATAAACCAAAAAGGTACAACAAAAGAATCACGGTGTCTGCCTGCTCTGGGATAGGATCCACAATCTCTGGCTCAAAAACTACCCCACCTAGTTCCTCATGCTCTACCTCATCCTCCACGATCTCATACTCAACATCCGAGTCCTGGAAATTCATAGCCGGGGATCTGAAAATTCGGTTTAACAACAACCATGAGAAAAACTCAGCAAGTACAAACCACTAATCCTAAACTAGGCTAATGTGCACCTCCAGAGGGTAAATAAAACACATCAGATAACAACCCAGTAAAACCACATTAATTTTCACTACGAGCTCACAGCCCAATATATTATTTCAGCCCTGCAGGTTAGGCATTTAATATGAATATCAGTCAAGTGCAATTATAACGACCCGAAGGCCCACAATTTGATGTAACGACCCGTAGGCCCGACCCGAAGGCCACAATTTGATGTAACAACCCGTAGGCCCGACCCGAAGGCCAATATTAATAAATCTCAGGCATGTACATTAAGCACTCAATTTCAGTCGCACCATAACGCACCTTGGTAAACCACATGCCCGGGAATTTAAGGTTAATTATCAATTCCAACACACCAAGCATAACCATGCTCAAATTGGACATATTCCTCTCATTCTTGGCATACCAAGCATTTCCATTTTAATTCAATCAATTCCAAGTTTATTCCGCTCATTCATTACATAATTTAATCTAATGCGCCTAAGGCCCGCCTTGGGCTAATTGATCTTACATTCATGGGGTCATTCAATCGGGTTTATTCAAGTCCCAAACAACCCCCAAAATATCCCAACTCAAACCATAGTCAAAGAACCATTTAAATCTCAATTTGTACAAAAAGGGCACAATTCGGTTCTGGTGAACAGTACCAGAACCGAATTTCACATATGCACTAAACCCCCTTTAAACAATTCCATTAAGCTTCAATCAAATACTATAATCACCCAAACATCAAATACACATAATCAAGCCTCAATTAATCTTAATTAAGACCTATAATTACCAATTCAAGGTCACCAACAATTGAACCCAATTAGTACAAAACTTAGACAAATTAAAACAATTTCGGAGCCCCATGAACAGTACCAGGAAAAATGCATATTTAGGCACTAATTCACCTTTAAACCATCTCATTAAGCCCTAATCACCTACCCTAAACATCCTACCACCAAATACACATAATTAAGCCTCAAATAAGCTTAATTAGTCTACCAAATGCCTAATTTTAAGTCATTAACCATTGAACTCAATTAGTATAAAACTTGAACAAAATTTAGCATTTTCGGTACTCATGAACAGTACCATACCAGATCACAATTTAGGCCATTAAACCACCATTAAATCATCTCATTAGGTCCTAAGGACCCATACAAAACATCCCACACACAATTAAGCCTAATTAACCCACATTTAGGCCTAATTAACCCCTAAAAATGCACAATTAAACTAATTAGGGGTTTAGGGGTTTATACTCGCCTATTAGCGACTCGGGACGACAGGAACGGGCGATCGATCACCGACGAACGGTAAGGATCGACGGCGGCGTTCCGGGTACAAGCCGACGGTCCGCGGTGACGACGGAACCGACGAGTTGCTGCTGTTTGCTTCTGTTTGAGGCCAAAACAGGGGCTGTGGTGGCTGGTCTTGGGCGGAAAGGGCTGCTAGTGGTGCTGGCTTGGCCGGGGATAGCTCCGGCTGGTACTGTTTCGGCGTGAACAGTACCAGAAAATGCAGAAATGTGTCCACGGTAGAGAGAAAACGTTGAAGAAGAAGAGGAAAATGCAGAAATGTGTCTCGGCAGATCAGAAACACACGAATGAGAGAGAGGAATTTCTGATCAAATGAGTCAAATATAACTTAATGGAATCCAAGTGTCAAAATCTTAGCCATTGGACAAATTTGCCCTTGATCCAAGGGCCCATAATTGATATAATCCAATTATTTAGGGGTAAAATGGTCAATTGCCACTAACCAAGGGCTGACCAGACCTGGTTTAACTCTAACCAACCTTGGTTAATCCCAAAATTAAATCCAATTTTCGGAATTAATTAAAAATGGCCTAGGGGCATTTTCGTAATTTTCCGCTCCCGGACCGAAATTTCAATTTTTGTCCATACCGGTCCTATATATCCATGGGAGACATAATATGGTGTCGGATTCGCGAAATTCACTTTATAAGTCCTCGAAAATCGTCCGCGAAGTTTCGGGAATAAAATAATATTATTTTTCAATTTTTGTCGAAATTCCACTTTTTGTCCAAAACCACTCTAAATATGCGTGGCCACCCCAAAATGACCTTGGCCGCGAAAAATAACCTCTAACGGCCTCCGAATTCGGCCTCGGTGTCCACAGGGGCAAAACCGTAACTTTCTCAATTTCTGTCAAATTTTCAGTTTTCAGCCGCACTAGTCCCAGACATAAATGGTCACTCTAAAATGACGTCCGTCTTGCAAAATAGTCGTAATTACGCTTGAAATTTTGATATCGAAATTTGGGTCCAATATTGCGATCTAGTTTGCTCGTTTTGCAGTTTTAGGGTCTCTCACTAACGGGCGGCTGTTTAGGTGTTACGCGTATCGACCTAAGATTGTCCGAGTCGTGATGGTCTCAATTTCGAGAGAACGAGAGGAATTATCACTAGCACCGGGGTCGCGATCGTTTGGATTAAAATCGGGTTTCATTTGTCAGGCGCACTTTCGGTCGTGCGAAATCACTCGCGATCCGATCGTACGTTACTGGCAATATCAACCTGTCATTTTTCTAAGATCGGCCTATATTGGCTCAAAATATTTCCTCGACGTTCGTCGAAATCGGAGCTCCATCGCAATCGGGTTCTCGGTCCACGTACCTGTTCCTATTTAGCCTTTCCCATCTGGTTAGTATCCCGTGATTGATCAAGTCCGGGCGAGACTTACTAAAATCACATGAGAATCAATATACACTTTATTGGTCCCGATAACGGGTCAAAATTCAGGATGTTACACCAACCCATTGTAAGCAATTGTCATTATGAAGAGGACACATAGTTGATATTAGATAAATTCCTCATCAATAAAGATTCATGCTAATCGACCACCTGACTTGAATGGTTCTCAATAGCTTAGTGAGTATATAAAAAAGGCCATTTGAAGAGTTCTTAGTTTCAGTTTGAAGCGATGTCAATACTGATATATGGATGTTCGATTAGTGCATAACACATCGTAAATTAAGTGAACTTTTTTATTCCTTAAGCTAACTCAAAGCAATTTTTCAAAGGTATTATTACGAGTGTCTGAGCATTAGAGGGGAGTTGCGGCGAGGGTCATTGGAAGACTGGATGTGCATCACTGAAAGCCAGCAGCTGTTGCGACAGGCGGGCAATGCCGCCACGGTGGAATGAGCACTTCAATTGTTGAGAGCTGGCCGAAGAGAGAGAGAGAGAGAGAGAGAGAGAGAGAGGAAAATTAGAAAACTAAAAAGAAAAGAAAAAGGAGCATGGAAAATAGAAAGATGTATATACATATAGGCAATTGAATTGCTGAAGGATACCAAAATTAAGAGGAGCAGACCTAACACTGAGCCCATGCTTGAGGGAGAGATTGTTGAGATGCACATGTGAATTGTGCTAGAAAAGTCCTATATTGGAAAATTAATGTGGTGTGGAGCAATTAATATATCCAAAGTAACTCATAACTCATTAACTTAAACTTTTAAGTGAAATTAGATCCAATCAAATATGTTGACCAGCCCAGACTTGAGCACCCTCTGGGTGATCTTCCTAGGCAAAAGTATCGAATTTTTACTGTGCACTCCCAACACTAAGCCCAACACTGATGGCTAGATGTCTAAGAATCCTAGACTGGCGGGTGGTGCCGTGATCATTCGAGACCATATGGGGAACTGGATATCAGGTTTCTCAGGGCTTTGTTTGAGTAGCGACTACACCAATGGCTCAACTCTGGTATCTCTACGAGGGCCTCAAGCTGGCTAAGCGGCTTAATGTACTAGCCCGCATGTTGAACTTGGTGCGAAATTTGGTCAATATGTTTGAATCTAATCTTTGCAATAATGAAGCACTAGCCATTTTTTCTCGAGTATAGGACGCTCCTCAGGATCTTCACCAACTACGGACTGGAACACATATGTATGGAAGCCAATCAAGGAGCAGATGCAATGGCCAAGAGATGAAGAACCCAAACGTCTCAGACTGTTGATTGAAGACCAACCTCCAGAAGCTACAGATTTCTTGCCGATGAAAAGAGAAGCTGCTGTTATAGACGTCCTATAAGAATTTTGTAATATTGAAGTCTGTTGCTATTAGGATGTTCCCACCCGAAATAAAAGACCTAGTAACTTCATCAAGTAAACAATGAGGATATTCACCACGGCCAACTTTTACAATCCGTTGCAATATGCCCCATGATATTTTCAAATTCGTGTCGGTTTACCCCCTCAACGTTGGCCACGGCCAACTTTTACACAGAAATTTGACCAACTTACACACCAGATTAGGTGTGGCCAATGGTGGGCAGAATGACGACATGGTTGGGTCTTAAGCATCACTTCCGCGTTTACATTTATTTTCATGTTTTTCACAATTTTTTTTGTCGATTTCGAATTTACATACTTTACGATGCATTATTTAGTTTCTCGAGTTTCTTCAGAATTTTCGCTTGAAATCATAATGACTTGGTAGGACAAGATGTAGAGTACTTCCTATGTTGTCGCTAAATGCACATTTCCGTGGCCGTAAACAATCACATTTAGACGAAACTAAATGTACAAGTCTGCAGGACTTTAAGACTTTATTTAGATCACATACTTCTATCTATATTTACATACTTCTGTCCAAATGTACATATAGATCACGCAGAACGAAAGTTGTCTTTAAGACTTTATTTTTACAAGTCTGCAGGACGCAATGAAAAGTATGCGCTTTTGGAGTTCGTAGCAACCTGATATGTCCTGCAGACACACGATACAACCTAACAGTTTTTGACTTTGGTTATTTGGAATCATTAGACATACTCAAGGCATCACTTAAAAAATCCCACGAACTCTATCTAAGCATTCCTTGCTAACCGTTATAACTTTTGCCTACAACTTTTGGTCACCATTTATCTTATCAGCAAGGAATTCAATTGACCCCTCAACATCTGCTATTCCAGAATTTCACCCTCTGTTGCTCACCGGCAACCATCACCGGTCACCACAGAAACACGTGAAGCACAAAGCCGTGGCGATAGTTCAACAGCGTACTCGGCAACTATGAAAGTACATCAAGAATCCTGTCTAATAATCAACAAATCGATTAAAATAACATGCGGACCATATCAAAACATCTTCAGATTGAGCAATTCCAAGAATCAATCCATGACTGTATCTCACGGACATATCATCAAACAGGTTGTGTACACTCGACTAAAGGAGGAACGATACGTTAACGAGCTCGGATCCGATACTAATCTCTAATCCCATTCAGGACGATCGTAATCAATTAACCTAAATTCAGAAAACATCCTGGCACGTACATATATGTACAATTAATTTTCGTTTCATTGACCCAGTCACATATATGCAGCATATTCAGAGAGACAATGTGCAAGGAATGACTCGATTTCATGCAAGGGACTCTCGGATTAAGTTCTGAGATATACCACACCAAATTGGTCTCGTAAGTTCTGAGAAAGCATTCTCGCATCAATTGCAGTTTCCGCCACCTCTCCACCGAGAGGCCAAGCTCGAGCCTGTATAGGAAGAGACCGAGCGCTTTGGAGTCCCACGACTCGGTCGATTTACGGAGGAATCCCTCCCGTCCACAATCGATTTCTTCAAGCGAAACGATAGAGAGGCTAACCCACGGAAAGGGGGACGGAGAAGCTAGCTGGCCCTGCCTTCGTGGCGTAGAGAACGAACCTGATGGAGGGAGCGACCAAGCGGTGCAGTCTCTTTGAGCGCGATTCTTTTTTTTTTTTTTTTTGTCGATCTTTGAAAGCGAATTGAAGAAGACGAAGCAAAGGAAATCCTAATTTTCCCTCAATATTTAGAGCAAGAACGTCGGCGTTTTCTGGAGTTATTCCATGTCAGCTTCGTGAATTTTGTGCTGACGTGGAATTGCCACGTAACAAGATTTTTGACGGAAAGTTAACGAGAGTAGATTTGGAACTAGAACGAGAGTTGAGGGTTCTTTTTAAAACAAAAAAAGTTTTGGGCAGATTTGAGGCTAAATATAAAATTTGGGGTTTTTTAGGGAATTGGGCCGAAGATGTATATTCATTCTTTCAGGAACCCACTTCGCTTAATACAAAAAATTACGATTTTTCGGGGAAAAACAAGGCACAAACTTGATAAATGAAGCACATATATAAATGTCCACATTTTGACGGAAAATTATAGTGGTGGACAAAATTGTTGCTCGGGTAAAAGTTGGTACCTTTTTATGCGATACTCGCAAATTCGGGCCAAAATTATCTTTCAGGTGAAAATTGGTGCCTTTTCATGCAACACTCAAAATTTGGGACCAAAGATTGCCTTGGGCATGAAAAGTGGTACCTTTTTGAGTGAAAATCGGAAAAAGAAGTATTGGGAGCTAGTTAATATGATTATAATGCTGGAAAAATTATCTGTAGGTTGTTTCCAATGAGATTTATATTCTCTACTATAAATGTATCAGTCCAAATAAAAAACCATATATAAAATCAATATTCCATTGTCTTTTAACAGCCAAACCATCAGAATCCTCACCCTCATGCCAGAGGCAATATGATAGTTCTTTAATTAATATCTTAGTAGCTTTCACTTCTAATTTAGTTCATGCGACTATACCCGTGCATAGCACAGGAATGAACACTTGTTCCTATTGAATTAGATTGTCAAGAGCTCTTAAGGGAGGGATTAGTGGAAAAATATGTAAGTCTCGATGATAAACTGAGAGTGTATTTTGTCCTAGCTAGAAGCCATAAAAGTGGAGAGGATAAGAAACACTTTCCTTTGCATGCACAAAGACCCATTCCTTGCATTTTAGGAGTCCGCGTGACACACAACAAGGGCATAACTTGTATTGATTTGTTATCACATGCTTATACAGATATAGATATGAATCAAATGCGTCAAAGTAAAATCCACCCTTACTCGTTAATCCTCTACTGAGAATAGTTTAGTACCTTCATGAAGTTCATGGAAACTCCTTATTTATTTATCGGTAATCACTTTCACAAGTCTTAAACCATGGTTTGACGAGACGTATCACAACCACCTATGGTGCAATCCTCTGATGACATGTGCATAAGCAAAAGTGGACCTCCTAGTTTCAAACGTAGAGTTTCCGATGTTTTCGAGGTAAGGAAGTTGCGCAATGTCTGCTTCATTTATCAAGCGTTCTTGCTCCAATTCTTGAGCGGCTTGTTTAAGAGCATGTGTATGATTGTGCAAATGTGACATTGCCCATTCAAGTGTCACGTTTGCAGTATTGGTGCCAGCTATAAGCATGAAATAGGGATAAGAAATAAAAGGAGATATTAACATTGTAACTTGTGCTCCTCAAAACAGAACAGTTGATTATGAGGCGGTGATTAACTGATGTCACTAGAGAGATGTTAAGGCAATGCCTAAAATAAAGATTTATACATTGAATAAAACTTTAAACACTATCAAGCATTACAATTTCTCCGCTCTCCCCGAAAAATGTTTAACGTATTTCTTAAAATGTCTGCATGATACGCTAATATATTAATTTACTTCGAGAAAGCATTATACTTTCTCGAGATTGTTGACACTAAGCATTTAAAGGCATATGCTATGTCGTTTCCAATGACTCATAAACTTCAATAGTTTTCCTCTAATTGTATTGCGGAAGCCAAGCGATTAAATAATAAATTAGACAAAATAAAAAAATAAATCAGATATCAGATTTACGTGGTTCGATCGTAGTGACTTACGTCTACGAGGAGAGCAGCACGAAATTCCACTATAAATTAAGCAATACAACGGAGATTACAACTACACTCAAGTCACTCAAACACTCTCACTGTTTCTCAGGTCCCACTTATACTCAATAACTCACACAGTGTTTAGCCCACGATTTATCACGAAATAATCTGTCAATCTCATGAATGAATTAAATACAAATTCTTACCACAAGAATTTAATCAACTACAACACACTTGGGTATCTCCAGGATGTAATTTACTAGCAAAAGTTCCTCTTTGATAATCTTCACAAATAACATCCCGTTTTTATTTATAGGCAATAATTGGATCCAAATTAGGAAATCTCTTTTTGGAAAACCTTTTCCAACCAGGAAACCATTCGATTAGGAAACCTATTTAAAATAAGAAACCTACTTGAATTAGGAAACTTTCCTTTTTGAGCTTAAATTCGAGACATATTTTTAACAAATTGAATAAATATCACTGAGTGGTGGATGATAGAGATAGTAGCTTTAATGTTGCAACCAGGGAAAATTACCAAAAAAGTCCAAAACCTTTTGCAATTTTTCCAATTCAGTCCTAAACCATTCTTTTTTGCCAATTCAGTCCTAAACCTTTTGCAAATCAGCCAATTCAGTCCTTTTGGCCGACCGGCGCTGACGTGGCCGCCGGGCAGCGTCCATGGCACCTGCCGGCGTCCACGTGACAATATTTTAATATTTTTTATTATTTTTCGAATTTTTTCTTTTTTATTTTTTTTTCTTTTCCTTCTCCCCCCTCGCCGGTCCGGCCAAGGGGGAGGTTCGCCGGCGAGGGCCCAGCTCCGGCGAGGCGGAGCCGGAGCTGGGCAAGCTCGCCATGGCAGGGCGAGCTCCGCCCTCGCCCAGCCATGGCGAGCTCGCCCAGCTCCGGTGAGGCAGAGCTCGCCCAGCCATGGCGAGCTCCGGTGAGGCAGAGCTCGCCCAGCCATGGCGAGCTCCGCCTCGCCGAAGCTGGACGAACCTAGATCTGGCGAGGGCGGAGCTCGCCCAGCTCGCCATGGCAGGGCAAGCTCCGCCCTCGCCAGATCTAGGCTTGCCCAGCTCTGGCGAGGCGGAGCTCGCCATGGCTAGGCGAGCTCCGCCCTCGCCCAGATCTGGCGAGGCAGAGCTCGCCCAGCCAAGGCGAGCTTCGCCTCGCCGGAGCTGGGCAAGCCCAGATCTGGCCAGGGCAGAGCTCGCCCTATCATGGCGAGTTCGCCCAGCGGCGACGAGGGCCCAGCTCGCCGAAGCTAGGCCCTCGCCAGGGAACCTCCCCCCTGGCCTGTTCGGCCAGGGGGGAGAAGGAAAAGAAAAAAAATTTGAAAATAATAAAAAAATATATTAAAATATTGCCACGTGGACACCGGCAGGTGCCATGGACACCGGCCGACGGCCACATTAGTGCCGACCGGCCAAAAGGACTGAATTGGCTGATTTGCAAAAGGTTTAGGACTGAATTGGCCAAAAAGAAAGATTTAGGACTGAATTGGAAAAATTACAAAAGGTTTAGGACTTTTTTGGTAATTTTCCCGTTGCAACCCTCAAAAGTGTGCTTCTTATCTGACTATGGAATTTGTTATCTGTCTTGGTTCAAAGCGACACAGATCTTTGCTTCTCCAACTCCAAACGTAAATGATGTTAATGAGTGCTCCAATAAAATGTCTTACAATGCCGTAAGGGGAAAAGATACATGCTGGCCATCATATGTGATTATCCATTTTACTCGACAAGATGAATGATATGCCATGACGAGGATCAAATGCAAAGTTTTGTGGTATTTCTACGTACCTGCATTAGCCCTTTGCAGGTCTCGTCAGTGTGATACTCGGGCTGCGACTCCTGAAGCGAAAGCGAATGATCCACCATAGTGTCGCTACTCTCTTTACCCCCTCCATTTTTGTGACTGTTTCTGCGTTCTTCAACTCAATGAGGAATAACTTTAAGTTGTGTAGCAATAAGATGCGTGCATGTTAATAAACTAGGGTCAAAAGCGTTGGATTGCAAAGATAAATTGCTGAAAACGATGAAAGAGACTGATGATGTAGAGAAGGAAACTTTTCTTTAAGACTTTAACTACGATCATACAAGTCTGTACGAGACGATACAAGTTACGAACTTTTGACCTACTTAACAACTGATTATTATTTTTTTGGCGAATCTGAGAACACACAATACAAGAACTAGTAGCAACATCTCGGCTCCCACTCACTTCTCAGCAATCTTCGCCATGATTTTACGGGGTTTGCACATGGCTTCCAATGGCACCGCCTTAGGCATAGTCATTCAAAAAAAAAACAATACAAGAACTAGTAGCAACATCTCGGCTCCCACTCACTTCTCAGCAATCTTCGCCATGATTTTACGGGGTTTGCACATGGCTTCCAATGGCACCGCCTTAGGCATAGTCATTCAAAAAAAAAACAATACAAGAACTAGTAGCAACATCTCGGCTCCCACTCACTTCTCAGCAATCTTCGCCATGATTTTACGGGGTTTGCACATGGCTTCCAATGGCACCGCCTTAGGCATAGTCATTCGTTTCCCTTCAGTCCTATTCGCCAATTCTTCACTTATTCTTTCCCATTCAAAACACTGGATCAGCGATCCCAGAGCTACATTGATCACTCGTTGCACCATGTTTGCTCCGGGGCAGGCTCGCCTCCCAAGCCCGAATGGCAATAACTTGCACTGTCCATCATCCCCATTATCAAACCTTTCAGGCTTGAAAGTCGTCGGGTCATTCCACAATTTCTCATCCCTATGAATGCTCCGTACATTGATGAATACTATGGTTTGACTAGGTACATTATAACCGCCTATGACGCAATCCTCCGATGACATATGTGGAATCAAAAGCGGTGCTAGTGGTTTCAGACGAAGAGTTTCTGATACGATATTTTGGAGAAAAGGAAGTTTTGCAATGTCTGTCTCCTCTATCAAGCGTTCTTGACCAATGATACTATCCAACTCCTCGGCAGCTCTTTTTAAAGAATGCGGATGACTGAGTAAAAGAGACATTGCCCATTCCATTGTGATAGCAGAAGTGTCGGTGGCTGCCAGAAGGATGACCTATAGAATAGAGAGCGAAAGGACATTATCATTAAATTGTCAAAATGGAAGAGCTGATTATACAGGTGATAATCTAAGCATCAATACCGGAAAAATGTTGCTGCAATCCATAAGTTATTGGATCAATTATTATAAAAGACTTCAAAATTAACGACTAGTTACAATTTAATATGTGTATCCGCATAATTATGTATTTTATACGGCAATGGGCAATACGCCTTGTATGTATGCGGTATTCCATGATGAGGATGAGATGCTAATAATCGTCGAATTTCTACGTACCATTATAAGGCCTTTGATGATCTCATCGGTGTAAAACTCGGGCTGCGTGTCTTGTAACGAAAGAAAATGATCCGGCACGGTGTCCTGACTCTCTCTACCGCCTCCTTTTCTGGGACTATTTCTGTGTTCTTCAATCAAATTTTGTAATAACTCGTCCGATCTCTTGCTCAACCTAGACACTTTCTTCTCATAATTCCTAAAGACCAACCTCAAAATACTCATGTATTCCCCTGGATACACACTGATAGCGTACTACAAAATTTCAGACATGATATCACGAAACAACTTCGCCTCTTCGGCATTGGTCACATCTTCCCCGTAATACCTCTTCCCAGTCAACATCCTTACAGTGATGTTGAATGTCATCTCCAAGAACATCGGTTTTAGCTCCACCTTGGTGAAGTCCTCGCGAGATGATGATGTTCTTTTGTTTAGATTAAGCAGGAGTCGCTTAATTTCATCCCTTCGAACGGGCAAAAAGGAGTTGAGATGGGCCAAGGAGAAGATCTCGAGGGTGCAAACGCGGTGGAGATTGTGCCAGTGGTCGCCATACGAGGCGAAGACGAGGATCGTGCTGCCGTACCCGATGTGCTTGCCGGCGACGGTAGAGGGGCGGTCGGCGAGCACCACATCGTTCTTGGTACAGCATTCTTCGGCAACTTCCGCCGACGAGACGACGACTACTCGGCGGGAGCAGAAGCAGAGGGAGAAGCGGGCCGTATGATTGGGAGAGGGAGTGGAGCGTTCGGTGGAGGGGGAGTTTCATGAGGTGGAGGTGGCCGAGGATGGGGAAGGAAGGCGGGCTGGGCGGGAGGTTTTCGGGTTGCTTAAACCATGAAGAGAAGAGTTTGAGAGTGAGGAGGAGGGGGAGGAAAGTTAGAGGAATGAAAGTGCAAAGTGATGAAGCCTCCATGGTTGGGACAAACTCGGTATTGGCGAAGGCTATGGAGTCCATGCTTCTTATACAGAAAAAGGTGCCCGCAAAAGTCAGATATTCTTCGGTCACATTCTCCCTAAATATCATGATCTCAGTCTAATGCTTCTCGCCATGAGGAGTTGACTTATTGCAACTCTTGCGGAAAGTCTTCTGTAGTTGCCCGTTACGACAACTTCTGTTTTAAGTGATGACCATGTTTTGCTTGTGAAAAAACCCCGTTTTGCGAGGGAGGAAAAAGTTGATGCAATCATTGAGAGAAAAAGCTGTCATCAATCATATCCGTGAAGACAACAAAAAGACCTCAGATAAATTCCTCGTCAAGTAAAGATTTTCGGGCTAATCAACCCCGGGACTTGAATCTTCAAAAGTTTAGTGGCAAAAAGAATAATCCTACGATCAAATCTAAATATATTGTACGGATTTAATTTCAATCCGAAATATTATAATTGAATTATCGTAGTCTTAAAACTTGAAATGAAAGTACAATCAATCTTCCCTATTATATCACGCATGAAATTTTTGATGTGGCGATTCAGTTATCATCAGCCATCCTGCGTGTTATGATTAGCAATTTACTACAGAGGATGTGCTTTTTTCTTCTAATTTTTCTAGAATTTTTTAATTACTATTTTCTTTTCTTTCGTTTCCTTCTTTTCCGCAAAGAGAGCTCCCCTTACTGTTCATCATCTTTAATCTCCCGATCTCTCAGCCAAAGCTCCTGTGTTGCTGCCCATTGCCGCTAGAGCACAGAATGGACTTACTTAGCTTCGTGAAAAGTCTAGGGCTTACTTCACCAGAGTAGAGTACGGGCAACGGTGGTTCTAGACAGAACTAGGGCTAGTTTCGTTGGCCATTGCCACCTACGCCACTCTTGTCACAGAAGTAGAGAGCGGTTGCCGCATCGATGATTGCCGTCGTGCAGCGAGATGTCACCACCCTAGCCTCAATGCATAAACACCCCTCACACGGACAACCACACATATAGGGCTAAGCACTGCCTCGCTGTAGATTTGCAGCAAATCTGGGAAAAAATCGCGTTCTCTAATGAATATCACATTGATGTTGAAGGAGATGAAGACACAACAACTATTAAATCAAGTGAGCCTCATGTGGGTCCACCCTATTCAATTATTGATCTAGAGCGGACTCACATATTCCAAATGCACACATTGTTCGTAATAGAGCTGGTGGGTCGTGCTATCGATACGGCAGTGGCAATGGTGGAGTTACAAAAGGACAACAATCGTTTCAAGTGGCGGAGCTGGTGGTAATGGCCGCGATGGCAACATATAAGATGCGAGACAGACTTGAACTATGCACTTGAGTTGTCTAGGTTGAGGTTGGTTAGGTCATCCATGTATTTGCAAGTAGAATAGGCCCCGATGCCCCTGCGTATCGGCTCAATTTCCGACCGGTACCGATTCCCAAAATGAATCTGCGACTCGCCTTACATGGCCCCGCCAGTTTCGAAATGCAGAATAGAAGCCAAAAGTCCGAGTCAAATTCCGCAATTCAAGTAAACAGAGCCACAAAAAAATAACAGATTTCCTCCCTAAAATGAGCATGGCCTGTCACATGTAGTCACATGACAAGCCATTCTGGCTACTCCTCAGCTGTGATTGCAAAAAATCGCAGCAAGTTGAGAATATCTTATCAAATACAAAGGGGAAAAACGAATATGAGAGAGAAGGAGGTAGACCGATCTAAATTCAGGGGGATGATATACAAATAACAGCAGCAGATGCAGAAGAACGGCGAAAATGAACCTTACAAGTGAGGTGATCATCTTCTCTCCTCTCGCTTATCACTCATAGATGAAGCAGGACGTAAGTACACAATGCCCAGCACTTCAAGAATCATGTTGGCAAGACTAAGGACTTTAATAAGAAGAGATCTTTAAGTAAGGCAACAGAAATGCATTGACAGCTTATCGATGTCATGGAAGGCGGACAAGCTTGTTGACAGCAGAATCTAGAGCATCAACATTCCTCCTCAGAATTTTTCTGAAGCAATGTCAAGGAAAACACGAATGATAGCACTAACCTTAAATTCAACTGAAAAAAAAAATAAGAAACTGTATGGCTTTTATTTGAATGGGTGTCACTCGTTTGTAAGAAGTAAAATGATGCTTTTCAACGAATTTCAAAGTTCAAAGGATAAAAATGTGTTCTAGGACGAACACCACAACAACAATAAAGACTTTTTCCATCTAGTCAAGGATACAATTGTGTCGCTAGACTTTCCATGCCCTTCATTTCTTCATTTAATCTGCAAAAACAAGAATCCAAGCCAAAAAACTTACTAACACTCCAAATACCAATTACTAAAGAGCAACATGTGACTAAATTCCAAATAGCAACAGAGGTTTCACAAGGTGTAATGTTTGTCATGACTGGTCATTCAAAGGATTTCTTAAGTACCAAATACAAGAGTATGAGTTCCATCAAATGAGGAAGAAACAAAAAATCCACCAATTTAACATCTAATGAACAGTGCAGAAGCTGAAATGGTAGCAGCAACAGGTTCTTCACCTGGATGAATGCACTTCCCTTGTTCTTGATCAACGAAGCAAATAATCAAATGTTCTAGTCATACCAGCAAATTAATCTCATTCTATCATTAACAATAGCAAACTTTATGTGAAAAGAAGATGCAAAAACTTTTCCATTAATTTCCACAGGAAAATTTTCCTGGAGTCAATTCAAGAACATTACATTTAAAACATAGAAGAACAACATTCTTGCATGTAAAACATGAAAGAGAAGGAATGATTGAGTTCAGGTTAGCAGTTTCCATAAGTGAGTAAAAATAAACAAACACAACATGAAGAACCAAAAGGCAAAGTTAGGCATTCAAAGCCTGAGTACCTTAGACAGGAATTTATGTACCGATTTCCTTTTGTTGCTGCATCAAGCACTACAAAAGAAGAGAAGGAACTACAAGGTTCAGATTAAGATACACGTAAAGAAACATCCATTAACATGTAAAACATCATGGAGTAATTTTTAATGAGACAATCCTCAACAATTAATGTCTCTAACCCAGCTCAATCAGCATGAAGATTTCATGAGCTTCATATCAATAGCATGCACCAAATGTTGTGAAAATCCCGTTAATTATCTTCTTTTGGCTACACTTTCAAATCGTTTGATTACATTTTGTGTTTGAATAGCATTTTCGAAAACCAGCAAACATCCTTGAATAATCTAGCCTGCAAACAATGTAAGCGTGTACTAATCGATACAAATGTATACATTAATCTCAACATAAAAAAGGACGACAGTCTGCCAGCCGTACATCCAAACCATAATGTCAATATTAGTGAGCAGGTTCCACGCTTGACCATTTTTTTTTTTGATAACCCAGGGAACCCCCGCACGGCCGACAGCCGGAGAGTAAATCCTGGGGGCGACACGTGCTAGCCACCACACAATTCCACGCTTGACCATCATCAGTTGATGTTGCCAGAAAATGCACATAAAATGCTTGCTGACCAGAACAGGTTGGGGAATTTAGCTCCACATATGGACTTAATTCCCGAAGGAAATTTCAGATTACTAGTCCACTAGCAGTCATTCATTAGTGGAAAAAAATACCATATTTTTACTTTATTTTAAAGAACTTACCAGATTCTTGAAGGCGCCCAGCAGCATCATTGAAGCACTGCATATGATCTGTTGAGCAAGAAGTTACCTGCAATTTTAAACTATCTAGCCAGATAAACACAGAGCTTGCAGTATCGGGAATAGCCACCAAAAAGTGATAGTTGTAATTTCTCTTTTAACAGAATATGGAGCTATTCCAACAGCACAAGATTCTGACTTTGAAAGGTGTCACACCTAAATAAAATTTGAGGACACTTCTTGAAATGTAAATTTTAACTGGACAGCACCTTAAAACTACATGCATTTAAGACATCTCAAAAGAACACTAATATGCTATATTTGGCTCATAATTTTTCCTTCAATGTGAGTATCATCAGACAAGCTTTATAAAATTTGATAAATCTTCCATATTTCAAGCTAAATGAACTTCCAACTGCAAATAAACCTTAAAACATACCAAAGGTGCTCATGGATAACATGGAAAAGCGCATGGGAAATGTGTCTTCCTTGACACTTTATTAATACTAACAATTCCTTCTCTCTAAAATTTATCTTGACAACTCTAATGTGTGACATAAGTAAACATTTACAAAGCATCAAGGACTGCTCACAGTTCCTCTCTTGGTTTGCTGTCAAAAGTTACCTAAGAACCTACATAAATCATCAATCATCAATGTCTTATTTCTTTCAGCGTCATCTATCTTTCCAAATCTCTTCTTATGATTTACTTTCCATGAAGATGACAGGACCAACATATCTAACAATTTTATTAATACTGCAGCATTCACACTGAACCTTGAAAAGCCGAGAGGGCTTTCAAATCATTCAGTTTCATCTTTAGGATGCACGAATCTCCTCTACAAATAATTAAATGGCATCAAACCAACTTAGTCTAGCTAGGAATTCGAAACAAAATGGAAAGGTCAAAGCCACAATCTGATCTAACTAACCTCAGAAAGGGCTAAACGAAGCGAAGCAAATAGAGATGTGAAGCTCTCAGCAATTGCGACAGAGTCTCTCTCAACCACTTCAAGAGCTTTAACGATGTCGGTCTGGTTTGGCAGAGGCCTCTCTCCAGTCCCATCCTGCCCGCTGCAGTCGGTCAACATCGGCAGAGATGTGGAAGATGAATCGTGATCTGGTTCTTCTTTCACTGTCTGCTGGTCCTGAAACTGGCATTTCTGATCTTCATAATCCATTTTCACAAATTTGCCTATACTTGCGATTCGTTCTCCACAGTCAGCCGCTGGAGGCGGAGATTCAACAAAAAGACGCTACCTCAATTCATACTGCATTTCAAAAGGTGATAAAGACAGCCACTCGTCATACACAAGATATAGACAAATTGCCATGATCTAAAACCTTGATAGAAGTGACCGAATCCATGACTCAATCTGCTAAACCGAGCGTCCCACATGAAGATAGCCCTTTAAAATTCTTCAAAGCAAGGGGTACTACAAATACAATTTGATTTAAACTCCAATTTGCATGACCCCATGAAAAAGCATGCCAAGCTTGACATGTAAGCGGGAGACAAGAACAGAACAAGAAACCCAACTCACCAGACCACCACCTTGAACATCTAGGAGATGGGCATTGATCAATGCCCCCAAAAGCTAAAACCTTGACATATTTCGCAGACTCAGACCCCGAATTCCAACAATTTCTCCGCCCAAAAGTTGTGAGACAGCAATTTTCTTTTCCTTTATATGCCGCAAAATCAGAATCGAAAGGGATATTTCTTCAATTTCACAGCCAATCACTTCCAAAAATCGTAGCTTTGTTCATCGAATTGAGGAGAGCGACGGTCCAGAGCGTACCCTTTAGAGCAGGAGATGGCGGGTCGCTCAGTCCAAGCTCCAAGGTCGCAACTCGGTCTCTTCTCAGACCACGCAGGTAGGTACAGTCGGAAGAGAAAAACCAGCAGCAAGGTTTTTAAACACGGAGCGGCCGGTTCATCCGGTTGAACCGGGAACCGGCCCTCAATCCCTTCGGATTATTCATTGCCCTCCCATTGGTCAAAAACCTGAAATGAACCGGTTTGGCCAGCGGTTCAAGCACTGAATCGGCGAATCGGACCGTGATTTGAACTCGATTGGGCTGGTCCAGCACGTGAATTGGCAGGATGAGTTGCCATTTTGGGATGTCGAATCAGGCTCCGAAATTAGAGGCAAAAAACTAAATCATGAAAACTTTATAAGAAAGCAGATTTGATACTATGAATGGAATGTGGGGTTTGGAGCACCGGCCAACTCCAAAATTGTTTGTTTATACTAGGGGTGAGCCAACAGGTCGGTTCCACCTAGGAACCGATCCAAACCGATCTTACTCGGTTAGTTCATAAGAGGACTGATTCGATTCTCAATTCCAAAAATGATAAACCAGCTTTAATTGATTTGATTTCCAATTTTATATCTTGAATCAACCGGTCCTACCTAGAAATCTAGAACCCACATGTAAGTTTACCCTAATTCCAAGTAAGGGTTTTTACTCTCTTTTCTTAAGCGAAAATATTTGTTGAAATTAAATATATTTGACATATTATCATCAAGCAAAAAAAATTGTATAACATGTTTGACACATGTATATTGTATATACAATAAAATGAAATAAAAAAAATAAAAACAAAATGAAAGTCTCAATCAATTTCTCAATTAACCCTAGAACGGGTTGATTCAATTCCAAATCAATTCTATGGTCAACATGATAAGTTCCATATTTCAAGTTTAAAATCTATTCACCCTGAAATTCACTCCTAGTTTAGAGCATTGTTTATGTTTTGAATTTTAGTTTATTTTGCTTAGTTAAAATTTTGCAATGTATCTCAAAATGTGATTTTTCGAGTAGATTTAGAGTGCATAAAGACGAGATTATCTCGATCAATTTGATCTAAACTCATGTGATCCAATTTGATCCGCTCATTTTTCACCTTCATATTTTTCACCACTCATTTTTCACCTTTACATTTTGTTTTGTCTTTTTTTAAAACTTTTTTTCTTTTTGTCCCTTTTTTCCTCTATCGTTTTTTTTTCTTTCGCAATTTCTTAATTCCCTTCCCCTTAAACCCTAGCCAAATTCTCTCCACAGTCGCTGCTCTGCTCGCGCACCTCGTCCCCCGGAAAAAATGGCGGCTCGGTACGGATCGCTGTCGAGATCCCTGATTCAGGCCGGAAGATCGTCGGCGCTCCGGTCGTCCTCCTCATCTCTGCCCCGCGCGCGGCCTCTCCAGATCCCCCGCCTCCACTCTCGCCGTCCTCTCTTCACCGTCCCGAGGTTCTCTTTCTCTTCTCCTCCTCCTCCTCCTCCTTTCTCGCTGTAGAAAGCTCGTGTTTTTTCCGGTTTCAAAGTGGATGAGTTTCGTGCTCCGCGATTGGTTTTCGGTTAGGAATTTGGGGCAATTGGGATGCGTTCAGTCGCTGATGCCGCTGCACAGCACGTTGGCTTCCTCCAGGCTCACTTCCCACATTTCTCTCGAAGCCCGCGCTTACTGCGAGCTGTCTCAGGGTAATTTGCAACCCTTTTTCCTCCGTACCTGTTTGTTCTGGTGATTAGAATCGGTACATTGCATTTGGTGTTGTTGATCTTGTTTATTGGGTGTGAGGACTGAGTTCCAAACATGTGATAAAAATCAAGAATTAGTGAAAATGCTGGGGATGGTGCGGGAATTTTAGAAGCCGGTCGTGTAACTCGAAGCGCGCTTATTGCGAGTTGTCTCAGGGTAATTTGCAACCTTTCCCTCTGTGCTTGGCTTGTTCTGGCGATTAGAATCGGTGCATTGTGTCTGGTGTTGTTGCTTTTGTTTATTGGGTGTGAGGAGTGAATTCCAAGTTTATCAAGAATTAGTTAGAATTGTAGGGATGGTGCAGAATTTTAGAAGCTGATCCTGTAACTTGAAGCACACTTATTGCGAATTGTCTCAGGGTAATAACAACCTTTTCCTCTGTGCTTGTCTTGTTCTGGTGATTAGAATGGGTGCATTGTGTCTGGTGTTGTTGATCTTGTTTATTGGGTGTGAGGAGTGAATTCCAAGTATGTGATAAAAATCAAGAATTAGTTGGAATGCTAGGGGTTGTGCGGGAATTTTAGAAGCCAATCCTGTAAAGCATTCGAGTGATTTTAGGGCTATGTTTATACTGGAAAGAGTCGAAGGAAAATTACGAGGAAGAGTTGGAACTTAGATTTAGTAGCTTAAGGAAGAATTTGATGATTTTGTAGCTTGATTTTCCAGTTGTGTGATTTGCTTAGTTATATCTTGTTAATGGGACTGGTTTAACAAGTCTATGAGACCATCCCAAGAAGGGAGTAGTTGAAAATTTCTCAAGGTTGTAAGCTTCGAAGAATTCTTTTGTTTGAGTCCCTTAATGTTTGCTCCAAGGTTTATCAGGGGGTTTGCTGGTTGGATTCCTTACATGGATGCATGTGAAATGAAATCTCTGTAGGACATCTGTTATGAGGGACCGAAATACAGATATGCATCTGTTCAATTTTTTTTTTGTCGAGGTAGAGCAATTTTAATTTGATTGTCTATGGTATCGTGAATGTACTGGCTAAAGCACAACGCACATTGTTGTAATAAGATTCTGGAGTCATTATCCCTCCTTTAGACTCAATGTCATGGAGATAACTCTCATTGTTTGCTAGAGCCAGCGTAGAAATTTTGTATTGCATTGTGTGTAGCTTAGAGTTGGAGCAAACTACAATGTCTTCAGAAGCTGAAATTCCTCTAGTGTGACATCCTATTATTGAATTTTTTATCAAGAACAATATCTGAAGCGCCAAAAGCAGGCGCATGTATGTTCAAGTCTAATCATGCTTTTAATTGGTATAAGGAGATACTAGGCAACAAAAGATGTAACTATCGATAAGCAACATTTTACTGTGCATTTCACCATTTGTATTGGTTGTCTTGTCAATGAACCACTGTGTTCATTCACTTAAAAAGATTGCTCTGTTTCTGAGCTAAGGCCAGAACTGCACTAGAACTTAAAGGAAATTCTGAGACGAGGAATTTTGTTGTGTCATGCTCCCTTTGTGAAAGAAGCTGTACACTTTCGTTTCAGTGTAGCGCCTACCAATCAACCCCTTCTGTTCTCATAACTGCTGATCTATGTCAGAAGGATTCTTGGTAACAAGGATCATTAACATTGTGTTTACTTGTAGGTACTTGAAGACACCTCTAAATCCGCACAGGAGGTGCTAAACAGTATGGATCCTGAAGTATACTCTCTGGGGGGCTACTTTCAAAAGTAAAATGCATCGCGTGACTCTCTCTATAAGCATTTTTCTGTTTCAATTTTAGTTTATCGTAGAAAATACTCTGGAATGCTTTAGAACTAGGTAGGTTCAAGTTCAACCCGATTAACCTTTAATTATTGTTCATCTTCCTTGATTTACGCCTATAAAATGTCAGAGGTTCAGAAACAAATTAGTTCCTGAGTGAGCATCTTGGAATTTCAGTAAATTTATTTCTTTCCAATAATGAGTAATGTACAGATTAAATTCTATGGATCAACAGAGGATGGCATGGTCTTAACTGCAGTACTCACTCTTGGAGTTAAAGAGTTAGCTTTGTTAAATGCATTTGAACATGACTTTTTACACCTCTTCCGTAAGCCTCAATGTAATAATGGCACTTCAGCGACTAGTTGGTCTTTCCCTGCTCGAATGTTGCATTTACTTGTCTGAAAACTGGTGTAGATTGTTGAAAACTAGAGAACTTTTTCTTTTGCATCTCTTCTGGTGTTTCTCATTCATTCGACCTGTCTGTCTCCCGACGGGACCTACAGTTGCTTGGGTATACTTGGTTTGCAAATATCGGACCGGTTGCTAGGTGTCATTCCGACTTGGTTGGAGGTCTCGTGTTAAAAAATGCAGATTGCTCAAGTTTCTATCAGCAGAATGGTGTAAGGCAATTGCCTTTTTTACGAGAACGAGTCCTCATAGCAATACGGAAGTCGATCAAACCACAAGCTTCCCTCAGGAGTAGGCGAGGGTGTAAACAGCATTCTGATGAGTTATGCGAGCTTACCTGGTTCATCGGTTCTAACCCCTGCGTCAGATTCTGCATTGTGCCATTGGCGCGATGTCAATTTAAGTAGGGTCGATTGGATTCGATTCTAGTCATTCAAGTCTTTCCCTTGAACTCCGAAGACCCATCAATGTTGACTCGGCTCGAATCATGTAAATCCGTGCAACCAAGTTCTTTCGGACGAGATCATGCGACCGTGCAAACGCAAACACTACGAACCAAAAAATTTGCATGGATTGTATGACGACAAGAACAGGTTTACGAGGATGTCAGAGCCCACTCCGTCGCATGGGGGCGCCGAAAGACGAAAGCCCATCAATGGATATTGGGCTACGGGGCAGCATTCACAAAAGGGAATGAAACAAAGTATGGTAAGATGAGTCTGGTCTAGGTTGGGCCGGTCCTGTACCTAATCCTGGGACCAACCGGCGCAGTGTCGGTCCTCAACTTTTTAGGACCAAGGACCGACCCTGTTGAGCCTAGGATTGAGGACTGGACCAACCCTATGGGTTTGGTCCAGTTCCAAGGTCAACCCGAGATCAATTGATTATTTTTTTGTTTCGTTTTTGTATACCTTGAAAGTACAAGCATATTCTTTCAAATTTCATACCTATCAACAATGCGACGTTGAGCAACAAAACTATGAACACCGGTACGTATCAAACATAAATCTAAGATAATATAACAACAGAAATCTTCATTTGCTAAAAACAACAGACCATAAAAAAACGAACACATGAAAGTAAGGCCGAAGCGAGCGAAGAGGCGAGCGGTGAGGGAATAGAGTTGAGAGCAAGGCGAGTAATAGAGGCAAGGAATAGGTTTCACAGGTGAGCGGCAAGCGAATAAAGCGAGGAAGAGGAGGGTTTCTATATATTTTTGGTTAAATTAGGGTTGGGTTAACCATTTAAGTGGGTTTCTTTTGACTAAAAAAAACAATGGGTTTCTACTTTCTAATTTACAATTCTTTTGACCAAAAAAAATCTACAATTCTACACAACAAAACCATATAAGAAATGAAAGAACAGAGGCACGGTGCTAGGGTAAGGTTTAAAGTAAACAATAATATATAATATATTTATAAGAATTATATATAATATATACAGGGTTGGTCCAGGTTGGACCAACTCTACAATCCCAAGACCGAGGACCAATCTGCATAGTGCAAGTCCAGGGGTCCCAAGACCAAGGACCGACCCAATTCCCCTAAGAACCAGACCAGGACTGGCTGGGTTGTGCCGGTCCAGGGTCGGTATAAGGTTGACCCTGGACCGATGCTCAACCCTAGTATGAATCTCCGGGAAATTTTCCTCAACAACTTAATTAATCTTGAAATCTCGCATAGCACTCCATAAAAATCAATCAAAAACAAAGCATAATTCAATGGGTCTTGAATCGTTCCAGTTTCATTAAAGTTTGATCTCTGTGGCTTATCGAGGCAATCGCTTTGATGCATTGTCCTCCTCTTTTCCAGCACTTTGGATTCGGATCCAAAATATTATTCAAGATCGAATTACATTATTGCAAGATGAGCATGAGTAGACTAGGTTGATACGTGCACGATATGCTTTGCACTTTTTAATGCGTTTACCTAAGATTCCATGCATTTTTCGTGGCAAGAGAGTCCGATGTAATCAGCCCATCAACTCGGCCCCTTCTAGGTAATAGCCCTAAACAATACAAGGGACAGTACCGCTAGCAGAAGCTGCGCTAGAAGAGGCACGCCTCCTCAGACGAAAACCTAGGGTTAGCCTCTACAGTCCTCAGCCTCACCACCAACCCTTGTCGATATCAGAGTAATGATAAGCCTCTCTAAATCAGGGCTTGTCAGAGTAAGACATCAATTAGTTAGTGTCTATTGCTCGATTTTCTTCTTGTTCTGTTTTTCAATTCAGCTCTAGGGACATGTTGAAGGGGAAATTAGTCTTCGAGGGGGGAAGCCTAGGAAATCATAAACTTTGTAGCCTTAGGAAAAAGATAGGTCGGATTTCGTTTGCATGAACCTAGAATTGGCAACATCCCCTAGTGACTATGTGGTCCACTACTGGGGATGTGGACCACGATGACAACCTTAGCTACATTACTCTTATTTGTTGTTTGTGTTTGGGACTAGGTTTGAATGTTTAGTTACACTGTGTCTATCTTTTGATTTCTTGATTACTCTTTTTTCTCTCACATTTTTGCTAGTTAAAAAAGAAGAGGATGAAAGGAGGTAACCTGGGTCGCTATTTTTTTTTTCCGCATGATCGTGAATACGAGACTATGGGGAGGTTGTCGCCAAGGGTCTCTCGCAACCTCTGCGGTTGATGTAAACAGGCATAGTCGTCGTATTCCCACTGAGGTGCTAGAAGTCTGCGACTCACTCGCCAAAGTAAGAGGCACGACTTGTTCCTTCGACAAATTCCTTTCACATTCATCCAATTAACTTGGTAAGATCGATTTTTGGTTAAAGGAAAATGTGCGGATTGCAACTCAATCTAATGCGCATTGAGCGGAAGAATTTCAAGTTTAGCCCAAGTAAAAGTCATCCACAAGCAGAATGAACTGTTTCATTTGAACTTTGGTTCCTGAAAATGTTTAGCTGATCATCTCTCATATGATTAGTTTGTAGTATATGCGCCCAACATATTTCATATTTTCTCTTCGAAGTTAACATGGATGGTAAAGTCAGGATCCCCAGTATATAAAACTAACAGCAAAGATTCCATATCTAATCACATTCATACTAAAATTTAAAATACAAAGAGTAACTTGCATTAAAAAACAATTTGTTTCAAGTGGGTTGTTAAAGATATTTTTCTGATATTATGAGGATATCATCAATACATATATTCAGCAAATAATTCACGTATTCGGCATGTTATGTGTATCTTCTACGTGGTCGGGTCTGTCTCTAGATTTGTGATATGGTATATTAGACAGTATTTTCTCTGATTTGGTTTGAGAACATATAAAGAGGTAATAATTGTAATACAGAAGCTAATGATTTTAGGATTTTATCATTCTTCCCATTTTCAAAGTTTTTTTTTTCCGAAACAAACCATTCGCATTAAGTAGCAAAACTAGAAGAACAACAACGATTAGCATCTAAACATAACAGATCCCAAAGGGATTGAGATGGCTGAAAAAGCCAATTAGCAAAAAGGGACCCTAATTTATGGGCTTTTGCAATTCGATATACATGATGATTAGCTTCTCATTTTCAAAGTTGGGTCGTCGGAATTCACTATTGATGTGTGCATAAAGTTTCTCCTGGGTTCAATTGATTTATGACAACTAGTAAGTGGATACTACACGATTCTTTTCTAGCCAAGCACATGGAGATTGTTAGAAAAATCACTTTGAAATCAAACCAAAATTAGGGAATTCCACCAACATGACTTCCATGTATGTCCCCAGTTGGCGTCCGATAGTTCAAAGATGCCCGATTTCAAGATAATTTGGTGAAAAAGCAAACCTAATTCTGGTCTTACTACGCCATGCAATTGGGTGAATTCAAAGAACCTATCGAGTCTCTAGCAAACCAATGTTCTATTCGAGAAGGTATTGACCTTTCCACTTACCCGTTGATTCACAAGGAAAGGAAGAAAAGATTGGCCCAAGGAGACTTCATCCTAGTCAAGAATTAGATGGCGAATCGGGTGACATTATTTTGGGGCAAAAAAAAATATAATTTTGGGTAACGTTAAAGTTAATCCGAGCCAAGCATATTGACCAATTCCTGTGGATGTCTCAGAGATGTCAAAGTCAATTGCCTGTGATTTTTTTAACAAAGAAACAAGTTAGCTTTATGTTGCCACAATGCATGACAAGCCGAGTACCCTTGTTTCAATCGAACCCAAAATTCAAGATAGACTTTTTTCTGGTCATATATATTTATAATAATATTTTCACTTGATTGGTTTTGCCAACGATGGAACAATGACCGAGTCAATTAAGAACACGCGAACACGTATGCTTTTATAAAAAATCAACAATTTAAAAATTATTTTCTTAAAAAAATGATCGATTGTATCCATCGTGAAAATGAACTAAAGAACACTATTCTCATAATCTATGGAAATATTTCGGCATAGATTATTATTGACAATGAAAGCATTTTTCGTTGATTAACATTTCTTAAGTAACATGAAGAATCATTTCTAAGGAATTTTCCACTAAACAAACGTGTTTTAAAAGGAAAAACTATGTCAAACTCAAATTCTTACTGAGAAATTATGTATAGTTTGTATTTGAATGTATATAAGTAGTATGTAGATCTTCAATCAAGCACCCTCAATATTTTATTGTCGAAGCGCATTAAACCAATTGAAGTAAAGATGTTCAATGTTATTATATGGAGTATCATTAAGTTCGACAAAACTATTTTGACTATATTAATTCTTAAACTATGATATCCCGAATTCCACGTCAAATAGGACAGCTCATGTTGAGCAACTCATAATTGAACACACCCTCAAATAGTCACCACCTTGTGCGGTTACTCAAAGTATTTTTTGGGGGACTTGCTGCCGGATTATTAAAGATGATATTAAAGTAATACCTCCTCCGGTAGATATATGTTCATGGACGACCATTACTCAAACGAACAAAGTCGATTGCTATTTTCGTATAGCATGAATTAACTATAAAAATACATCCATAGATGAGTTTGATGCTGCTCATCAGCTCAAGTTCATGGGTTAGCGTGAGGGATTTGGCCTTGGAGCAGCATATATTCTACAGCCACCTTCACATGATAGTAAAAAAAAACAAGGTCAATTCAATCTTGTCTATCATTTCTCAGACTGTAGAGAGCCCGATTGCTTCTACGTCTACGATGCCGTGGAATATATTACTAGAATACCAGAAAAAACAACAAGAACTTTGTATCATCGTTTGACAAACCATTTCCCAATTGACCTAAACTCCTTCCCCCCATAATAAAATTCGTAATAATTTGCAAAATACGACACACCTCCTAACGCAAAGTTGGATTTCGAAGTCACCTTTCAATGTCTATTCAAAATCCAGCCTTGTAATTGGATGGTAATGCCAGCAAACAAAACCGCCGGTGGCGATTATGGGGAACATAATTAGTATTCTTAAAAGGAATCTTGGTACATTGTTTGAAAACATTACAGAAGAAGACACCAAACCCTAGTCTGTCGGCAGCAGAAGGGAGAAAAATGCATAGGAATCATCCTTGTTAAGAGGCAGAGGAACAATGACAATCCTAGGGTTTGACACTTCGAAACACCGGCATTGCGTGTACGATTTGACTACTACTATGTTTTGGACCATCTGTCATCTAAAAGAACGAGACTTTATCGTAACAATTCATGCATCTCTTGTTTTAATTGGTTGTGAATCTTTTAATCTTAGAGAGCATATTTACAATGTAAATCATTGCCTTCCCATTGCATCTCTCTCTCTCTCTCTTTGATATCCCCGATTGGAGGTCGTCTATGGAGGATGACACACTTCTGAAGTCATTGAATCCGTTTTGTGGCAACCAGAGAGAGAGAGAGAGAGAGAGAGATGCATGGCTGAAATGGAGTTGGGTCAATGCTAGTTAGCTAGGGCTTAACGTATCTTAACACGAATATTAGAACATAAAATAGAATTTGATGAATGATTAAGCAGATATAGATTTATTCGAACTATATATACAGGGTACCAGATATCTTTCTGCAAGATTAGGGTTTAGAGTGGGTACCGCCCCAAAACCAAGACACCTATCGTGTACTCACTAGTCCCAAAATTTTTAAAATTGAAACCTATTTCATTATTACCTATGCCAACCGTAGAATCTACTCGACCATACTGATATGATTCGGTAGGTTCTAGAATAAAGAGATTGATTTCCTAGAAGTTCTACCTTTTATAAATTAAAAAATAGAGTTATTAAGATCTCTTTTTTGTGATCTTATTTCCCGTCCTTTTTCTTATTGCGAATCCACCTCCCTCGGCATTTTTGTTCTTCAATCCACCAATCCTGCCCTACATCAGAGATACATCAAGAAACCCTAATTTGGAACCTCGAAATATTTTAATCGGTCTCTGTACCTTAAATTTGTAAATTCGGGTCACATTAAACTTCAACAATTGGATCAAAACTCACAAAAAAATTATATGCTATCTAGATATATCTTGTTCACTAACTGTCTTGTGCACTTCTGATTATCACATGATGCAATTAACACAAACAAATATATCACTTAACCTATTGTATTATCACATTACAAGACTTAGAAAGTTAGGCGACACGTGTCTGCTTTGCCAAAGCAATAAGATTGCGATATGTCCAATAAGAACACAATGATTGGTGCAGATCAGATCTCCTTGCGGCCAATGGCTATATTTTTCAACGTCCAAATACAACGAATGCATAACGTATGCTATTTACGTCTATTCATCGATCTTGGACTATAAATTTATTTATGTCACAAATGGGTGGACAAGGTGGAGTTCTTTCTTCTTGTTAAACCTCCTATTTCACGTAACATATGTTCCATATGCACAAGCGGGGTAAGGAATAACAAGCCGAAGCGTGGACGTAAAGAAGTTCCCAGTAAGGGACGGTGTAGACTTTTAATATGGTCAAGGTCTCGATTTTCTAGTTCTATGTAGTTTTTATCCTATGCTGATTTGGAATTCCGCGAAAGAAAGATCATGACCAATCAATGAAGGGATGACGAGCAGTATCGACATCATCAAGCCTTATGAGAAGTCGACACGGCGTTATTGTACATATGCATTTTGTAGATGATATGGTTGGTGCTATATAGATGCGATCTCTGTTCATGAAATATATTAATTACGAAGAGTAAACTTTCGCATGAAGTTGGGCCCATGTCGTTAATTGGTTTTGGTTACAAAATCGGGAGATAAAAAATGATAATTTACTTCTGAAATTGTCTTTCCTGAGGATGTTAAAGAAAGACTTGACAAACTTTACTAGCTACAAGGGTTTCGCTCACTCAAGCCTGTCTTTTTCTTTTATTGGAAGTAGACATTACATGCGCACCAAAGTGTAGGATCCACCACAAGCCAAACAGAAAAACAGTTCACGTAACACTAAATTTGGATCTTATTGACAAAGACGAAGACTATCATCTTAAAAACGAAGCATGAATTAACTGCTATTTATCCAATTTGGATTGATTCGATCGATTGGGTTCATGCACAACCAGGATCTAAGTACACAGTAAATACAAGTTAACAGGTAGTTGTCATATCTCAGCACCTTTTCGTGTGGATCTTCTCTCTAGTGTTGTCATGGTGCAAGTTGGGGATGACCTAGCTCTTCGATCCCAAATTTGAACAGACATCCGAGCATGATTGGAAAAGCCAAATTCCTTTCATCACAGAAATTACTGAAAAGATAAACCCTTCATGTTATTTTACCGTGTAAATCGTGCAGTTATAGGAAGGAGATACATTGGTTGGTGAAAGGGAGCAAACTCTAATGCTAAAAATGGAGCAACATCTTTGAGATTTCGAGATATTATTGTCGCGAATATGTACGATTGGCATCATGGCCAAGTTGGGCACCCCGTGATATGGCACCGACGGGAACTTTTCATCCCACGCCTCGAAGGACTTTTGCTTGGTGACTGACAAATTTGACCACAAAATTGGTTCGCATGGAAAGGCATTTGCACATGTTTAGGCATAAGTATCCATATACCAATCTATATTTACTCTTTTTTTCGGTCAATAATCCATATATACTTCAAGTATGCATGATCGTACTCAAGTTTAAGTACGATATGTGCGTGCGTGCAAGAGTTATCACAATCGCGATACGGGGAAGGTTGAAGACGTGATGAGAGCTTGCGGAATCGGACATCGGAAAAAGGGAAATACACACTCTCTCTCTCTCTCTCTCTCTCTCTCTCTCTCTCTCTCTCTCTCTCTCTCTCTCTCTCTCTTCAATGTATTTATTCTCATTTTAGTGGGAAAATTTTCGAAAAAATCCTAAACTTATTGTACAGGCTAATTCGGCCCTAAAATTTTTAATTTCACCACTTGAACCCTAAACCTTTCAACAATTTTCTAACGTAGTCATTCTAGCCAATTTTTGGACAGAAATCACTAACATAGATGATTTTTGCAATTTATGCCGACTATCGCCGAGGCCTTGGCGACCAATGGAAAGAAATAGAAAAAAAGAAAAAAAAGAAGAAAGAAAAAGAGAAAACATTCAGAAAATTTTAGAAAAATTACAAAAATCGTCCAAGTTTTGGCCATAAAGGACTACATTAGAAAATTTTCAAAATGTTTACGACTAATTTAACCGAATTGAAAAGTTTATGATTGAATTGTCCGACGTACCATAGATTTATGAGTTTTTCTAACAACTAGAGCTCATTTTGGGAGTGGACTGAAGTGTCTTTGGTGCCTCAAAAGATTTTAATTAAGACCAAACTAAATGAGTAATTCTTGGATTCAAGTGCAATTGGTCCTTGCAATCTCATCTAACTAACTGATGAAAATGGCATCATATTTCATCCTATAAAGAAAAGCACGCACACATACAAACGTAGTAACCTCCATGTGAATTTCAAAGTTATTCTCGCCACGTCCTGTTATGAGAAAAAAAGACCAACTTGCTGCTGGACCACCCTGCATAGGTCATATGTAGCGACAGCGACATTTGAATATGTTAACAAAATTCCTGTTGTTTCAACTCTCCACTGCCCTTCTTTTCATTTGATCATCGACAAGGACATTCTAACTTGCTCCTCTTGACAAATTTAGCTAAACCCTAGATGGTTACCTCATGTTCCTCGGGATTCCTTCGATGTCTATATGATCTTTTTCTTCTTCTTTTTTTGGGTGATCTTTTTCTTGGGAAGATAAACGTTAACATGGAATAAAAGAAGAAAACCCCATTAAGAATTCCAAAAGAATTTAAATTATTGCCGCCAAACTTTGTTATCCCAGTCATTCCAGAAAGATGGTGAGGGAGAGGAAGCCATTGGAAAGCAACTGTCAGATGACGCAGAAACAATGCAAAAGCTTCACCCACCACCGCTCCCTCCTCTCCCTTTTATATAAAACCTCATCACGAACCGTGACATGCACAAAGCGTACAAAACAGAAACCATCATCCCCCTCATCAATTCTTTTTCTGCAAAAAATAGAATTATGTCACGTCCACGTGATCACTGCACCACCATGGATGGACGAGCATCCCATAAGAAACCCCAATTATTCCATCCCTCATGTGAAGAATAAAAACAAAAAACCGGAAAAAATTGAATCTAGCCGTTTATCATTCTTTATTTTTGCACAACATAAATTTTCTGTACCAAAAAAAAAAATTTTCTTTAAAAAGGGACAACGACGTGAATAGTTCCTGAATTTTGGCCAATGTGTAATGTGGTCCTTGAACTTTACCCAAATGTGTAATGTGATTCCTGAATTTTTAATTTATTCATGTGGCCCCTAAACTTTTGGTACATATAATATTGAATATTTTCATATAGTCCAAAGAATAAATTAAACATGTACCAAAAATTCAAGAATAACATTGCACATTTGGATAAGGTTCAAGAACTACATTGAACAAATTAAAAGTTAATGGATCACATTGCATATTGAGTCAAAATTTAGGAATTATTTGTATCATTTTTTCTTTTAAAAATTGAATTGTGTCAATTATGTGTAGATCGATACCAGCATGTTGCGCCAAATTAATATGCTTGAGAAATGATCGCAGACATCGTTTGAGAAAAACTTCGTCAGATTATGTAAACAAACGGTGCAAAGAAATTGGATGAAAAAAGAAATTGGGTAGATGAGAAAGGGCAGGGGGACAAAATAAGAGAGCGGCTTAACGTTGAATGAGACAAATCAAATCGAACGAGAGAGAAAAGAGAACATATAAAAATTGAGATTACTTTATTTGAAGGTTACGTCTGCCTCTCCGCTTGCCACTATCTCCATGTCTTATGTAGTGCATCATCTTTACAATTTCCTCATGTTTCTTCAAACAAAAGATCAAG
The DNA here is from genome assembly GCA_031216235.1 of Syzygium jambos. Lineage (NCBI taxonomy): Eukaryota > Viridiplantae > Streptophyta > Magnoliopsida > Myrtales > Myrtaceae > Syzygium > Syzygium jambos. Next base: position 10,086,130 of record CM062227.1, read on the forward strand.
GTGACGTTAACAAAGAATTTATTCATTATTATCAATAAAATTATCCAAAAAGTTCTAATCCTATTTTACTTTTGTCAATTCAGTCCTAAACATTTCAAGTTTGCCAATTAAGTCTTAAACATTTTCACTTCTTGTCAATTGAGTCCATCCGACTAATTTTTGCTGCCTGGAGTTGACGTGGATGCCGGTCGGCACTGGCCATCCGGCCAACAATGATGTGGTAATTTTTAGTACTTTTTTTAAATTTTTTAAATATTTTTTCCTTTTTTGTTTTTTTCTTACCTTCTTCCCTCTAGCAAAAGCTTGCCCCTGCCGGCCACTGGCGAGGGCGAGCCTCATTGGCCCTGGCTGAGCAAGGTTGAACCTTGCTTGACCTCGTCGTCCTGACCCAAGCGAGGTCGAGCCTCGCCCAGCCAAGGCGAGGCCAACCTCACCATCGCAACCCAGGCAAGGGAGATCCAGGCGACAATGAAGTCAGCCTTGACTTTGCTAGGTAAGGTTCGACCTCGCCCAGCCAGGGGTCAGTGAGGCTCACCCTCGCCAACGGCCAGCGAGCTTTGCCAAAGGCCGGCAAGGTTAAGGGAAGAAGGCTAGAAAAAAAAAGAAAAAGAAAAAAATATTTAAAATATATTAAAAATTGGCACATTAGTGGTGGCCGAACAGCCAATGCCGGCCGACGTCCACATAAGCTCCGGGCAATCAAAATTGGTCGGATGAACTCAATTGGCAAGAAGTGAAAGGGTTTAGGACTCAATTGGCAATAAGTGAAATGGTTTAGAACTCAATTGGTAAGCTTGAAAGGCTTAAGATTGAATTGGCAAAAGTGCAATAGCTTTGTGACTTTTTAAATAATTTTCCCCATTATTATCCTTCGCCATTATACCAAGTTGTAGTTCTCCAAGAGTACACAATCATAGTAATCTTCATAGTTAAACTAAATATAGTAAACTCCAAATCAAGTTCCGATATGAGCAAGAACTAAAAGTTTCTCTTGAGATGGATAGAGGGAAAAAATTCAATAGGGTAATTCTCTCAACAATCATTGAACAGATTGAAAAACTTTTTATGTTTATCCTTTGGGATCAGCCTCATCCACTGCTCAAATGTACGTGCCACGATAGACCCAACTGCCTATTGGGGAGATCCTCATTGCACCTCACCATGGTGTGACAAGGGAGTTCATGAATGGTCGATGATACATCTAAACACACGCCCATTCTTCGCAGACTAATCAATTTCATTGAATTATTCGAACGAATGAGATCAGATTTAACTTGTATAAAACCCCTACAAAGATCTTGTGCCGCACATTTGAAAAGCTTCTTGAATTCATCGAGTAGCTAAGCAATGGCCAAACGCGGCAAATGTATATACTTTATAGATATGGGAAAATTGTCCAAAAAGTCCTATAACCTATTGCAATTTGGCCAATTCAGTTATAAACATTTCAATTTTGCCAATTAAGTTCTAAATATTTTCATGTTTCGCCAACTGCATCCATCCAGCCAATTTTAGCTAGAAATCAATAATGTGGATGCTAGCCATCTTAGGTGGCACAACCTACGCTGACATGTACAACTTTTATAATTTTCATTTTTTTCTTCGTTTTTTTCTTTCTTTTTCTTTCAAATCCAACGACAGTCGCCGATCAACCCTCGTTAGTCATAGGCGAGGGCTAGCCAACCCTCTCCCACAACTAGCGAGGGCTTCACAGTTGTCACCCAGATTTAGGCAAGGTCTGTGACCCTCACCCATGACCGGCAAAGGTTTTGTGGCCCTCGCTCAATGGCCGACGAGGGTCACCAGCACTCGCCTGTGATTGGCTAGGTTTGGTAGGGAAAAAAAAAGGAAAAGAAAGAACGAAGAAAAATAAAAAAAATAAAAAAAATTTATAAAGAAAGAAAAAGAAATACTTAGGACTGAATTAGCTAAAGTGCAATAAATCTAGGATTTTTTGGACAATTTTCCTTTGCTTAGGAGATAGATATCCTAATCAGCACAAGACGAAGATATAGTTATCTATGTAGACACCGGCTTCATTATTGCAAAAAACAAAAGAACCAATACAACCAACCCAAGAACAAAATCATAGAAAAGCCCACACGGTCCTAGTGTTCTCCTTCCCCATACGCAACAGAAGAAAAGATTTGCATTCCCCCCCCCCTCTCTCTCTCTCTCTCTCTCTCTCTCTCTCTCTCTCTCTCTCTCTCTCTCTCTCTCTCTCTCTCTCTCTCTCTCTCTCTCTCTCTCTCTCTCTCTCTCTCTCTCTCTCTCTCGTATCTTAGCCGGCAGCCATTGTTGTTGTTAGTGAATAATTAGGGATTCTCCGGATAATTTCCTAATGCTGCGGATATTTTGAGAATTCTCTGTATCTCTAAATAGTTGTGCATATCTCTCTAGGAAATTATCCTATATCACAAATATATTAATGATTCTGTTGATTTTCTGTATTTGTCAAGATTGCGTGCATATTTTTCTTTGGTTGTTCTTACACGGGGAATCAAGCGGATTTTTCAAAATGTCTCAAAATAAGGAAATTATCCGAAGGAATCCCTGATTATTTACTAACAGATGTTGTCCTGAGGCCAACAAGCTCCTCTCCAAGAAAGAAAAGAGCCGTGCGGATAGCGAGAGGGCGGCCAGGTCGAGCGAACGAGGACCCGCTGACGTGGCAGACACGCGGGCCCCGCGTGTCGCCCCGACCAGGTGGCAAGCTTACTTGTCACGGGCCCCGCCTGTCCCCCTTCGCGGGGGCAACTGCTGGGACACAAATATTTGCCGTGTCGCTGGCTCCGGAGTCGCTATCCTCCCCTCCCCCCCTGCGTCCTTCCGAAAGCCGCTGTTCCTTCTTCTCCTTGGCCTCCGCCTACGTGGACGCTGACCCGGCATTATGCCCCGCACTTCGCCGGCTATAAATACTCGCCATCTCCTCGCACGGTCTCTTCACTACACAGCCCACCAGCAAACGTCTGTCTCTCCTCTTTCTGTTCACCGCACGCTCAAACCAACCCCCCTTCTCCTCTCTCTCTGTCTCTCTCTTGCCAACTTCCCTGACCTTCAGTCATGGCCATCGACTCCGCGATGCCGTCTCCGCTGGGCCCGCCGGCTTGCGAGAAGGACGCGAAGGCGCTCCAGTTCATCGAGGAGATGACCTGGAATGTGGACTCGGTCCAGGAGAGGGTGCTCCGGGAGATACTGAGCCGGAACTCGGAGACCGAGTACCTGGGCCGGTTTGGGCTCGCCGGCGCCACGGACCGCGACTCCTTCAAGGCCAAGATCCCCGTGGTGACCTACGAGGACCTCCAGCCCGAGATCCGGCGCATCGCCAGCGGTGACCGGTCCAACATCCTGTGCTCTCACCCCATCTCTGAGTTCCTCACCAGGTGCAATTATTTTTTCCCTTTTTTCCCTTAATACCGTGTCCGTTGTATATTAATCCTGGTGATTTTAAGGGAAAAAAGAAGCTTGGAATCTATCTATTTTATGTCGTTCTATCTATGGAAGATGATAACCTTAATTAATGTGTGAGCATATAATGACGAGTGCACATATTCGCAGTTCGGGTACTTCAGCCGGAGAGAGGAAGCTGATGCCGACCATTCAAGAAGAGCTGGACCGTCGCCAACTACTCTACAGTCTCCTCATGCCGGTTATGAACCTGTGAGTATGCCTAAAAACAAATGATGGCGGCTATAACCAAATGTTTTCTGAATGAGACCTTTTATAATAAAAAAGACGCAACTTTGAGTAGCCTGATAAGAAATGATGGCGGGTGCTTCACTTTTTTAGTTTGCATTTCCTTGTAAGTATATCCCCAAGAAGATCCCATAGTTCTTTTGTGGTTGGTATCTTTCGTCTTTAGACCCTCTGCAGTGAAATGTATAATTTGTCCAAACGAAGTGTTGTTAGAAGACTTACAATGATCTATGAGTGTAGTGATATTGTGTTATAAAATGAGTCAAGATAGCATTCCTCTAATCATTGATCTGGTTATTTTTGAAGTGATATCTGATTTTTTTTTTGAATTTTTTTTGTTGATATGTAGTTATGTGCCCGGACTGGACAAGGGCAAGGGCCTCTACTTCCTCTTCATCAAGGCGGAGACTAAGACGCCGGGTGGCCTAGTGGCGCGCCCGGTGCTCACGAGCTACTACAAGAGCGACCTCTTCAAGACCCGCCCCTATGACCCGTACAATGTCTACACGAGCCCGAACGAGGCCATCCTTTGTGCCGACTCCTTCCAGAGCATGTACACCCAGATGCTCTGTGGCCTCCTCATGCGTGAGGAGGTCCTCCGCGTGGGTGCTGTGTTCGCCTCTGGCCTCCTCCGTGCCATCAAGTTCCTCCAGCTCAACTGGCAGCAGCTAGCCCATGACATCGCCACCGGCTCCCTAAACCCTAAGGTCACTGACCCTGCCATCCGGGAATGCATGTCCAAGATCCTAAGCCCTAAACCGGACCTCGCCGAGCTCATTCAAAAGGAATGTTCCGGCGAAAATTGGGATGGGATCATAACTAGGATTTGGCCCAACACTAAGTACTTGGATGTGATTGTGACTGGGACTATGGCTCAATACATACCAACCCTAGAGTATTATAGTGGTGGCTTGCCCATGGCATGCACTATGTATGCATCATCCGAGTGCTACTTCGGGCTAAACCTAAAACCCATGTGCAAGCCCTCAGAGGTCTCTTACACGATCATGCCGAACATGGCCTACTTCGAGTTCCTCCCCCATGACCCGTCAGCCCCACTCCTTTCCCGGGACTCCCCTCCCCGGCTCGTCGACCTGGTGGATGTTGAGGCCGGGAAGGAGTATGAGCTCGTAATCACAACCTATGCAGGCCTCTGCCGGTACCGGGTCGGTGACATCCTCCAGGTCACTGGGTTCCACAATGCCACTCCGCAGTTCCGCTTCGTGCGGCGCAAGAATGTGCTCCTGAGCATCGACTCAGACAAGACGGATGAGTCCGAGCTCCAGAAGGCCGTGGAGAGCGCGTCAGCACTTCTCCGCGAGTTCAACACCAGCGTGGTCGAGTATACGAGCTACGCTGACACAAAGACCATCCCAGGGCACTACGTCATCTATTGGGAACTGCTCGTGAAGGAGCCAACCAATGCGCCGGCTCACGAGGTGCTCAACCGGTGTTGCCTCGCCATGGAAGAATGCCTCAACTCGGTCTACCGGCAATGCCGGGTTGCAGATAACTCGATCGGGCCTCTAGAGATAAGGGTGGTGAAAAATGGTACATTTGAGGAGCTCATGGACTATGCAATCTCTAGGGGTGCTTCAATCAATCAATACAAGGCACCAAGATGTGTGAATTTCACGCCTATAGTGGAGCTTCTCAATTCAAGGGTGGTCTCGGCGCATTTCAGCCCTAGTGCGCCGCACTGGACCCCCGAACGATGTCATTGACCGGATGAGGACAGCGTTCAGATCTAGCCAGATCGACCGATAAAAGGGAACAAGCTTTTGCTTCTGTCTCTGCCGTATCATATCTCTTATGTGCTGGATATCTTCTTATCTTTTCAAAAGTGTCTCTTTAGCTTATCTTTTGAATTCCCCACGCTCTGTGTGTTGGTGCGGAATAATAAGTTCAGTTGATCTGGGCTAAAGATGTAACTGTCGATGTGGCGTAAGCCTCAATGTTTGTTCCGTTTTGTGTCGCTCTGCCTTCGCTTTTCTCTTTCACAAAAGTTGAAGACAGAGACTTGTGAAAAGGGGCTTGTCATGGAGGTGGGACGGTAATGGCAATCGTTCCAGATTTGTGCAACCATCGAGGGGCAGTGTTGTGAACTCAGTTTGTATCGTGTAGGCATCTTGTGCATAGAGCTTTGTTCACGTGCTAGATATTCCTCTGCGAACTAGGGTTTCGTTGCTGTTGTCGGTGGGGTTAATGTGACGGCTAAAAATAGTTTTTCTTCATTCGCCTAATGTTTTTGGAAGCTTATCATCAGGTTTTAGTGGGTGGATGGGCATGTGAATGCGGTATATACTTACAACTTTTTGACGGGCTAAAGCCCTTTTCTTTCACTTTTTTAAAATTTCCTTTTCGTATGCTTCAGTATTACTTTTGTTGACAGCATACAATGAAATTTGATCCTTTGTTTAGTGCAAGCAACTATCATTACTCGAGCCGAAAAGAAAAGGCAACCAGCCATTTCAACTTCTTTTTAATTGGGTTTGTCTGCAAGAGCTAAATGTAGTCGTTAGCCAAAAGTTAATATGAACTGGATCTCCCCCAAACTCACGAACTAGCATGAAGTATAAAAAAAAAATTTAATCAAATTAACGATATTGTAATTAATTAAAGCTAAAACAAAGGGGTAGAGCACATTAGTTTCACAATTCCTAAGTGTGGTAAACAATATATATTCCACTTTCAAATGAAATAGGTATTCTGTAGCTTTTTTTTTTTTTTAATCTTACTCTAACTCTTAGCTCCCTCTCAGACTTTTACCCTGCCTCTTTGTAGAGCATGAGAATCGAAACCTACGTCTAAAACTAAATGTGCTCACTCCTAGCCCCCTGAAAATGTGGGGAATCGAACTCCCCAAGGTATTTTATAGCTTGACAAGTGGCTTTCTTTTAAACTAAAAGAACTGATGAATGTTAATAATAAGTAAACATAGATATAGTCCACATGTATATGTGTGTGTATGTATGTATAAGATTGGAACTATGAGTAATTGGGAATACATGGTTCACGCGCATAGATCTTATTATATTCGTATCTATATGATCGAATCTACCAACGTAAATGCCCTTTTCTATGTGAAGGGAAACAAGTGGAAAAAGTTCAAATCACAAATATAGATTTGCTCCTCCAATTGACTAGTCTTGATGGAGAACTTAAACCACAGAAAGTTTGTTTGCTTTTGAAACTTGTAGAATCCATGCATATGTTGACCTACCAATCCTAGGGCAAGAAAATGCCCCTAACTACATATATTCGCCAAAGAGACATGATCAAGAGGGTCACATATTCTATAATTTATTAGGCATATAGCCAATGTCGGCCACAATATAATGTTCTAATCCGCATCATTGCCCAATATTCATTTGGGATAAAAATCGTGTGATGTTGGTTCACCCTCTTATCTTTTTCCGCCCCTTTTCTTGCTGCATAACTTTAGTCTTCTCTTCCAATATTAAAAGTCAAATCGTACTGACACATCTAATAAAGACCAAAACACTAATTATATCGTCTCTACCTAGCTAGGGTTTGTCATCATTTGCTGCCACTAATGAGAACAAAGCTACTAACCATTTCGTATAGGATTCGTCCTTTGACCTCTAGGGTGTATCCAAAGTACGATCGTTTTCGATAAGGGTAAATTATAGTTATATTTTAGCATTCCCTTAAGATTTTTCTAACCAAATAATTAATGTAATGTTACATACGTCGATACTTGATTAGTTCTCCAGAAGCAAGAAGTCAACGACGCTATAGTTGTAGTCTTGTTCAAACAAGTACTTAAAAAACATGTTTTATATGCCAGCAGTTGTTGGTAGTGTCGATACGCGGCATTGCTGTAGTCCATAAGCAATTCTAGATGCAGGCTACTAATATTGTAGACATACAACATTTCGCCTATGAATTCAAGCCCCGACGCTGAGGACATTTTTTTAAGTTTAATCCGTCATATTTTCGCTAAAAGAAATGCACAATCAATGATGAGCAAACAAAGGCGCAATTGATGATTATTGATTACTAATATTAAAGAGATTCAGTTTGTTTTGATGAAAATCAACGATATGAAAAAGATTTTCTTGAAAATAATCGTATGTATTGTTCACAAAAATGAATTAACATAATTGATGCATGCATATCCTCTAGCATATGAGATAGTGCATTATATGATGGCCTTTTTTCAATATAGTGCAGTACGTTAATGACTTTTTTAATAAAGTGATTTTTTTGTTGTAATAATTATCGATAAAATACCCTCTTTCGAACTTTAAAGGGGAAATAATGAAAAAAGTTTTAAATCTATTACACTTATGTCAATTCAGTCATATACATTTTAATTTGGCCAATTCAATCCTAAACCTATCGTACTTGCGCCAATTCAGTGCTAAACTTGTTGCATTTATATAGTTCAAATTGTAATTTAGTGATCCATGCATGTATAGCTTATGTAGAATGTACACGAGTACAATAAGCATGTGTATGCAATTCGAATGAGAAAGGAAAAAAAGTTTATATAGCACATTATTTATGTACGAAGCTAATGGCAGTGAGGCATTGATTTTAGGACAAATATTGAGCGCTTAGGCTGTGTAACCATTTTTTTACATATCCCAGGTCTAACAAATTAAGTCCTACTACACATGCCAACGAGACATGAGTCCCACTTGAGACCGGACCAATCTAATATATCATACTAAAAGTAACTTTCACACAATAAATGCATTGATTTAATGAAGGGAGTCTTTTCTTTTCCCAACAAAAATTTAAGAGTTTCTCTAAGAAAAAGTGAAAGTTTAGAGAAAAATTTCTTGCCAATATGTAGTAAAATTGACCTATACATGAGAATGAGAAAAAAAATTTCAAAAAGTTAAGAGAAAAGTATTCAAAATATTAACACATATAAATATTATATCTATCTAGTAATATCTAAAATAACGAGTAGTAAAAATAACTCTATGAGAACGAGAAAGTAATTATACCAATAAATACATGTAAGATTGATTCTATTATGCATGTTGCATGATGTGATATATTCGTAGAAAAAATTTACTCATTTTTGTAGAATAATATGTAGAGAAAAACTGACTAACATGCTTGCAACATAATACACCATAGAAAGTAAAATTACTTTCATTCCATCTGCTACAACATGCATTAAGATAGCATATTATAGTTATTACTTAAACCAAAATAATTATTGAAAAAGAAATGACCAACAATCTAGTCAAATTGAGTAGAAATAATTCCCGATAAATTTCACTTTTGTAAAGTATGATGTAGAGATATTTGGTTATAGTGAATTTAAGTATTAGGCAAATAAGTCCACAAAATTCAATTATCTTCCAGATGATATTTATGATCTTCAAGTGAATTTTTTTTACAATTTCAGGATATTGTCACCGCGCTAAGTATAAAAATACTATTTCCATATAAGTTGGCTGCAGTAGAGAAGTGAACTTAATAAACATAAAATTTTCAAGGAAAACATTATACGTAATATTAGCAATCTACGTAACTTGCAAGGCTTAATTGTGAAAACGCAATCAATTCGATTTTTCTCTTTTCTCAGTATGATACTATCACTACAACTGTGAAGAGTTCTTGCTCGACAATAATTACCAAATCACTTTAAATCTGTCGTGCCTGCCAATCCCTCACAAAACCACAGGTAAGTCCTACACGTGGCTAAATGTTTTTGCCTTTTGCCCAAAGTTAACAGGCTACAGCTTCGATGAAATGGCAATATCTATTATATCTTGTAAAGTTGCGCCCAAAAGAATAATGTAAAGCGACGAACTCCATCTTGTACGTTATTTTTGGACAGCAATGTGGGAAAAACTAGTTACGGGAATACTCAGATATAGTCGGTACACAAAGGGTTCCTGGAAATTGAAATGGCAAAGCATCTCAAGGCCTCGCAGGCCAGGGCAAAGCCGAAAGCGGTTCTTGGTCTTTAAAGGAAACCTTTGTGGCCCTCTAGAGAGTTTTCTCAGACCGAATCAAAAGCTTATGATAAAGCGACCTTTGAACGAGCCACCAGTCCGGTCGCATCCTGATAAAGGAAGGACTCGATTCATAGAATGCGAAACAAAGCAGTGGGCTGGCTGTTCAGCTTAGTATGAACAAGGTTTTGCGAAAGGAAGCTTCCTCTAGGGTTAACCAGCCAGGTTGCTTCAGAGGCAAAACAGCAAAGATTCTCCAAAGCACTCGATTTCTGTTGAAGAATTCAAAAAGATCCCAAATGTTTGTTTGGGAAAGAATGACTTCACTGAATCACGAGGGCGATTTCGCTGTCGCCTCCATCATCATTGTTCATTAATACAGCGTCATGATAAAAGGGAAAAGGCGAAAAGATTGGTCGCGGTTCAAGTTTCAACAACCATGACTTCGAACAGTCCAAAGCAACGGTTTTGCATGGCCTTAAACCGCCATTTTAGCCGTGCTAGCCGTCTCGAGTTCTAGCCAAGACGCAACTCCGATCAAAGCCCCGAAACAACAAAGATCGGAATTAGGCATGTCCAAGGACAGGGGAAGTAGGATCGGGATGCTCGAGCCACGAGGCCCCAGCCTGGAATGGAGTTTGGCGGGAAAATTGTTTAAAAAGTCATAAACCTATTGAACGGCGGTCAATTCAGTTATAAACTTTTCAATTTTGCCAATTCAGTCCTAAACCTTTTAAAAAGTTATCAATTCAATTCTAAACCTTTCAATTGTACCAATTTAGTCTCCAACCTATTAACTATTTGCCAATTTAGAATTAACCTTTTAACGAATTGCCAATTTAGTCCTTCCAGCTAATTTTTGCCGGAAATCACTGACGTCAGCATCGGCCGTCCTACGTGACGCTGACGTGGATAATTTTTTATTTTTTTTAAGAAAAATCCGAATTTCTTTATTAATTATATTATTTTTATTCCTTTCTTCTTTTTTTTTTTTTGTTTTCCTTTCTTCTTCTTCTTCTTTGTTGAGCCAACGAGTCGTCGGCGAAGGTGGCCAGCCACTAGGCAAGGGCCGGTGAAGGTGGCTAGCTACTGGGCAAGGGCCGCCAACCCCCACCTGCCTAGGGGTGAGGGTCGCAAAGCCCTCACTATGGCCAGTGAGGGCTTGGGCGAGGGCTCTCGACGCCCTCACTGGCCGCAGCGAGGGCTCGCGAACCCTCACCAAATCCGACTAGGGCCGCGACGCCTTTACCAGATCTGGTGAGGCGAGGGCGTCACGGCTTGGACGACGCCCTTGCCTAGGCCATCACCGGCCATAGAGAGGGTGAGCAAGGGCCGCAACACCCTCGCTATAGCCCGCGAGCGAGGGCTTGGATCCCTTGCCTAGGGGCCAATGGGGGTCGTCGGCCCTTGCCTAGTGGCCGGCCACCTCCGCCAGCTTGGCCGGTAACTCGCCGGCTCAACGAAGAAGAAAGGAAAAAAAAAGAAAAGAATAAAAATAAAATAATCAATAAAAAAATAAAAAAAATTCTATTTTAAAAAAATAGAAAATTATCCATGTAGGTTGGCCGGCGTCGATTGGACCACCACGTCAATGATTTCTAGTCAAAATTAGTCGGAAGGACTAAATTGGCAATTCATTAAAATGTTTAGGACTAAATTGATAAATAGTCAATATGTTAATGATTAAATTGGGAAGAAAGTTCTGCAGACAAATGCTAGTGATGACTATTGGGTTGTCGTTCTATTCGAAAAAATTGATGGCAAACGTAAGAGCTGCCGAAGCTATTCTGAATTGGCAATCAGAAAATGCTCTGGCACAAAATAACGTTCTCAAGACAATTGATACAAAATTGTCAATTGTCCAAACCCGTCTTGCTTAAACTTCTTTTCTCCTAAGAGAATTCTGCTAATAATGAAAATAATTCTGGTTGATTTCCATCCCGGTTGGATGCTAAGATTGAGAAAAAAGGTCTAGGTTTATGACTAAATTAACAACTTTTAAAAAGGTTTAGAACTGAATTGGCAAAATTGAAAGGTTTATGACTGAATTGATTGCCATATAATAGGTTTAGGACTTCTTGAACAATTTTCCCGAAGTTTAGCCGTTAAGTGTGGGCCGAGCCTTCAACCACCGGAGCTCGATGGGTTTTCCAAAGAAAGTAAGCAACTACTGTAAAAAGTTCAGTTTCGAAAATATCTAGGAAACTCGGGGTTTGGAAACAAAACAAGAGATGCAGTTGTCACCGAACAATTTTAAGAAAATCTAGATTGATTGGACACCTAGATGAACATGCGACTGCACCGATCCTTCGCAAAAATCGAAGAAGCTACGAGCTGGCGGCAGTGGGCTCCGGGCCTTTGTGGCCAAGCACTCGGTTGATCATATTGGGCATGAACCAGGCGCCTAGGTGACGTTTTGGATCCTTCGAAATTTGAGATTTAAATATAGTACTTGTTGACCAATATTCGGAGTATTAAGCAATAGAGTCTCTTGAGAGTGTTTGAAGGTTTGTCTCTTGAGTTTTAATGAGTGAAAAGACAAATTATGGTGAGCAAAACTGTTGACACCTATTTTTAATTGCCCAAAATTAATTACACAAAAATTTAGGAATTAATGTCCTTAATTCCTAAGCAAAAAATTATTTAGTTTCTAATTGCATTGCATATAGATATTAGGCATATTTGCATTAATAGGGCCTATTAGAGCATATTTTCCTAATTAATTTTCAAAAAAAAAATCAAATTCAAAAAATATATATTAAAAATTAATTTTTTAAAAAAAAAGATCAGGCTGAGACTTGGGCCAGCCCAGCCCAGTTCAGCCTTTCCTCCTCCGAGTCATCTTGCCACTCAGCCCAGCCTCTCTCCCTCTCTCCTCTTCCCCTCCCCGTTGCCGTGGAAGCGAGAAACAGAGGAGCAAAACATCTCCTTTGCACCGGCCTAAAATGGCCACCAAAGTCAAGCCAATAGAGTAGGCCGGTGTAGAGCGATTTAATGGAGCAGAGAGTGACGTCGTCGGGGGATATACAGGTCAGTGAGAGGATAGAGAGAAGGAGGGGGGGCGGGTTCGGTTTTGGACAGCCCTGAACACAGAGAGAAACCGGGAGAGACCTAGAGAGATTGAGAGAGAATTAGAGGGAAAGAGAGAAGAGAGAGGAGCCTCAGAGCGTCTTGCAGGTCCCAGTCGGTCTCGCCGTCTCCAGCAAGCCGACCGGCAACCCCTGGAGGCACCTCCCTCGGTCGGCCGTTTGAGAGAAAAAAAAAAGAGAACGGAACAGAGAGAGAAGGGAGAGAATAGGGAGAGAGTGAGAGCAAACCGAGGGTTCCTCGGCCGTGACAAGGAGCCCGTCGCCTCGCCAACACCCCCAGACCAACCGGAAGCTCCTCCAGTCTCGTCGCCGACCGGCGAACCTCCCTCGGTATCATTTTGCTCTGTTTTGCCCTGTTTTTGTGCTCGATTTGGCCGGGACCTGTGCCGGTCGTTTCGCGCGAGTCCCGGCCCATATCGTCGTCCCCCACCGTGCATACATCATCAACAAAGGTAAGCTAGGCCGTCGGAGCCGACCAGGTCGCCAGAACAGATTGAAATCTTCCATTTTTGTCTCTGCACGCCAGGTGTTCAATAAAATACCTCAAAGAGGCCGGGTTTGATTCGATCGCCGGCCGGCGAGCAGGCGGTCAGACGGCGACTGAGGCAAGCGGTAAAGCTTGGTGGCAACTCTCAGGGACCGGATTCAGGTCGGCGCCGGTCTGGGTCATCCGACGGAAGGCCAATTTTGGCTCCGCCAACGAGCACACAAGGGTCAACCCGACCCGGGTAAACCAACCCAACTCGGGTCAATGCCCTAGGTCGGATCCGTTGACCCGGGTCAATTCCGAGCCGGATCAACTGATCCGACCCGGGTCAATGCCCTGGGTCAGATCCGTTGACCCGAGTCGATTCCGACCAACTCGGATTCGCGACCCGACCCTGGTCAATGCCTGGGGTCGGCCCGTTGACCCGGGTCGGATTCGACCCGACCCGGTTTAATATTTTATTTTATTTTATTTAAAAAAATTTTAAATTTTTTTCTTTTTTTCTTTTCTTCTTCTTCAGCATTATTATTTTTTCTTTCGACAAAAAATTTTCAAATTTTAAAAAAATGAATGAAAAGACCTTTTTTTTATTTGTTTATGCAATATATGTAAATATTTTAATTTATTGCTATATCATTATGCATGTTATTGTCTTGTTTAAAATAGACAAATCTAAGGCTGCGCAGTAGTATTTTGCATATATTTTTTTATTTATTACTGTTGTATTATTATGCATGTTTTTAATACAATTGCATGAACTGTTATGTTTTGAATGTCATCTGACTTAGTTAGGATTAGAACCTAAGGCTGCATTTTTATCTTGACTGCTGATCGTTTATGATTATACACTCGTTTGATCACCTCACATGTTAGGAGAAAAAGTCCTAAAATCAATCCAAATTGCTTGACAAATGTTTTTCAAAAAAAAAAATGAACAGGGTAAAGAGGTACCGAAATGGCATTAGTTATTCAACTAATGTAACCAAGTCCCCGAACTCAGTTAATTTCTAGTTCGCAGGAATAGGGTGATTCTCCCATCACCTTATTTGGATTTCTAATCGACCCACCCCAAATTGATTAGTGACGACTCTTCGATATAAACCACTTACATGTTAAATACTTAATCCTAAGTCGCGATATGGTATGGGCTTGGGAGAGCTCGAGTTAAGTCATGAACCTAGACTTAACATGTACCAGGCGAGCCCCCCTTCTTTTTGCACATGTTCGATAAAAAGGATCGGGAGGTCGGTCGCAACAGAAATATACTGAGTGAGTTGAGTATAACTAGGATTTGGGATTGAGAGATATAGAATAAGTTTGTAATCTCTGCTTTGTTAGAATTTTTCGTCTAAAAGGTTAACTGTTATACGAAGGTGTATGTCTCCCTTATTTAGTTTGGAATGATCATGATGATCATTCTGGTAAATAAGTACCCAATTCGAGACCAAGAAATGAAATCGAGTTTAAGCAGGAATGATTATGGAGCTTAAATTTTCACTTTTCTCGATGGGAATATATTGATTATCCAGAGTCGCAATAAGACTATATACAATCAATTTGGTTATCTGGTTTAGGAATAGACTAGTTGAACTTTAGCGGCACCCTTTCGTACCTCTACGAAACCTACTTCCATGTCCCACTTTGTCACAAGATATATCAAAAGTATGAAACTTGCAATGTTACATTTATAAATGACTGGTAAATTGAAACTGCATTGCACATGCCGAGACAATATATTTTCTTTAATGTGTATAGAAATCAAATTTGTTTAATCGTAATATGAGGATTCTTTATTTGACTGTGAGTTTACTTAACTAAAACTAGTTCCTGCTCCCGATTCAATATGGAAGTGGACGATTTTTAGTAAAGAATATGGATATGAATTTCAACAGCGAGGATGTGTGCTCATAAAAATAAAAGACTTGTTAGATAACCGCTCGGAGATATCGAATTTTTATTACTCATGATATGTATTGTCTTCTGTACTTTTTTTCTATAATGAGATGACGCACGGGTGTTTTTGTTATATAAAAAGTGGATGCCGAATTTGAAAATTAGATTAGGTTTACATATGTGTGTATATGTATATAAGCTTTAATTGAAGGTGGTATTGGAAACGGAAAATTTGACTAATTCTTTTTTAATCTGTCCTCTTGGTAATGGAGATTACCGAATGCGTAGTATATACCTTGTACTGTTCGTAGCCAACCCATTTTCTCATGCATTATTAGGGAAAAGGGGGTGCTTTTGTCATGATTTAGGATGAAAACATGGGTCCATTCTTTAGCCAAGGCACCCAAAAGACCAAGCCCACAAGCAATCTGCTTCTGCTGAAACTCTCTTCAACATGATTGGGTTTTGTTCTAATTGGGCCATGATGATGATGGACACCAAGCGTAGAGGCTCAGCCTGGTTTGATCCCTGGAGATGGAACAACTTCTGACCTTTGGCAAACAATCATATGTTAACGTTTGAGAATGACGTGCTTAAGGATGGACCTTGGCTTGTCGATGGTGGATTTCTATCGCTTTGGAAATGGGTTCCCAAGTTTCAGCCATCCACTGCTTCAATGTTTGAGAAAGGCAGCCAATCTTGTGGGACCACCATTGAGGATTGATCTAAAAACAGCAGGCAGCGAGAGCGGGGAGCATGCTCGATTTCGCATTCCAGTTTCAATTACTGAACCGCTTCAAAAAAATATGTTTGATTAGATGGAAGACGGCTCGCGCTCCTACACAAAGGACGTGAGAGTCTCTGCTTCCACTGAGGAATTGTTGGCAATGAAAAGGATAGTTGCTCGGATTTTTGAACGAATCACCCAAGCCTGCTGGCGGCGACAGAGAACTGCTCAGATGGCGGAGCTGCTAACCTTTGTTGCATGAATGCAGGAGATTGTTCGCGGAGCTGCAGCATTGCAGAATTGAGCACATTCTCAGGGAAGCTAATGGGGAGTGCGGATGCATTGGCAATACCGGGAAAAGAGCAAGATGGACGGTTTGTCATGTATTTCCACTCCAGATCTTACTTATTAGGGAATTATATTGTCTAAAGAATCCAGTGGGAGAGACTATATCTCATAATGTAACTTGACTAATTTAGTTGAATGAAAGTTCATTGTTTACTAAACCAACAAAAAACTTCCAACCCCGACCCCAAACCCGACCCTGACCCGGCTTTAATGACACGTCCACTATACTAGCTATGGAGGGGACTCAAAACCGGATGGCAGAAGGTGCTTCAAACCATGAACAGGACTATTCAAAACACACAAATATTAGCATTTGCTAATATGCTCAAAAGACTCAACCTGACTCATATCGAAAATTTCAGGTCTTTTCAGGTCAGATGTCCTTCTGATAATAGGTGAAAAAAAAGGGCACCATTACATGCTTGAAAAACATCAAACATTTAACAAAAAGAGAAACCTAAACAATAAACAGCTCCCCTCCCTCCCTCATCACTGCCGCCTCCTCCCTCGCCCTCTCCGACGCCATCTCCCTCACCTTCACCGTCATGTCCGCCGACCCAAACTCCTTCCCCATCAACCCCTTTAGCTTCTCCAAGAAGGCTTCCTTAGGGTAGCCCTTTGCCCTTTGGCTCGTCAGCCTCCTTTGTTCGCCTCCACTCGACATCCATGTTCGACGGCTTCGGCCGAGTCAAGGAAAGCCAGGACTGGCGGTCACAAGCTCAAAGCGGCATTGCCTCTCAATGGGGAACATGTCAGGGACAATTGTGGCTTTTGTCTATCTACTAAAGCCACGACCGCCTCCTCTAGATCAACGCTCACCTTCGACCTTTGTCGAAGCCGTTGTCCATGGTCATTTAGCTTTCCATGCAGTCTAGATCTTGATATGTCCTTGGACATCCAGATCTCCAAAGCTACGTCCACACTCAAGCTTTGCTTCTCTCCTTTATGGCGTCCTAATCTCAACGAGATCGGCGGTCATGGAGGCCCATTGTCTCTGGATCAGGAGACACTCGAGATATGAAAGTTAAAAGAGACACTCCCGACCTGAACTTGAAAACAAGTGAAAAAAGTGACTACGGGTGGTTAGGCTTTAGATTCATTAAAAACCCACTTTGTATTGGATCTTACTACTCAAACCCATATCGATCCATTTAGAAAAACTTAGCTAACTCGTATATGGTCACACATGTCACATATGGATTAATAAACGAATCTTCAATCCATTTTGACACCTTTCCGTTTCAATAAGAACCACCTTTTGCCTTTGGAATCTTGTAGGTCAGATCAAAGAAAAAGAAAAACAAAATCTTGCAGACGATATGAAGAGTGTCCTGTCATTAGTCTTCCTGGCAGGCATAAGCAACAGCACCTTCCTCTACATCGCAAGTGTGTCCGTGCCTGGCGCAATTATTGGTGATTGATTCCGACAGATTTGCGGGAACAAGGACGAGCACGAGACGCCTCCAACACCGGCCGTTTCATCGAATGAAAGGGATTTGATGTGAAACCGGTTCGACATGCCCAGCGTCTGGAAATGGAATTGGGACAGACACAGTGGAATCATCTTCCCCGTCCAAATCCTAATGAGATAGTAAATGGATTTTGGAATTTCGACCAGCGAAAAATGGCTTGTTGGGATCAATTGCTCAAAACCTTATAAAACTCGAAATGAGTTTGGCAATTTTATAATCAGAAAACCGATGTCCGAACTCGATATGCATTAATTTCTGGGATTCCTTATTTCATTCACGATCCTTATGTGATTAAGTAAATATACGTTGTTATTGTAAAACCAAAACCGAAGTAACGATAATCTACTAATGACAACCGCCTTCTTCGCTTGACTATCTATTATTAATTTTATGATTCTGTAATAGTTAATCTTAAACTTTTGGAGATTTAATACGCGAATTTCCAACAAATGGTTATGTTTGTAAATTTGAAGTGATTTATTTTCTTAGTCTATCGTGAAGTATCTGTTTACTAAGAAGGTACGATGGTAGGTTGCAGGTACCTGATTATTTTAGCGAGGCAAGTTTGGGATTTTATATCAAACTCGTGATGGATTCAGGATGGATTCGAGAACGATCGAAAATTAATGAGTTAGATTTGAGGGGAGATCAATAATTCCAGATCCGTCCCGCTTCCATCGACAACCGATGATTATGTGTGAACACAAAAAGGTACAAGTTCCTGTGACGATTGCAAGCGCTGCGTGCTTCATGCCTCTTACATAATCTATTTGGGCGTCTCCCCGACGAGTTCAACTTCATGCCTCCCTTCCTTGTTATGCTTTTTCTCATCTGTAATCCATCAGTCAAGTCATATGCTGGGGATCCATCACTCCTTGTATTTTTAACTGGCAAATGTTTACAAACGTTAAGTACATGCAAAAATTGACATTTAAAAGGTTTCACAGGACCGCCATATTACAAATATTGAATTATTAATTAGTGGAAAAATAAAGATTTAATACTATGCTAGGTAATTGATTTTAATTTTCCCTTTTCTCTATTTATGGTACCGGAATACCCAATAGATGAAAAAGGAAAAGAAAAAGAAAAAGAACTGAACGAATGAATGAATGCATAACAAAAGCAGAGGAAAAGAGGGCCAAGCTGAACAAATTATCATGAATGAATGACAAAGACAAAAGACAAAAACCAATTATCATGAGGATGGAGAATGGTAGTTGTAAGCCCACTCCTCCCATCTACCAAGCTATATTGCACAAATTGATTGTACATTCTCCAAAATCTATCTACATCGTTGAATTCAACGATCAGTCCACGATATCTAATGATTCAAATATACACAAAAGTCCATGCACCCTGTTGCCAATCCACACGTTAACTTTTCTTTTTAGGGATAAGTGCACTGAAAATTTTAAAATTTATTACGAAAATATAATTGAGTTCTAAAAACTTTCAAAAAGTCGATCAAGTTCTAAAACTTATCGTGAAAATGCAATCGGGTCTTAAAATTTTTTAAAAGATGCAATTAACGGAAGGACTTTAATTGAACCAAATTTAACAAGTTTTAGGATTTAATTATAGTTATTAAAAGTTTTAGTACTTAATTGTACTTTCGTAACAAGATTTAGGATTTGCATAGCACTTATCTCTTCTTTCTACTTACGCTTGGTAACTGGAGAAGGTGGAAAATACCAAAAGCAAGCTCCTCAAAAATCAAACTTACGAGGAAAAAGAAAAGGAAAATGAAAAAAAAAATAATCTTGAGAATGAAACACGAACTGCCACAACTAAAATCGTAGAAGATATTAAAGGTCAACGTCACAGCCAACCCAGAAAAAAGTACCAAAGCCTAATATATCTCCATTGAACTCCATAACCAAAAGGCAAAACCTCTCTCTCTCTCTGTGCAATGCCACCTCGGCAACCCGACGTACAGCAGCCGCTCCTGCACGGCGCCGCCGACCCGGACGAGGCGGCGTACGACCCGGCCCAGAAGATCCACGTGGTGGGCATCGGCGATGAGGCCGGCGGGGAATCCGACTCGGGAGCGCCGCCGCCCTTCTCGTGGAGGAAGCTGTGGCTCTTCTCGGGCCCGGGGCTCCTCATGAGCATAGCCTTCCTCGACCCGGGGAACCTGGAGGGCGACCTCCAGGCCGGCGCGGTGGCCGGGTACTCGCTGCTGTGGCTGCTGATGTGGGCCACGGCGATGGGGCTGCTGGTGCAGCTGCTGGCGGCACGGCTCGGCGTGGCCACGGGGCGGCACCTGGCGGAGCTGTGCCGGGAGGAGTACCCGACGTGGGCGAGGCTGGCGCTGTGGTTCATGGCGGAGGTGGCGCTGGTCGGAGCCGACATACAGGAGGTCATCGGGAGCGCCATCGCCCTCAACATTCTTAGCAATGGGTTCTTGCCACTTTGGTCTGGCGTCATTATTACCGCTGCTGATTGGTAATTTGTGCAACTCTCCTCGAATTTTGTGCCTCTTCTTATGTTCATTTTTCTGGAGCAATTTATTTTCATCGATTCACATCTCATTTTTCGCAAAATTTTTGTTTCTTCTGGGCTAAATTATCTTGGAATCGGATGGCATATGCACTGGATTTCTCGAAGGTTGTAAAGAACAGATCTTCAGAACTCACTTTTGATGCAGAGTAAAGTTGACTTGAGTATTTAAGTATTACATGAGCATGTTTGAGGAATTCAATGGTTTGGCCCACTCTGAAGCTATAATTTTAGCAGGGACAAATTGCTATTTTTTATACTAATTATGTTGTTTCACAGCAAAGAGGATGTCTTAGCACTGTTGCATTGCCTGCAGATTTATGGTATTGGTGATCAATGAATATGATCCGTCTGTAGGAAACTAATCAAATGGATGATTCTGTTCTCAGCTGTAGTCATTGGTCGTTGTTGTTCGTTTATTGGTGAATCCAGACTTCAAACTGAAGTTTCCTTCATTCTTCTGCTGTAGCTTTATCTTTCTGTTCCTCGAGAACTATGGTGTGAGGAAATTGGAAGCAGTCTTCGCTGTTCTCATTGCGGTGATGGCGCTCTCGTTCGCGTGGATGTTTGGCGAAGCGAAGCCGAGCGGAGTTGAACTACTTCTTGGTAAAATATATTAGCTGCAAACGGTAGCAATCAATTGCTGCATCAGTAAGTTTCTCCAAATCATACACCAGTTTAGGACATGATCAGTAGAGCTCTCTTCTTCACAGGCATTTTGATTCCGAAACTCAGCTCTAAGACGATCACGCAAGCGGTGGCAGTTCTGGGCTGCATCATAATGCCCCACAACTTGTTCTTGCACTCAGCCCTCGTGCAGTCCCGTGAGATCGACCGCACCAAGAAAGGCCTGGTCCAAGAAGCCATCAACTACAACACCATAGAGTCCTCTGCCGCGCTTGCTGTCTCCTTCATCATCAATCTCTTCGTTACAGCCGTGTTCGCAGAGGGGTTCTATGGGACCGCCCTCGCCGACAGCATTGGCCTCGTAAACGCTGGGAATTACCTCCAGGAGAAGTTTGGCGGCGGTGTCATTCCGATTGTGTACATATGGGGGATTGGTCTATTAGCTGCTGGGCAGAGCAGCACTATAACCGGGACCTATGCAGGGCAGTTCATAATGGGGGGGTTTCTCAATATAAGGCTGAGGAAATGGGTGAGGGCGCTGATCACACGCAGCTGCGCGATCGTGCCGGCAATGATCATCGCGCTCATGTTCGACACGTCGGAGGACAGCTTGGATGTCATGAACGAGTATCTCAACGTGCTTCAGTCCGTGCAGATCCCGTTCGCGCTCATTCCACTTCTCTGCTTGGTCTCCAAGGAAGAGCTGATGGGGAGTTTTCGGATCGGCCCCTTCCTCCAGGTATATCGCCGAGTTTCGCTTCGAATTCCCGACGTTCTAGTTTGGAATTGTAAATACCCAGATGAATCCGATAAGCAAATCATTCACACACGTGATTGCTTCACTCTACGAATTTCATATCAACCCTCATAATTAGTAAATTGCATTCTGCCGTTAGGTGATCGCTTGGCTGGTGGCTGCACTGGTGATGGCGATCAACGGCTATCTTCTGGTGGACTTCTTCTCAAGCGACGTTGAACTAGGAGCCATTTTTGGCACTGTGGTGGGTGTCATTGCGGTCGCGTACATTTCGTTCATAATTTACCTTGTTCTGAGGAGAATCGACCTTTCCGCTCTGCGCGATTTGTCACGGCCAAAAACAGTCGTCGCTAACATGGAGGACCTGTAGTTGCTCATCTTCGGGTCACCGTGAACATAGCATATCTCTGATTTTCACCGTAGTTTTGATGGCTATGCGAATTGACACGACAGATCGACATGACAGGGCATTCTTATATTCGGCACAAACAGGCACTCCATGAACAGCGTACACGCTTCAGATGTATGAAGTGCCTCAAAGTAGTCGTTGAGATGGGGTTAACTACAATGGTTCGATCTAAACAAAAGCTCATTCCGTGATTATTGCTTCAATCTTGTCATTGACACCTGCAACTTTCTGTACTTTTAGGATTTAACGAGAAACATAGCATATTTTTTTCCCGGCCCAATTCCCTAAAAAACCCCCAACTTTAACCTTTGTTCCAATTATATCCCAAACTTTTTTTTGTCTCATAAAAAACCCTCAACTTTTAGTTTTGTCCCAAATCTACCCAGTCAACTTTTCGGCCAATTTTTTAATATTATTTTTTATTTTTTCTTTTCTTTTATTTTTCCTTTCCTTTATTTTTTTTTGTTTCACCTTCAACCTCCGGCCAGTCGCCGGTTCGGCGACCGGCCGGAGGCTGGGGCCGGCGAGGCTCGGCCCCGCCGGCGACTGGCGAGGTCGGCCTCGCCCAGCAACGGCGAGGCCGAGCCTCGCCAGCGGCCGGCGGGGCCGAGCCTCGCCAGATCCGGCGAGGCTCGGCCCCGCCGGCGCCTGGTGAGGTCGGCCTCGCCCAGCAACGGCGAGGCCGAGCCTCGCCAGCGGCCAGCGGATGCTCTCGAGCTAGGGACCGGCACCGGTAGCAGCTGGTGGTTCGATTGCCGTCGCGAGGGGGCGAATTTCAGCTCCGAGAAGTGAGGCGGGTGGGCGGCGGCGACCATGTACAAGAACCAGCTGCAGGAGCTAGCGCAGCGGAGCTGCTTCAACCTCCCCTCCTACGCCTGCATCCGGGAAGGCCTCGACTACAGGCCGCTCTTCAAGGCCGCCGTGAACTTCAACGGCGAGACCTTCGAGAGCCCCATCTACTGCTCCACCCTCCGCCAGGCCGAGCACTCCGCCGCGGAGGTCGCCCTCCACTCCCTCGCCACCCGCGGCCCTTCCCACTCCCTCGCCGCTCAAATCCTCGTGAGCTTCCCGTTTGGCCCTCCCTCGTCTCGAGCTATCCGGTCGCCGTTGCTGGGCGAGGCCGACCTCACCAGGCGCCGCGCGGGGCCGAGCCTCGCCGGATCTGGTGAGGCTCGGCCCTGCTGGCCGCTAGCGAGGCTTGGCCTCACCGTTGCTGGGCGAGGCCGACCTCGCCAGTCGCCAGCGGGGCCGAGCCTCGCCGGCCGCCAGCCGCCGGCTCGGCCTCGCCGTTGCTGGGCGAGGCCGACCTCGCCAGTCGCCGGCGGGGCCGAGCCTCGCCAGCGGCCGGCGGGGCCGAGCCTCGCCGGCCCCAGCCTCCGGCCGGTCGCCGGACCGGTGACTGGCCGGAGGTTGAAGGTGAAACAAAAAAAAAATAAAGGAAAGGAAAAATAAAAGAAAAGAAAAAATAAAAAAATTCGAAAAAATAAAAAATAATATTAAAAAATTGGCCGAAAAGTTGACTGGGTAGATTTGGGACAAAACTAAAAGTTGAGGGTTTTTTATGAGATAAAAAAAGTTTGAAATATAATTGGGACAAAGGTTAAAGTTGGGGGTTTTTTAGGGAATTGGGCCTTTTTTTCCCCGGTCTAGATTGACTTTTACCTTTTATTTTAACCCAAATCTAAATAATGCAGCTCGCGCACAGTGGCTTCTTTTAAAATAGGTAAGTCCTCAAACTTTTACAGCACTCTAGTGTTCACACCAGCGTCGCATATAATGTTTCATAATTTTCTAAAAGCTTAAACAATATTTTAAGTTTTGGTGGGATATTATTGCCATTGTTTGAGTACAAACAAACATTGTAGCAAATTACTAAAAAGAAAAATAATTTTTGGTATAATATTCAAATTAGTTTTTGGAATATATGATAATGATCAATGTTGTACTCTCATTAAAATAAGTTTAGGGACAACATCGGGTATTTTTATATAGTTCAAAGATTAAATTGAACATGTACTGAAAGATCATAGATCATATTAAACAAATCAAAAATACAAGGATGATATTACATATTAATTTAAGTAATAGTTTAAAGATCACGTTGAATAAATTAAAAAATTTAAGTATGATATTATATATTAAATTAAAATTTATGAATTAATTGTGTAATTATTCCGTTAGAAAGATATGACCATTGTGTGGTCCCGTCATCATGATGCTGACAGGAGCCCACTGATTTGCAACTCATCTCAATTGGTCATGTACCCCTGTCAATAGTTAGAGCGCAATGAAGTCCCACTCTACCTTCCTCAGTTAATTGTTGCATGATGGGTCATCGAATTCCATCGCAATGAAAGTCTTGTCATCCTATCGACATCCTGTCGACATGCTTACTGTTATAGATAGGCATGCCCCATGTGTATATATATACATATATAAATATATTTATTGATTTATTTATTTGTTTCTTTTTTACTGAAAGCCTAATACGACTTTATTATAGTTAACGTCACAACTAATTAGACTTGGCAGTCTTAATTATTAAAAAAATAGGGGAAAGGCTTTGTCTTTTAATAAGATGGAGAAATCTCACGATCCTTATTGCTCAATCAACAAAGCTTATGAGATGTTCTCACTCACATGTCACAGAGTCTTACTTTTTCGGGAGATACGAATTTGGAAAGCTATTTCTAAAATAAACAATGTGAGACCGCCCTCCAGGTATAAAATCCAAGGCGATGTCTCTGTCGCACTCCCAACTCACAAGAATAGGGGTAATGACACGGCCATCCTTTTACTTAAAGGACGGAACCTCAATTGTAATCATAACTCGACTTGACATGGAAATATATACATCCATATACATCCGATAATATTTGACAAAAAGTCATCTGGTTACAACATCAAAGCCTTTTATAGTCCATCAAAAAGAATATGTACATATTAAGAATCCGCCAACCCAACATCCATCAATAGACATAAATACAACTCCAACGAACAACTAAATCCAGCAAACTCAACTCAGTCACATACAGCTAACTAAATTCATATCCAAAAATCAACCCCAAAAATTCCTCGTCGATATGGCATTCGTACTATTGGTCACTAGCCGAAAAACCTGAAAAACATTGAAGACAAAATGGACGAGCAACTACATCCTAGTAAGTAATACATCTCTTCTAAGTTGATTGAACATTTACAATGCATCTTTATAAACCGATATCAAAACTTATCTCAATACAATGTGTAATATACATACAGGATCCAATGAGTTATATCACTTTAAACTAATCATATAAATATCAGAAATATTTCTTTAATCAACATATATTAAAACAAATATTAATGGTCGATCCCATTGATCAATCTCAATCAAATCAAACGTCGATGGTCCTTGACTAATATAATGTTCAACATCTAACTATGGTCACAATTTAACAAATGTGATAGAGGCGACAGAGACTATCCCCATTGGCTAGGTCTACCACCTATATCAGTTGGTGGTTCGGCCTACGAGGACATCCTAAAATAGTATGCATACTTATCCCCTCAAAGTGTTTTAATCTTAGTGACATGAACATAATTTATCAACCTCAATCTCAATTAACCCACAATCAACACCATAAACCATTTCAAAACTCAAGCTCAACAACCAAATACTATCACTTTTGACGATTCAATATTTATCAACTTACCTTTCATAAATTGTATTAATAAACCATGAGCTTCAGTGCTTCTTTCATAGAAGGTATTGCAAATTGTTATAATAATTAAATATTAAACCATGCATTCATTTAACAGTTTTAGCTTTTAGAATAGTTGACAATTATTTCACAAAATCTCACATGGTATCAGAGCAGGATCCCTTCAGTAGGTGAGTGAGTAGAAGAAAACATGTGGTCTACCTAAGAGGGCAGGGAGTGAATCATCGGAGCCAAAGAATGCTTGGACGAAGTGCGGCTCTCGACTTGCTTCTGAGATGACAATGAGGGTACAGGAAAGAACTGATTCATCATTGAATAGGGAAAACGTTCCTAGATCTATGTGGTGAGTCTCGAGATGGGTATGCTACCATGTTATCAATAAGGAGAAAAACCTCCATTGATTTGCCAAGATCATGAGAATTCCAAATTAGGCAAAGAATGGTGTTGCCACAATGGTGTTGCCAAAATGGTGCAGTTGGCGAAAAATGTCACACTTGTTTGGGAAAGCACAAGTAACCGAGGGTGCTGAACGACTCTAATCGAGAAAAGCCACTAGTGGAGAGAAATTGTTTTCTTGGACGAGGGTCCACCACTCATGTAAGTCCTGAAAAAGCAGCTTTGATGGTGAGACTTGATGTAGGGAAGTGACAGAAGAGCCCCCAACGAGGACGTTACGGAATTGAGTGGGGAAGAATATTACAGACTGTGATTCTCTCATACTCATGTACCATTGTGACCCGTGCTTGGGGTTTTTGGGTGAAGAATGAGGACACAAAATGGATGAAATACAACTAAGTCATGAAAGTGGTGTCGGGATGGTATCAACTCAAACCGTGATCAACATATACTTTCCCATTTCAAATAAGATTGATCCATATTTTATGCTATAAAAATGTCATTTTGTAAATCATAGTATATCCAATTCATATCACTTTCAAAATATGAGTTTACAAATTTAAAAAAGAGATAATACTCACTTGGGAAAGCTGAAAACCAACCTATGAAACTTACTTGAACCAACGAACACGAATGCCCATCGATTAATCGAAAAACGATATAAAAAATCCGACTAATATTCTAATGAGTGACTCGACCAATTACACTTATTCATCGATAAAATGACACTTACGCACTAACAAGAAACCCGTTTATAGTAAACATTCATCAATCTCCATTACGCGTATTGTCTGTTACGCGCGTGTAACTCGAATGCGAAACTTCAAAATTTGTTCCGATCAAATTGTACTTCAGAATCGATTTTTGTCCAACCCTAAAGCCCCATAACATCCTAAATTATTTTTTTTCATATAAATTTATAGCTTGGTAGCTCCAAAATCGGATTTCGTAGCTCAAAATTCACATAACTTCGAATTTACAATCTAACTTCAAAAATTACTCCAATTAAATGAAAAATAGGCTTGAATACATACCAAGCATTGCAATTTGAAGTTGATTCAGCTTATGAAGACGTCTGGATTGATTAAGCGTGAACATTTCTCTATCCTCTCTCCTTTTCCTCTTTCCCTTTCTCCACCGACGAGCTTCACTTCCTCTTCCCTTTCTTTGGTTTTGTGGCCACCGCTTCTCTCTTTTCTTTATGCTTCATTTGCGTCGAAGCTGCTGAAGGAAATGGGAGAATGGGTTACATATGGGCTGAGGTCATTATACTATACTTGGGATCGGGCATGTTGAGCCATATTATTAGTCTTTTTAAGACTCAATTCGTTTCATGGAAAATGTGACATTTTCGGAAGTCATTTTCCGGGAAAATATCAATATTTTCTGATATTCCGCTAAAACCTGAAAATGAAATGGAAAATATTTTTTGCCGTTCAGTATGGAAAATCTGATTTGATTTTCTACCTCGCACTCCTTTTAATATTATTTTAAAAAAATATTCGAATTTTAAATATTTTTATTTTTTAATAATTTTTCATATTTCTTTTCTTTTCTTTTTCTTCTTTTTTTCTCTCTTCTTCCTTCCTTTGCCGGGCACAACGACGACTGGCGATCGGCCATAGGCCAGCCTCGCCGGCCTCGAGCGAGGCCGAGCCAGATCCAGCAAGGCAAAGCTCGAGCTTGTAGGCCTCGAACTTGGCCTCGCCCGAGGCTAGCGAGTGAGGCTAAGCCTCACCTATGACCGGTCGCCGGCTACAGCGGGCGGCAACTAGCATAGGAAGGAAGAAGAAAAAGAAAAAGAAAATAAAAAATTAAAAATTAAAAATTAAAAATAATTAAAAATTTTATTTTTTTAAGAAAAGAAAAGAAAAACTAAAAGTAAAATGTGTTTTGTGAAAGGAAGTGAGGTGAAAGAAGATATGAAAAATATTTTCCGCTTTGTGAAAAGCGAAAAACATTTTTCTCACTTTTGAAGGTATTTTCTCCCCTAAGGGAAATTGTTTTCTATGACTATTTATTTTCCATGAAACGAACGTCGGAAAATCCGGAAAACGTTTTCATGGAAGTTATTTTTCGTAAAACGAACGGAGCCTAAGATTCTAGGTAGAAGAAGAAGGTGCCTCCTTCCCCTCCTCCGCTGCCATCCGTTGCCTAACCATCCATCTCCACCATAGCTTTGTCGTTCTCTCGTATTGCCGCCTCCGCTACCTATCGCTAGTCATATCATCATCACCCCTCACCTAGCCATTGCCACATCTTGTAATCGCACCTCGACCATCATCACGCGTTGCTCTCTACCATACCGCTGGATCTCTCTATCACACGCCACTGGCTCACCGTGAATGATCTTGCCTTCGCCATCGATCAAGCAACCGACACCGGCATCGACCCTATGTTGCCCATCTCTCCCTCTCGACATCGCGGCACTCCATGCCGTCTTTCCTATCCATTTATATGGTGACTCGTATCGCCTCTCATCATCCCCAGATCTCCCTTGGGCATCTGTCAATGCTTGCCCAAGCACCCACCACCATTGTTTCGATCCAGGCCTTGCTAGGGTTTCAAGTTCCATGAGTTTCCGGTGATAGAGCTCAACATGGGCGTCCTCTAGCGGTGGACTTCTAGGGCTTGCATATTCGTGGGTTTTTCTTTGGTGCGATAATGACACAAATAGTCCATAAACTTTGACTCAATATGCAATGTGGCCCTTAAAATTTTAATCTGTTCAATACAGTCCATAAAACTTTAGCTCAAATGTGCAATGTGATCCATAAACTTTTAATTTGTTTAATATGATCCCTACACTTTTGGTAGATGTTCAACTTAGTACCCGAATTAGATGAAAATGTTCAATATTGGCCTTCCATTAATTCAAGTTTAGGGACAATATTCAACATTTTCACATAGTACAAGACTAAACTGACCATATACAAAAAGTCCATGGACCACATTGAACAAACTGAAAATTCAGGGACCACATTGCACATTGAGTTATACTTTGGGTACCATATTGAATAAATTAAAATTCATATACTATATTACACATTAGGCCAAAGTTCAATGACAATGTATGTCAATTTCCCTTCTTTGGCTTCCTAGTTTCATAGACTGAAAGTCCTTATCTCATTCCCATTTCAGGGTTCTTGTATGTTATCTTATGTTACTTATTTGGTTATTGACACAATCTTTTATTTTGCTAGAAGTCTCCATTATAAATTGTTATTTTCCTTCCAAGTAAATAATAAAGCAAATATGCTTGTCCGTGGATTATCCCAGGACCCGGGGGCTCTCTTTTCCTTCCTTCTTCAAGAAAACTACTCAAAAACAAAATAACGCACCTTTGAACATATCAGGCTCAAACGCATCAAGTCTATTCTTTGCTTTCAATGCCAATATCACCTGTAGCCACTAAGGAGTATCAGAGGGTGGAAAGGCTGATTAAGCTTAACAATTCTCCCGAAATATTGTTATAGATAGGCGGTTCAAACCCGTTACGAATGATCCGTACAAGTTATGGTTACTGAACTGCACAAAAGGCCCATGGGACCTTCGAGAAGGGTATGCATTACATCACAACCCCGTTGACATCAACATATAGTGATATTGTCCTTCTTCCGAATGGGATAAGGTTTTGTCCTTGGTCGCTACACTTATGTGCGATCTATGGCTCGTTCATCTTTCTACAACTTTTATGCACAAAACAGGTTTTTCAGCAAAGTTACCAGGTGTGTAAGATTGACATTTGAACATTGATTGTGATTTTACTAATGCAACCAATATATTTGGACTGATCAATCCCACTAAAGTTTAAATCTACAATCTTATCTTACACGTACGTAAGCACACGCACATAAACATTGTGGACAAATATAAGTGAGTTTTAGCCATCAATCATGTCTAATTAATAAATTGAATCAGTTTCCTAGTAGAACCGGGAACCAATAAGTTTTGTTCTTTGTTCCAATTTTTTTAAAATCGAGAGTTACAAAATAGAGAACCGACTCACCTTGAAACCGCTCACCCCTAATCATAAGTAACATTCAACCAGCTAGTAAGGTCACTTTCATTTCATTTCCATCTATAACATTTACAAAAAAATCGCCGCTTTATTCCTAGAATTGTTAGGATCCATGCGTCACATGAACATATACATTTAACGACACGGAATTAATTTACTGTAATAACATAAAGTGATGACCACACAATGTTACCCGAACAAATGTTACTGAATTAAGCTTTATACTAAACAAGGCAAGTCAACTAGCCCAGATATAAGCTTGGAAACTCAGTAAAGATACCGACGCACCGGCTAATTTTTATGTCATATATAATCAATTCTTTTTTGCAAAAGTCAGAATCGTTCCAAATTAAAATATGTTTAGCAAGCACCTCCTTATAACACAACTCCATCCCCCGCATTTTGTTTAAAGGCACTTGATGCCGATTGCTCGAGGAAAGTGACCACATCCAAATCAAAAGAGAACAAGAAACATCGAAAATAAAGAATAAATTAGAAAATGGACCACAGTTGGACAGGATAACAAGTTGAAAATAACTCTCTTCTGCATCAGACAGGCCAGCCAACAACCGATCCCCACCAAAAACAAACAAAATAGGGAACGAATTAAAAAAAATAAAGAATAAAAAAAGTTCTGACCAAACTTGGGTTGCCCATATTCGTCGTCGGCTCGCGCCGAAGCTCCCCCCTCCCCCCGCCGACAATGGCGATTCCGTCGCTTCGCTTTACCGCCACCGCCGCCGCCGCCGCAACCGTCCCCGTCTCCCTGTGCCTGCTCCTCGCCTTCGCCCGGTCCGGCGTCTCGGCCGCGCGCGACGTCGCCGCCCACCCCACCGCCATGGTCCTCCCGCTGTTCCTCTCGCCCCCCGACGCCTCCTCCCGGGCCACCGCCGCCGCCTCCTCCTCCTCCCGCCGGCATCTCCGGCGATCGCATCGCCCCAACGCGCGCATGTCTCTGTACGACGATCTCGTCCTCGACGGGTACGTCGCCGGTTTTCGTTATCGGTTCTCTAGTGGAGTTTGGGTGCGGTTGCTGACCTCATTTTTTCGGTGTGAGTTTGGCGTTTTGATTGTTCTCTGTTTTGTGCTTGAGAATAGATACTATACTACGAGGCTTTGGATTGGAACGCCGCCTCAGAAATTCGCGCTGATCGTTGACACGGGAAGTACTGTCACTTATGTGCCGTGCTCTACCTGCGACCAGTGTGGCCGTCATCAGGTAGTTTTTTAATTCTTCATCAAGTCCCTTTCTTTGCTAAGTTTTGCTTTTGCGTTGCTTTTACTAATTGAATCCGGGCATTGACGTTGGAAAAGAATCCACCATCTAGCATCAATTTGTGGGTAGCATTTATCTTAGACCAACAGATACTGGACTTCTGATGTATTTCGCTAAGCTGGTGTAACGTGGGACTTGTTATGGTGATGTTGCAAGTGATGGAAGCAACACTAGGAATGCAGAAAGTGTGTGATGCCAGAAGAACTGTGCGCTCTTATAACAATTGATGCAGGATGCCCTAGCTTTCCTACCCTTTTGGTGCGTTACATATCTTCAAAGAAGTAAAGGAAGCAAGGATCATACCAGACAGGAGACAGATTGGAAAGAAATTAGATGGGTAGAAAAATCCGATGGTCGCTGTATTCTTTTCAATAACTATTCAATAGAAAGCCTATTTTCTGTTGACAGCATGGTCTATTTGTTGGAGATAATCCTTATTGAGAATTCTAATGTGTCAAGAAGTGTACACAAAGATATTACATATCAAGAATGACACGCCATTATCCTTGCTCAAGTCAATCAATATATTTGAATGAGACAATTAAGAGAAAATGTAATGTTCTGCAAATTCCCATTCTCTGCTGCCCTGTTTTCAACCTTATGATGAAAAGGTGGTAGGGTTGAAACTTGCTGCTGTGAAACCAATTGCAGCCTTGACTATATAGAGCATGCTCTGTAGAGAGCAACTTCGTTTGACCTACTGATTAGAAGCTTGAATGCATACATTTTCAAAAAACTGAAGTATGCGCTAGCTGTATACATTTTCAAATAGACTATTTCTGCTGACAACTTTGCACATAAATCTTTAGAGATCTCTATAGCTGAAAAATGCTCACATGATGCATAATTGACTTGTGGGTTGAAACTTGCTGCTGTGAAACCAATTGCAGTCTTGACTATATAGAGCATGCTCTGTAGAGAGCAACTTCGTTTGACCTACTGATTAGAAGCTTGAACGCATACATTTTCAAAAAACTGAAGTATGTGCTAGCTGTATACATTTTCAAATAGACTATTTCTGCTGACAACTTTGCACGTAAATCTTTAGAGATCTCTATAGCTGAAAAATGCTCACATGATGCATAACTGACTTGCACATGCCTTTAGCTGTTAATTTGTGCACTGGCGTTGACATTTTCTCTAGGATCCGAAGTTCCAACCTGAATTGTCAAGTACCTACCAACCCGTCAAATGCAACATCAATTGCACGTGTGATGACAACAGAGCACAGTGTATTTATGAGACGCCGTATGCTGAAATGAGTACTAGCAGTGGTGTGCTTGGCGACGACATACTATCCTTTGGCAATCTTAGTGAACTTGCACCACAACGTGCTGTTTTTGGTTGTGAAAATGTTGAAACAGGCAACCTTTTTAGCCAGCATGCTGATGGCATAATGGGGCTTGGCCGTGGAGATCCCAGTATTGTTGATCAACTTGTTGAGAAAGGCGTGATTAGTGATTCATTCTCCTTATGTTATGGTGGAATGGAAATTGGTGGCGGTGCTATGGTGCTTGGTGGAATATTTCCACCATCAGACATGGTGTATGCATATTCAGATGCTGGACGTAGGTATGTTTTGCAAGCGCAATATCTTGTGGTTGTAGTATGTAATTCAATTTATAGACCGCTACTTTTGATACATCTCACACATTTACTCCATTTTCGGGATGTTGACAGTCCCTATTACAATATTGATCTGAAGGAGATACATGTTGCGGGGAAGCAATTGGCTCTAAAACCCAGTGTTTTTGATGGAAAACTTGGAACTGTCCTGGACAGTGGTACAACATATGCATACCTGCCAGAAGCTGCCTTTTTAGCTTTTAAAGAAGCTGTAAGATTCGCTTCCCTCTCTTTTTTATCTCAAGAAAGTTGCATAAATATTCTCCCTCTTCCTAAAGGTGACCTGTGTGCTTAGCTAGGAGGGAAAAAGGAAAACAAAACCTTTACTCATTATACGACTACACTAGGATCATACCCGTGAATGCACGGATTGATCAAACACATAAAAGAGTATAATGATTTTATTGTCTCTGCAGAATAAAAAAAGAGGAATTGTAAGAAGTAATAATAAGTTCTAAAAAGATGACAAATCACCAAAAATTATTACTTTCAATTATTATCGTAACTCTATTATGGTAGATCATCTATTCAATTCAATTCTGTTCTATCTATCATCATCATTTTTATTATTACTACTATCAGACAGTTCAAATTTGGTGCCTACTATGTGATATTTCTTTTTTCGTACGATAACTACTTCCTCACTTTCACACAATGACAATTTTTGAATAATATCTATTATCGACGTTTCAATTCGAAAAGAAGAAGAAGAAGAAGAAGAAGAGAACAGTCCGCAGTGCTATAAGCACCCATACAAACATCAATGCTTCACATTGCATCGTAATACAATGTTTTTTTGACGATATAATTTCGGATTGTAATTTTAATTTTTAAATAGTAACAGATAAATAAGTTAAAAAAAGAATTGAACTTAAACCATAAGCATTAAAAAGTATTCAAGAAGACAGATAACCACTTTAGTTACTAAAACTAATTTTGTGTGAAATACATTCACTTAGTTTTTTTTTATTAATTTTTCTAATGGTGGTATTTGGTTAGGTAGGAAGTAGGAATAGTAAAAGAATGAAGTATGAGAGTAAAATAAAAAATTAAAAACCATAAGAAAATCATATAAGAGGCCACATCACCCTTTCACCTTTCCCACACCATTCATTTCAATATGTATGGATTCAGTTCATGTGACCGTTCTATTTGTAGTTATGTATTGTGACCAAGAGCTTAAACATGTGGACACTAAGTCGATGCGTCTCATTCAACTTTTACGAGCAATATATTTTAGAATTTGTATCACAATGTCGTTGTCTGTAAGATCGAAGTGTGATGGATGCTGTGGTTTCAGACTTCAGTGTCATGTTGGAAAGATGTAACTATTTTGTTTAACTAGTGGCTGCTTGTATTATATTTTGGTTTATTTTATCGAGGATGTACCACTACTATGGTTACAGTGGTATATTGATTGAATCATGATTTTAATGAATCTGGTCAAATATTGGTGTATCAAATAGCAGCCGAACAAAAAAGAAAGACAAATGAAATGGAAAAAAAAAAGGTGATCAAGTTCCTCTTTGACATAATTAATATTTACCCAGATTAATGTATCACATGATGTTGTTGCCACTTATAAGACCATACCCAGAGTGTGATACTCACTCATCTAATAGGTACAACCATTTAATAGGGCGATTGGTACCTCTGGGAAGGCTATTCGAGCTTCTCTGACATTCTGGTTCACATCCCATTCATTCTTCGATGGTGATGTTAACTGACTATACGTGCTTCTATTTTCTAAGAAGATTGAAAGATATAGCATACTATCTACAATTTTTAGCACCACCTGTATCGTTCCTTCCTTTAGTTGTTATTTTTCTCTTTATTCTAGATTTACGAAATGTTTTTTCCTGCAATGTTTTTTCCCTTTTTGAAGCCTTTCTTTTCATTTTGCCTTTTTGCAACCTCATCTCATTGTAGTTTTGTTTTGAAAAATTGTGTGCAGCTTATGAAGGAAGTCCAGTCTCTTAAGCAGATCCGCGGTCCTGATCCCAATTACAATGACATTTGCTTTTCTGGTGCGGGAAGGTAATTTCTGTCTCAATTGACAAACTCGCTTCGTTCTGAATAACTTCTGCTGCTTCTATTAGAGACTTAAGGGCTGCTGTGATTTTTCATTTAGTGACATTTTTCAACTCACAAAGACATTTCCAGTGGTGGACATGGTTTTTGGGAATGGGCAAAAGCTGTCACTATCACCTGAAAATTACTTATTCGGGGTGAGTAGCTGTATTTGTTCTCCTGGAGTATGTGAAATGGAGAGAAATCAAATTTATGTTTGCAAACAGAAGAGTGCATCTAGTACAAGCTCTTTTGGCATGCTACGTCGCTGTTTTCATCTCTACTTGTTATTATACAATGAGTTATGGTTCTTCCTGTTTTATTTGTGTGCTATGTCTTAAAGCATTCAAAGGTGCGCGGCGCATATTGCCTGGGCATTTTTCAGAACGGAAAGGACCCAACAACTCTTTTAGGAGGTGGGTGACGTGCTTGCTTATTTATTTATATACGTCACTATATCACTAGCCCAAGTGTGGTTTGGAACCTCAATATTTTGGGAAAAAATTGTCATTGTATTTAGCATTGTGAAATATCTTCACCACTTATTGAACCCAAGTTGTAGATACGGTAGTAAAAAGCATCCTTGATTTTGTGCTTGGTGCTTCTTTCTTTGAATGTGAAATCAGCACTTCCTTCACCACTGAGAGGCGACTCTAGAAGCAGGATTGCTTTAGAAAAAATTCTTTCATCTGGAGCTTTTGTTTTTCCTCGCTCGCTCCATAATTTAAGCCTAACCACCGAAACCAAAAAAAAATTAAGAAAAGTCTTGCCCGCCAGGCTTGAATTCATCTGGATATATCTTCGTCTGCTTTCTAGTCAGAATTTTTCTTCAGGTCAGGATGCGTACATGCTTAGCAAGGATATTTGCGTGTTGTGCTCCACATCCAGAGATTTTGGATTAAGTATGATGTTATGTGGGACTGGGTTGTTTGAAATATTCGTTGATTAAACATACAACCCCACCAGTTCATGTGGACCAAAAAATCCCTTATCATGTGTAATTTCAAAATTTTATTTGCAAATGAGCGATAACTTTTGTCCCCTATGTTTTGTGTTTTGTTAGGTATCATTGTGCGTAATACACTTGTGATGTATGATCGTGAGCGCTCAAAGATTGGTTTTTGGAAAACAAATTGTTCTGAGCTGTGGGAAAGACTTCAACAGTCTAATGCTCCTCCACCATTGCCTTCAGCTCCAGACGGAAAGGGCCCACCTGAGGATATGCTACCCAACCTAGCTCCTAGGGCACTAGCAGATTTCAATATTCCAGGTTTTGTATGAAGCACGCTTGATGGTATTTTATCTTGCATTTCTATTTTGTGCTTCTCTTTGGATTCAGAGCTTTGCCAGTTGAAAAAGCAATTATATATACGATAGTAATCTGCGCTATGTCCCATTTGCTCGTTGCCAAAACCTTCGCTTTATTCTGCTTCAGAGTAGGTAGCTACTGTTGTATCAGTCAGTTGGGATTGGGATAGTATCACAAATTTAATCTCTTGGACTTGGTGTATTTTTCACCACCACCTTTGTGTGCTTCTTTCTCGGTCTCTTCAACATACACCTTTGTTAAACACCAGATTACCTACTTTGAAATGCGAAAGCTTTGGCGAACACCTTTATGTGCTTCTTTCTTGTTCTCTTCTCCATACATACTTCTTCAACATTGATATGCCAGATTACCTCTTTCTACTCATTAGAAACATGCTTTCTCTAGGAACATGCTTCCTTCCATTGCCGGCCACGGCGACTCGCCACAGGCAAGCCTTGCCAGCCTTGAGTGAGGTCGAGCCAGATCCAACGAGCCTCGCCTGCGACCGGTCGCTGGCCACGGCAGAGGAAGGAAGAAGAGAAAGAAAAAGGAAAGAAAAAAAGAAAAAGAAAAATATTAAAAATAATTAAAAATTCGATTTTTTAAGAAAAGAAAAGAAATAATAAAAATCAAAGTATAATGTGTTTTGTGAAAGGAAGTGAGGTGAAAGAAGATATGAAAAATATTTTTCGCATTGTGAAAAGCGAAAAATATTTGTCTCACTTTTGAAGGTATTTCTCCCTTGAGGGAAAATGTTTTTCATGACTATTTTATTTTCCGTGAAACAAACAACAGAAAATCCGAAAAACGTTTTCCTGGAAGTTATTTTCTGTAAAACGAATGGAGCCTAAGATTCTACGCAGCAGAAGAAGGTGCCTCCTTCCCCTTCTCCGCTGTCGTCCGTTGCTTGTCCATCCATCTTCGTCGAAGCTTTGCCATTCTCCCATATTGCCGCCTCCGCTACCTATCGCTAGCCATATCATCGTCACCCCTCACCTAGCCACTGCCACATCTTGTAATCACACCTCGACCATCATCACTCGTTGCTCTCTACCATACCACTAGATCTCTCTATCACATGCCACCAGCCCATCGTGAATGATCTCGCCTTCGCCATTGATCAAGCAACCGACACCGGCAGCGACCCTATGCTACCCATCTCTCCCTCTCGACATCACGGCACTCCATGCCGTCTTTCCTATCCATTTATATGGTGACTTGTATCACCTCTTGTTCACACCAAAAAATGGCCAACTTGTCGACATGGTTCTGTTGACACTTATAATTAATTAGGTTATCGACAATTGAAATAAATAAAATAATAAAAGACGTTAAAGGGCTATGAGATGGCTCACGTAAGCAAAACACTTGGCAAGCACTAGGAGATATCGGTGGGAATTTGAAATTGAAAAAGCTTGAGAGCAAGCACTAAAGTTGTCAACGAAAGATTGTCATCGAGTACGTCGACAAGTGAAAAGGTAGGTGTCAAGCCAGGAAGAGCTCGATGATAGTTATCGTCCGAGAAGGACAGATGTTAGAACGAAGGACAGATGTTAGAACAAGAAGAGCTCAATGATGGTTATTGTCCCGGAAGGACAGGTGTCAGAATGAGAAGAGCTCGACGACGATTATTGTCCCAGGAAGGATAGGTGTCAGAATGAGAAGAGCTCGATGACAGTTATCACCGAGAAAGGACAAGTGTCAAGATGAGACGAACTCAATGACAGTTACTACTTCGAGAAGAACAGGTGTTAAGACGACATAAGCTCAATAACGATTACTGCCTTGAGAAGGACAAGTGTCAAGACGGTATGAACTTGACAACGGTTACCACCTCGGATAAAAGATAAGATCGATAGCAGTTGGCTGACAGATGTCACTAGATGGACGGTGAAAATGAGATCAACGGTGGTTATCGAACACGATGTCAAAAACGATTGCCAAGCTCACATTATAAATAGCACTCGGTCGCCAGAAGAAAGCCCCCGAACAAATCAAACAACACGTTATCTTTCAATTATCTTTACTTTTCCGTACCGGACTTTACTTTTTCTTAGCCGTAACTTTTCGATTAGCGTCGTTGATTAAATTCTGGCATTACATCTTTATGTACATGTGTGGCTGTATTTTCAAGCTTTGTCGTCGATTAAATTCTAGTACGGTTTGTACGTACAGTCTAGTTCCAAGTTCAAAGTAAAAGTTTACAGTTTTTCCTTGTCCTCCTAGATATTTTATGTCCGGAGTCACCACAGAATCTGGTATTCTCTCATTAAGAACCAAAAAATAACTTTTGGTGAATTATATTTCGTCGTGGGAGCATTTCCGGCGAAACACCTCTCATCATCCCCGGATCTCCCATGGGCATCTGTCAATGCTTGCCCAAGCACCCACCGCCTTGTTTCGGTCCAGGCCATGCTAGGGTTTCAAGTTCCATGAGTTTCTGGCGATAGAGCTCAACATGGGCATCCTCTAGCGGTGGACTTCTGGGGCTTGCATATTCTTGGGTTTTTCTTTGGCGCGATAATGATATAAATAGCCCATAAACTTTGGCTCAATATGCAATGTGGCCCTTGAACTTTTAATTTGTTCAATGCGGTCTCTAAACTTTAACTCAATATGCAATGTGGTTCCTAAACTTTTAATTTGTTTAATACGGTCCCTGGACTTTTGGTAGATGTTTAACTTAGTACCTAAACTAGATGGAAATATTCAATAATGTCCTTCCATTAATTCAAGTTTATGAATAACATTTAACATTTTTATATAGTACAAGACTAAACTGACCATATACAAAAAGTCCATGGACCACATTGAACAAACTGAAAATTCAGGGATCACATTGCACATTGAGTTATAGTTTGGGTACCATATTGAATAAATTAAAATTCATGTACTATATTACACATTAGGCCAAAGTTCAATGACAATGTATGTCAATTTCCCTTCTTTGGCTTCCTAGTTTCATAGACTGAAAGTCCTTATCTCATTCCCATTTCAGGGTTCTTGTATGTTATCTTATGTTACTTATTTGGTTATTGACACAATCTTTTATTTTCCTAGAAGTCTCCATTATAAATTGTTATTTTCCTTCCAAGTAAATAATAAAGCAAATATGCTTGTCCGTGGATTATCCCAGGACGCGGGGGCTCTCTTTTCCTTCTTCAAGAAAACTAATCAAAAACAAAATAACGCACCTTTGAACATATCAGGCTCAAACGCATCAAGTCTATTCTTTGCTTTCAATGCCAATATCACCTGTAGCCACTAAGGAGTATCAGAGGGTGGAAAGGCTGATTAAGCTTAACAATTCTCCCGAAATATTGTTATAGATAGGCGGTTCAAACCCGTTACGAATGATCCGTACAAGTTATGGTTACTGAACCGCACAAAAGGTCCATAGGACCTTTGAGAAGGGTATGCATTACATCACAACCCCGTTGACATCAACATATAGTGATATTGTCCTTCTTCCGGATGGGATAAGATTTTGTCCTTGGTCGCTACACTTATGTGCGGTCTATGGCTCGTTCATCTTTCTACAACTTTTATGCACAAAGCAGGCTTTTCAGCAAAGTTACCAGGTATGTAAGATTGACATTTGAACATTGATTGTGATTTTACTAATGCAACCAATATATTTAGACTGATCAATCCCACTAAAGTTTAAATCTACAATCTTATCTTACACGTACGCAAGCAAACAAACATAAACATTGTGGACAAAAATAAGTAAGTTTTAGCCATCAATCATTTCTAATTAATGAATTGAATCAGTTTCCTAGTACAATCGGGAACCAACCAGTTAGGTTCTCAGTTCCAATTTTTTTAAAACCAAGAGTTATAAAACCGGGAACCAATCCATCTTAAAACCAATCATCCCTAATCCCAAGTAACATTCAACCAGCTAGTAAGGTGACTTTCATTTCATTTCCATCTATAACATTTACAAATTTTCGCCGCCTTATTCCTAGAATTGTTAAGATGCATGTGTCACATGAACATATACATTTAACGACACGAAATGAATTTACTGTAATAACATAAAGTGATAACCACATAATATTACTCGAACAAATGTTACTGAAATTAAGCTTTATACAAAACCAGGCAAGTCAACTGGCCCATATATAAGCTTGAAAACTCAGTAAAGATTCCGACGCGCCAACTAATTTTCATGTCATATATAATCAATTCTTTCGGTAAAAGTCAGAATCGTTCCACATTAAAATATGTTTAGCAAGCACCTCCTTATAACACAACTCCATCCCCCGCATATTGTTTAAGGGCACTTGATGCCGATTGCTCAAGGAAAGTGACCACATCCAAATCAAAAGAGAACAAGAAACATCGAAACTAGCCAACAACCGATCCCCACCAAAAACAAACGAAAAAAGGGAACGAATTAAAAAAAATAAAGAAGAAAAAAACTTCTGACCAAACTTAGGTGGGACCCACGCAAATCCGTTGACCTCTCTCCCTCTCTCTCTCTCTCTCCATACTCTTCCCCGTCGTCATCTTCTTCCCCTCGCCGAGATCTGCAAATTCCCGATTGCCAGATCTCCCGTTGCCCGTGTCCGTCGTCGGCTTGCGCCGAAGCTCCCCCTCCCCCTCGACAATGGCGATTCCGCCGCTTCGCCTCGCCACGGCCGCCGCCGTCATCGTCCCCGTCTCCCTGTGCCTGCTCCTCGCCTTCGCCCGGTCCGGCGTCTCGGCCGCTCGCGACGTCGCCGCCCACCCCGCCGCCATGGTCCTCCCGCTGTTCCTCTCGACCCCCGACGCCTCCCGGGGCGCCTCCGCCTCCTCCTCCCGCCGGCATCTCCAGCGATCGGATAGCCCCAACGCGCGCATGTCTCTGTACGACGATCTCCTCCTCAACGGGTACGTCGCCGGATTTCGTTATTGGTTCTATAGTGGAGTTTGGGTGCGGTTGCTGATCTCATTTTTTCGGTGTGAGTTTGGCGTTTGATTGTTCTCTGTTTTGGGCGGGATGTTTTGTGCTTGAGAATAGGTACTATACTACGAGGCTTTGGATTGGAACGCCGCCTCAGAAATTCGCGCTGATCGTTGACACGGGAAGTACTGTCACTTATGTGCCGTGCTCTACCTGCGACCAGTGTGGCCGTCATCAGGTAGTTTTTTAATACTTCATCAAGTCCCTTTCTTTGCTAAGTTTTGCTTTTGCGTTGCTTTCTCTAATTGAATCCGGGCGTTGACGTTGGAAAAGAATCCACCATCTAGCATCAATTTGTGCGTAGCATTTATCTTTAGACCAACAAATACTGGACTTCTGATGTATTTCGCTGAGCTGGTGTAACGTGGGGCTTGTTATGGTGAAGTTGCAAGTGATGGAAGCAACACTAGGAATGTAGAAAGTGTGTGATGCCAGAAGAACTGTGCGCTCTTATAACAATTGATGCAGGATGCCCTAGCTTTTCTACCCTTTTGGTGCATTACATATCTTGAAAGAAGTAAAGGAAGCAAGGATCATACCAGACAGGAGACAGATTGGAAGGAAATTAGATGGGTAGAAAAATACGATGGTCGCTGTATTCTTTTCAATAACTATTCATAAGAAAGCCTAGTTTCCGTTGACAGCATGGTCTATTTGTTGGATATAATCCTTATTGAGAATTCTAATGTGTCAAGAAGTGTACACAAAAATATTATATATCAAGAATGACACACCATTATCCTTGCTCAAGTCAATCAATATATTTGAATGAGACAATTAATAGAAAATGTAATGTTCTGCAGATTCCCATTCTCTGCTGCCCTGTTTTCAACCTTATGATGAAAAGGTGGTAGGGTTGAAACTTGCTGCTGTGCAACCAATTGCAGTCTTGACTATGTAGAGCATCCTCTGTAGAGAACAACTTCGTTTGACCTACTGATTAGAAGCTTGAATGCATGCATTTTCAAAAAACTGAAGTATGCACTGGCTGTATACAGTTTCAAATAGACTGTCTGCTGACAACTTTGCATGTAAATCTTTAGAGATCTCTATAGCTGAAAAATGCTCACATGATGCATAATTGACTTGGCACACGCCTTTAGCTGTTAATTTGTGCACTGACGTTGACATTTTCTCTAGGATCCAAAGTTCCAACCTGAATTGTCAAGTACCTACCAACCCGTCAAATGCAACATCGATTGCACGTGTGATGATAACAGAGCACAGTGTATTTATGAGAGGCAGTATGCTGAAATGAGTACTAGCAGTGGTGTGCTTGGCGACGACATAGTATCCTTTGGCAATCTTAGTGAACTTGCACCACAACGTGCTGTTTTTGGTTGTGAAAATGTTGAAACAGGCGACCTTTTTAGCCAGCATGCTG
Source organism: Syzygium jambos (assembly GCA_031216235.1). Lineage (NCBI taxonomy): Eukaryota > Viridiplantae > Streptophyta > Magnoliopsida > Myrtales > Myrtaceae > Syzygium > Syzygium jambos. Next base: position 10,128,819 of record CM062227.1, read on the forward strand.
ATGGCATAATGGGGCTAGGCCGTGGAGATCTCAGTATTGTTGATCAACTTGTTGAGAAAGGCGTGATTAGTGATTCATTCTCCTTATGTTATGGTGGAATGGAAATTGGTGGCGGTGCTATGGTTCTTGGTGGAATATTTCCACCATCAGACATGGTGTATGCATATTCAGATGCTGGACGTAGGTATGTTTCGCAAGCGCAATATCTTGTGGTTGTAGTATGTGATTCGATTTATAGACCGCTACTTTTGATACATCGCACACATTTACTCCAGTTTCGGGATGTTAACAGTCCCTATTACAATATTGATCTGAAGGAGATGCATGTTGCGGGGAAGCAATTGGCTCTAAAACCCAGTGTTTTTGATGGAAAACATGGAACTGTCCTGGACAGTGGTACAACATATGCATACCTGCCAGAAGCTGCCTTTTTAGCTTTTAAAGAAGCTGTAAGATTCGCTTCCCTCTCTTTTTTATCTTGAGAAAGCTGCGTAAATTTTCTCCCTCTTCCTAAAGGTGACCTGCGTGCTTTGCTTAGCTAGGAGGGAAAAAGGAAACAAAACCTTTGCTCATAATACGACTACACTAGGATCATACCCGTGAATGCACGGATTGATCGAACACATAAAAGAGTATAATGATTTTATTGTCTCTGCAAAATAAAAAAGAGGAATTGTGAGAAGTATATTATAAGTTCTAAAAAGATGACAAATCACCAAAAATTATTACTTTCAATTGTTATCATAACTCTATTATGGTAGATCATCTATTCTATTCTATTCTATTCTATCTGTCATCATCATTTTTGTTATTACTACTATCAGACAGTTCAAATTTGGTGCCTACTATGTGATATTTCTTTTTTCGTACGATAACTACTTCCTCACTTTCACGCAATAACAATATTTGAATAATATCTATTCTCGACGTTTCAATTTGAAAAGAAGAAGAAGAAGAAGAAGAAGAAGAGAACAGTCCGCAGTGCTATAAGCACCCATACAAACATCAATGCATCACATTCCATCGTAATACAATGTTTTTTTGACGATATAATTTCGGATTGTAATTTTAATTTTTAAATAGTAACAGATAAATAAGTTAAAAAAAGAATTGAACTTAAACCATAAGCATTAAAAAGTATTCAAGAAGACAGATAACCACTTTAGTTACTAAAACTAATTTTGTGTGAAATACATTCACTTAGTTTTATTTTATTAATTTTTCTAATGGTGGTATTTGGTTAGGTAGGAAGTAGGAATAGTAAAAGAATGAAGTATGAGAGTAAAATAAAAAATTAAAAACCATAAGAAAATCATATAAGAGGCCACATCACCCTTTCACCATTCCCACACCATTCATTTCAATATGTATGGATTCAGTTCGTGTGACCGTTCTATTTGTAGTTATGTATTGTGACCAAGAGCTTAAACATGTGGACAATAAGTCGATGCGTCTCATTCAACTTTTACGAGCAATATATTTTAGAATTTGTATCACAATGTCGTTGTCTGTAAGATCGAAGTGTGATGGATGCTGTGGTTTCAGACTTCAGTGTCATGTTGGAAAGATGTAACTATTTTGTTTAACTAGTGGCTGCTTGTATTAAATTTTGGTTTATTTTATCGAGGATGTACCACTACTATGGTTACAGTGGTATATTGATTGAATTATGATTTTAATGAATCTGGTCAAATATTGGTGTATCAAATAGCAGCCGAACAAAAAAGAAAGACAAATGAAACGGAAAAAAGAAAAGGAGAATGTGATCGAGTTCCTCTTTGACATAATTAATATTTACGCAGATTAATGTATCACATGATGTTGTTGCTGCTTATAAGACCATACTCATAGTGTGATACTCACTCATCTAATAGGTACAACCATTTAATAGGGCGATTGGTACCTCTGGGAAGGCTATTCGAGCTTCTCTGACATTCTGGTTCACATCCCATTCATTCTTGGATGGTGATGTTAACTGACTATCTGTGCTTCTATTTTCTAAGAAGATTGAAAGATTTAGCATACTATCTACAATATTTAGCACCACCTATATCTTTCCTTCCTTTAGTTACTGTTATTTTTCTCTTTATTCTAGATTTATGAAATGTTTTTTCCCGAAATGTTTTTTCCCTTTTTGAAACCTTTCTTTTCATTTTTCCTTTTTGCAACCTTATCTCATTATATTTTTGTTTTGAAAAATTGTGTGCAGCTTATGAAGGAAGTCCAGTCTCTTAAGCAGGTCCGCGGTCCCGATCCCAATTACAATGACATTTGCTTTTCTGGTGCGGGAAGGTAATTTCTGTCTCAATTGACAAACTCGCTTCGTTCTGAATAACTTCTGCTGCTTCTATTAGAGACTTAAGGGCTGCTGTGATTTTTCATTTAGTGACATTTTTCAACTCACAAAGACATTTCCAGTGGTGGACATGGTTTTTGGGAATGGGCAAAAGCTGTCACTATCACCTGAAAATTACTTATTCAGGGTGAGTAGCTGTAGTTCTTCTCCTGGAATATGTGAAATGGAGAGAAATCAAATTTATGTTTGCAAACAGAAGAGTGCATCTAGTACAAGCTCTTTTGGCATGCTATGTTGCTGTTTTCATCTCTACTTGTTATTATACGATGAGTGATGGTTCTTCCTGTTTTATTTGTGTGCTATGTCTTAAAGCATTCAAAGGTGCGCGGCGCATATTGCCTGGGCATTTTTCAGAACGGAAAGGACCCAACAACTCTTTTAGGAGGTGGGTGACATGCTTGCTTATTTATTTATATACGTCACTATATCACTAGCCCAAGTGTGGTTTGGAACCTCAATATTTCGGGAAAAAATTGTCATTGTATTTAGCATTGTGAAATATCTTCACCACTTATTGAACCCAAGTTGTAGATATGGTAGTAAAAAGCATCCCTGATTTTGTGCTTGGTGCTTCTTTCTTTGAATGTGAAATCAGCACTTCCTTCACCACTGAGAGGCGACTCTAGAAGCGGGATTGCTTTAAAAAAAATTCTTTCATCTGGAGCTTTTGTTTTTCCTCGCTCGCTCCATAATTTAAGCCTAACCACCGAAACCAAAAAAAAATTAAGAAAAGTCTTGGCCGCCAGGCCTCAATTCATCTGGATATATCTTCGTCTGCTTTCTAGTCAGAATTTTTCTTCAGGTCAGGATGCGTACATGCTTAGCAAGGATATTTGCGTGTTGTGCTCCACATTCAGAGATTTTGGATTAAGTATGATGTTATGTGGGACTGGGTTGTTTGAAATATTCGTTGATTAAACATGCAACCCCACCAGTTCATGTGGACCAAAAAATCCCTTATCATGTGTAATTTCATAATTTTATTTGCAAATGAGCGATAACTTTTGTCCCCTATGTTTTGTCGTTTGTTAGGTATCATTGTGCGTAATACCCTTGTGATGTATGATCGTGAGCATTCAAAGATTGGTTTTTGGAAAACAAATTGTTCTGAGCTGTGGGAAAGACTTCAACAGTCTAATGCTCCTCCACCATTGCCTTCAGCTCCAGACAGAAAGGGCCCACCTGAGTATATGCCACCCAACCTTGCTCCTAGGGCACCAGCAGATTTCAATATTCCAGGTATCGTATGCAGCACGCTTGATGGTATTCTATCTTGCATTTCTATTTTGTGCTTCTCTTTGGATTCAGAGCTTTGCCAGTTGAAAAAGCAATTATATACGATAGTAATCTGGGCTATGTCCCATTTGCTAGTTGCCAAAACGTTTGCCTTATTCTCTTCAGAGTAGGTAGCTACTGTTGTATCAGCCAGTTGGGATTGGGATAGTATCACAAATTTAATCTCTTGGACTTGGTGTATTTTTCACCACCACCTTTGTGTGCTTCTTTCTCGGTCTCTTCAACATACACCTTTGTTAAACACCAGATTACCTACTTTGATTCAAAAGAAATGCGAAAGCTTTGGCGAACACCTTTATGTGCTTCTTTCTTGTTCTCTTCTCCATACATACTTCTTCAACATTGATAAGCCAGATTATCTCTTTCTACTCATTATAAACATTCTTTCTTTAGGAACGTTTCTCAACGTATATGAAGAAGAATAATCAAACGCTTTCTAGGATCCTTTACGATGTTATTTAAACTGATTTAGGATGGCGAGTGAGCAACTTGTGTTGTAATTACAAAGGAAAATTTCAGCAGACAACTCACTCATGAAGCATCACACCTAAAGATCCTATGTGTAACACTTTGGGGAGTCTTAGGCTTTGTAGTTGTGAATACATTTTGTCACACAATTTAGAAACAAAGTTTTTGCCTGAAGTCAATGAAATTCATTCACCTCTTTTTAATAGGAACAACATAATCAAAACTTTACTGAACTTTTAGTTGAATGTGGAAATCTGAGAAATCCTACTTCAAGTGAATAAAGTGCCGAACTTTTTGAACTTAGTCTTTAATGATTTACAGAGAGGTGATTTTTCTTTTCTTTTTTTTTTCCTTATGATGCTTTCTTACAGTAACTTCTTCTATGAATAAAGTGCTTTGATGTTCAAGTAAAACCTATTGCTCAGAATGTTTTCTAAAACTGCTTTGATAAAAGAATTTAATTTGTGACTGTTTTGAGGTTTGATGTTTCAATGGGTTCGATTGGTCTGTTTTACATGGTGTCGCCAACTTTCTTTTATTTGACAAATGAAAGTTCACAAGATGGGAAATAGTTAGAGACCCAGAAAGTATGTCAATTAATTCTGTATCAATTTTATTAACTTAATGATGACATTCTGAAGATGTGAACTCATTTAATCAGAATACTTTATTGCTTTTTTACTTTTGTCGTCACTTATTTTTCCTTTTTTTTAGGTCTTGTATTTCCAGTTTTCTTGAACATTACAAAAAGTAAGAAAACCAGTGCAATGCGTTTTTATCCAGTTGAACAGGTCTCTCCTTTTGTCCTGCTTTCTTTATTTTGACCAGGCCCAATATGTGTAAGTTGATCTGACCTGGGCAAGCCACAGGTACTCAGTTGAATTAAGCCTGTCCCATCCAGTTTTTAGAACATCGTTTCTTCTATTGTTAAGTCTAGACAATAGATACTTGTTGCCTATGCACCTCTGCAGATGATAATTCAAAATAATATATGATTCTCTGCTTTGGGATATTTTTCAGTGATATGTTTTCTGATGATCTCTCTCAATCTCTTGACATATTGCAGAAATTCAAATTGGAGAGATTACATTTGACATGTCCTTGAGCGTCAACTACTCAGATCTCAAGCCTCACATCACAGAGCTTACTGAATTCATAGCTCATGAGTTAGCTTTAAATGTTTCACAGGTTAGACAAATACAGTATACAAATGGGGGGATAATTAGCAGCAGAAATTCATAGAGCCTCTAATTTGTATGTGAAGTGCACGGTACTGTGCAGAAGCCAACAAATTCTATGTTTCGGGTTGGCTCAATTATTGGATGCTCATATTGACTTTATTTTGCCTGGATGGTTTCAGGTCCATTTAGTGAGTCTTACGGCCAAAGGAAATGATTCCATTGTTAGGTGGTCCATCCTTCCTGGTGGAAAGGGGGCCTATATGTCCAATACAACTGCCATGGTGATTACAGAAATTTCAAAAGTTAACTAGTTCGTTGTCCAATGATTGATTTCTGACTAGGTGATTTGATAATGCCTGTAGGAAATTATTGCCACGCTTTCTGAACATCGAGTGCAGCTTCCTAACACCTTTGGAAGTTATCAGTTCATCGAATGGCATGTTGAACCTCCTGTGTCACGGTATGATACCTTTTTTTTTGTCAGTATGGTATGCTACTTTAACTTCAATAGATTAATCAAATACTTAATGGTATGGTCCTGGTTCATCATATTAAGCATCAAAGTATATGCGAACAAAACAGAGGATAAGGGAGGCTTGTAAAAGATATTGATGGAGTTGAAAACTCACTAAAATATATTGATATAGATCCAGTAGAATTTGGGATGTTTTTGTGAATCAAAAAGCATAATTTGTTAGCTTTTGCTCTTGTAGCTTCCATGCCCTATATCTTGCTGACGAATAGGACCAAGGAGCATTCATGAAATATCAGCGAGCTAGAGAGAGATTTAGAGTATTGCACACCTGTTGGCGTTTTGCTCATCTGTTCGCAATTGGTTTGAGTTAAGATTGTTTTTAAGTACTTCGGAGGATCTTCCACTGTTGCTTGAGTAACTTAGAAAATGCAAATAAACCTTAGGATCCAGTTTCCCGTGTCATTTTTTTATAGAATTCTTCTACCCTCTCATATTAGCCTTTAGCAATGTGTATGAGAGAATTATGACCACGGCCCTAGTAGGTATAGTTTTGAGGTTGACCATTTTCATCATCTTGATATGCATATAAAACCTGAACTTGATCCTGCTTTATGTTCTGCTATAACATTACGAAAGCCAGTTGCAGCTCTTTGAAAATTTTGTTCTAAAGCATGAATGCTAGCGAAGCAAATAATTATATAAAAGCATTAGAATATAGTTGTGAATGGACATGCAGCGAGAAGCTCTTTTATAGTGGCAGAAGCAAGCTATCTAAAGTGTACTGTACATCTTCTGTTGCATGAACACTCCCACTGTTGGTTAGCAGAATTCTCACAGATAACGTTGTGGTTCGATTTTGTTATTCTAAAACAATGCAGGACGTGGTGGCAAGAGCATTATGTGGTTGTAATTTCAGCAACTATCATTGCTTTAGTAATTGCATCTTTAGCTTCTGGCGGATGGTTTGTTTGGAAACGTCGACAGCAGTCTATGACTGCTTACAAGCCTGTTGGCTCGATTGTTCCTGAGCAAGAACTCCAGCCCCTATGAGGTCTTTATGCTGTGTGCGGATGACTTTCTCTTAAACTCATGTCAGATGTCAATGGGTTCACCATACCGTCCTTGTGGCTCAAGATTTTTGTCTTTGCAGAGAAAAGGTTTGTACTTAGAGATGCAATTGTACCGCGTTACTTTTGAATTATTATACAGAAGAACTTGTTCACATTCTGGAAATAGGGAATTTTGATCATTTGCTTATTAGGTGTACATAACTAGTTATATGTCACAATGTGAATGATAACCCTGATTCTTTGGCTTTCATTTAAGCTCGTGTGATGCTTCAAATCAACCACACCTCTATTCTTTTGCTAATAACACGAGTTTAACGTTGGAAATGTGTGCGCATGCATGCATGCTCACACGTTTTTGAGTTTTGAGTTCTTTGGTTTGCTTGGAAAGAACTTACCAATTTGAATTGAACTCATCAGTTTTTAGTTCTTCATTCGTGTAAAAAGGATGGTGGTGAAAGAACGAGAAAATAGTTAATTGAACTTTTGATGCAAAAGCACTGCAACATTGCTTTTCTTTGGAAACACCTCCTGAGAAATTATTGCACTAGTGATCGCCTCTCTTGTGATATAGTAGCAATTCAAAACATTGATTGAACTATTCCGAAGATACGAATAAGAAAGTTTTTTACATGCTCTTGTTACGAAATATGAAGTTTTTTACATGCTCTTGTTACGAAATATGTTCGAACATAAGAATTTTCAGTGTCTTCACTGGTTAGCTATGCTGTATTGCTATTTTGTTTAAATAGCCTCACTTTAGTATGATTAAATAATAGCCCTACTTTACTGCGTGATGGAAACCCCCCTATATCTATGGCCCTTATGTTCCTAGTTTCTGTTTTGTTTATGAACCGCGCTCCAGGGGTTAACATAACATGTACTAAGATGGGATTAGAAATGTGGAGATTTGTTATATCTTATCTTCTGTTTGGTAAAACGCCACGGCAATTGTAAATAGAAAGATCGTCAGCTCATGGTGGGGGCAGACCACCGCCACCGCGGGGGTCGGGCAACAACTGTGGTGATGGTTGCATTTGTCGCAGTAATTGCCCGAGACCATGACATAAAATTGAAAAGAGCATATCGATATCAATTTCGGGTCAGGTCAAAATGATGACCCTTGTGCGATCGTCTCATCTGTCATCGCGTGGTCAACCACCTCCAAGAGAGAGAGAAGCGGTTGCCAAAGAGGTGCGTCCACCGTGACACAATACAACCACCACACTGTGATTGCCAGCAGCACCAAAGGCGGAATGCTACTTTGGTCAAATAGGCAGTTATGTTTTTTGCTTTTTTTCTATTAAAAAAATTAAGGATAAGTGTATTGGAAATCTTAAAACTTATCGTGAAAGTGTAATTGAGTTCTAAACTTTCAAAAAGCATAGTCGAATCATAAAACGTGTCATGAAATGCAATTGAGTCACAAAACTTTTTAAAAGTGCAATTAAATCCTAAAACTTGTCAAGTCCTTCCGTTAATTACACTTTTTGAAAGTTTTAAGATTTAATTGCCCCTTTCGCAATAAGTTTTAGAACTCGATTGCACTTTAGTGAAAATTTGTTAGGACTTGATTGCACTTTTTAAAAATTTTAGAGCTCAATTGTACCTTCGTGATAAATTTTATTACTTTCAATATATTTATCATTGTTATGAAATACATGAATGAATATTCATTATATTCATCTTATCAAATGTACCTATTATGGTACATTTGTATCCCACATTCTATGTTCATCTCCCTATCCAATGTATGTATTTATTCAATACATTGACATTAATGATAAGTACATCCTTATTTTCCTATAAATAGGAGTTTAATTTTGGTCATTATGTGATGATAGTAAAAATAAAAATTTTCTCCTCTTGCTTTCTCTACTTAATCTCTCTTTATTCTCTCTATTATGTACTTGCAATGTAATATTTTACAACACGTTATCAGCACGAAGATCTACCAACTGAGTAAATAATTTTGCAAGGTAAGTGTTCTCTTTGTTTTCCTTAATCAACTTATACTTCATCTTCTTCTATCAATTCTTCATTTTTCTTTTTCTTGGCCTGAAACCAATTTCAAATCTAAAAGTATCCTTCTGCTCCTGAAGTGGCGGTGGATATTTGGAAATCATTCTAATTAATTTAAGGATTCTTTTTTGTTTTGTAAGAATTATGGCAAATATTGAAAAGCCCAAATTCCACATCTTGGAAGTGAGTGGAAATATTTATCTATCCTGGTGCCTTGATATGGAAATGCACCTCCAAGGGCAAGGTCTCACTGATGTAATTACAGAAGACGGAACCTCAAATGCAAAAGATAAAGCAAATGCACTGATTTTTATTCGTCGTCATTTGCATGAGAGCCTGCAAACTCAATATTTATCCGTTTGAGACCCTTAGACCCTGCGGAAGAGGTTGAAGGATAGTTATGATCATACCAAGGCTATTATCCTCCCTCAAGTACAATATGACTGGCAAAATCTCAGGCTATAAGATTTTAAATTAGTGTCTGACTATAACTCTGCTTTATTTGATATTGTTTCTCAGCTTGAGTTATGCGGTATCAAGCTCACTGATGCGGAACTGTTAAAGAAAACTTTCTCCACCTTTCATGTTTCGAATATTGTATTGCAACAGCAATACCGGCAGCATCAATTTGCCACATACTCTGAATTAATTTCTATGCTCCTCATTGCTAAACAAACTAATGAATTGCTGCTTAAAAATCATGATCTTAGACCTGCTGGCTCAAAAGCATTGCCTAAAGCACATGCTAAGCCTGAGAAAAATACTGGCCATTTTAAGGACTATAAGCATAGGCAAAAACATAATCCTCGAAGGGGTGGCAGGAAATTTAACCTCCCTAGGAAATCTAACTTTGGCCCGAATCATGACAAAGAAAAGAAGGCAAAGAAGGTGACTGTTGAAAGTATTTGCCATAACTGTGGCATGACTGGACACTGGTCATGTACTTGTCGTATGCCAATGCACTTTGTTGATCTTACTAGGCATCTTTAAAAAAATGAGCAAACGTGGTAAATCTCACACCATTGAAATTAATCTTACTGTCATAACTACTATTGAGGTCAACAATATCTCTGTTGGTGGGACTCGTTTTGCTCTTGAAATGACAAATGCATCTCTGGATGTCTTTGATTCTTTGAGGACCTCTGATTACTTTGATGAGGCATTAGACTAGTGGATGACAACTTCAACTTCGAATTTTATGATTTTGATAATTTCTTTTCTAGTTGCTTTTCTTTAATGTATTACCCTTTATTGTTCTCTAAAATAGTTATGTAATGAAATGCTTATAAACCTTACATAATATTTATTATTTTGAAATTTTATTTGATCCTATAACTAATATGTAAATTTTATGATACTTGACACCTGAAGTTGTCAACATAAATGCAAATGGAAAATACCGAGAAAAAGAGAGATGTTTGTTTGCTTGATAGTGCATTAACACATACCATATTTCGTAGTAGACACTTTTTTTCGAGTATGACATTGCGTAAGGCACATTTCCATAGGCAAAAGTACACCACAAGTGCCATAACTTGTGTACGGCGATCACTTTGGTGCCATAACTTTTTTTCGGATCACTTTGGTGCCAAAATCGGAGAAAAAAGATCACTTTAGTGCCAATTTGGCCGGAAATCCGACGTGGCATTTTTTATTAATTTGTTACGCCGACGTGGCTCGCCGGAGGCTGAGTCAGCGTGTACAGTCAGCATTTGTTATTTTAAATAATTTTTTTCAACGTGTACAGTCAGCATTTTTAATTTTAAATATTTTTTCCTTTTTCTTTTCTTTTCTTTTCTTTTTTTTTTCTCCCCGCCGGCCGGTGGCTGGTGGTCGGCCGGCCACCGGCGAAGCCCGATAAGGGCTGGGCGAGGGCGGCCTTGCCCATGGCCGGCGAGGGCCGGCCTCGCCCAACGCCGGCGAGGGCCGGCCTCGCCCGTCGCCGGCGAGGGCCGGCCGCCCCTCGCCGGCCATGGGCAAGGCCGCCCTCGCCCAGCCCTTGTCGGGCTTCGCCGGTGGCCGGCCGGCCGGCCACCGGCCACCGGCCGGCGGGGAGAAAAAAAAGAAAAGAAAAGAAAAGAAAAAGGAAAAAATAAAGAAAAAAATATTTAAAATTAAAAATGCTGACTGTACACGTTGAAAAAAATTATTTAAAATAACAAATGCTGACTGTACACGCTGACTCAGCCTCCGGCGAGCCACGTCGGTGTAAAAAATTAATAAAAAATGCCACGTCGGATTTCCGGTCAAATTGGCACTAAAGTGATCTTTTTTCTCCGATTTTGGCACCAAAGTGATCCGAAAAAAGTTATGGCACCAAAGTGATCGCCGTACACAAGTTATGGCACTTGTGGTGTACTTTTGCCCTTTTCTTTGTCATGATTCGGGTCAAAGTTAGATTTCCTAGGGTGGTTAAATTTCTTTCCACCCCTTCGAGGATTATGTTCTTGCTTGCGCTTATAGTCCTTAAAATGGCCAATATTTTTCTCAAAGTCAGCATGTGCTTCAGGCAATGCTTTTGAGCCAATAGGTCTAAGATCATGATTTTTGCGCAGCAATTCATTAGTTTGTTTCGTAGTGAGGAGCACAGAAATTAATTCAGCATATGTGGCAAATTGACGCTGCTGGTATTGCATTGCAACCTGAGATTTTGCCAGTCATATTGTGCTTGAGGGAGGATAACAGTCTTGGTATGATCATACCTATCCTTCAACCTCTTCTATAGGGTCTGTGGGTCTTGAACGGATAAATATTGAGTCTGCAGGCTCTCATGCAAATGACGACGAATAAAAATCAATGCATTTGCTTTATCTTTTGCATTTGAGGTTCCGTCTTATGTAATTGCATTAGCGAGACCTTGCCCTTGGAGGTGCATTTCCATGTCAAGACACCAGAATAGATAATTATTTCCACTCACTTCCAAGATGTGGAATTTGGGCTTTTCAATATTTGCCATAATTCTAGAAAAAAAAATGAATCCTTAAATTAATTAGAAGGATTTCCAAGTATCCACCACCACTTCAGCAACAGAAGGATACCTTTAGATTTGAAATTGGTTTCAGGCCAAGAAAAAGAAAAATGAAGAATTGATAGAAGAAGATGAAGTATAAGTTGATTAAGGAAAACAAAGAGAACACTTATCATGCAAAAATTATTTACTCAGTTGGTAGATCTTCGTGTTGATAACATGTTGTAAAATATTACATTGCAAGTATATAATAGAGAGAATAAAGAGAGATTAAGTAGAGAAAGCACGAGGAGAAAATTTTTATTTTTACTATCATCACATAATGACCAAAATTAAACTCCTATTTATAGGAAAACAAGGGTGTAGTGATCATTAATGTCAATGTATTGAATAAATACATACATTGGATAGGGAGATGAACATAGAATGTAGGATACAAATGTACCATAATAGGTACATTTGATAAGATGAATATAATGAATATTCATTCATGCATTTCATAACAATGATAAGTATATTGAAAGTAATAAAATTTATCACGAAGGTGCAATTGAGCTCTAAAATTTTTAAAAAGTGCAATCAAGTCCTAAAAATTGTCATTAAAGTGCAATCGAGTCCTAAAACTTTCAAAAAGTGCAATCAACGGAAGAACTTGATTGAACAAACATGACAAGTTTTAGTACTTGATTGCACTTTTAAAAAATTTTATGACTCAATTGCATTTTGTGACAAGTTTTATGACTCGACTACACTTTTTGAAAGTTTAGAACTCAATTGTACTTTCATGATAAGTTTTAGGATTTCCAATACACTTATCCCTAAATTTTTTAATAGAAAAAAGCAAAAAACATAACTGCCAATTGACCAAAGTAGCATCCCGCCTTTGGTGCTGCTGGCAATCATAGCGCAGTGGTTGTATCGTGTTGCGGTGGACGCACCTCTTTGGCAACCGCTTCTCTCTCTCTTGGAGATGGTTGACCACGCGATGATAGATGAGACCACCGCACAATCGCACAAGGGTCATCATTTCGACCCAACCCAAAATTGATATCATTGCGCACATTTGCTTTAACCTGCGATGGATATGATTACATTTCGTTTTCTCATTAACATGGTACTCTCTGAAAGATTTGAAATGCGTCTTATGGACGTTGTGACGGCATATCTATATGGCTCATTAGACTCTGATATTTATATGAAAATTCCCGAGGGATTCAAAATGCCTGATGCATGCACTCCCCGCAACTTATTCTCAATAAAATTGCAAAGATCTTTATACGGGTTAAAGCAATCCGATCGTATGTAATATCAACGCCTAAGTGAGTAAATAATTAAGGAAAGGTACAAGAATGATCCTATCTACCCACGCGTATTTATTAAGAAATCAGAAACCAGATTTGCTATTGTAGCAGTTTATGTCGACGATATAAATTTAATTGGAACTCCAGAAGAGTTAACTAAAACTGCTGAGTATTTAAAAAGGGAGTTTGAAGTTAAAGATTTGGGTAAAACCACACTTTATCTTAGTCTAGAGCTTAAGCATAAAGCAAATGGAATAATCATCCATCAATCAGCATACATTGAAAGATTACTTAAATGCTTCAACATGGACAGGGGTCATCCATTGAACACCCCTATGATTGTAAGGTCTCTAGATCCCCAAAAGGATCCGTTTCATATTAGAGAATCTGATGAAGAGATACTTGGTCTTGAAGTACCATATCTCAATACAATTGGGGCTTTAATGTACTTGGCACAGTGTACGAGACTAGATATTGCTTTTGCGGTAAATTTATTGGCACGTTTTAGTTCTTAGCCAACTTGGAGACACTAGAATAGAGTTAAACATATTTTTCGTTATCTCCGAGGAACCATAGATTTGGGATTATATTATTCGAATGATTCCACTACCTCTAGTTTAGTTGGATATGCTTATGCTGGATATAAATCCAATCCACATAAGACTCGCACTTAAACTGGTTATTTATTTGTTATAACAGCATCGCCATTTCTTAGCATTTCACGAAGCAATCGCTAGTAGCTACATCTTCTAACTACTTTGAGATTGTTGCTTTATATGAAGCTGGAAAAGAGTGTATTTGGTTAAGATCCATTGTAACACATATTCACAATTCTTGTTGTTTAACACCGATTACAAATTCTCCCACTATAATTTATGAAGATAATGCTGCTTGTGTTGCACAAGTTAGGGGAGGATATATCAAAGGTGACAGGACCAAGCATATCTCGCCGAAATTTTTCTATACTCACGAACCCCAAGAAAGTTAACAAATTGATGTTAAACAGATTCAATCCATAAATAATCTTGCGGATTTATTTACCAAATCATTGCCAACGTCAACTTTTGAGAAATTAGTATATGGCATTAGTATGCGGCGAGTTCACAAGATGCAAGATTGACTAGCCCCAGCAGTGGTTATATGGCTCAATTGAGGGGGAAATATTATGAACTACGCATTGCACTCTTTTTCTTTCTATCCGGTTTTTCCCACAAGGTTTCTCCAGCTTAAGGTTTTTAACAAAGCAATTAATGCATCCATCAAAGGGAGAGATCATAAAATTTGTGCTCTGTACTCTTTTGTCCTTTTGTCCGATTTTTTGTCCCACTGAGTTTTTCCGGCTTAAGGTTTTTAATGAGGCAGTATCATTCAATGCACATTCGTAATATAATGAATACAATGAATATTCAAGGGGGAGTGTTATGAAATACATGAATGAATATTCATTATATTCATCTTATCAAATGTACCTATTATGGTACATTTGTATCCTGCATTCTATGTTCATCTCCCTATCCAATGTATGTATTTATTCTATACATTGACATTAATGATAAGTACATCTTTGTTTTCCTATAAATAGGAGTTTAGTTTTGGTCATTATGTGATGATAGTAAAAATAAAAAATTTTCTCCTCTTGCTTTCTCTACTTAATCTCTCTCTATTGTCTCTATTATATACTTGCAATGTAATATTTTACAACAATCATAAAAGATTTTCACCACCGATGGGATGAAATTATCTGCGCATCCTTAAAGCCCAGATAAGTTACTCTTTATTTAACGCAGCTCATCTCACTTTGAATGTTCCTTTAAATGTCGGATGGGATAATTTTTATCATGTCCTGCCTTTTATCTGGGCTACAAAAGCACCTAAGTATCCATGGTTGGTATACGGGCAAAGTCTATGTTTGAGCATCGGCCCCAAAAGTGAGCCCACAAATTGGGAACAGTAACATATGGAATAAAAATAGCATGGTCCCGTTGTTCCAAACATTTATTGGTAACTTACCAAACTTTATACAAACTTACCAATAGAAAAAATTTCTATGCAAAACCAATTTTAATACCAAAGTTATACCATTCTTATTAAGATATTGTACATGCGACTGATATTGTCTTAGACTCATTTTACTGAAAAAACTTCGCCCAAATCTCGCCTTCATCTTATCTATCGATTATGTGAGTCCGACACGAATCAAACTGACGTGATTATTGGGTGCGGGCAAGAATTTCTTGTTTACTAAATTAAACTACATCTCATGTCAAGGGCATCAAGTTAAAGACTGAGATCATTGTTGCAGAGTTTGTAATGTGAATGCGTAAAAAAAGGTCCCACGTATGAAAAATATAAGGAAACCATTTGGTTTAAATAGGACAGCTTCTATGCAAGTGTTGTTTGAAGTCGTGGGCTCTCAAGGGGACATTGCGCATTGGATATACCAAATTATATTTGATACTGACATCCCACTTAGATGTATGGGCTTGACTTGTCTCAAAAAGATTTTATATTTGCAGCATGGTAACATGATGATCCCATCAAGTCAACAGCAAGACTGCTAAGCAAGTGTTCTTTTTTTTCCTTAAATTTCACTAATGCAGTTTCTTCTCCAAAAGCAATGTGGGGTATGTTTTTGAAGTCAATGCACCACGTATGGCACGCACGTACAAACACAACTTTGATATATAAACTTCTTAAATTACGATGTGAAACCACGGGTCTTTTCATGAAATTTGAATTTCTAGCAATAATACCTCTCTTGTCTTGTCATGCCTTCTCAAAACTTGCGGGCTACAGCCCCATTGATGACTAGAGACCCGACGACGACGAAAGCATATGATCCATGTCAAACGATGTCGATCGTGACTGACCTTAAGAAATTGGAGGCCACGTACCTTTCCGAGAGAGAGCTAAGAAATTTCACTGACCATGATGCATTTGGCTAGATTGATCAAATCGCGAGTTTATTCGTCAATTCTGGCGGCTTTAGTGGGTAATAGTTGCATATTGTATGCTTTTGCATGGTGTGAAACGAATCCCTTGGTACGTGCCAGGATTTCATTTTCATGACTCGAGAGACAACTTGAACCAAGAGCCAAGCCGTCTGGATGCACTCAACCTTTTTAAAACAATTGAAAATTGGCTCGGTTCTCGATGGGAGGAAATTTCTTCTGACCAATTTGTGATTGCTATAGCCACGTGGGACTCTGATATGCCCCGCTTACGATAAAAAAGAAAGAATCAGAACGTGGGCTCACCACCAAGAAGATGGACCTAGCGGCAAAGGAGTCGCCCGTCTTCTAGGAGACCATGACCCATGAGTTCGACGCATTGTAAGTGAACTCCTGAATGCCTCGTGTTGCTCTGCCTAATCGCAACATATCAAGTGTGGAAAAACCTTATGGCTACTAGTATCTTGGTTGGGTTATGACGACAAACGCCTCAACCTCGGACTTTCAAGTCATGGATAGTGCGGAGTAATAATAACTTGAGTCTTGTGGCTGAGTGACCCTTAGGTAACTATTAGAGGGAGTCGTTAAGATGGTCAATTCGTCAACCACAGATTCGAGCATCTGTTCATCTCTCGCTCTTCATTCGTATTGCATCCGAGCAAATAGAGACATTATTTGTGCGAACATTTCTACAAGACTTTTCTCCATCTATCAGAAACACAAAAATAAATAAATAAATAAATAAGTGAAAGTTTGCAATTGAACAATACAAATGTTCATACAGAAAAATTCTTTTTAAATCTTTTTGGTAGAAAGGCCAAATGTTCTGCTCAAGAAAAACCCCAAAATACTCCCAATTAGGAATGCTAACATAGTAAGAGTAACATATATTCAGCACAAAGACATAGGGTTTGAATTAAATCGAACTCCGTCAAATTCTACATGAGAGAGAATCGACTACGCATACCCTCATAATTACCTCAGCGAAGGCCGTTCATCCTCTCCTGTGGGATGGTGGGGGCAAGTAAGTTTAGCGGCCCGGGCCGCAATTCGACGAGGCAAGATTCCCTTCATTTTCTTCGATTTTGCTAGGGTTGCGAAGGTAGATGTCCCATTTGCCGTGAGGTAAAAAAGAATAACACAGTCAGCATCCATCACATCGCTATTTCATTTAACCAAATTTATCTGCACAAGAAGAAAGGTAGAGGATCAAAAATTGCATACATAAACGAATTAGATGGCAGAACGGTGGCATATCCAATATTTACCCCCACACGAATGTGGCCAAAGACATCATCGACAATGTGAATGCTCCTTTTTTCTCCAGCTCACTGACAAACAACTAAGTTGACAAACCGGTGACGCCACGTGGTTTGAATCAGTCATCACTTTTGATTGAGCAGGAAGCTTCCCTCGATGTTCTCTCGACGGTCCTTCCCTCGTCCTTATTAGTACTTCTAGTAGGCCGTCTTCTTCGTCTCCTCACGCCATTGACTTCACATTCTCAAGTCACCGAGAGAGAGAGAGAGAGAGAGAGAGAAGTGATGATGGGGGTGATGACAATGATCATTGGAGACTTTGGCCTGTAGGGGTCAACATGGGGAACCTTTCCTAGAGACGAGGCCTTTCTATTGAACTCCAATTAGTGACAAAAAAATGATTGAATCGGACTAATCACATGTGTTAATCGATCGAATTTCAATGGATCTTTTCGAGTTCGACATTGAATTTGTATGAATGAAATTTTTCTACCAAGTCCTACACTTTCGATCGAATTTCGATAGATCTTTTCGGGTTCGATAGTAACAATTTCTGAAGCATATGTCATCGATTATGTTAGGAAAATAGATGGTGGGGGCAGAGAGGGGACATAATGTTTCTAACTATAATAACAAAAATAGAGCTAAAATCCAAAGACTCAAATGTTCAAAAGTTTCAGTCCTGACTATCATCTGAATAGGACATGTCCAGCCTTTGTATAAGTTGTTGAATCTTCTGACAAGTCGATGCTATAAATAGAGAGTGGCACCTCAGTTCTTCTTCAGCCCTCCTCCAACATTTTCACAGAATTCTTCGAGCAAATTGAAGAATTTCGAATTCCCCAAATTCCTAATCGAAGCAAGCACCATGAAGGTGATAGATTGATGAGAAAATCATGAGTTGATTCATCGAATTCACCTTCTTGATTTTCTCTTAACTTCTCTTTTCTTTTCTTTTTTTTGCAGCAAAAGGTCGTGATTAAGGTGTCTATGAACGATCACGCCTCCAGTTTTTATTGTTTCGGGCCCCAAAACCCTCACTCCAAAGCTTTGAGACTTACGGGTGGCTTTCCAGGTGATTGTTTTAGGTATTTCGAGATTGAGAACAGCAGAGGGAAAAGAAATAGCCCACCATTTGAGTCGAAACTGAGCATGTTTTCTTTGTTAAATTCTCTCCAGGAGTTCAATCCGTGGCGCTGGTGGGTGACCAGGATCAGATCGAGGCGACCGGGGAGATCGATGCGGTCAAGCTCACCACTTTGCTCAGGAAGAAAGTCGGGTTCGCGGAGATAGTGTCCGTGGGTGAGGTTAAGAAAGGCAAACCCGACGAAAAGGATGCGCAGCCTATCGTATGGTCATACCCGCACCGTGAAGTCATCTACCTCGGGGATTCATACCAACCGTTCTGGCCCCTGTAGGATCGACAAAGATCGACGATGATCACTCATATAAACGATGTGATAAGCTTATTTACACGAGCAGTTTTGAGAAGTAAATAAAATCAATTCCCGATTTTCAATGAGATTGAACTTTGTGATCGTACTATGGCCAAGACTACTTATCTCTGATTTTGACTAGACGGGGTCTCCAAGATTGACAATATTGAATTAATACCTTTTCACATCTGTTGTAATTTTAGCATGAAGCGATATTCATAGCCTTCCTGTCGATGGAGAATATAAAGCACTCCCCCAACAACTCGTGCTTTGCTCAACCTATGTGGTCTCCCACGTCAGCTAATCCTTCCACAACGCCACCGATTCATGTCTGGAACTCGTCCAAGGCCACGGTGATCAGGAGTCTTAACAGCTAGCACCACCATTCTATGCTTGGCATCTCTCTCCCGCCCCTCCCTCGAGCCTCTCTCTCTCTCTCTCTCTCTCTCTCTCTCTCTCTCTCTCTCTGTTCACTTTCAAGGCAGAGGTTGTGACCTCCAATTGAAGACCTTCACCGCAAATCACAAGTCGACTGCCTCAAGCTACCCAAATAGAAGGTTCCCTGAGGCCGAGCAACCTTCTGAAGAGAGAGACAGAGGCGACTTGATGAAGAAGGCGAGCCAAGGAAGGCGGTACGGTGACGTAGAGGCGCAGAGCCTGAGGGATAGAAGAGGAGTTGGCGTTTGGACTTTTTTGAGTGAATCCATCTTAAATTAAGGACGTATATTAATCTTTCTAAGGTAATGGGCAACATGCGTGCAATTGCTCCCTAATTTAGAATCCGTTTATTTCGCGAAAAATGAATGATTTGAAAAATATTTTTTGAAAAACGATCTCTTATATCACTTATGAAAATTAAATAACACAAAATATTTTCATTATTGTTTTGTCGGAAATTTCCTCACGACGAAATATAATTCACCGAAAGTCGTTCTTCGGCTCTTAATGAAAGGAAACTGAGTTCTAGATCTAATTCCGGACAGGAACAATCCATGCGTAAATAAGGAACTTGATTTTTATAGAAAATCCAGACGAAACCATCCAATTGCTAGTGGCGTCCAAAGTTCACAAAGACCTAAGCAGCTACAGCTGTGGAAACTGAAAGTGTAAGACTGGAAAGTAAAGACTACAGCTATGGGAACTGAAAGCGCGAAACTTGGAAGATAAAAGACAACATTTGCTTTGTTCATGTGTGCCAGGGGATTCCTCTATTGATAATCAGACGTTATTTATAGTACAAACTTGGTAACCGTTTTTGTTATTGTACTCAGTCTCTACCGTTGATTTCATCTTTACTATTCATGTAATGACACTTATTTATCAACTGCTATCGATCTTATCTTTTGTATTAAGTGATAACCGCTTTTGAGCCCATTTAATCTCTGAAACAACAATCGTCATCGAGCCCATGGATTCGCTAAGGCGACAATCGTCATTGAACTTTTCTCTATTTAACACCTGTCTTTCAGAATAGTAACTGTCATCGAGCTTTTTCTCCGTCTGACATTTGTCTCCCGGGATGATAACCGTCATTGAGCTTTTCTCCATTTGACACCTATCTCTCGGGATGATAACCGTCATCGAGCCTTTTCTTCGTTTGATACCTGTTTCCCAGGATGATAACCGTCATCGAGTCTTCCCTCCGTTTGACACCTGTCTCTTGGGATAATAACCGTCATCGAGCCTTTCCTCCATTTAATACCTGTCTCTTAGGATGATAAACGTCATCGAGCCTTTCCTCCGTTTGACACCTGTCTCTTGGGATGATAACCATTATTGAACATTTTCTCCATTTGACACCTGTCTCTTGGACTGATAACCGTCATCAAACTTTTCTTCGTCTGACACCTGTCCACCGGAAATAAGGACTTTCGCCGAGCTTTTCTGACTTGACATCCATTACCCTTTTTATCGATTTCATCGATGAGAAGCACTTTTAGCACTTGGACACGTCTTTTTTGGAATGAAGGCTTTCATCGAATCTTTCATAACTTTTCTCCGTTCTGACACCTGTTCAACTGAAATAAAGACTTTCATCGACCTTTTCTGACTTGACATCCATTACCCTTTTTATCGATTTCATCGATGAGAAGCACTTTTAGCACTTGGACATTTATCTTTCATGGGGCAAAGGCCTTCATCGAATCTTTCATAACTTGATATTCATTCTTCTTCTTGTCGATATCTTCGATGAAAATACCTTCAGCATTTTTTATCCCCCTCTATCTGAATTTCAAATTTCCCCCTTATGACTGTCCGTACCTACCAGCTGTCATTTTAGTACAGGTGATATCATCTCTTGTCGTTTTATTCATATATCCTCACGACGAAATCCCTAATTAATTTCAGGTGTCAACAATTGTCTATGAAAATAGTTATATATAAAATATTTTCCATTGCCTAATTATTTCAAGCGATTATTTTTGTGAAAAATATTTTTGAAATCATTTATTCTTCGCAAACTAAATGGAGCCTTATAAAATCTTTATCCTTCTATTATAAAAGGTGGTGGGTATCAAAACATAAAAGTTGGCAAGCTATTCGAGCTAGATTTGGTGACTACACACGAATTGGTAACTTACTTGAAGAAGATGTTAGTGAGTCGCTCAAAAGAACGTTTTGGGTGAGCTTGTAAACAAATCGAATAAGAGTCAGTTAACTCGATACTGAATTTGCTGCACTGATCCCCTAAACACATCATAAAAGCTATGAATACTCCCATTAGTTTCAAAGGCGTGCTCAAGCTAAAGGTTCAAAGAAGGGGCAATAGCTATAACGAGTCATATGAGAATTTCATGCTTAATTAATGTTGTGGGAACATACACTCTAATTCAAGCCAAGCTAGTAACTTCGGCATCTCACATCATATAAAAAGGACCTTGCTTTCTAAATTTTATGTACACTCTATGTCAAGTTTACCTTAGGAGCGTGGGACCATGTAAGAGAACAAACAACAGAATACAAACAGCACCTCGAAAATGCTATGGCAAGAATGACACTGTACAACAAGCATTCTTCACTGTACATTCTTATCATGAGCTCCGGCTGTTTTTAGACGTTCCAGATAAGCGCGACAAAATGTCAGCCTCCAAGACCGTTCGAACGACGACAACTTCGGTTATAATAGTGATCTTTGACTTGATCAATGCATCCAAGCAAATTGACCTGCACAAGAGCCGGTCTCCGATACCATAGCATCGAAATATCTTCTTCCACTTGCTATGAGACATAACTCTCACCATTGGTCACTATGCTCAAATAATTTGAGAAAATATTAGGTGAGTTTAACACTCCACGTAGAATTTACGCAAAATCACTCACAAATTGACACATAGCAATCAAGGCCCACATGTCAAGGAAAAAACTCGTCTCTCCTCTCTCTCTCACGCGCTCTACTCTCCATCTCTCTACAACCTCACGCTCAACCCCCTCTCTCTAACACCTTCGCTCATGTTCTTACAAGCCTCTTTCAATTCATCTCTCCTTTGAACTCAAGTTCTTCAAGCTTTCTAGCAAAAAAAAAAAAAAGAGTTCTTCAAGCTTGACTCCGCCATCTGCGCCCGCACCCTATCCGTGCCCTCACCTCCCCGACCGCCACGCTTCCCCCTCTTCCTCCACGGCCACAACTGGCGACCTCGAGGACGGCGAAGAAGCACTCCCGAATCTCTTGGTCGATCCAAAAGCTGCTGCTTTCGGTCTTCAAGCCGAAGACCAGCTCTACCTCGGCGTTCGGCGTTGCCGGTCTGTGCTCGCCCGTCGTCGGTGAGGACGACGGTTTTTACGTTGGGTACGACAAGTCCGGCGCGTTGACCACGATTCCGGAGTCCCCGAAGGTTGAATATCCTGGGAAGTTGTCGCCAGAGTTGGATCAGAGGCAATGGCTACTAGAAAGAGCAGAGCTAGTCGTGCATCGGGCGTGAGCGAAGACGTTAGAGAGAGAAGGGGTTGAGCGTGGGGATGCAGAGAGATGGACAGCAGAGTGCGTGAGAGAGAGGAGAGAGACAAGTTTTTTCCATGACATGTGGACCCTGATTGCCACGTGTCAATTTGTGAGTGGTTTTCTGCAAATCCTAGGTGGAGTGTTAAACTCACCTAATATTTTCTCAAATAATTTCTACAATTTTCCATATTATTCGCCTTTGGCAATCACCATAGATCCATGGGTCTTGCACGAATACTTGTTGGTGAAAATAATGCTAGCATTTGTCATAATTCCAACAGAAATAAGATTCTTGGTAAGACCAGGAATATACATCACATCTAGAAATTCTTATTTGTCCCATCTTTCATCTCCAGAATCACATTTGCGCGACCAACAATATCAAGCGTTTTGTCATCTCACATTCGCACTATATCTCCCTGATGTAGCTCATAACAATAGAACCAATCTTTATGAGGCATCATGTGGAAAGATGCTTCAGTATCAATTATCCATGCACTGCAGTCACCGTGAGCTGAATTGCAGACGAGATACATGTCTCCCGTGCTACTGTCAACATCCTTCTTTGTACTAGAGAATGGTGCCTCATCTCGCTTCTTTGGACTTATACTTTTTCTTCAGCAATCCTTCTTCAAGTGTCCAACCTTTTTGCTCTTCTTATACTTTATTTCCGATCGATCTCAGCTTTTAGATCTTCCTCTAGACTTATGCATGTCACAAAATATGGATTTGGATCACTCATTGTTCATTCCTCTAATGAAAAGAGTCTCATTCATTATACTATCAGAACCTACTCTCCTCATCTCCCAGACAATAGAGCAACTACAATGCTCTCAAAGGATAGTGCACTAACATCGTTATGCCAATCAAAATAATTATATGTTCCCATGAATTCAACAGTGAACACAACAAGGTACATGCTTTATCTTCCCCATCAAGATTAACATCATTCGATATAAGTTGCTCACAAATAGTATTAAACTCATTTAAGTATGCAGAAAAGGAATCACCTTCACTCATCCAAAGGTTGTACAATCGCTTCCACAAAAAGAACCTGTTCACGAGTGACTTGCTCTGATAAAGGCTTCCCAACTTCATTTAAAGATCCTTCGACATCTTCTCATAAGTCACATTCACTAGGACATTATCAGCAAGACATAGCCAGATCAGGCATTGCACCTTCCGATCACTGCTAATCCACTCCTTCAATTAAGTGGATGTTGACTCCTTTATCTTCTCCTTGGGACTCTCTTTAGGTTTATCATCTTCGATTACACGTCACAAATCTCTGTCCACGAGCAAGGCCTCCATCTTCAATTTCCGAAACTCAAAACCCTTTTCTCCGAACTTCCCTACTTCAATCCGTGATTGATTAGTCAACATCTTTCCAAAATTCGATTTTTTGAATCTCTCTTCAACAGGAAACCCTAATCTCAAACATTGCTCCGATATCAAATGTTAAGATTAGAAGCACAAACATAATGAAATAAAGAATAAAGGCATGAAAGAGAAATCGAGATACAAGGTTTATCCTGGTTCACCCTTAAATTAAGACTACATCTAGTAGATGATTCCACTATAATTATCTCAATTACAAGAGAAAGAGATTAAATATACATAGGCGGCACAATAGTTATTCATAGGCCCAAGCTCAAACTACTAATAAAATACAGGCTCAAACTACAAAACTCTCGTGCCTTCCTTTTTATGGAGAGTAGGAACCACAACTCAATAGTCGCACCCTGTGCCCATTCCTAATTCCACCGTCGTGATTCGCTAGAAGCCCGCACCGAGTCAAGAGACAAGGAAGTCATATTGCAAGTACGTCCAAACATTTGCGTGGAATAATCTTGAAATAACATTCTTATCAAGATATTGAACATGTGACTGATATTGTCTTAAACTCGTTTTACTAAAAAAATTTCGCCTGGATCTCGGCTCCATCTCATCTATTGGTTATGTGAGTCCAACACGAATCAAAGTAACACAATTATTCAGGTGTGGGCAAGAATTTCTTGTTTACTAAGTTAAACCACATCTCATATCAAGAACATCGAGTTATTAAAGACTGAGATAATTGTTGCAGAGTTTGTAATGTGACTGAGGAAAAAAAAGGTCCCACGAATGAAAAATACAAGGAAACTATTTGGTTTAAATATGAGAATTTCTATGCAACTGTTGTTTGAAGTCGTAGGGTCTCAAGTGGATAGTGCGTATTGGATAGGCATATGATTATATCTAATCTTGACATCCCACTTGGATGTATGGGCTTCACTTGTCTCAAAATTTTTTTTTTTTTTTTGGTAAAGAATCTCAAAAATATTTTATTTGCAAAAATATCGAAATTCACGAAAAGTTGTGGTTAACAAATTTCGAAATTGCATTTAAATAAATAGTAACTTTTTGGACAAACATGACCATTGGAAATTCAATGGTTTGTTGATTCGCGAGATACTTGCTTCGATGTTCTTTTCCTCCGTTCAAATACTATTTCAATTTTTGTGTGTTTATGTTGAGGCAGTTTGGAAAGTTGGTTCCAGACTATTTCGTATTTCAATTTGCTTCTTTATGTAATAAGAAAAACAATACACCATGCAACATGGTAACATGATGATCTTATCAAGTCAACAGCAAGATAGGTAAGCTAAGCTTTTTTTTTTTTCTTTTTTGAATTTCACTAATTTATTTTCTTCTCCAAAAGCAATGTGGGGTATGTTTTTGAAGTCAATGCACCACGTAAGGCATCCATTTACAAACACAACTTTTATATATAAACTAATTATCTACAATGTGAAATCGCAGGTGTTCTCGTGAAATTTGAATTTCTAGTAACCATATCTCTCTCTTCTTGTTATGGCCTTCTCGAAACTTGCGGGCTACAAACCCATTGACAACTAGAGACCCAACAACGATAACGAAAGCATATGAATCGGAGCTCATTGATTTCTCCATGTCAATCGATGCCTATCGTGACTGACCTTAAGAAATTGGAGGCCACAGACCTTTCGAAGAGGGAGCTAAGAAATTTCACTGGCCATGATGCATTGGCTAGATTGATCATATCACGAGTTTATTCGTCAATTCTAGCAGCTTTAGTGGGTTATAGTTGCGCATTGTATGCTTTTGCTTGGTGCGAAACGAATCCCATGGTACGTGGGAGTATTTCATTTTCATGACTCAAGAGACTTCAACTTCAACCAAGAGCTAAGCCGCCTGGATACACTCGAAACTTTTTAAAACAATTGGAAATTGGCTGTGTCCTCGATCGGACAAATTTCTTCTAACCGATTTGTTATTGACATAGCCACGTGGGATGCTGATATGCCCCACGTATGATAAATAAGAAGAATCGAAACGTGGGCTCACCATCAAGAAGACCGACCTAGTGGTAAAAGGAGTCACCCGTTTTCCATAAGATTATGACCCATGATTTCGATTCGCGTCGAAAGTGAGCTTCTGAATGGCTCGTGTTGCGCTGCCTAACCGCAACATATCAAGTGTGGACAGACCTTCCAGCTACTAGTATCTTGGTTGAGCTATGACGACGAATGTGACAACCTCATATTTTCAAGTCGCGGGTGGTGCGAAGTAGTAATAACTCAAATCTTGCGGCTGTGTGACCTTAGGTAACTATATTAGAGGGAGTCGTTAAGCCGGACAATTCGTCAACCACAAATTCGAGCATCTCTCTATCTCTCGCTCTTCATTCGTGTTGCATCCAAGCAATAAGAGATATTATTCATGCGGACATTTCTGCAAGACTTTTCTCCATCTATTGGAAATACAAAAATTAATAAATAAATAAGGGAAATTTTGCAATTGAACGATGCAAATGTTCATACAAAATACTTTATAGCATAATTATTTATGTTCCATAAAAATTCTTTTTAAAACTTTTTGTTAGAAAGGCCAAATGTTCTGCTCATGAAAAACCCCAAAATACTTCCAATTTGGAATGCTAACATAGCGACATATAGGCACACCTGTATAGGGTCCGAAGGCAATTAAATCGAACTCCATCAAATCGTACATGAGAGAGAATCCACTACGCATACCCTCACAGTTACCTCGGCCAAGGCCGTTCGCCCTCTCCGTGGGGGCAAGTCGGTTTAGCGGCCCCGTACCGCGATTTGACGAGGCAAGAACTCCTTTATTTTCTTCGATTTTGCTTGGGTTGCGAAAGTAGGTGTTGTGTCTTGCCGTGCGTAAAAAGAATAAGAAGGCAGCAGCCATCCCATTAACCAAATCTAGTTGCACAAGAAGAAAGCTAGAGGATCAAAATTTGCACAAAATAACGAGTTAGATGGCAAAATGTTGGCATATCCAATAATATAAACCCCCACGCGAATGTTAGGTCAAGGACATATCATCCACATTGTGGATGCTCCTTTTTTCTCTAGCTCGCTGACAAACAACTAGGTTGACAAACCAGCGACGGAACCAGGCTTGAATCAGTCATTACTTTTGATTGAGCGTGAACTTGATTTTCCCTTGATTTTCTCTCGACGGCACTTCCCCCGTCCTATTATTCCTTCCAGTAGGTCGTCGTCTTCGTCTGCTCACGCCATTGACATCACATTCTCAAGTCACCGAGAGAGAGAGAGAAGTGATGATGGCGGTGATGCCAATGATCATTGGAGTCTTTGGGTGGTAACGATCAACTTGAGGGATCTTTTCCGGAGACAAGGCCTTCCTATTGAACTCCAATTAGTGACAAAAAAATTAATGAATTGGACTAATCACAAGTGTTAATCGATCGAATTTCGATGGATTTTTTCGTGTTCGAAGTTGAATTTATATACGTAGTCGTTTATTTGGTTAACTCCATTGCGTGAATGAAATTCTGCTACCAAGTCCTATACTTAACAGCAATAATCTCTGGAGCATATGTCATCCTTTATGTAACGAAAATAGATCGTGGGGACAGAAAGGGGACATAATGTATCTAACTACAACAACAAGAATAGAGCTAAAATCCAAGGACTCAATGTTCAAAAGTTTTGACTCCTGACTATCATATGAATAGGACATGTCCAGCCTTTGGTCTACCAAGTAGATGCTATAAATAGAGAGTGGTACCATAGTTCTTCTTCAGCCCCCCAAAATTTTCTCAGAATTCTTCGAGCAAATTGAAGAATTTCGAATTCCCCAAGTTCCTAATCGAAGCAAGCACCATGAAGGTAATAAATTGTAGAGAAAATCACGAGTTGATTCATCCAATTCACCTTCTTGATTTTCTCTTGACTTCTCTCTTTTTTTTTTCTTTTTTTTTTTGCAGCAAAAGGTCTTGATTAAGGTGTCTATGAACGACCACGCCTCCAGTTTTTATTGTTTCGGCCCCCAAAACCCTCACTCCAAAGCTTTGAGACTTACGAGTGGCTTTCCAGGTGATTGTTTTAGGTGTTTCGAGATTGAGAACAGCAGAGGGAAAAGGAATAGCCCACCATTTGAGTCAAAACTGAGCCTGTTTCCTTTGTTAAATTCTCTCCGGGAGTTCAATCCGTGGCATTGGCAGGTGACCAGGATCAGATCGAGGTGACCGGGGAGATCGATGCGGTCAAGCTCACCACTTTGCTCAGGAAGAAAGTCGAGTTCGTGGAGATAGTGTCCGTGGGTGAGGTCAAGAAAGAAGGTGAGAAGAAAGACAAACCCAATAAAAAGGACTCGCAGCCTATCGTATGGTCGTACCCGCACCGTGAAGTCGTCTACCTCGGGGATTCATATGCACCGTGCTGGCCCCTGTAGGATCGACAATGATACTCATATAAATGTACAACATCGATGTGATAAGCTATTTATATGAGAGTTTTCAGAGAATAAGATCAATTGCCAATTTTCACCGAGATTGAAAATATGTGACCGTGCTATGGCCGAGACTACTCTCTGATTTTGACTAGATGGAGTCTCCAAGATTCAAATTAGCGAAACCATGACCAATACTTTTTCACATCTATTATAATTTCAACATCAAGCGGATCCTAATGCCTTCCTGTCAATGGAAAGTATGAATCACAATGCCACCGATTGATGTCTGAAACTTATCC
The DNA here is from genome assembly GCA_031216235.1 of Syzygium jambos. NCBI lineage: Eukaryota > Viridiplantae > Streptophyta > Magnoliopsida > Myrtales > Myrtaceae > Syzygium > Syzygium jambos. Next base: position 10,157,583 of record CM062227.1, read on the forward strand.
AAGGCTGCAATCTTTGCCAGCCCGACACACCAGATCAAGAGCCTTAATAGCTAGCACCACCATTCTATGCTTTGGCATCTCTCTTCCCTCCCTCGTGCCTCTATCAAGCTCTTTCTCTCTTCACTTTCAAGGCAGAGGTTGTGAGCTCCAATTGGCGACCTTCACCGCAAATCACAAGTCGTCTGCCTCAGGCTACCCGAATAGAAGGTTCCCTAAGGCTGAGCAACCTTCTAGAGAGAGAGACAGAGAGAGAGCGAGAGGACTTGATGAAGAAGGCGAGCCATGGAAGGCGGTACAGTGACGTGGCTGCACAGAGACTGAGGGATAGAAAGGAGTTGGCGTTTGGACTTTTTGAGTGAATCCATCTAAATTAAGGACGTCTATTAGTCTTTCTAAGGTAATGTGGGCAATGTACGTGCAACTGCTCCATAATTTAGAACATCTTTATCCTTCTATTATAAAAGTTGGCGCGCATCAAAAAATAAGTGCTGGCAAACAATTTGAAGTAGATTTGGTGACAACAGGCAAATTGGTAACTTACTCGAATAAGATGTTGGTAAGTCGCTCAAATGAAAGTTCTGGGCAAGCTTGTAAACAAATCAAATTAGAGTTAGACAACTCGATACTGAATTTGCTGCACTGATCCCCTAAACACATCATAAAAGCTATGAATAATCCTGGTAGTTTCAAAGGCGTGCTCGAGCTAAAGGTTCATAGAACGGGGGCAATACCTATAACGAGTCATATGAGAATTTCATGCTTCATTGATGTTGTGGGAACACACACTCTAATTCAAGCCAAGCTAGTAACTTCGGCATCTGACATCGTATAAAAAGGACCTTGCTTTCTGAATTTTATGTATACTACATGTCAAGTTTACCTTCGGAGCGTGGGACCATATAAGAGAACAAACAACAGAATACAAACAGCACCTCGATAATGATATAGCAAGAATAGCAAGAACGACACTATACAACAAGCATTCTTCACTGTACATTCTTATCATGAACTCCTGTTGTTTTTAGCGGTTCCAATAAAATATCAGCCTCCAAGACTGTACGCAGGACGAAAAGTTTGGTTATAAGGATGCTCTTTGACTTGATCAATGGATGCAAGCAAATTGACCTGCATAAGAACCATAACTTAACTTTAACTATGAAAGGTCAAATGTATTTCTTTTCCCAAAAGTGATATGGTTTAAAGAAAAGGAAGCACTAAGGCTGCTCGGTGAGCAAGCACCGTAATTACCGTCATGATCTCGCACTTTGAGCTGGACCGTGTCGAAGCTGCCAAAACACTGAAATGGAAGTCCTGTAATGGAATAAGCACATGATTAGCATCTAAGCAAATTAAATAGTAACTCGTCCACGTGCAAAGTTCATGTTGTAGAGACGGACAAATTACTTTGCAACCAATTTAACTATGGTTGAATAATCAAACAACAAGAAAATCAGTCTAGCAAAGGCCATAGCCTGCAATGAACCCTGTCAAAGGAGTTCCCTGAAAATCATTCCAACTTTGGTTTTCAAATGCATATTCAATAGAGTTTAGCAAAGTATAAGAATTAGCAACTATCTTTTCACCAATCATTCAAAAACCTAAACAAGAATAGGAATATTTCATGGCCGCCACCTGCATTCGGAGAAATCTGACAGATATCCCCTACATGCGATTGAATCTCCTTGGCAGCCCATCCAAGGTGGAAATTCGAGCCCTCCAAGAGAATCAAACCCCTAAGAACTACAGGAGTCCTGGGAAAAAGAAGACGGCACCTCATGTACAAAAATAGACCCCTTTGTTTTAAGAAGCCAATCTAGGACTCTTGAATCTCAGGAAATCGATCCCTTCAACAAAGGAGGTCAATCCATCATCTGCCATTGTATGGGACTGACACATACACATGATCCTACAGACAATTTACTCAACACGAGTGGACAAAACATACGTATCCCCACTCAAAAAAATAATAAAACTAATAGTTTCAAACTCAATTTTGGCACACGAAAATTGACTTCAAGTCTAAAATCACCATAGTCAAATTAATAAGCAAATGTACTTCAAGTTGAACCCGTCCAATTCCTATGGGGATCCAACTAGTATGGATAACAAACTAGGTGATGGAAGTAATATAGGAATATTTCTAGAAGCATTACTTTGGGCTTCTTGTTGTTGAAACTCCTCCTATCCACATTGCCGACAGTATTGACATCCAAATATTACTTGATTCTTTGTTTAATAGAGAAATCATCTTGACTAGGGGATCAACACTCTCAACAAGAGCAATCAACATGGGTTTGAGCTCTTTCTCTTACTCTGGGAGTTATTGACACAAAAAGAAATCCAACCATCTTGAAAAAGGGGCTAGAACATCCCACCCCATTTCGATGGCTCCTTTCTCTTAGGACTTTTTGTTCAGTAAAAATTGATGAAAGCGAAGGAGTGTCATAATCCGACCAAAAAAAAATATAGGTGTCATAAAATTTTCTCCAAGAAGTTTAATAGCAAATATTAGGGGACAAGACACGGTCAGCAAAACTGTTTTTACAATGTTTCTCTATCATTGCTAACCCATGTTCCTTGTGATTGATGGATGTCGTAGACTAGTGAACCAATTGCTATTATTTAAAGGAATTGGGAAACATTTTCAGTCTACAAGTTAACGTGCTTCTTACACAGCTTATGCAACAAGAACACTTACCCTAAAGGGATCGCCTCTTAAAGACTGCACATACATAGAATTTCCACAGTTCCCATCCTGCAAAGAATAGATTAGCGCACACGAACACCAACATCTTGCAAACCTTTTATACGAAGGAGTCTCATAACAATTATTGATGTGTACCTCCAAGAAGACATCCCTCAGTCGCCTTCCAGTCTGAGCACAGCAGATGCGGACTACATGCTCATCACAACTTCCACTGATGACGTAATCCCTTCCATTCATGTAATATGAACGTGTGTAATTATGAGCACTTCCAGTTGAAGCTATCTCAAATTTCATTTGGATCCTCCCATCACCAGCTAAAAGCTGCTTGACCTGTAACAGTCAACAATTAGCCTCTAATGTATTTCTACAGAGTTAAAGGACACCAAAACTTCATGATTCCTAAGGATAACTACTCAACCATTTCAATTTTTTTTTTTTGGCTGGAAAAGGGGGTTCAGTGGGGGTTTCAAGAGGTTTTAAACACTGTAATTTACCCAACATCACAATCTTCACCACATTCTCCTGAAAATCCTGAAGAACCAAAAACATACACCTCCATCAAGCACATTCATGCAAACAAATGTGCAACATATCAAAACTTCAATGGGCTATTGAGGATTAGGACCAACCCTAATCAAAAGGGTAATGTCAGCAAAGTGTATGCAATAATGACTTTACAAGATTCAAGCATATCAACCACGAGAATTTCAGTCTGTTGTGCTATATGAAATATTAGATATGAGAAGGGTCTGGTCTGTCCATTGCCAAAATCCTCTGCCCATTCCACATGTTTATTGGTTTCAACAGCTGAGAAATGAAAAACCACAAAAAAAATGGGACACGTGTCTATGTGAAATACCTCGTTATCAACAGCGGAGACCAGCAGATAGTGGTCATCAGAGGAGAAGCAAACCATTACATTTTCTCTGGAGCTTGAAACTGTATAGCAAGGTCGCACCGGAGTTTCTCTCAGATCCCACATCTTGACATCACGGTCGAATGATGAAGTAGCAAACAAGAACGGAGAGTGATTTGCAAACTTAGCAACATTTATAGGTTCGCGGTGCAAATCCCTGAACAACTCCATGCGTCCACCAGTGGCAATGTCATAAAGAGCAATATTTCTTGTGTATCCACTAACAAGAAGCCTATCGTCCATTGAATTAACATGTACGGAGGTCAACTGCTCAAAATCATCAAAAGTAACGGCATCATAACTGAATGAGAAGTCTGGAACTTTCGGCGGTATACAGTTGATGTCGAACAACTTCAACGACCCATTGTCAGAACCCGCAATAAGCTACTTGTTCGAAAAACAGAAGACCATCAGTCACCACAATTCATCAAATGACGAAAGAAAAAGAGTACTATGAAACTAAGAAGCTGAGAAGTAATATTAAACCTCTTGCTAGATGAAATATCTAACCTTGTCAATACAAGGTTGTTTTATATCTACACATATCCATCCAAGCCAAGTGCTAAGAAGATAGAGTTTAGAGGAGTGGGCTACGACTATTGACTGTACATGAAACCAGTATAGAAAGAGCACATGTTCGAGTTCAATGTTTTACCTCAAGAAAATGTCCCAGATGAATTGTGCTATGCAAGCCTTAAAGAGAGCAGTTAACCAGCATCCCAATATATGTTTGCTTTTTCTTTATACAGATTGATGTTTTTGAATTGTACACGTCGGAACAAATGCTTATAAATTCATATATGCTATATCATTTGCTACTCCTTAGGATCGAGTAATATAGATACCTTGGATGGATATTTCTTGAGCCAACAGAGACCCAAAATACTATTTTCCACTCCTGTTGGTGGGACATAACCGACAATTCTTCCACCTTCATGGTTGGTAATAATTATTTCGCCATCCAAAGTTCCAAAAGCCATAAGAGAAGGGTCTGACGGATTGTACTCAAACTGCCTTGGTCGAAGTTGTGTACCTTCTTCTTTGATAAGATGGCTAATTTGTGAAACTGGTTGTATTACAGGCCACATGGACGATCCAAGTTTTGCTGCACTAAGAGATCTTGAGAAAAAATGTTGGCCTGTCCTAGGAGAAACTGAATGCTTTAATTTAATTGATTTTGGGTGGTAGAAGCTGACTTTTCCCATTTCACGTTGATGTAGGACTGCAATGACACTTTCTTTGTGCTGTCGCCCATAGGGTAAGTTCTCATAGTGGCTCGAGAAGACATTTTTTGCTACTTCTTTGTCCACCTCCTGGACAGGAAGGTTGTCCAATACTTCCAAATGAGGCAGACAAACAATCATATATTCTCTGTAGTATTTCTCATAGCATATAGGTGAGCAATGATGCGAGACATACTTTTTTAATGTTGCACTACCATTCCTTGACTTCTGCTTTTGAGCGCACATAAAAACCGATTCTTTGTCAATGATCTACAATCCGCCAAAAGAACCCTGTTATCAATCTAACACTTTCATCATCTACAAACAGAAACAATAATCCACTTCCCAAAATCCTATAGGTATATTGATGTAAAGCATACCCGTCTTACCCCATTTTGCAGCCTTCCCTCCCCATTTGTACGCAAAAATGTACTAGATGATAGTTAAAATAGATTCATTCTTTTAAAGTGATTGACATTTGTCATCAGTATTGTTAAATGAACCATTATTTCTGCCCCAGAATTCATTGGCTATAGACAAATGCACGAGAGGAAGTAAGCTGCTTACTTGCTCAACTTCATCAAGAACTTTGTGTGTGGTGCTGCCATGAGAAACAGATTGTACAGCTTTGTAGGAAGGATAGTTCGGTAGAACTGAACCAGTTTCCTCACCAACAAGAAGATTTGCCTTTTCGCTGTAGAGGGAAGCACACGGCCCAGTGTCAGGGCAACATAAGCATTTCTGGAATCGTAGTTCCACTAAAGAAGGAAGCTTAGACAATACAGCAGTTGTAGTCCAGAGATTAGCCACTCTTGTCTCGCACATTGATAAACGCATCAGATTTGGCATGCCAGAAAAACAGTCCTTGTGGAAGCTAGTGACTGAAGTACAGAAATCCAGGTTAAGGGTATGCAACTGTGTAAATCTACCAACCATGTTGAGCTTCTGAATTTGGAGGGAGCAGAAACAGAAGACTTCACAAGAAACTCCCCTCTTGCTCAGATTGCTGTAAAGAGAGAAAAATAACTAAGACCAGCTAAAATGTCAATTGTCACTGAAAAGTGCATAGCATAACCAGTACTTAGGAAACTTGGTAAAGAAACCTAAAATTAACAAAAGTCTCACAAACAGTGGTAGGGGGGTTAATTGTCATTTTAAGCACTATAGGGGGCCTTTTGCTGATAAAATTTTATGAGAGGTCAAGTTTCAACAGACCCAAAAAAAAAAGGAAGTGTTAAAACAATTTATCTTCTTTTGTTAGAGGGAGGGTGTGATAAACTGAATTTCTTGGCAAAGCACGAAATAAGCTCAAAGCAATATTAATACTAACCTTAGAAAGTCCTCCCCAAGGGATGAAACCTGGAGATTGACAGCATGTAGCTTATCACCGATCGCAAGCATCAAACCGATGAGATGTTCCGAGTTCAAGAGACGAGGTGAGTTATGAACAACGTCAACTGTGTCAACATCAAAAGAGTGGATTTCCATGAAAACTTCAATTAGGAGGAGGAGATCAGTGTCCTGTAGATGATCCAGTGAGATAACAAGGTGACATCCTCCACAGGAAGTCATCTCAGTCTTAGCCTGTGTAACAAAGATATTACAAAACCGCGACATAAATTCTTTCAGACATCCAAGGAAAAATATGAAAAAGAACAGTGCAGTATTAACTCCAAATTCTGGATATTCGAGCTACATGAAGGTATAAATAATTCAAGTTGACCTTGTTTCAAGAAGAACCTAAAAAGTCCCTTAGGTGCCAAATATTGCTAATCTAGTTATGATTAATACACCAAAAACAGCAAAAAGTGAGTACGACCTTCATCTGCTTTAGTATAAAGCTTTGGCTTTTTTGCAACATAATGCTCAATTTCTATTTTAAGAGAAACCTAACCAAAAAGCTTTAGTAATAGGTGCACCCAAGTGCATTTTCGTATATAGCCACTGAGTGAGCAATATGCTAACTGAATGCAAGCCCCCGTTTCAAATCGAAACAATGTAGCAGGATAGGGGGATTCTTTGCACGTAAAGCAAAAGCAAAGCACAAGATCAAAGCAAAGTGCAAACCATTACTATTTAAAACACCATCCAAGTGTCACATTATAAGAGAAGAAAAGAACAAGGACATGGGGGCAATACAAATTTTGCACTTAAGCAATGCAGCATAGCTAGGCTCAGTAAACATGAAATATCAGTGGCAAAAACTGCTATGACCTCCAATCCTTTCATTCTAACTGAAAACTTGCCATTCCATATTCTACTTCAAGCATCCAAAGTGTAATTTTGATTCAGTTCTCCATTCTTCCATTTGGACCACAACTTTGAACCTTCCCATCAAGGACACAAGGTTTACTTGAGGGCCAATTGCTCCAAATTAAACAGAAGATTTTTTTTCTGAATAGATAAATGTCTTTACATAGATAGGTATGTCCTTAATCAAAACACATACACAAGTTGAGGAAACACAATTTATGTGCTTTCAAGAGTCAAAAGACAAATTCTGTTCTGAGACTAATAATTTGATTATCCTCCTACATTTATTATAATCAGGCATCAAAAGCCTACAACACATCAGCATTAGGTGCATCATACAAATATACAAGCAATGCAGCCATTTTTTAGGTTAATCTTTCAACAAAGAAAACTACGCCTTTCTATGCAAGTAATTCTAGCACTCGGGAAATGGAATCCCTGACTGTCTTACGGTTATAAGGCTTTCCTCGATAGCAGAATAACAAAAAAAGGGCATTCATGCAAAGCCACAGTAGACAGTTCATCCAAGTCCAATATGTCTGCGATAAACTTGAGCAACAAGATGGTTATAATGTGAGGTTCTTTCATGATATGCAACATTAAGCACTTGGACATATCATTGAGTAAAGGAATCCCATTACATCACAAGTCAAAGTCGGCACCTTCGAAAACCACGATACGACTTCAGCATTGGGTTGCATCTGATGCCTCTTGCAAGAATCCAGATACCTGACAGTATAAACCAAGGACTAACCAAGATCAGAAAGTAATTATCATCCGATAGCCAATCACTTTACCCGGTTAGCGTACTTATAACAGCAGCCGATTAGCGAACCGGTCACAGCCAATGAATGTAAAAAAGCAGGCAACAAAGAAAAAGCACAGCAAGAATCATTTTAAGTCATTCAATTAAACATCCAACAGAAACAGGAGATACATTATACACAAACTCGCAAATACTTCATTTCTGAGTATATATTAGCTGCCAATTAACCCAACTCCAAGAGACAGATCTATGGTGCTCTGTTTTCCGATAGTGCTCGCCCCAAAATTCGTTCTTTAAGCATAAAAAAATTTCAGCAAAAAAGAAAACGGCTAAAAATCCAGTCTTCGGCGTGATGACAACTGAACATGTAAAGCAAGACATCAAGCACGCTAATTCACTCGAGCAAACTCGTTTCCTTCAACCATTTCAAGCAAATTTCAAGCAAATTTCACTCATTACGCAACGCACTCGCAACCCGACACCGCAACACAAGCCGTCCTCCGACTTCATCAGAACACAGAACTCTGCAATCGCAGTGACAACGACAAGAGAACAAAACCCAGTTCACGTGAAGGGGAAAAGAATCGCAGGGAGGCCAAAGAGAACCAAGACCAGGACAGAGCGCGCGTACCGAGCTTCCAAGCCTGGTGTCCCCATGAAGAAGGCAGGCTCGTGTTCCCTGGTCATTCAGCTCCTGCGCAAACGGGACACCGGGGAGCAGGCAAGCAGTGCACAAGCAGAGGAGCGTTTCAACGGGAACACACGGGCGAAACTACAGACGGGATAAAGCACAGGTGGCAGTGCCACCAACTGAATATTTGTACGAACTTTTGTGGGGACAAAGACGAGACTTCTTTTTTGCTAAATTACAAAGACGCGACTTGATGTTTGAGTAAGAGAGAGACGGAGAGAGCAGAGAGCGATTTTTGCACGCATCCTAAGTATGGCGGGACCCGCCGTATGACAAGGACAGGAAATTTTTAACCATACAAAAGGAAGCGCTGCGGCGAAGATACAGGTCCCAGGAGGTTTCCTCGCACCTTCTTCCGATTTTTGCCGTTTTGTTTCTTCAACCGAAAAATCTAATGTAGTTTCTTCAACAAAAATTATATGATTTTTTTGTAAATGGAAAAAAATGAATTTGAGAGATTAAGGAACTCGTTTTGCGGGATAAGTGTATAAAAGAATGTTTAATGGAAACGCTTGATATAAAGCTTTTAAATGGACATATATGAGTGAAAAATAAAATTGGGACAATGAACCATTGTTACTACGGTATGAAGGAACATGTCACCGGTCAAGAATAAAGAACATGATTTCGGGTGCGCATGAATACCATTCTGTGTCCGAGAACAATTTCTGAACAGAAATGATTTTTTTTTATTCTGTGCCCGGAAACAATTTCTAAGTATTTGAAGGCGTTTGATAAAGGGCGCGTTTGGTAACGTTTCTATTTCTAGGAATAATTTCTTTTCAAAATAGTTTTTTCTATTTCTATTTTCTAGAAGAGTTTTTGAGCAAAATAATGCGTTTGATAACTGCACAAAATTTCTATTATTGGAATAGAAAAAAAACATAAATACGTTTGGTAACTGTACAAAATTTCTATTCCCAATTTTTTGCATTCAAATCTATATCTTTTATTTAACTATAAGTACAAGTTATAAGTGAAAAAAAATCAATAAGCATGGTTTATTGGTTTGTCTAATCCTTTTTAGGGGTTTAAAACCCCTTTTAATCCCTAAACTAAGGAATCTTCAAAAATACCACTTGAGCACCTCAAAAATTTAAATTTCACTCAAAGTGGGTGACCACAAGTATTCTAAATCATTATGTGAATTTTTTTATATTTTTTGGGGTAAAATTTATTAAAATTTGTTACTTTCCCCAAATCTGTTTCTTTTTATTTTTCCAAAAATTTTTAATGAATTTTTTTAAATTTTTTCAATTTCGAAATTTTGCAAATATTTAAAGGTTTTCTGAGTTTTTCTGATTTTTATGGATTTTCTGAGAATTTTTCTGATTTATATGAATTTTGGGAATTTTTTAATTTTCTAATTTTTTATGGGATTTTTCTGAAATTTTTCTAATTTTTATGAATTTTAGGAATTTTTTAATTTTTTCTAAGCCATTATGTGAATTTTTTTTTTTGATTTTTTTTGGGGAAAAGTTTATCAAAACTTTTTACTTTCCCAAAATCTGTCTCTTTTTATTTTCCGGAAATCTTTTTATGAATCTTTTTTAATTTTCTCAATTTCGGAATTTTGCAAATTTTTATGGGTTTTCTGAGTTTTTCTGATTTTTATGGATTTTCTCAGAATTTTTCTGATTTTTATGAATTTTTGGAATTTTTGGAATTTTTTATAATTTAATTAATTTTTTATAATTTTTTTATTATTTCCGCCGAGAATGGACCGGACCGGTCCTTTGAGACGGTTTGCAAACAACGGAGGATGGAGGAGAAGCTGAGGTCGCAGCTTGAGGACCGGATCTTTCTATTTCTATTTCTATTTCTATTTCTATTTCTGGGAACAAAGAAGTAGATTTTCTACTTCTCATTTCTGCTCCAAATCTATTTCTTGGCCACTTTTCTATTCCAGGAAATAGAAAAATAAAATGCGTTACCAAAAGGATTTCTGTTCTTTTTTTGTTCCAGGGAACAGAAGAACAGAAAAATAGAGAAACAGAAACGTTGCCAAACGCGCCCAAACTGTCCAAAATTTCTATTCATAGAGTAGAAAAGAATAGAAATGCGTTTGGTAAACTACACAAAATTTCCATTCTCAAATAATATTTTTAAAATATTTTGAATTGTTTATTTTTTTTTTGTATTACCCATTTTTTTCTTTGGCCATGGCCGGTCGTCGGCGACCGGCGGCCGGCGGAGGCGAGGGTCGCCCTCGTCGGCGAGGGCGAGGGTTGGACCCTCGCCGCCTGGGCAAGGCAGCCTCGCCTAGAGACGGCGAGGCCGAGCCTCGCCATCGCAACCCATGGCGAGGTCGGCTTCGCCGTGGGTCGCGACGGCGAGGTCGGCCTCGCCATGGCTCGGCCTCGCCAGATCTGGGCGAGGCCGAGCCTCGCCGTCTCTGGGCGAGGCCGCCTTGTGCAGGCGGCGAGGGTCCAGCCCTCGCCCTCGCTGGCGAGGGCGACCCTCGCCTCCGCCGGCGGCCGGCGAGGGCCGTGATGCCCTCGTCGGCCCTAGGCTGTGGCCGGTCGCCAGCGGCCGGCCCAGCCCAATGAAGAACAACACAAAAATAAGAAAAAAAACCGATTTTCAAAATTGTACTGTTCTCTTCCAAAACTGTTTCTCGGCACAAATTTTTGCAAAAATGTGCCCGGAAATAAAAAGTTTACCAAACGCATTTTTGTTCCCAAACTATTTCTGGGAACAAAAAAACAAAAATTTTCACTGTTTGGCACGTTGTCAAATGCGCCCTTCATATAAAAGATGAAGTTAATCACCCAAGCCTAAAATGAATGCCACCACTCTTTTATACAGTCAAAAATAAAGAAATTTTGGTTCACCACAAATAGAAATTGGATAGAGAACCGAAAATAATTACACTCACTTGAGTTAATTCTCGTGCATAGATTAAATTCAAGTCTTGTGTCATACAAATGGGATTGCACCTCTATTGGTAAAGGGACTCTTCTAAGCAAACAAAAATGACTCTTAGAATTCTATAACCGACTCTTGGATTGTCAACACACTTTAAGACTCATAAATTGAGACTTGAAACCGACAAAATGCAATTAAGACAATTGATAACAAGGACTAAATGTATTTAACTAAGAACAAATGCATAGTAACTTATATTAGACCCTCCAAATTCGTCTGCCGGCCTTGGAAGCTGAATAGCCACTTTGAAAGATCAACAACAAAGATGAAAATCAATTAGAACAGCCTCCAATTACTAAATAATTGATTAGCAGCCTCGAAGTTGACAATTAGTCTTGTAAATCAATAACTAGGTAGTTAATCGGTAATCAGAAAATCGATAACTTTTAACTTTGAACCAAGGAAGGCATTGTAATTGAAAGGACAAAAATAGGAGTCGTGTCTATTAGGTATTCATCCCCATCCGCGCATGGTCCCAACCAGCGGTCCTTGAGGCGTGATGCACTTGAGGAGGACCGGGATCAAGCGAGAAGCACAGAGACATTCACCATGACAGAGACAGCGACAAAGACAGAAAGACAAAAGATTTAGATAATGTTCTTCACCAAATCTAACAAAGTGGAAGAAAAGATCTTACATGAAAAAGACTAGCAGAAGATAGCAGCATCTTCCCTCTATATGGAATTACAGGTCGCCACATGATTCATCATTTTAATCGGCACGATCCACGATAGATGATTGAGGTTACTGTGGGGGGTGTGGAGGTGGTGGAGGGAAAGGAGGGAGAACATAGCTTGTCTAAAATGCTTTCACTAAGTATTTATTTTGTGGTTAGTCTAGTGAATTTTTCAAAGATATACCCAAACTGTGGGCTTAATTAGTTCTACCAAAGCAAGAGAAGATTTTAAATCAATTATCTTTTTTTTCTTCGTGAGACGGTGAGACTACTTTAAATCATCTTGACTATTAATCTAAAACAATTAACTCTCGGACTTATCAAATATCTCACTAATCACATCAGCATAAGGCTCCGTTCATTTGACGGAAAATATTTTTCAGGAAAACATTTTCCGGGTTTTTCGGTGTTCGGGGGAGGAAAACATTTTCCCCCGGAAAACATTTTCCCCTCGATGAGGGAAAACATGACCAAATTGGCGGAAAATGATTTCCGCTTTTTGAGAAGCGGAAATCATTTTCCGCCAAACTCCTCCTTCCCCCCTCCAGTTGCCGCCGTCGCCACCGCCGGCCGCCCGTCGCCGGTCGCCGGCCGCCCGTCGCCGGCCGCCCGTCCGCCGACCGCCCGTCGCCAGTCGCCGGTCGTCACCGCCCATCGCCGTTGCCGGCCCCCGCCGCCGCTGATCGCCGGCCGCCGGAGAAAAATATTTTCCGAAACTTTTTTATATTGGTCGCCGAACACCGGAAAATTATGTTTCGGGAAAACATTTTTCAAGAAAATGACTTCTGGGAAAATAGTTTTCAAAAACACAATATTTTTCGCCAAACGAACAGAGCCTAAGACATAGGAAGACACGAGCTGAAACTCCGGTGAATATCTCGAAAAAGCTTTATTATTGACCCTTTATTATTGGAGGAGCCAAACGTGTCACGTTACATGGGTCGGTTCCGCTAACTATACATAGAACTCATTTTTTTACTAGTGGGCCAATTTGCGGCCTATCAATATACGTATTTATGGCTTTGAGTATAGGTTTCAACCGCTTAGAACATACATGTCAAAACCTTTTAACCCTTTTACACATTTGGCAATATAAAAGAAGATGATCCGACATAGGTTCCGAATTTTTAGTCTCGATCAGAAAGATTTTTAAAGGCTTTTTCCGAGCCACGGGGGCTCTAAGATTTTGAGCCTTGTAATGGAAGGTCTACCTCAACAGATCAGTAGCATTTTCAAACTGAAGGATAAGTAATGGAGAGAGATAAACCCTAGTGCACATAAGTATCTGGATGTACAAGTTATTTACTGGAACAAGGATTTTCATGGAGGTGCAAACCATCTGGACTCTCTCCATAGATATGTTCCATCCCCTGTCCAGGTATATACTGCAACCAGCAATTTGTTTTCGGTTGGCACTAGGGCAATAATTGATATATAAAGTAGATATTACATAATGAAAAATAAGGTCATAATGACACCTTAATAAATTCAAAATCGCTACCGCAAGAAAGATAGGAACAGCATGATTTATAAAACATCAAACCAATTGATGCTAGAAGGACCCACATGCAACCAGATAAAGATAATGTTTTTAATGTAATTATATAACAATTGGTTAAAAATATATCATTTAAATGCAAAATGTCATTGTCTGTAAAACCCATTCAAATTCTTCCCAAATTCTCATAAATACAATATCTTTAGCTAAAGCCTGAAGCCAATCGTTGTATCGATTGACAACTCAATCATCCAACCAATTAAGGCACCCTTTAAAAAAATTCATTAACAGGCACGCGATACGGGCATGCTTAAGATGTGTGATAACTACGATTGGAAAGATAATTTAAGAGATTGTGCGAAAACGGACGTGTTTGAAATTGGCATGATAAGCAATTGGTGGTTGCTAAGAGAAACAAAGGAGACATGTTTCATGCATGCAAGTCTTTATCTTCTTCCAGACTGGATGGCTGCTCGAGAGTCAATGTCCAACTAAACACATATAAATTATCATTTAATCTTCAATTATTCCATGACATATAGGTAATGAACATGGATATTTAATTTCTTTTTTGGGTCAACTTCTTGTTCCGTGGGGATTATGACAAGCCCCAAAATCAAAATCGGCCCTAAGAATTCAGACGCCTTCTCGAGGAGATTATAGAGGACTCAGATAAGATATATCTCCCGTTATGTTGACCTTATTAAAAAGGCGAAGTTATCTTACTGGTAAGAGAGATGGCCAAGAGACAATCTTTATGATAAGAGAAAATAGGGCATTGGAAAGAGACATTTTGTAATGCAAAATCAAGAGGAAAATAAAAGACTATGGGTGCATTTGGGAAGGGCATCCAAAGCCCCTTGAGCCAAAATGTGGGTGTTTGGGAACAATTTTAAAAATTCCATTCAACAAAAGTCGGCCTTGTGAAGGCTGAAAGCCCAAGGCATCCTAAGGCAAGTCTTAGGATGCCTTGGACTTTCAGCTTTCTCGGCATGCAAGACTCCCGGATAAGTAAAAAAAATTTCTTCCAAAAACTTCCATAATCTATTTTTTGATGTTCCGATTTTGCTCTCGTTTTATCACTGTTCATTATCTTCTCCGCTTAGCTCAAGCAACATGGCTATGAGGGGATGGCGACTGGCCAGAGAGAGGCCGACGTGGTCACGCAACCTAACGACCATCGCCTGGGGTCGCACGACTGCTATGAAGGGCCACATGACCCAGGCGAGGGCAGCCTGAGGTCGCGCGAGTTCCCGGCAAGGTCACGTGACCTAGATGGCCTTCGCTGGGAACTCGCGTGACCTCGGAGAGGCATCGCGTGATTCAAGCAAGGGTCGGTTGAGGTCGTGCTACCCAGAAGACCCTCAAGGGTTGCCGGTGACCCAAATCTGACGCCGCGCGGCCATCGTCTGAGGTTAAACGACCTCAGGCAGGTTTCGCAACCCTCGTCAAGGGTCACTCGACCCCAAGCGGCCCTCATTGATGTCGTCGGGGCTACCTGAGGTCGTTTGACCTTAGACAACGGCTGCTGATGCCAGATCTAGCAACCCTTGCCTAGTTTTCGGAACCCTCATCAGGGGTTGCTCGACCCCAGGCAACCCTCGTCAGCAGTCGCTAGTGATTGCCTAAGGTCGTTTGACCTCAGATGACGGCTGCCGACGCCAAATCTAGGTCGCCAGCGGCCGCTAGCCCTTCGCCTGCTCCGGCAAGGGTTTGAACTTTTCTTTATTAAAAAATAAAAAAAGTGCCTTGCAAAAATAATTTTTCCAAATGCTATTTTACCCAAAGTTACTTTGCAATGGACTTTTAAATTACAATTTAACAAACACAATTTGCATTTTGGAAAACTCTTTTAACTTAAAGCCCTTTGTATTTTTCCAAAGATTTTCTCCCATAGCGTTCCCAAACGTAGCCTATGTACCTTAGCATTACAACATCCAATGCGCAAATTGCTAAACAGCAAACTAATGGTGCGTTTATTTTCCTGAAAACTTCGTGATAAAGAAAAACATTTTTCATGAAAATCATTTTCAAAGAAAACAATTAATTTTTGTTTATTTGATGATTTAGAGAAAGTGAATTCCTTCTTGCCAAAAGAGAAAGTTATTTTCTCCGATCTAAACTTGTTGTTTTCAATTCGTGGAAAACGTTTTTCATAGATCAATTAGTTTTCCGTCATTCAAACATCAAAAAGTTGAAAAATAATTTTACGAAAAATAATTTTCCTTCAAACAAACAAACCCCAATATTCTGTTCAGTACGGATTCAACTGTAAAAAGAGGTGTTGTGATTTTTATAAGGATTTTGGCAAGCACTTCACTAATCCGGTTATTTCAAAGTTACATCAGCTTTCAGAAGACTCCCTCGCCCCACATTGAGGTGCCGCATTTTTTAAAATTTGTAATTACAAAAGACATCTACAACTCAGCATAGCTAGAGTTTAGCTTGAGCTATACCAAACAGGTTCTAAGTGATGTTTTAATAGGTTTTTTTTTTCCTTTTTCAGCCACTTGGGGTTTCATAAGTTGAAATATGTTAAAAGATTTATAGTGTATATATCTAAACTATCTTGCCCCAATTCCTCGAAGGCCTCTATGTCCAAACCATCATTTTGATTAGTATACATCTCATCTCATCTCATAGGTTTTAAAATTTTTAAATAACCTTCTTTTTCCTGTATGAACATAAATTCGTTTTCCAAAATAAAGTAAATTAGATTCCTTTGTTCCTTCAAATTTTCTTTTTTTATTGCACCTGCATACGTGTGTATCAGCCTTTATTCTAACGAAGACTTTTTACTGACGGGTTAGCAAGAAGATGGATAATTAGTCTACCGGTTTATTTTTATTTTCTCATCTTACGACCCTTTACACGTAAGTATCTACATGTACAAGTTAATTATTGGCGCGACAATTTTAACGAAGTTGCAACCCATCCATAAAATATTTTATGTTTGGTGGGCACTAGGGTGGGTTGGTACTAGGGCAATAATTGATCGATTATGCAATTATTGTTTATTGAAGATTGAATAAGGTCCACACCGTACGATAACAACTCATAAATAAACTTGAAATCGCTGTCGCAAGAAAAATAGCCAGGAGAAGCCTCATTTATAAGACATCAAACCAATTGATGATTGACCCGCACGCAGTCAAATTAAGATAATGTTCTTATTGTATTTTAACAATAATTGATTGAAGATATATCTTCTAAATTCAGAATGCCATTATCTCTAGAACCCATTCATATTCTTCTCTAGCTCTCAGACACTCAATTTTTTTGCTTGAGTCTCGAATCAATTGATATATTGGTCGACAACTCCTTGACCCCCGACACACAACCTTTAATGATCCCGCTTGCTTAAGCAAATTTCCTTAAAATTCATTAGCATGAGCACGCGACACGTGCTTGAAATGCGTGATGGAAAATTATCAAAATTGGCATGATAAGCAAATTGGTGGTCGCTAAGAGACTTGAATAGAACTCGATATGCACCTTGTTTCGTACAGAAAAGCGAAAGAGACTTGTTTCATCTATGCAAAGTTCTTATCTTCTTCCAAATTGGATGGCTGCTCAAGAGTCGCCGTCCAACCAAACACTTATAAATTATTATTTATTTCTCAATTATTCGATGTGTTGCGTTGTAGGTAATAAACATGGATATTCTATTTCTTTTTTCGGATCAAACTTCTTCTTGTTCCACGTAGACCATGACCAAGTCCCAAGATCAAAATCCGATCCGAGAATGCAGACGCCTTCTTGAGGGAGATTCAACACGTCGGGGTCAGATTTCTTAGAGGAAGCAACAATCATTGGGCATGAGAACTCAGACAAGATATCTCGCCTTGTGTTTGACCCATTCAAGAAAGCGAAATCCTCTTTGTGATAAGAGAGGTGGTCATGAGAAAATCGTTGTGATAAAAGAAAGAAGAAAAACACATTGGAAAAAGAGACGATGCAATGGAAAATCAACAGGTGTCACTACCCAATAATTGTTCAATTGTTGATTTGACCTTTGATCTACTCATATCGGGAGATGAGTGCGAGAATTACAAAATAAAATATTGAAAAAATTCATACATGTTCTTGGTTTCTTTTTAATCAAGAAATTAAGCTTGAGAGCACAAGATGATTCCCTGGTTGAATGAAAGACTCTGTAACTTAGGATTATAACACCCAACATGCAAATGGCTATATAGCATATTAAGAGAAGCCAATAATTTCGGCTACGAAAAAGGAATGTTGCGTTTCATAAGGTATTTGGCAATTACTTTGCTGATGTATCTATTTCAAACTTACAAATGCCTATAGCGGCTTAAGGAAACTACATCACCTAGTTTTGAGGTTTTGCAGCTTTAAAATATGTATCACCAACCATAAAAGTTACAATACTTCACAGCACAAACACTGCACAACATAGCTAGAGTTTAGCTACGGTTATACCAAACAGGCTCCAAGGGGTGTTGCATTTGGCCACTTGGTGTTTAATAAGACGAAATGTTTTAAAGATGTAGAGCGCATATTCCTAAGCTATCTTGCCCCAATTCTTCGAAGCCTCTACATTTAATCTTAAATTTCATTTTTTCATAATCACCAATGTCAAAACCATGATACTTGGTTAGTAAATAAACTAATTTTGGTGGATTGATTGAAAATATAGTGATATTTATACTACATTGTATGTATTCTTTTTTGGCCTTTTTCATCTCAGTAAGTCAATGAAACGGGCAACATGATTATATGGTATTCATTCTTTATATTTCCTTTGGAGGGACTATGATCTAAATATATTGCAATAGGTCTAGCTGATCACATTTCATAAATCATGTGAAATTTGTCTCTTCTTCTCCACACCTTGTTTAAGTAGTTCATGTTAGAAAGGATTTTGTTTGGGGCTACGGTGACCAAGGAAGTCAGGCCCATCCATCTTCTAGAGGTACAGGACTGTAAATGGGCCACAAGGCCCAGAACCAAATAAATACATATGCATAGAACATACAGTATATTTGTGGTCTTATTAACAAATGCCCTCGATACGCTCGTTAACACGTGCTTAACGGGAAAAATATTTAATTGTCAAGATATTAATAGTGTATATCGCGAGAGTAGACATCGTATCAAAAGTTTCAATACTTTTCATAAGTAGTTGCTTAACAGTTGCAACATAGTTCAATGTAACCATTCGTTACTTTTACTTTAAAATAACATAAACTCAAAAACAAAGGAGTTGAACTATTGTTACACTAAGCGACATAAGTATGCTGATTGCAGGTCATTCCTATTGAAGAGTGCTTCGATGTGTCCATATTTATTAGAATTTTCCTCACTTACTAAAATTACGTACACATTTCTTAGTTAGTTTAGAAAATCGGCCTAATACCCTAAAAAACCTCACACTTTAGCTTTTGTCCCAATTCTACCTTTGAAAAACATCCAACTTTAGGTCATGTCCTAAGTTTACCCTAAACTTTTTTTTGTCCAAAAAAAATAACCCAATTTTAGGTTCAATTCCAATTCTACCATAAACATTTTTTCTCATAAAAAACTTTCAACTTTGGACCCAATAACAATTCTACCCTAAACTTATTTTTGTCTCATAAAAAAATTACTGCTTCAGGTCCAATTGCAATTTCACTCTAATTTTTTTTGTCTCATAAAAGATCATCAACTTTTACTTGAGTCCCAAATCTGCTCTCCATTAACCCTCCATCAAAATTGCCCTTAGTAATTTTGCGCTCATCAATCTTTCATGCTTGGGAATGTTCCATCTCTCACGTTCAAAGAGCTTGTGCTCGGGACGCTTGAACAGCTCATACTTGGGAGTTTTTTATCTCTCGATTGTCAACGAGAAATTTTGGACGGAGGGTTAATGAGGGCATATTTGTGACTCAAGTAAAAGTTTATGATTTTTTATGAGACTGTAAAAATTTTAGAGTAAAATTGGGACAAGACCCAAAGTTTGAGGTTTTTCATAGGAGAAAAAAGTTTGTAGTAGAATTGGGATAATACCCAATGTTAATGATTTTTTTCCTTACCAAAAAAAAAAACAAGTTTATGGTAGGATTGAAACTTGACGTAAAGTTGGAGGTTTTTCATAAGACAAAAAAGTTTAATTAGGACATAAGTTAAAGTTTAAGGTTTTTTAGGATGTTAGCCTTATAAAATCAGCCCACCAATCAATACTTCTGAATTTAAAGAAAATTTGGAAAATATTGAGGTGACACCAAGGATTTTATTATTTACTAAATTAAATATATTAGAAGACCTTTTGATTGTGACACCAAAGTTTTTATTACGCTCCTTATAATTTTAGCCGCCTCAAAATGTTTCTAATAATATCATTTGAATTTTTATCGCATCTTACAAGATCCATGAGGCTTGTTGGGGGCACTCCAAGAGTCAAGGAAGGGTTTCGTTATCTGAAGTAGGCTCCTTCGTTGTTAAAAAAGAAAAGACTAAAACAAAAAAGGGATCTACTTGAGAATAGTATTTAAGTGATCGCAAATAAAAATTATCAGGTTAGAAATCAGAAACCAGAAATAATAAATAGTTAGAAATGACTAAGCTGTAATGACAAAAGAGTTGGTGTTATTTAGAGACAAAATCAAGCAAGTGGTATGTTTTATTATAAGAGAAAAGGACGATCATCATCGACCATCCTTTTTGAATTTTCTTTAAATAACATGTTACATGTTTTTAAAATGGAAAATGATTTTTTTTACGCTTGTGATTTGATAGTCAATAATGAGAGGTGGTAGCAAGTTGAGATTTATTATTTATTGAAAAAGAATTAAGGAATAAAAATGAGAGGTGGGTGCAAAAATTTTGATTAAAAAGTAAACTATCGCGATGCTTTTTAATTAAAGAGACTGTAGTGCTACCTTGACTATTTTAGCATGTCTATTAAGTGTTGTTTCAAACCAATTTGAGTTTTAATAAACAGTTGAGATTGGACCTAAGCATGTTTTCAAAAGATTTTATCCAGATCTTGGGGTGTCAAAATAAGAGGTGGCCATGAGAAAATCGTTGTGATAAGAGAAGAAGAAAAACACATTGGAAAAGGACACGATGCAAATGGAAAATCAACAGGTGTCACTACCCAATAATTGTTCAATTGTTGATTTGACCTTTGATCTACTCATATCCGGAGATGAGTGCGAGAATTACAAAATAAAATATTGAAAAAATTCATACATGTTCTTGGTTTCTTTTTAATCAAGAAATTAAGCTTGAGAGCACAAGATGATTCCCCGGTTGAAT
The DNA here is from genome assembly GCA_031216235.1 of Syzygium jambos. Taxonomy (NCBI): domain Eukaryota; kingdom Viridiplantae; phylum Streptophyta; class Magnoliopsida; order Myrtales; family Myrtaceae; genus Syzygium; species Syzygium jambos. Next base: position 10,178,501 of record CM062227.1, read on the forward strand.
GAAAGACTCTGTAACTTAGGATTATAACACCCAACATGCAAATGGCTATATAGCATATTAAGAGAAGCCAATAATTTCGGCTACGAAAAAGGAATGTTGCGTTTCATAAGGTATTTGGCAATTACTTCGCTGATGTATCTATTTCAAACTTACATATGCCTATAGCGGCTTAAGGAAATTGCATCACCTAGTTTTGAGGTTTTGCAGCTTTAAAATATGTATCACCAACCATAAAAGTTACAATATTTCACGGCACAAACACTGCACAACATAGCTAGAGTTTAGCTACGATTATACCAAACAGGCTCTGAGGGGGTGTTGCATAAGTTTTTTTCCTTTATTTGGCCACTTGGTGTTTAATAAGACGAAATGTTTTAAACATGTAGAGCGCATATTCCTAAGCTATCTTGCCCCAATTCTTCGAAGCCTCTACATTTAATCTTAAATTTCATTTTTTCATAATCACCAATGTCAAAACCATGATACTTGGTTAGTAAATAAACTAATTTTGGTGGATTGATTGAAAATATAGTGATATTTATACTACATTGTATGTATTCTTTTTTGGCCTTTTTCATCTCAGTAAGTCAATGAAACGGGCAACATGATTATATGGTATTCATTCTTTATTTTTCCTTTGGAGGGACTATGATCTAAATATATTGCAATATGTCTAGCTGATCACATTTCATAAAATCATGTGAAATTTGTCTCTTCTTCTCCACACCTTGTTTAAGTAGTTCATGTTAGAAAGGATTTTGTTTGGGGCTATGGTGACCAAGGAAGTCAGGCCCATCCATCTTATAGAGGTACAGGAAGCGCGGTCCAAAAGCCCAACTGTAAATGGGCCACAAGGCCCAGAACCAAATAAATACATATGCATAGAACATACAGTATATTTGTGGTCTTATTAACAAATGCCCTCGATGCACTCGTTAACACGTGCTTAACGGGAAAATATTTAGCATGTCTATTAAGTGTTGTTTCAAACCAATTTGAGTTTTAATAAACAGTTGGGATTGGACCTAAGCATGTTTTTAAAAGGTTTTATCCGGATCTTAGGATGTCAAAATAAGAGGGTATTCTAGACCTACCTCTGGAAGAAAAACATAAATAGAGGAGGGACAAGGGGTAAACAGGTAGACCAGCCGCTAGGTCGTTAAATAAGGTATTGTAGCCTGTTCAAGTGGAAACGCTTGTCTTTGGTGAGGTAAACCTAATCAAACACCAAGGATCCAAGGACGACTCCGGTAGTGCTACCTTGACTAATTTAGCATGTCTATTAAATGTTGTTTCATACTGGTTTGAGTTTTCAATAAACAGTTGGGATTATTCGAAGGATCGATGATCAATTACTTTAGTAAGTAACAAAAACTGTAATCCTTACTCAATTAATCACTCAAATAAGTGTACAAAAGACACCGAAGACTATAATCTCCCTAGTAGGGGTGTGCAAAAAAATCAAAAACCGCCTGGAACCATACCGAACCCAGAATCAATGATTCCCATGAGACCAGTTCCAATTTACTAGAATCAGTGGATACCGGTTTTAAGTGTAGAACTGTCCACCTGAACTAGACCGTTATAAGCCTTATAAGGCTTGTAGTAGAGGTTCCTTGCAACACTCTGTTCAAAGTGTAATACACAGATTTACGTGGTTTGTAGTGAAGACAAAAGGACAATAGATTAAAGACCATCCATAGAACTGTAGTGGTCATCCATGTCATATTACCTTTATCTTCAATTTTTTTTAATTTTATGTGTGAAGACAGGTCTCAATATATCGACGGGGACTTTGTTCTTTGTGTCTATAAGTGCTTGTTGATGAACATCATCCTTCCTCTCCTTTAGGTTGGTTTCTCATTGCCCAGCTATTGCAATGAAAACACCGATCCCTTTGGTGCTTTGGGAATTCTGTAGTGAGTGCAGCGGTATCAATTGATGAATACAATTTTTACAAAGATTAGGGACCGTTTTGGTTCCTGAGTGAATCTGTGAAAGCGGACCAGACCGACAGTCCGATTTCTGAGTGAAACGATAGAGAATTAACGGGTGATTTCCAATTTCAATTTTTGATTTAGAAGGATCCATGAGATGATTGGAGGAAAAGATGGCATATCGAATTCAAGAAACACATGTAGGAATAAAATAATAAGGACTTAAGAAAGTTCCCCAAGCAAATTTAATAACATAATACAGCTGTAAAAAAGAGAGTTATTGCTACCCAAGAGGGGTCCTTTCAAAAAGTTCTTTAGACCGAATAACAAATGAGGCTAGACAGAGCCAGCTTTCCCTCAAGAAGCTCCCCCCCAAAAAGAATTGCAAATGAAAAAAGTCCCGAAACCAAACCGAATCCCACCGTCACCAGTCAAGATACAGATCATGGTTTTTTCACTGGGGGTAAAGCACACAATTCAATATATCAATGAACAACAGATGCAGCCCGTCAGATGATGAAGATAACATGGCCCGAGGATAAAAAAAAAAGATTAAATGAATTCAAATGAACAGACAACAATCTCTCTCTCTCTCTCTCTCTGTCTCTCAGTAGTGTTTCTCTCTCTCTCTCTCTCTCTAGAGGATCAATCCGAGGACAGCCCATCCCAATGCTAGGCCTGAGGCTATCTTCTGCACGCTGCTCATGGCTTCTGCTCCACTCTGCAAAGCAATTTCCACCAAAAGGTTCGAAAAGCTCAGAACCCCAGGACAAATCTAATGGCCAGAAGTTTTATTAAATCTAATTTTCCATCTTTCTGCAATATGTTCATGGGAGCAATTATGGTGAGCCGGCAAAGCACGTGCCCAGAGAACAGACATCAATGTTTTGTGTCTCGATGCATGCCTCGGGTTCTCGAATTTTCAAGAGGGAACTTTCTTGGACAGGGAAGAATGCCAACTTTAAATAGTATATTGAAAGCCCACAAAGAAAACAAAACTACAGTGCAGATCGTTCGTCGAACGATTTGATTAACTGGGTTGAGTCTTACTGTGATGAACGAGTTGCGAGAGGATACAGTTCTCGAAGTACAGAGTGAGTGCCAGCTATAAATGGAAGTAAAAAGTGCATGATACTTGCTGTTTTTTTCTCAAAGAACAAAGCTTTACTACTTCACTTGAATAAGCCACTGGTGAGGAACTACAGCATGCATCAGTATCGTCGGATCTCTGAAGGAATTAGTCAGATCTGAACTCGCAGTGCACATCTCAACCAAATATTTGATTTTGTTACGAGTCATCTAAGTGAAGACTGTACATTTAAATGCAATGCAGGTCGATTTACTGCCGTGATCCGACGTGAAAGTACAATTTTTTTTTGTCTATAGCGACGCAAATAATCAACTAGATGAGAGAACAAAGTGCCGAGTGAGAACTTACCTGATCGTTCAATGAAGGTCCAGGAGACGATGCCTCATCCCGGCTCGCCCCAGGCGCCTCAGCAGGCGGTGCAGGTGGGCTGAGCAACGACGGCGACGGAGCTGCCGCGCTCTTCTTCGCCTTCTTCTTGCTGGGAGCCGGCGCCGGAGCCTCCACGGCAGCCGGGGGAGAGCTCTCCGGAGCAGTCACCGGCGCGGGCGAGGGAGGCGACTTTGCGGGAGCCGGAACCGGGGGGGAGCTCGCCGGCGCTGGGGCCGGGGGGGAGGAGGTCGCCGGAGGCGGGGACGCGGGGGCGACGGCGGGAGCGGGCGCCGCGGCCTTGGAGGTGGGAGCCGAGGCCGGAGCGGGGGTGGAGGCAGCGGGGGGCGAGGCGGCTGGGGCGGGCGTCGTGGGGGCGGGCGCGGCGGGGGCCTTGGCCGGGGCGGCGGCGGGGGCCGGGGTGGCGGGGGACTTGGTGGGGGCGGCGGCGGGGGACTGGCCTCCGACGCCGGCGACGACGAGGCAGAGCAACGCGAGGGAGAGGACGTTCTTACGATCCATGATGAAGAAGAAGAAGCAGCTTCGATGGAGCGAGAGAGAGAGACGCGAGAACAGGACGCAGGCAAGCGAGAGAGAGAGAGAGAGAGGGAGGGAGGGAGGCTGGCAAAGCTTGGTTGGCAGAGGTGGGAGGTGATTATATAAGGGCGAGCGCACGGTGAGGTGGGGACCACAGGGAGTGGTAGTCCCCAGGAAGTAGCCGTTGGATCTCGGCAACGTTTGGGGCAAACGACGGAGGAGGGGAGGGGAGGGGAGGGGAGGATCCGGCCAACGTGGCGTTCGGTCGGACACAGACAGTCTGGCCCCGGGGGGCCCCCACCCGGCACTGTCGGTGCATGTGAGGAGGATTAGCTAAGCAAGGCAAGGATTCTATTATTGTGATAAAAAAAAGACAATTTTATTTATAAAATTAAATTGTCTTTAAAATATTATAAATGGTATTACTAGTACGTTTTTTTTATTTGGTCGGAAAGTCGAATCGCTACTTGAGGAGTTGATTTGGGTTCAAAGAATGCTATTCTCTCTTTATTATTGATCATACTCTCTAGCTTTCACTTATGCAAACAAAATTTGTTTTCTGATTGAAATTCTCTACAAAAGCTGAATTCTTGTGATCTGGAAAGAGAGAGGATGATTAGGGGTAATCGGTTTTTGGTTCGGTCTAAATCCAATCCCTCCTAGGAATTAGAAGTTGGACCACTTAGTTCTGGAACCGGACCAAACCGAGCCTGGGGTGCTCCAATGGAACCGGTCGCAGATGGAGAGGAATAGAGTGCGAACAGAGAAGCTCAAGAAGCAGAAGGACAGAGAGATAGAGTGACTGGCAGCAAATGAAGAGGGATAGAGTGCGAGCGAGAGGAAATTGGTAAGAGAGGAGAAAAAGCGTGAGAGGGCAGTTGGAAAGAGGGACGGCAGGAGAAAGAGCTGAGAGGGAAGACTGAAGAGAGGGAAAGGCTTGACTCGTGAGAGGGGAAAGGGGAACTGCAAACTGGAAAGAGAGGGGAAAGGCTAAAGAGCATCAGGCTTTCTTTCTTTAAAGATTTTAAGAAAAAAGTAATAATAATAACCGGGCCGGTCAAAGTAAGCAATCCACCCTTGGTATCAAGGACCGGACTGAAAATCATTGGTTTCAATTTTATGGAATCGGGAACTTGACCGATACTCTCAAGAACTGCCCAAAATCGGCATGTCCGGTTCAGTCCGTGCGGTTCCCAATCTAATCGGTTCCCATTGCTTAGCCCTAGGGATGATAGTGTCGTAAGAGGTGCTTGTGTTTGTAGAATCACCTATTGAGCTTCATATAGAAGCAATACCATCTAGAAACTGTAAAATTACTTAGAGGATTCGAACTTTGTTCGTATCCGTTAATACTGGGAGAGTGGACATGGCCAAATGGAAGGCCAAATTTTTATAAATCCATCTTGCAATATCTTCTATCCCTCTAACTAATATATTGTATGTTTGATAGAAGCTATTGCATCTACATAATTGTGTTTCTTCGGCTCTCTCACGACTTTTCCATAAAGTTTAATTTTCTTCTAACAACTCATTCACTCCCTCTCTTGGTTAGTACGTTAGTCATTTTAATTGGTTAGTATCATAGCAAGTTGCTCAAGTATTTGAAGGGTTGTATTTCAAGGGCATGTTTCTCAAGTATAATGATCAATGGTCTCTCAATTTTTCAAATATCTGTCCAAGTGATATTCTCATATGTTCTAAGTCTGATTTGAAAAGTTATAATTCAACAAATTCAATTTGTAGAAATATTAGTTTGGAGTGAAGAAAGACATGCTCTGTCATTCAACAGATGTGATGATTGTAAAGGAAAAGAAAGAGTGTTTTGATCACACATTAGTAACATAGCATGAAATTATCATATATCTCTTCGTAGGTTCTTCAAACCTATCATGAAATCCAAGATAAGTTCAAAGAGAATCGTGAGTACATTACTTTTCTTATTTCGTAACACTGTCTCAATTCTAGAATAATTTAATGGATGCAAATATCACTTTAAGAAAAGTGATAACATGCCTCAAAGTCATCAGTTTCCATTCGCCTCACCTTTTTGTTTGTGATTCTCATTCTTTCTCTCTAGGGCATAGTCATGGGCACCCGTGTTCGTTTTCATAAATCATTTTTATTATTGACCCGGCACCTATGGAGTGTTGCATGTGAAATTAGGCCAATCAACAAAAGACTAACAATGAACTCTTTTCGCAAAATACACACGAACTATTTTCGGCTCATGGAAGGATTAGCAGTTGCTGTCACTCAAAACACACATGCCCGTCCGATAAATGGAACAATTTCTCAACATAGGTGATATTCGCTTGTAACGTCCTGTTCGTTTTGTCTCTCTCTCTTTTGCAAAGAAAGAGGGAAGCGAACAAAGTAATCTTGATGTGCTGACTGGCGTTCTGATCCGTTGTTAAGGCTGTACTCCCAGGTGGAGTTCACACACATGTCACGGGCCGATAGTTTGGGAACGACCCGTGCGGCGACTTAGGCTTCCTTGGATCGTTGGAATGCCTAGGCCAAGCCTTTTCCCGATCACTCACTCGCTCGGACACTCGGATCGTAGAGAGAGAATCTAGAGAGAGAAGCTCTGGAAGAGAAAGTAACTGCTTCTTGTTGTCTGGATGTTTCAAATGAGGAGGAGGACACCCCTTTATATAGTAGAGGGCCTCGGATTACAACCATTGATCGATTTCTAGATGAGTGGCCGAGATCGTATCGTTCTCGTCGACCACCTACCGACATTTATTCCGAGAGCTATCAACTACCGGCATTTATGCCGAGAACTCTCTAGAACCCCGGCACAATTACCGTTTCGCCCGTCCTTGGGAAAATTCCGGAAGCTTCGTTAGGTTTTGAACGGGTCTTCATTGATGTGTCACGGTCCTTGGTGTTAGAAAACCTCTTGACCGTGACATTCTCCCCCACCCATTCGAGCGACGTCCTCGGCGCTCTTGGCTTGGGGTTTATTTGTTGGCTTTTTGGAGCGCCTTCGACTCTTCCGAGATTTCTTCGGCTTCTCAGTTTGTCGGGCATTTGGCTCCTTTGATTTGACTTTCTCCATGTTGGTCGGCAAGCTTGTTACCTCCGGGAATAGAACATGGATCGGCATGTTGTGTTGAAGAGGATGATCCACCTTCGGCTTTGGCTTGGTGCAAAGTTCGGGCACGGACTTCTCAACTCTTGGTTCCTTGTTTATCCTTCGGATCGTGGAGAGGACTTTGGCTTCGGTCACCCCATTAATCATTGGAACCATGGATGGGCACTCCGAGTTGGTGATGATAATCATGTTGCTCCTCAGGTCTATCATGGCTCTCGCGGCATCGAAAAATTCAAGGCCTAGAATGAGATCATAATCGTCGAGAGGGATTACCTCGAACGGGAGTTTGCCTTCCCAAGTACCGACTTGGAGTTCTACATTTTTGGCCACGCCTACGCCTGGTATCTCGTCAGAATTGGGGGTCTTGTAACGATTACGAGTCGGTTCCACGTGAAGTCCCAAGTGTTTGGCCGCTTCGTTTGACAAAAACAAGCTCGTAGCACCCGTATCGACCAAGGCAAGGAGGGGTACGCCACTTACCTTGACCTCAACGAATGAGAGGTGCGAATGTGTCGGCTTCTCCCTTGGTGGAGCTTTGTCCTTCACGGAGTTGATTGAGTTGAAAACCTTTACGGTCCCAAGTCGCACCTCGCGTTTCTCCTTTTCTTGCTTCGGCTCTTCATCCTCTTCTACGGCAAGAATAGCATTGATCCTACTCTTCTTTGGGCACTTTTGTGTCCAATGAGGACCGTTGCAAATGAAACACGGAGACGGTAGTGGAGTATCAAACTTGTTTTTGTAGTCTCCTTGAGGTTGCTTCCATTTGGGATTGCTTGACTTGGACGTTCCTTCTCCCCATGTCTTCTCACGTCCACCATGATCTCTTTGGCCACGGTTGGGACTATTGTCCGAGTCTTTTCGACCACGAGCAGTTTGGTCTTCTTCATCGTGGTGGCGATCCGATCTCCACCCGCTCCCTCTTGTTTTTGGGGCTTCCTTGGTGAAGTCGGCGAGAGACTCGGCCACGACCAGTGCTCGCGAAAGACTTTTGACGTCCCTTCGTTTGAGCTCGAGTAGTGCCCACGGCTTCAATCCATCCATGAACGCCCCGAGAGCCTCCTCCTCCCCGAGATTGGGAATTTGGAGTTTGAGCTCGGTGAATTCCTTCACGTACTCTCGGACCGTGCTACGTTGCTCAAGGCGATGGAGCTTGCTCCGGGCTTCTTGTTGAGCATACTCGGGGAAGAAATAATCCCGAAACTCCTCGACAAATCCATCCCAAGTAGTGATGGGGTCGGCGCCTTGTTTTGTCTCTTCACATCTATTTCGCCACCAAAGCATGGCATTATCAACTAGGAACATAGAAGCGGTTCGTACCTTGGCCAAGTCTTCTTGGATTCCAATGGCGTCGAAGTATTGTCCCATGCTCCATAGGAAGTTGTCTACCTCTTTGGCGGACCGGTTGCCTTTGAATTCTTTCGGCTTCGGCACATCTAGCTTGTGTGCCGCTTGGATGGGCAATGCACCGTTCGCGATGCTTGCTTTACATAGGATGAGTTCGGTCTTGAGCTCTTGCACCTCCATCTTCAAGGCTTCGACTTCGGTCTTGGAGGAGTTGCCTTCTTTGAGCTCCACGACCTCAAGCTTTAGCGCCTCGATGGATGCTTCAAGGACATCATCCTTATCGAACAAGGGGGCCGTCGTGCGATTGACGACGTTTGTGAATTCATGGCGGAGAGTTTCTTCACCCTCGTTGATCCGCCTTTTAACTTCATCGAGTTCTTCGATGAATTCCAACATTGCTGTTCTCATTCTCGTGAGCTTCTCATCGATCGCGGCTATGGCGTCCGACGAAGCATCCCTTTTCTTGGATTTTCCACGAGTCTTTGGTTGGGCAGCCGGCTCATTGGGAACCGGTTCTTTAGGAGCCCTTTCATCCACAACAACCGAAGCGAGTTGTTCGTTGTTCGACATTCTCTTGACCAGTTGGTGTGCTCCTCGATTTCCTTGGATGGACTCTCTACTTGCTCTGATACCACTTGTCACGGGCCGATAGTTTGGGAACGACCCGTGCGGCGACTTAGGCTTCCTTGGATCGTTGGAATGCCTAGGCCAAGCCTTTTCCCGACCACTCACTCGCTCGGACACTCGGATCGTAGAGAGAGAATCTAGAGAGAGAAGCTCTGGAAGAGAAAGCAACTGCTTCTTGTTGTCTGGATGTTTCAAATGAGGAGGAGGACACCCCTTTATATAGTAGAGGGCCTCGGATTACAACCATTGATCGATTTCTAGATGAGTGGCCGAGATCGTATCGTTCTCGTCGACCACCTACCGACATTTATTCCGAGAGCTATCAACTACCGGCATTTATGCCGAGAACTCTCTAGAACCCCGGCACAATTACCGTTTCGCCCGTCCTTGGGAAAATTCCGGAAGCTTCGTTAGGTTTTGAACGGGTCTTCATTGATGTGTCACGGTCCTTGGTGTTAGAAAACCTCTTGACCGTGACACACAGCTGTACCATTTCATGTGGGACTCTGCTGGCTGATGCGGCAATGATTTTCGGCCACGATGACTTTTATCGAGACAAGACAGTTTTCAAATCATTGCGGTGGCTAAGTTCGCTCAAAGCGAGTTTGCTTTAAGGCCCCACAACAAGGAACCTGGTCGAAAGACTCCAACAGGATCCATGCTCTCCAGACAAAGAGAGAACGTTCGAGGATGGATCTGGGTTTGAAATTTGATCCCTCGTTTTGTATGATTTTTACCGTGCTCTGCGATTTTTCTTTCCGTTTCAAAGCCGTACCTTATCAATCGGCAATGTATTTCCACTTGCCTGTGCCGCTTGTTGCAAAGGGTGTACACGAAATTAGATCAGAAAGGCTAGGAAGCTGTGCGACAGATAGAGGATAGGAAGAATCAAAATTGGCGATTGACTGGAAGGCAGGCAAATCGGCTAAAAGATTGCGACGGGGAAAACAACGGGTTGATTCCTAAAATATAGTAAAGTAAAGCAGGCTCGTACAGTTAATTGTGGGTCAATGGCATGTGCTCACACTTGAAAGAAATTGAACTCTTTTGAAGAGTAATTGACATGTTTGACCATCCATGTTGGACGCAAGGCAGATATGTACATATACCTAAACGAACATATACACGACCTTCTTTGTTTCCAGCAAAAGGATTTCTAGTCCCAATTTACTGGCCTGGTTTCATGAAAATACTCCCATCGACATTGGAGATCAAGAAACGATTCAATGTTAACCATGTAGAATGGATTCTTCGCAAAAAGGATCTATTTATTTCACGGAAAATGATATAATTGTGATGTATATGATTGTCCTTTACAAATAAAATAGAAGCCATGTTTTCATATTTATTGCCAAAAAATTATAAAACACACTTAAGAAAAAGACTCGAGTATAATTTTGGGAACCTAGGCTGGAGTCCCAAGTTCTAAGGTTTGAGCAATCGTGGTCTTGAGTCTGGGCCATCGGGTCATGAGTTGGTGCAACGAGGATCCTAAGTCCAGGTGATAGAGACCGAATGTGCTATAGTGAGGACGTAGTTCGACGTGGTTGGTCCTAGGCTAAGTAGCACGGACACATTATTTATGCTTCCGAATCGGTGTCCGACACGTGTCGCGTGTCCGACAGGCTCTGACGCGCCGCCGACACGCTCCGACACGCAGTCAACGCATGTCGGAGATCCGACACGCCGTCAACGCGCCGGACACGCCGGCGACACGCGAATCCGGAGCAAAAGGGAGATAGAAGAAAGAAAAGCCCCCTCTCGTCAGATCTTTCGCTCGCCAAATCGAGGTTCGAATGCTGCGAAACCCACCACGAATCCTCTCGGAGAAATGGGGAACGGGGAGGTGGGGATCTGAGAATCGATCAGGATGCAAGGAGAAAATTTGCCCGGGGGAGGAAGGATCTGGAAATCTAGGTCGAACAACGAGGTCGGGAAGGGTTTTGAGAACTCACCAACGACCCCCGATCTTCCCGAGCCGAGCGTCATGGATGAGCGAGTTGAGCGAATCGGAGTTTTCGTGGTGAGAACTGCCGGAGATCTGATCGGAGAAGAGGGAGGGAGAGATAGAGAATCAAAAGACAAGAAAATATAGGGTAAGAAAAGGAAAGTGGGCTGGCTGCTTTTTTTATTTTTTATCTTGTACTTTCCTTTTTCAAATTTAATTATTTACTTTTAGTTTCTTAGCTAATATATTTATTTATATATAATTATTTTTTTAAAAATTTATGTGTAATTTTTTAGGGTAAGTTCACTATAGGCTTTTTATTATTATTATTTATTTACTTATTTGAATCAAATTTAAAAATAATAATTTATCATATCTATATTTAATATACAACGTGTCCCAACGTGTCGGAATTCTCTATTTTTGAGAAATGACGTGTCGCGTATTGTGTCGTGACGCGTGTCGCGTATTGTGTCGTGACGCGTGTCGCGTGTCACGTATCCGTGCTACTTACGTCCTAGGTCAATGCCATTGGGGACCCAAGTCTCGTTCGTCGAGACCCTGGTTCGTGTGCCAAGGTCCTGGGCTTGTTAGCTAGGCATCTCAGCTCGAGCACTTGGAACAACCTTTTTATCATGATAAATGTCAAGTTGTATTTTGGAATAAATGATTACTAATTTTCAAACGAAAAAGTCGTCTTCCGGAATTTTAAGTATGATTTTTTGTTGCTATGAAAAGGTTTCTTATTTACTTATTCCCTTAGGCGATCCAAACTGATGTTGGTATTTGTTATTGAAAAATTCTGAAAATTTTGAAAAGAAAAGACTTGAGTTTATCAGGCAAACCCAGGTCAAGGTGTTGAATCTCAGATTAGGTCAAGGTCGAGACTTATCACACGAACCCGGGTCGGGGTCTCGAGTCTTAGTTTCAGGGCTATTGCTGTTAGGGGTCCATTCCACGGGACTTGCATCTATCTACTAGGACTCAGGTTCGGACTGTCGAACTTCGTTAGGTTTGAGCACTCGAGATGATTTTGTGATAGCGGAGGTCAAGCTGTATTATGAAAAATGATATCTGATTTTCAAGAAAAGAACGAATTCAAGCATAGATTATAGGATGATCATGGAAAGGATTTACGTGGACTCATTTTTCCAGGCGATTTGGACACCGGAAAATGACGATAATACTTTTCAATGGTCAATTTTCCGAGAAATGAAGGAACCTTGCAGAATTCTCCTTCGATAGGAGAACACGTGTATGGCTTTTGATATGCAAGCTTAGCCCATTATTGACCTGGCCCAGTCATTCTGTTTTTGACTCGATGGGCCACTGCCCAATCTGATTATGATTGGGCCTACTCCGTTGCGAGCCATCCGATCTTCGATCAAAATCCTAAGCTACGCAAAAGCAACCATATAACATAAAAAGAGATTGCTCTTTTAATTTCTTCTTCATTTTCCTTTTTTTTTTTTGTTCTTAAGATTCGCGTGGCTTAGGAGCTATCCCGCGCGACAAGCTAAATCTGCCTCTTTAAGTCTTGTCAAAGATAGGCCATTCACATCGGGGGCTCCCTTGGATCCTTGGTATTTTGGTAAGGGTTGCCTTACCAAGGAAGGGTGTCGCCACCTCCCTCAGCTACAATGCCTTGTTTAATGACCCGGTGGCCGGTCTATCCAGGGACCTCCTGTTGCTAGAGATACATTTTTCCTGTCTTCGTAATAGGCAGTATCCCCTTTGGAGTTTCACATCCCTGAAAATTTAAGGTAGTGGCCTTAGGGTTGGAGTCTTTTAATGACTTGCTCAGGTCTAAGCAAAAGCAAAAATATATAACAAAAAGAAATTGCTCTTTTAATTTTTTTTTTCTTATTTTTTCTTTTTTGTCCTCTTAACATTCATATGGTTTTGAAGCTATCCCACGCGACAAGCTAAACCTGCCTCTTTAGTCTTTGTCAAAGATGGGCCATTCACACCGGCTTTAGAAGTTTCGCGAGGGATTGCTTTCTCATGACCTGATCTTAGACGACCCTGGCGAATAATAATCAAACCTAAAAACCTCACGTTTCGCGTGGGTTCATCCACAGATCCAAATTATGACGTCCAGCAAGATCGCATTAGAAAGTATCGAGGGACGCGTGGACGATGAGGAGGAAGCTAGGTCGTTTCTTGAAATATCGCAAGCTTTGATGTGGATTGGCCATTTTATTATGCTTTTCAATGGATTATGCAGTGATGCTCATACAATGGTTTATCCTCGATTTGATGAAATGACCCGTATAAAATAAGGAGAGTGAATTTCTTTTCTAGGTAACTCTGAAGAATATCATTATATACAACAATTCTTTTTACATGATGAAACAAAAACAATCAACCTTATTATCTCTGAAGAAAGATGATCCTAGTTCACATAAATTGTCGTATATGTCCATGTTCGTCAGCTATCGGATCCGGTTTTTCCCTACTTTACTTGGTCACCTTAAGTTTATTCCCCGGAATGATGGTTACTAAGATTAGAAAGAGTGCACTGGCACATGACACATATTTGCTAATCATATTGGTGCATTACTATACTTTACAATAAAAGGACTTTATGTCATATATATAGAATTTGAGTAAGTGTTGGAGTCGACCAATGTTAGATATTGTAATGCGTTTTGCCGCCACGAGCAATTGCCTAATGCACGGGACTGAAAACCCTAAAGACGAAGACCGGAACTGAACCTTGAGTAACGAAAAATCTAAACAGGAGAGCACGGAGTTATTTTTGGAAAAAAATGCTCAACATATTAAACATAAGTTCTAACATTTTTCCCATGCATATTGCAAAATTATTGAACCTTTGACCATTGAAAATAAGCAACTTTGCCAAATTCTATTTTCTATCGAATTCATAACTTTGGAAAATCAGAGAAATGCCAATTCTTTTTCCGGAATTTCATAGAAATGAGGAAATGTAGAAATCTTTATGGCAATACCAACTGCGAGAAATGACATCGGAAAGGGCCACCGGCGTTGTAACACCCTAAATCATTAGAGCCGCTGTTGAGCCTCTAATGCTATACGACTTTCTAATTTTTGCTTTCGACGTCTATGATCCGAATTTCACGATATAGGTTAGTATAGAATTCGAGGGAATCAAATGTAATCCCGCAGTGTTCAAACACATTCATTACTTTCTTGATGCTTATTTAAAATCAAATAAACGCGTGTTAAATTTCCAAACTTACCTAATTAAATTTTAGAAGCAGAACTAGAGGTGGACGCCTACTAGACCAGTGCATGATTGTGTTTTGGAGCTTGGACAAGCTAAGCAAGGTCTGAGCTAGCCAACAATCTCTCCCTCTCCGCTTGATTTGCCCACAACATACAAACACTCAATCTCTGCAATTGCATAGATTCATTGGTCAAACCCTTTCGCTTGCGAAGCTAAGAGACTTCACAATGATTACCAGCAAATACGCTGCCATAATCTCTGCAAATCTCTGACACTATCATTAAAAATTCTCCGCAAAACTATGCAAATCCCGTAAGCTCACCATATGCACCCACCACTGCAGCTCTCTCTCATCATGTTTGGTCATTTCCCAGGTCAACAGGCCTGAGATTCACACGAACATGTGGCCTCTAAGCAGGCCTCAAGCAACTTGAACAAGCAAAAAACTTCATATAATCACTTCCCCTCTGCAGAAGCTGGGGCTCACGGTCGCAGCACACTCCCTCTCCCCTCACTCATTTCACTTGCTTGAACTCAGTCTAGAGTGAAAAGCTGTCTCAGATCACTCTACTGTCATTGCAGTCCCTTTCGCTCCCGTTTCAAGCTTTCTTCAAGGTAAGCAACTAAGGGGATGCAACGGTCCAGCTAAGGAATAGAAGGAGGTAGCGTGAAGACCGGGTTCAAGGAGCTCCAAAATAACCTAGTTCGTGGCCAACAACAAGGAGGAGAGCCTGGTCGAATTTGGGCTAAGGGAAACCTCGGGGGGGTTGAGTGCGGATGGATATCTTTCGTCTCTAAACTTGTAAAGAACTATGTCTAAAAACCTTTGTATAGAAAGATCATAGGATAATATGTTAGCATGGGTGCAATGTAAAGCGCTGATAATGCACGAATCTAGATCTATTAGAAGGGTTAGAATCTCCATTTTGCACGTTTTTTTTAAGATCCTAATGTGTTGGAGATGGTAGGAAACCATGTTTGCATGTCGAAATTGTTAAAATATCTGTTTCAGCTTTGAAATGTGATCATGCAAGCCCACGTCATTCTCTGAGCTTTCCTATATGTTTTTTGTTTATCAAGAACTAGATTGGAAAAAAAAATTCGTGCAATTTCAGGACCATTTGCAATCTATGGAAAGGAACAATTCATGGACACTAGTAGCAGACACGATCATGCGCCAAGCTAGAAAATTTTTTACCAGGGTTTATCTTACCAAATCAGTCTTAAATTTGTTGTACGCATGCTAATTTAGTCCTAAACTTTTCAAATCTTTGTGCAAAATTCTAATGTAATTCTTTCGGCTAATTGATATCAAAAGTCGCTCACGCAGCAATCCACGTAGGACGAAGCTCAGAGTAAAACTATCCACGCCAATGCACCATGCATGACGATCGTCAATGATTATACGCCGTCATGTAGGCAAAATTTCCGACGGTAATTGGCCGAAATTACTATGTTTGGCATTTTGAGCAAAAGTTTAGAACTATATTTATAAAATCAAAAAGTTTTTTAGGATTGAATTGATATCTGATAAATTAAGACAGACTCGATGAATTATCTCCAAACGGGTCCTTTTTGGTTCGTGTTCCTCGACTGTGCAGCAGATCACGTGTCGACATTAACTCTTCGAAAAAGACTTAAGGAGGACTAGACGTTGCTCCAAACTGCAAAAAACAAGACGGGGACATGGAGGAGTAGGTGTTAAAAGAAGTAGATAAGGATGGATTCCGTCGCACCACCCAACTTTATGCTTCGACAGAGACTTGAAAGAGGACTACACGTCAATAGGCTCGAGAAAGAATCATAGAAATTATTTGAAAATATCTTTGACAATTTATACATATATATTATAATGCGAAAAATTAGTAATTTTTTTGTTCTTTGTCCTCTCAAACAAATTATAATTTCTGCAAGACATGTGGAACGTCATGTAAGAAAGTTGGATACACATATAGAACGAACGTCTCGATAATGAGTTTCTCATTAATAGCCTCGGATCTCAAAGATGGTTGGAAAAAAAAAGTTGAAAAGGAATACTAAAAACAAAAAACGAAAGAGCAATAGGCATCAAAGCGACAGATGATTGATGGATGACTATAGATGCATTCTCTTTATATGTATTCGTATGTACAAGGCAACGATGCGTCGTAAGAGGCAAGAAATTTTTCTAATGCCGATTGATTTTTACCCAACAATACGAAATTGTGGATTTAAGGGGAGAAAGAAACATAAAGTCAATATTCAAACTTAACAATTAAGTAAATAATTTATTTTTGCTAAGGTGACATCTAGGTGGTGGTTACTTTTGTGGAGAAAGTACTTGGATATTTACTTGTAACAAGGAGAAGGTTATTCTAACAATATACCATCCTAAGGAGTAAGGAGAGCACTTACACGCAATATTAAAAGGAGATTATGATAATATATTTATGTAGAGGATCAAAGATAATACCCCTTCATATAACAAAAAGTGAAAATGCCATATTTTTGGATATTGAATCTATTGACATTGTGAACTTGCATATAGAATAATATGCTGTTAACCCTATCTTATGAGGTAAGTTTCACGGATGTATTCATAATTTTAACGTGTTGATATCTACACGCTTCGCATCCCCAATTTTTCTTATAAAAGAAGGAAACACCTTCTGAAAGTTTTTCATATCAGTGATCCGGGAACTGAGAAGAAGCCTGTTGAGAATTAAGACTTGTTGTGGTCCAAACGAACGGTTCGACGATAACTATCTTTCCAAACCACTTGTTTCTGAGCGCAGACCAAGGCGGACAACGTGTTCATCAGGAAGGTTAACTGCCGTGCGGATACCGGCAGCAGGAAGAAACGACAAACGTCAGACGTCAGTCATCTTCCTCGTTTATCTACGTAGTTTGTCGTGTCATTAATGAACATTTCTCTTTACCGGGAAGAAAAAACCAGAGAGTCTAACGCTGGTTCCTCTCAATGGTGCGTTCTTGACTCTTGAGACTGGCCAAGGGACAGGATCCCGTGTCTTTCGACCTTCACGTGTTGACTGTATTATCCCCAGGTTGTCATGTGTGCGGTACTTGTTTTATTTCTTTCATTTGGGTTTCTTTAAGCAGAAGATGTTTAGGTGTACACTTCAATACGATCCTTATATGTCCCGGTGGGTCATTTTCCTGTATGACTCCTCCGTCTACGAGCTCGAGGTTCCTATGGATTCACCCCCTCGAAACCCGATTCTCGGGTTCGTAGAGTTGGTCCTTGCGGATAGCCCAAACTTACGGCTGCAAACTAAGTACAGTAACCCTAGCAAACAAGCCGTGTGACCCCGACGCATCACGGTGTGGCGTGAGCAACGAGCAAGATCTTCACCGCGATCATCTTGACATTGGCTAAATCTCGCAATCACCTGTGTCGCATGGTGTCGTGCGACCCTAACATCACGCCGGGGTCGCGCAATCCCAACATCACGACATGTCTAGGTTGCAAAGTTCTTGAAGATAGGCCTTCTCGCCGTTGCAAATTATCTATGTTTTCAATTAAACTTTTAGATGTAGAATTATTTCTGTTTAGCTCAAATCAACTTGTGTCGTGCAAGCCCAGCCTAATTAAGGTTCCACCACCCGTGCTAATTAGATTTTAAAAAAGAGATTAACATTGCCTTGCCTTGCCTTAATGGGTTAATTAGACTCATATGGGGAAGAGAAGTTCCTTTCTTCTTCCATTTCCCATCCCTAACACGTGGGTTGAGGTCCAACCTCTGTCAAGAGGGTCGCTAAGAAAACGAATTTTTTTTATTTAAATTACTACGGAGCAATAATTGAATTATAATATGATTCACTGAAATAATTATCAAATTATGTCACTTTCAGTTTTTTTAAGTGCAAAGTTTACATTAGAAAAATTGTGGGATTCCCCATTACACTTTGTCATGAGGACACACATACAAAAACAATAATTTTTTTTCCGCTCCTTTAAAAACCGATTTGAACACTTGAAAATTGAAACTGAACATCAACTGCCCCGCAGATAAGCAAAGAGACCGTCTATAAAACAAAAGAAGAGACATTAGAATAAAGCGAGATAGCAGAAGAAAGCAGAAGGCGAAAAAATGAAAATGGAAGAAAGACTATTCTATTCTATGCGATTCCTTCATTAATGCTTTTCTGTAACCGGGACGAACCATTCCACGGCCGACACGTAACATCTCCCGTCAGTTCCCCATCGCCACCAGTCGCCGTCCATTCCCCCACCGCCCAACGAACCCCCGCCCGTCCGATTCCATCTGCCTTTCGACCCCAATCGACACGTCTCCTTTCTTTTTGGAAAACGCCACAGAAAAGGAAAAAAAAAACTTCAAATTGCCCACTGGTACTTTTTCTGGTAATATAAAAACAACACAAACTTATTTCTTCCCGTTCAGATTCCGCTAAATAATTTTTAAACCAAAATAATGTCAATTTTATTTTACTTAAGCCGCACGTAATGTCGGTACCGTTTGCTTCTTGACATCCCCGTTGGAAGAATTTTAATGATTCTTATTGATAAAACTTTGTATCACGGTAATACAAATTCGCGACTTATGCTGCCATGAAAAAAGATTTAGGATAAATGTATTACCGTCGATATAATTTATAATTTTTGGCGGTATTTGCACTTTTGATTTTTGTTAAATTGGTGATCTAGAGAGATGGACAAAACGGGAGTCACACAAACGAAAACTCAACTACAGCTCTTATTCTACTCCACATGACATAGAATCACGGGGGCAACGCTGCAATTTACACTTGCACAACGAAGACCAAAGCCAATGAAAATAGATAATAACCTGCTAAAAGCATCCCGGATAATCGAGGAAGGCGGATCCTCCATCCCCTTAACATGTCCCGACTTGTGTCGTGCATATAGCATCTGGACACTTCTCTCTAGAACGTACGTTTGGACGTGCTTATCGAACAGTGACACGCGTCGTTCTCCTATACTTGCTACATAGAACTAGTCACCGTTGTGAGATAGAGGGACTTCATGCACCGTTAGGTAGCAATGTCGTGGTGGATGTGGCGGAGGATGACGGGGATGACGGTGTCGGGGGAGCTGAGCTGGGGGAGGTGGCCGTCGGACTGCATGACCTCCACTATGGAGTCACCGCCGAGGTGCTGGTGCAGGTACTCCGAGACGACGACGGGGACGGCGAGGTCCTTCATGCTCTGGACGATGTGGCACGGGACGGTGACGAGGCCGAGGATGGAGCGCATGTCGCTGGTGAAGATGGTCTGGGCGACGCTGAGGGCGATGTCGGGCCTCATGTTGAAGAGCGTGCGGCTGAACTCCTGGACCGCCACCGAGTCCATGTCGCCGCCGACCGCCAGGGGCGCGAAGCCGGAGCACCACGCCTTGTAGTTCTCGCGCATCGCCTCGAAGAGCTGTTCCAGCTCCTCCTGCTCGAACCCTCCAAAGTACTCCGGGTCATTCACGTACCTAAAAATCGATCACATGAGTTACATTCATCAAGCCGTGCTCGTTCATAATCGAGAATTACTAGGTACTTTTAACACTAATTAGTAAGATTTTTTAATGGTAAATCAAGATACCATCGTTATTTCTTGTAAAGTTAAGTTCGAATAAATAAATAAATAAAAGTTGTCCTGGAAGAGAGAGCTTCGTCGTGGCTAACGCTCAGCCGCACTTAGTTGTTGCGCAATAAATGAGGGAAGATGTGAAATGTTGAACGTTTGGTACAAGACTTCTAGTGAAAACACGAAAAGTCATCTTTTTACTTTCCCCCGATCCTTAAAACCCTAAGTTATGTCCTTTTTTTTTTGGTAAGGAACCCTAAGTTATGTTTGTTTGCCTTTAAACAGAAGAGATTTTCTTTTCCTTTGTCTTACTAAATTTCGAAAGATTACAATAATAATAGGGGCACTTAATCTGGATAGATCCTTCATTTTCGTCAAAAAAAAAATATAACCCAAAAATATTCAAGAAAAATAGTTAAAAATATCACCACGGTTCCAATGAAGTCCCATAGCTTGTTTCGCTTATTTCATAATTGATTGCATTGCGTGTTTTCAACATTTTCACCAGCTTCTATTTATGGAAAGTGATGAAACATTTCCCCGCAGTAACGGGCCGCGGATCGATTCCCATCAAATTTCATGTTAAACAGTGGAGAACCAATCACTGTTCTCGGCAAAAAAAAAAAAATTCCCTTGTTTCGATGCCTCGAGGAACCTTAGATCTACCTTTGCGTTCATTTATTTTGCTAGAATAATGAGAAGGTCCACTTCACACGGATAGAATTTCGGAATTGATTCACCTCGGGGAGCCGGAGAGCATGACGATCTTGGCGAAGAGGTCGGGGCGGCTGATGGAGGCGATGGCGCCGACCATGGCGGAGACGGAGTGGCCGACGAAGACGCAGGCGCCGATGCGGAGCTCCTCCAGGATGGCGAGGAGGTCGTAGGCGTAGCCCTCCAGGGTGGCGTACCGCTCGAAGTCGAAGTAGTCCGGGTTGGTGGTGCCCGCCCCCATGTTGTCGTAGACCAC
Organism: Syzygium jambos; assembly: GCA_031216235.1. NCBI lineage: Eukaryota > Viridiplantae > Streptophyta > Magnoliopsida > Myrtales > Myrtaceae > Syzygium > Syzygium jambos. The sequence goes on from CM062227.1 coordinate 10,199,184, forward strand.
CACCCGGTACGAGCCCACCAGGTGCGGCACCAGGTGCTTCCACACCGACTGGTCCGTCCCGAACCCGTGCGCCAGCACGACCGTCCGCTCCCCCGACCCCAGCACCTTCACGTTGTGCGCCTCCTCCACGATCCCCATGGCTCCCCCCGACCCCTCGGATTCCGGATTCGGATCGAGCGTCGCCGGCGACGTTCCGGGTCCGGCGGTTTTTCGGGGTTCGTCCCTCTGTTTATCGCAATGTGAACGCGAGCGCGAACTGGCGAAGTGAGAAAGGGAGGGATGGATATCGGCGAGGCTCTCGTGTGTGGACATAAGATATAATAAGCCCCGCATGTGGCAATTTCGTGATAAGATTATCTGGGAGCGGTTTCGGGTGCGGGTGCGGCTCATGGGGCCCCTCTGAGTGGTCGCGGTCGTGGCCGTTGGATTTGGATCTGGCGGTTGGTTGCTTACTTGATCATCATCATCATCAATGGGAGAGAACAGGAGTAACTGATCCCAGGACCCGGCACTCGCGGAGGAAGGCATTTCGCGCGACGTGACCCGGCGCTGACGACATGATCTCGATGCGTCTTGATATTCTATGGCCGATGATGGTCAATGAAGAGAGCGTGATCAGGGGCGGTTGGTTCCAGGGTGAGTCGGTTCCTGACTTGGAACCTGAAATCGACCTTGTTATAATCGGTTCCTAATTTTTGGAATCTGAAACCTACTTTGTTTGCCCCGGATTCTGTTTTGGAACCTATCCTGTTTTTTCGATCCGATTTCAGAGTCTACCCGAGAAGCTATTTTTTTTTTTTTTGTTCCTTTTTCTGGTTTCATTTTTTCCATGTAGCAAATAGGAAAACTTATAACTCAAATCAAAGGTTATAAGTTTGATTGTGCAAACAATCTTAAGTATTCATACAAAAGTAGATTATCTAAGTCCCAATAATTTAATGGACGTGATAAAACAGCATAGGTTCCTGTTAGATATGTAGTTTTTCGTTACAGAATAAAAATTTTAAGAAAAATGAAATTGCTTCCTACAATAATGCTTACAAGCTCTTGAATTAGACTATCCTTAAATAATGATTACCTTCATCATCCTTCCTGATAGAATGCTTTGAATTCTGGTTATGTAAAATTGCAAGTTGACCTCCATATAAAGCCGATTCTAAAACCGGTCCGGTTTCCGGGTGGGTTTTCACTTGGAACCGAGAACCGAAAACCGGACCGGTTCTAACTGGTTCCTGAAAAATGGAATTGATTCCCGGACCTATTTTTTGGGTGGGCCGGTCCAGTTTCCGGGTAAATCCGGTCCGGTTGCACACCCCCAAGTGAGATCTCTATAGAAATGCAAACTAGAGTAATGGTATCACAATCCAAACCAAACTGAACTGATACCACACAAGATTAATGGTTTAAAATTTGAAAAGTTTGGAGTGAGTGAAGCGGGATGAGCGAATGAAATAACCCCATGCGAATTTTTACATTGTGTGCAAATAAAGGAGACATATAAAATTACGAAAGAACGTGGAAATCGAAATTAAGAGCTCTGATCCCAGGACTATTCACCCTAAAAATTCTAATAAACTGATATTCATATTGATTTTTTTTTTTTTGGTAAAGGTAAGTGTATATATACTTTTCAAAACCAAATACAAACTAGAGCCCAAACCACCACCTGACCCTATTAGGACAAAATTGTCCACACAAGGTCAAGAAGGTTTGGCGGAACTATACAACGAGCAAAAGCCTAGCCAAACAAGAACAAGTACAACCGAAAACCAAGGAAAAAAAACATCCGAAGCAATGGTGGAAGGCCGAGGACTCCGGAGCAGCAGCAAGACAGCATAGGTCCAAGCCGAAGACACCGAAAACAGCCAGCAGCAGCAACAAAAGTGGGGCTCCAAAGCTCCTTCGGAATCAGCAGCATAGCAGCAGGAAAGGACGCCCAGGTCACCGATGAGCCAGCAGCAGCAGCAGCAAAAAGTCAAGGCAGTCCTCAGTAGCAACACGGCGCGGTAATGAACCCATGACACCGAATCCCAACCGGAAGCATCAGTAGGCAGCATAGATTTGGAGGAGACGGCCCACGTCCACGAACATATCTCCAGCGATTTCCCAAGACAACAATCCAAAGCTTGGTGAAGAAGAACCGAACAAAAGGAACCGCAACAAGGCCCAACTAAGAAAATATGGAAGTAGAAAGCCCCCAACTCCTCTGAAGTCTTCTGTTCAACGGCGTGTCTGGAACTCTTCCAAGGGTTGCAACTTTGTCCTTTACCACTTTGATAATGTGATTCCGCATACCCGGAATGAAGATGCTCTTGTTTCGGAAGATAGAGTTGTTTCTTTCCGTCCAGATTATGTGGCAAATGGCACCAAAAGAGAACCTGGAAAGACGGTGCGCAAATGAAGGTCCTCCGAAAGCCTGCATTGCCCATACAATATGCTCATGCCACGGCCGATTACGCCATGGAAGAGAGCAATTTGTTGCCCAATAAAACGCCAACTTCCTTGTAGAGGAGCATTCAAAAAAGAGGTGATTTATAGAGTCCGGGATAACACCACAAAAACGCGCACATAGCAGAATCAATCCTGCTATTGTGGATGAGAGCAGTCTGAGTAGGCAATCGGTTGAGGGATATTATCCATAAAAGAAAGGAGTGACGCGGAGCAATGTGATGATCCCATATAAAGGAATGCCATTGGACCGGAAGTCCTTTTCTTCTTATATGATTCCACACCATTGCCACTGAGAAGGTAGAGGAAGGTTGGGGAGCCCAAATGAGCTCATCTTCAATGTCCTCCTGAAAAATGGGGGTAGGTTCTGCCCAGTGTAGTATCGTTTCCAGGGTATGTGAATGTTGCCATACCGAGTCATAGAAAGTCCGAACAGATGTGTCCCGTGGAATACGAGACTGGTAGATGTCCATATTACTGAACAAGAGGTAGAGGGGGCCTTTATCATACCACCAATCAAACCAAAAAGACACTGAACGACCATTGCCAATTTTCCAACGAAGAATAGATCGAGCAGTATCTCGCATGTCGAGGACTTTCTTCCACGTCCAGGAACAAAAGGTGGGCTTAGAGACAATCCAGAAATTGGAGTTTTTAAGGAAGTTCGAATGCATCCACTTACACCACATGGACTCCTTATCTGTGAAAAGAAGCCATATGTGTTTGATTATCATAGCTCTGTTATATTCATATTGATTTATTATTTAAATATTCTAATAAATTTTATGATTAGGTAACTCCGATATCAAGCAAGCAAGAAGAATTACCTCTATCCCATTTCATATTCCAATCAATCATTTGGATTTTGGCTCAGATTTGAAAGATATGTTTGACTTTCAACGCTCCGACTCCAGGAACCAAACATGCCAAACTCCATCATGGACTTTCCCTAAGACTAAACACACATGTCAATAATGACGGAATATATGAATAAAGGTCTTTTGGGTTTCGTTCAGATGTGTCGATTTTCTTTTGTGAAAGACCGAAATCTAAACGATAGCCGGATAAAGATTTTTAATTGAAGATCGAGCCGATAGATCACCATACATTTCGATATATAATTTTGTGTAGCTCGATTCGATTTGGCTCGAAAGACCAGTTTCTTCGATATCATCCAACCCACGGCGGTCCCGCCGCCCACGTGGGGGCGGTACTTTTTGATCCACAAGGTTAGACGATGATGGATACTGACGGGTCATCATAAAGCTAGGGCCAAAGTAGATGCGGTGCGCTTTAGCTCCGCGCACGTGTAAAATATCAAATTGGAATCAGCGATTGGTCAGTCCGCGGAAGACATCTAGCGGCCTTTGGGAATATCATTTCTTGCCCTCTTATTGAAGCATCGCAGGAGTCGGTATCGGCCAAGTTTGCGGAAGAAATCTCATTGCCCGTGGGAGAATCGTTTCATTCGTGGAGGTGAAACTAGTTAGCTGCCCCCGAGTTTCGGGGAAATTTATCTGGTCGGTCCAAAATTTATTGTACAGATGCTCATTCAGTACTAAACTTGCGTGAAATCTCAATGTAGTCGTTCCGGTCAATCTTCGTCGGAAATCGCTGATGTGGGATGGCCGGCGATGACTATACCGCCACGTCAGCGATTTTCTGAGAAAATTGATCGAAAGGACTATAATTGAATTTCGCGCAAAGGTTTAGTGCTAAATTGGCAAAATTAAAAAATTTAGGATTGAATTGGCGTTCGCACAATAAGTTTAGGACTGATAGGGTAATTTTTTCCTAGAGTTTAGTCACCGTGACTTCATTGATGTCATTTGGTATTGGCAAGATCCCAAATTTTGAGGCCAACGCTTATATAGCGATTACACCTACTTTCACCAATAGTTATTGACGTAGGTGGAAATGAAAATAACGTGAATTAATTCGCAACAAGAGTAAAACTCGTAAACTTAAACGAAGCATGCGCGATTCGGTAGTGATTTCTTCAAATTATACTGGTCGACAAAATGAATCATTGGCCAAAATTTTGCAGCTTCTTAATCCTCTTGAGAGAAGGCTAAAAAGTCTTGAATGTTCTCTTGTGAACTAGGAATTGTCTCATCACATTTTCTGACTCTAGTTTCAACTTCGCTGGCAGCAAGACTGAAGGGTTTTTTATTTTTATTTTTTATATTGCTTCTCTTTTCCATGTACATGTGTGTGCAATTCTCACGGAAGCCGAACCACAAACCTAGTACTCTCCGGCCCCACCATCTCAATTCCTTAACTATTAGGGCCGCATGCTTGTTGACGGGATAATTCCAAAAAAAAGCATCAACTTTAGGTCGAGGGACAATTCTGGCCCGAACTTTTTTTTGTTCCATAAAAAAGCATCAACTTTAGGTTGAGGGACAATTATGGCCCGAACTTTTTTTTGTCCCGTAAAATAGCATCAACTTTATGTCGAGGGACAATTCTGGCCCGACTTTTTTTTGTCTCGTAAAAAAGTACCAACTTTCACTTAAATCTCAAATCTGGCTCTTATTGACTTAAAACCATTGATTTTCCAACTTGACTATTCTACCTTAGTAATAAATCAACGTGACTTGTTGACTGGATTTAAAGCATTATTCATTGTCTTATTTTCTAAACTATAGCTTGAAGAATAATGGTAAAACTGTTCGTCTCTTTCACTTCACCGGCAAGTCAAAAATATCTCCAAATTAAATTTTTCTCGTCAACCTTCGTCGTTTTGTCGTAATCTGAAGCTGTAAACCACCACCTATCGACAGACGCCATGGAAGACTTTCGCTAGGCTCACCACCATAACTTTTTTTCTCAAACAAGGGTAACTTCAGACAGAAAATCAATAGATGGCCAAATTTGGGATTTAAATGAAAGTTGGTGCTTTTTTACGAGACAAAAAAAAGTTCAGACCAGAATTGTCCCTCGACCTAAAGTTGGTGTTTTTTTATGGAACAAAAAAAAGTTCAGGTCAGAATTGTCCTTCGACCTAAAATTGGTGCTTTTTTATGAAACAAAAAAAAGTTCGGGATCCTCGACCTAAAGTTGGTGCTTTTTTTTGGAATTAACCCCTTGTTGACATGAGCAAAATTGGAGAATTCACTTAGGATGTTTTGGAGATGACAAAATAATCAAAGGCTATTAATATATGTATATGAATATATTGAACGGACTATTTCTATTCGCACGTCATACGCAGAGAGTGCCAACAACAGGACATCTAAAGCATGAAAAGGCTTTGGCTCTACAGAAGGAGGATAAACTATCGGATGGGGCGTCTAAGTCTAGATGGACCTTTATGGAAGGAGAACAAGCTATAGAACCAGGGTTTCTTAAAACTTGGATGGATCCACAGAAAGTGAACAATGTATAGAGCACTACAAAAAAACATATTTTTTCCGACGAAATTTCCAACGAAAAATTTGAAAAAATTCGTCGGAAAACGAATTTCCAACGGAAAAAAATTCGTTGGTAATAGGTCGTCGTAAATTTTTCCAACGAAAAATTTCAATTTTCGTTGGAAATTTGCGACGAATTTTTTTCGTTGGAAAACTCGTGGCTAAATTCGTTGGAAAAACTACAAATTTTTTTTGGTCGAAAAATCGTGGAAATTTTTTTTCCAACGAAAAATTTTTTTTTTTGGTTGAAAAATCGCCCTCGCCGCCGGCGAGGGCCGAGCTCGCCCAGATCTGGGCGACCTCGAGCTCAACGGCGACGGCGATGAGGTTGTTGAGGCAACGGGCGAGGTGGCGGCCCATGGTGGCAATGGGGGCGCCGACCGCCGCGGGGGCCTGGCTCTGGATGGCCGCGGCGGCGCCTTTGGGGAGGGAGCCGACGTCGCCCGAGGGGGGCTTGCAGGAGTTGAGGGCCCCGATCTTGGTGTCCATGGCGCCGGAGTCGGAGCTGGAGCCGGAGGAGGAGGGGGGGCGGCGGGGGAGGAGGCGGAGGGGGAGGCGGAGGGAGAAGGTGAAGGCGAGGGATTGCAAAGGAGAGAGAGAGAGAGAGAGAGAGAGAGAGAGAATGTGGGAAATTTCCAAGAAGGTTTTCGTTGAATAAGGAAGAAGTAGGGTTTTCGTTGTAAAATTCGTGGGAGTAGGGTTTTCGTTGTAAAATTCGTGGGAAATTTCCAACGAAAAAAAATTCGTTGGAAATTTCCAACGAATTCAAAAATTTGCGACAGAAAAAAAATTTGAAGTTGAAGTTGAAGTTGGGCGAATCGACTCGGTGGGGGACTGCGGAGCACCGAGGGGCCCATTTTCCAGCTGGAGAAACGATTTTTAATTCTAGAAATATCCCTCAGCAGAAACTCGTCTTTTCGAAAAACAAAAATTATATCCAACAGAACCTTCTTCGCCCGGGAAACGAAGGTTTCTGACAGTGATTAGAGGCGATTGACGTGGCAATCCGACTTGCTCGTCGTGGCCGGCGGCAACTTGAGCGATCGATGATGACGAGCACAGATGTTAGGAAGGAAAAATGGAGTCGGGTCGCGGAAAAGGTGATCGATTAGATTCCGAAAAAAATAAAACAGCTCGATCCGCCGACCGTAAAGCCGTCGTTCGGTCGGGCGTGCTTTCGCTAGCAGCTGTACATATTTGCAAGCTCGTGCGTCAGTACCGTCGCCTCATGTCGCGACAGAAATCAGTATGATGTACGGCCGTGATTGCTCTGGCCTTAAGCAGGGGTGATTCCATCGCGCGCCGTGGATTGGGGGGGGGAGTGGCGGGCACTCCAGATCCGACGGGAGAGATTTCGCCCACGTACGAAAAAAATTTGCGACGGAAAAAAAAATTCGTCGCAAAAATTTGCGACGGAAACAGAATCCGTCGCAAATTTTTGCGATGGACTTTGTTTCTGTCGAAAATTTTTGCGACGGATTCCAAAAATTGTATTGCATTTTCCAAAAATTTGCGACGGAAAAAAAAATCCGTCGCAAAAATTTGCGACGGAAACAAAGTCCGTCGCAAATTTTTGCGACAGAAAAAGAATCCGTTGCGAAAATTTGCGACGAAAAAAAAAATCCGTCGCGAAAATTTGCAACGGAAACAAAGTCTGTCGCAAAAATTTGTGACGGAAACAGAATCCGTCGCAAAAATATTTGCGACGGAAAAGGAATCCGTCGCAAAAATTTGCGACGGAAACAAAGTCCGTCAAAAAAATTTGCGATCCGTGGCAAAAATTTGTGACGAAATATAATGTTCGTCACAAATTTAATTAAAAAAAGAGCGCCCCAAAGCCCCGCCCTCACCCCCAATTTCTCTCTCTCTCTCTCGCTCACCGTTCTCCCTCTCTCACCCTCTTTCTGCTTCCGCTTCTCCTTCTCGCTTCTCGCTTCCGTCTCTCTCCCCCAAACCCCCAAACCTCTCGCGCTTGCTAACGTAAGCGCGCCCTCATCGTCTAGTTATGTACTCCCACCCCCTCGTCGTCTCCTCCCCCTTTCCATATGTAGAGAGAGAAAGCGCGCCCCCCCGGCAGGCGGAGATAGAGAGAGAAAGCTTCCCTCCTTCGTAGCCTCCTCCCCCTCCTCCTCCGCCATTTCCGCCGCCGGAGGTGACCCCGCAATCCGGCGCCGGAAGGAGATCGCCGGGTGTGGGGAGAGGGAGAGGGAGAGGGAGAGGGATTCGTTGGATTTGCTGACTCCGCGCGCGTCTTCCCGCTACGGGCGCTCTGCTTGCGACGGCCGGGGGTGGAGCCCCGCGAGGTAAAGTGGAATGCTCATCTGGGTCGCTCTCGGTGAGGCCATTGTTGTTTTTCTTTTCGGGCTGCAGTTTTTTGGTTTTTTGCTCTTTCGCTGTTCGTTTCGTTTTGACTCGTTCGGCAGTTGATTGGGAGTCTGATTCGTCCTGGTTCTTTTCTGGGTCGGTTTTTGACGATAGGTGAGGTGAATCGAAGTTGGAATTCTGTCGTCTAGAGCTGTTCTTGGGAAGTGGTTCGGAGGTTTCGACCAGGGCATTGCAGAGCGAGCGAGAGAGAGAGAGAGAGAGCGGGAGAGCGAGAGCGAGAGAGTTGGTTTTTGGCGAGGGGGAAAAGTATGGGTGATGCTGAAGATGACGATGAAGATGAAGAAGGGGGTTTTCGGTACCCCCTTCTCCCATCCGCGCTTCCTCCCGCGACTCCTCCTCGCCCATGGCCTCCGGAGCCCTAGAGGTCGCGGAGCCCGAAGGGAACGGCAAGAACGCCTCCAACTTCTTCCCCCAGGTCGTCAAGAACGTATTTCAATTCCAAAAAAATATTTATGTCAATTCTTGTGAAAAATGTAGGTGAATGTATTTCATTTTCATATTATTATAATATTTTGATGTTAGTAATTGCTTAATCAATGTTAAATATAAATTCCAAAAATTAATTTTGCTTTTAATTAGGTTTAAAATCAAAAAATAAAATAAATTATTTTATCGTACTATCACAAATTACAAAAGGTCGTTGCAAAAATAAAATTTCGTCGCTAATTTCTTCCCTAAACGATAATCGTCGCAGAGTTCGTCGCTAAAGAATTAATAAAAAAATTGTCGCTAAATTTGATCATAAATAATGTTGATGGCAAATGTAAAAAAATTTGGTGGCAAATTAGCGAAGAATTTTGCCATGAATAAGTTCGCTGCAATTACTAACCAAAAATTTTTTTTTGGTAAATTGGCGACGAATATAGTTCGCGGCAAATTAGCGACGAATAATTAGCGACAAAATTTGCGACTAAATGTGCGACTAAATTTGTGACGAAATTTGCGTCGATATTTGCGACGAATTTTGCGATGAATTTTGCGACAAATTTTGCGACGAATTTTGGGACGAATTATTTGTGACGAAATATTTGCGACGAACTTTGCGACGGATAGTGTTCGTGGCTAATTTGTGACGAAAATTAATATTTTCCGTCGCAAAAATTTGCGACGATCTAGTAGCGACGGAATTTTTTCCGTCGCTAAATTCGTCGCAAAAATGATTTGCGACGGATTTTTGCGATTTTTTCGTCGCAAAATCCGTCGCAAAAAACATGTTTTTTTGTAGTGTGGAGATACTGAGGGGTCAGCAGCATCTTCTAGGGCCATATTACACACATTGCTCCGACAATCAGTCGGACGGTTGTAAGTGCTTGGATTGTGTCTCGAATTTGAACCCATGAAGAAAAATGTTAAGGATCACATATACCCTTTTTCCTGTCTTGTGGTGGTGCCATCTAATGCCTATAAAAATATAATGAAAGGCATAGCCAGTGGAACTGTCATAGAAAGTCACTACTCTTTTCTTCTTTGCTTCTCTCGTATTTAGTCGACTCTTCTTTCTCTCGCCTGCGACCGTGGAGTTCAAGGTCATCAATCATGGCCATAGAGGTGGCCGGATCCAGGCAACAATGGGCGATGACAAATGAGTGTCGGAGGAGCTTTGGCTGAGCGGTCACAAGCTTGAAGACAATGAAGAGTAACTCGCGCACAGAAAAAGAAGAAAACAAAGAAAAAAGAAGGAAAATTTTAAAAAAAAAACATCGGAAAAACCAGAAGAAAAATAATGTCATCTCATTAACGTTACGTTGGTATTGTTAAACGTGGGATGACCGGCAATTATTAGATTATCACGTTAGATAAATCTAGCAAGATTTGATCGAGAGAACTTGATTGCATGTTCACTCAAAAGTTTAGGACTACGGGTGCGTTTGGTTCAACTTTGAAAATGCCACTTGGGGAAATGCAAATACCTTTGGGTGAAAGCCCATTGGGGAAAGGCAAATGGTGTTTGGTAAAAATATTTTGTAAAGCTACTTTGGGCAAAATATGCGTTTGGTGAACTTTTTTTGCAAATGGACTTTGAAAATTACCTTATTTATTAAAAAAAAAAACAAAACATACCCCTCGCCGGAGCCGGCCGCCGGAGACGGCCGCCGGAGCCCGAGGTCAGGCGACCCCGGCGAGCCAAATCCGCCGCCGCCGGCGGTCGCCCAAGGCCAGGCGACGGCCGCCTGGGGTCGCGCGACCTCAGGCGACGGCCGCCTGGGGTCGCGCGACCTCAGGCGACGGCCGCCTGGGTCGCGCGACCCCAGGCGGCCGTCGCCTGGGGTCGCGCGACCCCGGCGGCCGTCGCCTGAGGTCGCGCGACCCCAGGCGGCCGTCGCCTGAGGTCGCGCGACCCAGGCGGCCGTCGCGCGACCCAGGCGGCCGTCGCCTGGGTCGCGCGACCTCAGGCGACGGCCGCCTGGGTCGCGCGACCCAGGCGACGGCCGCCTGGGTCGCGCGACCCAGGCGGCCGTCGCCTGAGGTCGCGCGACCCCAGGCGACGCCGCCTGGGGTCGCGCGACCTCAGGCGACGGCCGCCTGGGGTCGCGCGACCCAGGCGACGGCCGCCTGGGGTCGCGCGACCCAGGCGACGGCCGCCTGGGGTCGCGCGACCCAGGCGGCCGTGCGACCACCGCCGAGGGTCGCCTGGCCTCGGGCGACCGCCGGCGGCGGCGGATCTGGCTCGCCGAGGGTCGCCCGAACCCAGGCGACCTCGCCGGCCCTTCTCCCTCGCCGGCCACCCTCGCCGGCCGCCGGAGACCTGCCCGAAGAAGATGAACTTCAAACCCTAAAAAAAAAAAAAAAAAAAAGAAGAGATGAACAGTAGCATTCGTGGAATGCTAAAAGCCCAAGGCTGGTCTAGACCAGCCTTGGGCTTTCAGCATTTGGAATGCTAGCATTTGGCCAATGCTAGGCCAAATGCTGAACCAAACGGTTCAGCATTTTGGGAAGGGGCTTTCGAGGCCCAAAGCCCCTTCCCAAAGCTGAACCAAACGCACCCTACATTGATTCAATTTATGATTTAATCGGTCTCCGCCCAATAGGTTCAAAACAAATTGTGCAATTATCCCTAAAAAAAACATATGACATGACAATCCGACTCATAATATTCGCCCAATTGGTGTCGAGGCGGCAACACAAAGCACCAAAAAAACACGTGACATGATGGTCAGTCTATAACCAAGTACAATTATCAGCACAAAGCGTGGGCCGATGTCTAGTCCATAATCAACCCAAACGAGTGTCGATTGTCGTTCCGGGCAACTCTTACCTACTCCCAACTCAAACTCAGAGCTAATTATCGAACCTCGATCTCCACACGCTCTGCACTTCTCGAAAAGTATATTATACCCCCAAAATTTAATCATCGATTTAATAACTTTGCGGCTGCTCCGAAGCAATGCATCATGGTGTCGACAAACATGGGCAACGGGGTTTCCATCGTTCGAGTTGTCAAAGAAGGCCGAAAGCAACCGACCTTGGACGACAGCACGAAGCTTAGCTGTCTCCCGAGTCTATGATTGGAACTTTGATCTAATTACAATAACTTTTGCCGTCGTGGCTCGTTGATGCCAGCCCGTGGCGATGCAATTGGAGTGGAAACTGGGCGGGCGGTTGTCGTCTCTCATTAATAGGATTCACTGCGTCACCCTCCCGCTCTTGCTAGTGACATTTGTTGTCATTCGTTACTTCGCAATTTGGACGATTCCTTCATTTCTATAAGAGAAAGTTGGCCACGTGAGCTTTCCCTAATTGGTCGTCCCCTGCCGTCAAATTAGATTTTTAATCGCTCCGAATCGTTTTTTTTTTTCTGGGTATCTTTTGTTTTATCGTTTGCACTAAAGCTCCCATGACTAAACAATTTGTCAAGCATGCTACGTTGATTGTCGCTTGATCTCAATGAATTGAATAGGTATGATCGCATCGCTTCTGCTTTGATCATACGGCCGACGATGGAGAAAGGAATGCAAAACTTGGTCTCGAATCCTGAAACCGAGGTCAAGATCGGTTCCGATGCTCGATCTAGCTGTATGCTCGTCCTCATTTTAACTAAGTGTGTGTCCTTTTAAGTAAAAAACCTTCCCACATGGGTATCCAGTAATGACCATTTCAAGAGAAATTGAAGCTACTAAAACTTTAGTTGTGGCTCAATGTGAGGTACAAATATTATCGATAATGAAAATATTTTTAATCGACTAATTATTTCAAGCGATTATTTTTAGAAAAATGTTTTTTCGAAATCATTTTGTCTTCTACAAGAAAAACAGAGGCTTAACATAGTCGGATTCTCTATCACGTGAAACCACCAAACGGGGACCAAACTGACAAAAGAAAATATATCTGGTTGAGCATCAAATGGAGGATGCTCTCTGTTGCTCCCAAACAAAATGATCAGCGAATAAAGAATAAAGAGCATAGTGAAATGAACACAAGCTGGCTTAATGGTCAAATATGAAAATGAAAGTGGATAAGGCCCTTGAGCAACTGTGAAAGATTCTTCAAGTTGGACTTAGTTCTTTCATCGTGCTAGTAAAGTAAAAAATGTCTCCTCAAGCGAGCTAAATTTCATAGTCTCGGAGTTCCTGATAGTCGAGAATCTTAATCGGTTCCGGACACACCGGAATTTAGAAATCAAAAGTTGTAGTTCTCATGATTAGAATAATTAATTGATGATCAAGAAAGGGGGAAATGTACCAAAAAGGTCTTGAATCTATTGCACTAATACCAATTCAGTCATAAACCTTTCAATTATATCAATTGAATCCTAAATCTTTTGACATTTTGCCAATGTAGTCGATCCAGTCAATTTTGGTCGGAAATCGCTAACGAGACGTGGACAATTTTCGCAATTTAGGACTGAATTGACATAAGTGTAATTGATTTAAGAAGTTTTGGTACTTTTTTTCTCGAGAAGGGATATGAATTCGTTCTCGAGTCTTGAGAAAGAAGTCTAGAAGGTGTGGTTCTCGCCTGTTCTCCGTTCCTTCGGGGTCATGACAAGTGAAAAGGAGCAAAAAAATTCCTGTGGTTATATGTGTCCACATTATTCTGGGCTGACTGGAAAAGGTGTTAAAGATGCAATAATTGGATCATATTCAGCATATCCATATGATACAGATTTTTAAGGCTAGTTGTCAGCCTTTACATCCTAACAAAGGACGATAACAACTCTACGACTTATGCATTTTTTCTTTTCTCGCCGGGAAAATGATTTCTATTCAGTTTGGAAACTGTCGTACGCACTGTTAGAATGTTAGGTTTAAGTGCCAATAAAGCACCAATTGGCCATTAGGCGAGCTTGCCACCACGTCCCCACCGCGATATGAATGGGAAGCCCGAGACCGGCAATACACCTTAAGCCCATGCCTAGTCTAGGCACACTAATCAAGGTTTCTTGCATCAGGAATAGAATGAAGAATTTGAAACGGTGGCCTCCGACTCACAAAGCAAGCCTTGGACCACTTGCCCAGCCAAATGCACAGCGACAGCTGCAAGTTGTGATGGGAATAAAGAATTTGTTGATGTTGCATGTGGTAGACCGATCGATTTTCTTAGGTGGTAAATTGATCAAAGAATTAGATAAATGTAACCGTAAGACACCTAATTTTTATTGAGATCTAACCAGCAGAAACCTCCACGAAATTTCAACCGGAGGATGCGATTGGGTTGTATTCTGCAAGACATTTTTGACAATACCCAATGCACCCAAATTGAATGGTCGGATTACTAGATGTTACGGCTGTTAACTATAGGCGTCCGATCCCAATGGAATGGGGAAAAGTGCCGTTTTTTTGCGTATTAAGTGATGAGATAATGTAGATCTAGTCTTAAACTTTCCAACGCTAAGAACCGCCTCGATTGGGTTTACAAATGGAGATGTCACGACCTTTCACTTCGGTCACCCGGGTTCGACCTACTCGCCGAAATCCACAAACCCTACAGTTTGCGGAAATCAAACCGCATTTTTCGAAAGTTTGGTTTGCGAGCTTTCCGTGGACTCAAGAATCAGTGACGTACCGTCAAAGTTTGGTCAAATTTCAAAGAATTCAACAAAAAAATAAGGCTGACCGCCCAACTAATGGATGCCACATGGCAGGCACAGGAGCAGGGACCTACGCCAGTGATGGGCTAGCTTCGGCCAGGCCCCAGTGCGCCCCATGGCCCTGCTCACGGCGCCTAGAAGATCAGATTCACTTTCAAAAAACATGTGAATTGAAAGCCCCTATGCAAGGTCGGGTCAGGCGCTGTGCCACACCAACATGGCGCCGGCGTAGCGCCGCGCCGCCCCACTGCGATTGCCGCGTCGCATTTGCGGGTTGGCCTACATTGGGCCGCTGCATTTTCCCTTTCTGTTTTCTTTAAATTCATTTTCTTTCTACATTCGACCTAGTTATGATCATAAAAATCATCCAACCCAGAAGTCGAGTGGTTATTCCTTTCTCAACTAGCGTCATCACATTGGTAAGCACAACGATTGCAGTGCGATTCGATAGATTGTCATAATAAGTCGGATGGATGTTATTGGCTTCTCAGTAGCACTTACCAACATGCAAAAGTTTCGACAGATCCGAACATAACCCAAACTAATATAACTCTCAAGAGAAAATGGCCAATGTCGATTGTTTTATTCATATCATCAGAAGTGTCACAAAAGAAACAAAACCACCAACTCTCTCTCTTTGACAGACACGTAAAGATCACAAGTTTCACACTACTTGAAGACTCCCTGACGATGGGCGGCCTCGGCCGTGGCGACCTCGGCCTCGGACGAGACGGCGCTGCCCGGCATGGTGGGGGCGTCGGTGGAGCCGGC
The DNA here is from genome assembly GCA_031216235.1 of Syzygium jambos. Lineage (NCBI taxonomy): Eukaryota > Viridiplantae > Streptophyta > Magnoliopsida > Myrtales > Myrtaceae > Syzygium > Syzygium jambos. The sequence goes on from CM062227.1 coordinate 10,214,232, forward strand.
GCCGCGGCCGGGCTTCGGCTCCAGGTGGCCCTGAGCGCCGTAGCCCCGGAGCTTGTAGTCCTCCAGGTCCTTGTACTGCAGGTAAGGGCTGCTCTTCAGCGGGAGCCCCTCCAGGTCCGGCTTCTTCTCTTCGGCCTGGCCTCTCTTTCCCTGTGGACGCGCCTCTTGCCTCTCCATTTCGGTTCTTTTTCTCGTTTCGTTTTGAGTTCCGACTCGTTCTCTCTCGCGCTCTCGCTCTGTAATGGATAGGAAATCTGATGCAAACGATGCATTTGAAACGGAGGCTCTTGCGAATGGATGGGGTCAGCTTTTTGTCCGTTTCTCTTGCTGGGCGGCTGCCACGTGTGGGACACTTGTGAGTCAGCGGGGGCGATGAGGGGATCCACGTGTCACTCCACGATTTGACCTGCTTATTATAACTTTGTACTGTTTTCTTTTGATTTTATCCTGCTCTAAGGTAAATACTTTCCATCTTTTTCTCTTTTTTTTTTTATGTATATTAGTAGGTATAGAGGAGTCGTCGGACATTTGATTAGATCCTATCGGACGTGGCAGTTCCGAACTGCCGGCATATAAGTTTGTGCTCATAGAAGGCGATTTCAAGAGAATGCACAAATATAATTTACTCAAATTCAGATCTCGAGTAAAGAGTACAGCCATATTTATCTCTTGGAAAGAAAAAAAAGTCCCGCTATCTTATCTCACATTATAACCTGTGTCATGCTATGATCAGTGCTTTTCACTTTCCAACTAATAATAGGCAGATGTACCATGGCATAAGATAAGATATTTTTCATCATTTCGTTTACTTGTGCTTGTTTGGATTTTGCAAATCATTTCGTGTACTCGCGCTTGTTTGGATTTTGCAAAAGAAAAGGGGTAACTCATTTACTTTTCCTGTCAAAATCTAAAACACAATTAATTATAGAAAATTGTGAAAGATTATACATGAAGAGACGTGTCAACATTCATATTTCGTGAAAATACTAAATACTCAAAATCGAATGGAGTCCAGATTTTTGGCCCGCGTAATTTAGAAAAAAAATAAAGAGCGAAACATAAAAATCGCTCTCTCAGTTCGCAAGTGACCCATTTATTTATTTATTGGCTTTTCCGTACATTATCAATTTAACATCACACTACGCATATAGCATCAAAGTAACCTGCTCTAGGTGATAAGGATCTTTCGGTTGATGTTCAAAGACTACTACTTGTTTGACAAATAATAAGATCCAGCATTAGACACGAATCAACCGGGGGTACCTAGCCTGGTCTTGCAGGTCGATTCGCATTTGGCGGCTAGGTAGGCACTGAGGATTTCGCCCAGACTTCCCATGGAGGTGGCAAATGGCAGTCGAACTGATTCACCGCCACGCTCCGGAGGATTTCTCCCCCGTGGGGTATCCCTTCCCCACCTGGCCTCCCCCGGTTAATTCCAGGTATATCTTTTTCTTCCCCACCTGGAGAGAATACAGGAGAATCACCTGAGCTTTCCTTTTCAGGAATTCCCAGGCCAGAGCCCCTTTAAGCCTTTTAAGAACATGGCCAGGTCCATACCTACCGATCCCATGATGCAATTGCATTTTCATTGATCACAAGCTACCTAGAGTCCCATCACAAAGTTCAAACGCACTGAACAGCCGTAAAGAAGGGGCCTAATTAAATAAAGAAATCATAACTTTTCGTCCAATTTCGATTTTGCTTCGAATTTTTTTGTCTTTAAAAATTTCGATTTTAGGTTTGGTTCCAATTCTATCCCAAACATTTTTGCCTAAAAAAAAACCCTAAATTTTAGGTCCAGTCCCAATTCTACCATGAAATTTTTTGTCTACAAAAAAATATCAAAACTTTAACTTTAGTCCCAAACTTCAATTTTACCTCAAATCTACTCGCGTTAGCCTTTGTCCAAAAATTGCCATTAGTTGTTTGATGTAGCATTTCCATGTTGGTAATAAATCCACATCAATAAGGTAACATGGAAAAATATCTTCAAAGCGAAACCGTTCTTTGATATGAAAATAGGAAAATAAGGGATGACTAACGATGATTTTTGGATGGAGGCTAACAGGGGCAAATTTGGGACTAGAGTTACAACTAGTGAATTTTTTTAGGAAAAAAACGAGCTTGGGATAGATTTGGGAGTGTGTATAAAGTTGACGTTTTTTTTTTCAACCACAAAAAGTTTGGGGCAGATTTGGACTAAATCTAAATTTGGGGAGTTTTTAAAGGTGTTTCGAAGACGATACGGTCGACTTACTTCACGAAAATGGGGAGTTTTGTCCTGCAAGCCCAGAAGTTCAAAGTGTGATCACCTCGGAAGAATCTACTCTTCCGAATTTGCTCGCTCGCTTCTGCTCCAGCTCCGGCTCCAGTGCTTGCTCCATATAGTCGAGCGCTCCACGAGTCTCCAAGGCTGCTTTGCTGCTGCCTTCAGTAATCAGCCTATCTGAAAGACATTTTGTGATCAATTGGTATCTCTATTGCAAGTTTCTCTCTTGATTTAGAGCTAGATTTAGATTTATGTGCTCTTCTATTCCGAGCTAGTTATAGATCTAGGATTTACAAGGCGCTTTCATTGCTCTTTTAACCTGTTGGTATTGTTGTTGTTCCTATATGGTGATGGTGATGAGGACATCAAACCTAGACCCAGCATCGCCTTTCGGCAAAACCATAGCCAATAGAGGGGGAAATCCCTACATGTGTGTGTCACTAATGAAGATGTGAGATTTAGTAATCGTTCGTTGGTTGTGCTTTGATGCTATGACAGACCTATCTTTGTGAAATTAGCAAGTCTTTGTAGGTTGTACCAAGTTGATTTATCTTCATATTTACTTGCTTTGTGGGGTTTGCATCTTTATTTTGAAGTTATGTACCTCTCTTTCATGTTAAATGAAAATTTTCCCTCCGACAGACAAAAAAGGTACAAAAACATGTCTAAGTTCTTAAAAGCGTAAACCATTGGGGCAAGCCCTAGTGGCCACCCTTCCCACTTGGGAAGAGAAAAATGGAGAGTTCAATTCCCTATCTTCTCGGGGGGCTATGGGTGGAAACGCTTAGTTTTAGATATAGGTTTTGACTCCCACGCTCTGCAAGGAGGCAGGATGAAAGTGTGAGAGTGAGTTGAGAGTTAAAATAAGACAGACGAAAAAAAAAGTTCTTAAAAGTGTTGACTTTTCTCTTTCCTTTACTAGTTGGACCACCCACCAAAAAAGATTGAACTCTTTCAGGCCCACCCCATTGGTCTCGCATTATCAGATGGTCCCTTGGCCTTAGCCCTATTTATAGCACGGGCCGATGATCAATCCGACATTGATTCATTTAAGTTCTTAAAAGGGATATTAGCACAAATAGTCCATGAACCTTGGTCTAATATGTAATGTCATTCCTAGATTTTTAATTTTGTGCAATGTGATCTTTGAGTTTTGGCCCAACATGAAATATTATCCCTAAACTTTAATTCGTACAATGTGTCCCTAAACTATTAACAATTATTCAATGTAGTCCCTTCCGGAACCACACCGCATTGAACAAATTAAAAATTCAAGGTTGAATTTTCAGATTGAACCAAAGTTCAGGGACCGCATTGAACAATTAAAATTATCTAGGATGATATTGCACATCAAACCATAGTATAGAAATGTGTCAATTTTTTACTTCGTAAAAGCGTCAACTTTTCCCCTTCCTTCACTAGTTTGAGGACAAGCCACCAAATCGATTGGACTCCTATAGGCCCACCCCTATCGCTCTCGCAATTATCGGATGGGCCCTTGGCCTATGCGCTATTTATTGCAGGGGCCGATGATGATCGACCCGACACCGATTCGTTCAAGCATTCCATCACCGACCATCTGACTGTCATTGCTTTTGCAGATGTACCTGCTGCCCAAACGCCAAGTTGCCATCATCTTCATATAAGCTTCTAGCATCAGTGTACATATACAAAGTCGCCAGCTCCAATAAATTTCAGCGCTTCAGATGTTTCCCCAGAGGGCTAAAGAACTCTCACAATCCCAATACATAATGCTGTCAAATTGACACACTATACACTGTTAAGCTTGATGAAAAAAAAATGCAAAAAGAAAAAAGACATCCCAATCTTGCTAACATTTCATGTTTGGTTCCTCGGATACGACAAGCAAAACATCAAACACCAGCTCCAGGCTTCGCATTATTTGCTGGAGAAAAGAACACAACCCCATGTCAATCCAATCTTTTCTTTCTTCCCTTTTTCCCTAGAAATCATGCACTCCTCTTCGAGCGAGTGACCCAATTGAATTCCTAAATCTCCTTCTAAGTCCAGTCGAATGCCATCGGGCTCCGGACGGTCGTCTTCCCGTCCGACCACTCCAGCCACCCGAAGGCATTGGTGTCCGACGGCATTGTGCTCCCCGTCACGGTCACCGTGAACGACTTCTTCTCCCCGGCCTTGCTGAAGCTCAGGGTGTCCGGCTCAACCACTATCTTCACCGCGCCGGCCGAGTCCGGCGATGCCTTGGCCTTGTACGTCCCCGCGGAGCCCACGTTGGTTAGCGTCCTCGTGTACTTGATGGTGGTGGATCCGCCGCTCATCGAGTCGAAGCTCGCCGCGAAGGACGGGTAGTTCAGGTCGTAAAGGCTGTAGCTCTTGCTGGAGTCGCATGTGTAGTTCCTCCTGGTGAGGAGATTGATCTGGTTCGACGTGTAGTTGATCCCGCAGAGGAAGTCCAAGTAATCCTGCACCGTCAGATCGTAGACGAGACCGGGATTGAGGGCGGACACGGGGTCCACGTGTCCGGCCCCGTGGTCGTACGGCGTGGAGGCTTTGCCCGTCGCCACGTCCTGCAGCTTCCCGCCGTTCTTGGAGGTCACGTAGGCGGTGGTCATGAGCGCCGACTTGATGGCGGCGGGGCTCCAGTCGGCGTGGGCCGCCTTGAGGAGGGCGGCGAGGCCGCTCACGTGCGGGCACGACATGGACGTCCCGGAGATGATGTTGAACGCGACGCGGTGGTCGTCCACCGCGAGCCCCGTCGGGCCGACGGCCCCCGTCCAGCCGGCGAGGATGTTGACGCCCGGCGCGATCATGTCGGGCTTCAAGATCTGGGGCGTGATGATGTTTGGCCCCCTCGAGCTGAACGCCGCCACCACCGGCGACGGCTGGATCCCCACCTTGGTGCCTTCGAAGAGGATCGTGGCCGTCGGGTTGGGGTCCGAGAACAGGTAGCTCTTGATGGCGTCGCCGGACTTCTCCCCCACGCCGGTGGCCGGGAGGAGGTGGGCGTCCGCCACCAGCTCCTCGCCGTTCGCGGCGGTGTTGGCGAGGACCATCCCGGCGCCGCCGGCCAGCTTCACGACCCACCCCTTCTGGGCCCGGGCGTTCACCCCGCGGTCGCAGAGGACGATTTTGCCCTTGACCTTCTCGGGATCCAGGGTGCCCATCATGCAGAGGTTGCCGTTGGTGGCGTTGCTGACATTACCAGCGTAGACGAAGGGCAAAAGCGTCCCCTTGGAACTCCCGCTGTAGAGCGACACCCCCGAGAAGTTCTTCCCGTTGCCGAGGCTGACGTAAGCGGGGAAGTCCCGATCCAGCGTGCCCGCGCCCACGGTGGTGATCCACGGCGCCACGTTGGAGAGGCTGGACGAGCTCGGGCCGGCGTTCCCGGCGGAGCAGGAGACGAAGATGCCCTTCTCCGCCGCCGCGAACGCGCCGATCGCGACGCTGTCCCGGTAGAAGTCCGACATCCCGCCGCCGAGGGAGAGCGAGAGGACGTTGACGCCGTCGCCGACGGCGGCCTCCATCGCCGCCAGTATGTCGGAGCTGAAGCAGCCGCCGGCCCAGCACACCTTGTAGGCGGCGACCCGGGCGCGCGCGGCCATCCCGCGCGCCGTCCCGGGGGCGTAACCGAAGAGGTTGGCGCCGTCTACGGGGGACCCGGCCGCCGTCGACGCCGTGTGGGTGCCGTGCCCGTCGTCGTCCCTCGGCGACTTCGACTCCTTGGAGACATCGACCGGGCCCATGGTCGCCTCGTAGCCCTTGGAGAAGAACCGCGCGCCGATGAGCTTGGAGTTGCAGTTGGACGCCGTGAAGTTGGTGCCGGACTCGCACGCGCCGCGCCAGCCGCTCGGCACCGGCCCGAGGCCCGTGTCGTCGAAGCTCTTGCTCTCGGGCCAAACCCCAGTATCGAGCACCCCGACGACGACCTCGTTGGCCGGGTCCGAATCGGGGAACGAGGGGCTGCTCTTGTCGAGCCCCAGGAACTCGGGGGTCCGGGTGGTGTGGAGCTCGTACCGGAGCTCCGGGAGGACCGAGAGGATCCCGGGTCGGGACTCGAGGGACTCGGCCTCCCGCGCCGTCAGCCGCGCGGAGAAGCCATGGACGACGGTGTCGTAGGAGTAGATGATCTGGGCGGAGCCGGAGACGGACTTGAGGGAGGAGTCGTACCAGTGGGCGTGGTGCTGGAACGCCGCCGGCATTTGGGATTTGGCCATGTGGACGATGTAAGTCCTCCTTTCTTGCTGTCCATCTCCATTGGCATCGACACTGAAACAAAACACATCCAGACCAAGAACAAGAACAAGAACAAGAACAAGAATCTTCATCTTGTGAGGGTAGAGAAGTGGGGGGAACTGTATGCCTCTTCCGAGACGGTGTATATATATATATATAGATAGAACGGCGGAATGCGAGGGAGTGATGGAGTGTGAAAGCTTGAACTGACTGGAGAGAGAGGAGGAGGAGGAGGGGGAGGGGGAGGCGGAAGGGGGGACGGTGGGTGGTTGTCTGGATCTGTGAATGATTGCTTTCGGACAAAAAAAGGGGGTGATGGTGGAAACAGCTTAGAGGAGAGAGAAAGCGGGTTGGGCTCTACTGCTACTGCTACTCGGGCTACAATGGCTTCGATCACGTGTGTTCAGGCTTTAAAGATCCATGGGAGAGAGTCTCTCTCTCACTCTCTCTCTGTGCCTCTGCTGCAGCAACCATGTTCCTTCTTTTGTGCCAGGAGGCGAGGGAGGGGGAGAGAGAGAGAGACCAGAGAAACCATGTTCTCTCTCTCCGCTTGCTTACGCATGGGGCCACCTCAACCCGCCGACCGAGGTTCAGCATGCCAAAAGGGGGTTTCTTCCGGGGACATCGCCCGGGACGCGTTGAATAAGACGTGCTCGGTTTCAGACTGGATAGGTACTAGATTCGGAACTTGGGACTCGTCATGGCTTTCCGATCTGGTTCCATGATCTACTGGAAAATCTGTTCTTTCTTTTTTTTCCTTTTTTTTTGTTTCATTTTTTATCACACAATAATATGAGTTATAAAACAGTTCAAAGTCAAAGATGAACGAGGGCAAATGAGCAAAGACGAAACGGGAACGAGCGAGAGTGAGGTTAGGACAAGCGAGGGCGAGTTCCGAGTGAGCGAGGAGGAGCGTGAATCACGAGCAAGAGAGAGAGTCGTGAAGTGTCCGAGTGAGATTGGAGAAAAGAGAGGAAAAGAGAGAGATAGAAAAAAAGACGTCAAGAGAAAAATTAGGTTTCTAGGCTTCATAAGACCGATTCCAAACTCGGTTCGATCATTTTGGTTTGCAAGGCAGTTCGATCCGGTTCCCGGGTAGAATCTGTCTATTTGCACAGACCTAAGGTTTACTCTCATTTCGATTGAAATATTATCAAATTCAATAATTAGTTGATTACCACTTTCCATTTCAAATGGATTAAGGAGAAAAGGCCTAACAAGGAAATATTTGCATGGGAGAAAGATTGTTAAGATGCAATGTCAAACGATGTCCAATGTGATGAATTGTAATGTGAAGTGGTTACTATATTTCAATTAACTCAAAAGTCATATTGAGAGATTTGATGAACAAATTTGTATTATTCTCTAAGAAACATGAGGTCTTAGATTTATGACATTAATAACTAGAGTAACTTTTGGTGGCATATCATAGAGTAAATAATTCAGCACAGATTGCCTAAATTTTTCAATATGGATGATCTTACTTAACTGGATTTTTCCGAGGCATATTTGGGGCACGAAAAATGCAAACACCCGGCAAAAAACAGGACCACGATAGTACAACGCTAATTTAGTCACGACTCATCATGAATAAGAGGCATTAAAGTAATTAAATACCGAACACGCCATCATCTACTAGATTTAAGCTTTCCAGTGACACTCTAACACGGTATTAGAATCAGTTTCCGCCTCCATATTCATTTCACATGCGAGGTCCCTTGTCAGGTAAATTTCACGCGTCATTGCCAATCCGGGCTCGAACACGAAATTGATGAAAGAGAGGCCGCGGCTTAAAGATTTAATTACTCAATAATCAAATACCAAATACTTTAAAGCAAGATATCTTGACTTGCACCTCTTTCTAGATCACGGGTGTCTGTCGCTAGTTATTACACCCATTACTATCCTTACACGGTTGGTGGTGATATTTCGAATTTCTAACCTCCAACCAACTTTATCTTAACATTTACAAATAAAAAAAAAAAGAAGCCTCCATGAAGGTCACGAGTAACATTCCTGTTCATTTAAATTAAAATTATCGTATGACAACAAATAATTTGACTTATGTCGGGTCAAGGTTTTCCTCAATTGCTTGATGCCCTACAAGCACAAGGCAGTCGATGGAGATTATTGCAACATAATTAATGTGATTATTGGGGCCCAAGCGCTCACATGAACAATATTAGGATGAATGATTAATCATAAGCATCGAAATTTTGAGTGTTTTAACAACAAAAGGCATCGGTCTCTATCGAATGGGACCGGAGGAGCCTAGCAACGTCGCCATCTTCAACCGTCAAGTTTCACTAAGAAGGAAACAAAACGTTTGAGGGAAAGAAAGAGATTAAAATTAGATTCTAAGGCAAGGTATTTAAAATGTCCGACAGTCTCATTATCGTAAATTCTTTATAAAAATGGATAATGACACAAATGATTTCTGAACTTTGACCCAATATATAATACGGCTCTTAAACTTCTAATTTGTTTAATGTGGTCTCTAAACTTTTAGTACATGTTTAATTAGGACTAAATTGAATATATACCAAAAGTTCAAAAACTGTATTATTTAGGGATCTTATTGTACATTCGGCTAAAATTTAGGAATCACATTGAATAAATTAAAATTCTGAGGGACCACATTATACATTTGGTCAAAATTTAAGGATTATTTGTGTCATATTTTCTTACAAAAATAGCATGCAATTTAGGACTCAAATACCGCCACGTGTCCGAGTTAACGCGTGAATGGTGAGGATCGGTGTCAATGCAGCTAGGCAAAGAGGGCTGATGGGGGAGTTTCCATTCTGGCTATAAAGGGTCGAATCTGTCAAGTTTAGCATGGGGGTCAACATTCGCGGATGCGATGCGTGTTCTCATCTTTAGCTACGCACAAGAAAGTGAAAAGCACCCATTAGCCATTAGCGTCCTCTCTCTCTCTCTCTCTCTCTCTCGATTAAATTTCCCTTTCCAGGCTAAAATCTTAGGTCGAACGGACCACGCCGCGAGTATGCGCGAAACCATGTGAAGTTAGGATGTGCTTCGCGATTGTATCATAGCAAGTGATGCTTGCACGCGATGCGATTACACATGTACGGACAATTAAATTACGATACGAGTGACTGTTGGGGGTACCCCCACTGGTCATCATTGATAAAAAGAACGACGAATTTCTTTTGTATACACGATTTTGGAAAGAAAAAGGCAAGTGCTGCTTATATGGTGAGAAAAGTGTCAAAAAAGTCGTCGTTCGCTACTAAATTGGCACGAATACATAAAGTTTAGCACTTTTTTTGACACTTTGTCCCCTTATATGGTCTAGTTTGGATACAAGTTATGCACGGATTTAAATCGAAGTGTCGAGATTATTACCAATTCAATTATAAACGTATTCATGCATAGCAATTTAGTTATAAACTTTCCAATTTTGTTGATATAGTTCTAAACATTTTTCAAGAAATTCTAATATGGTATATTCAGCTAATTGCCACAGGAAAACCACTAACGTGACCGTCCATGCGAGATGTCATTTCGAGTAAAGTTGCTTCACATTAGTATGCCGCGTAGGGTAGCCGACAATGACTGGACGCCACGTTAGGAATTCTTCGGCGGCAATTGGCTGAAATTACTATGTTTGAATTTCACGCAAAGGTTTAGAACTACATTAGCAAAAATGGTAGGGCCGAATTAGCATCCATACAATAAGTTTAAGACCAATTCGGTAATGGTCCAGACAAGCATCGAGAAGCCAAGAATCTCAAATTAAAATATATATACACATCCCATGCGGATAATCCAATGGTACTATTCTTATGTTTTTTTAACTTCAGCATGAAGATAGACTCAAGCAAAGAGAAGTTTCTTGTGTGGCTGACATTTGGAATATACTCCATATGGATTATCTGGATGCAAGGCCATTTTATAAGTTACAATGGACTATAATCACAAAATCATAATGAAAAATTTTCCTACCACAACCTTTCTCGGCTGCTTGTCACCAGTAGGTTGGACAAACATTGAGACACCCCACTGGGTTTGTACCTGCCGCATTTTCTTTAAATGGTTGCAAATTACAATGACCATCTCCCCGCTTTCCTGCCTGCTTCTTACCTGCTGTGATAGCTAAGGGCTTCATTATTTATTAGCACTAAGAAACTGGTTGCCAATTTATAATTTTGCTTCCCTATTTTATCATGTATAATACTTTTTTTAAAAAAATAAAGTGAGATAGGGTTTTTAAGAAGATTCTTGGAAGGAAGTACGTTTGAGGAAAACGACCCCCGAAAAAAAATAATAATTTGGTCATTATTTAGGTGAGATTGATGTTGTGTGAGGCGGACAGATCTAAGGGGGATGGACTTTCTTGTCCTTCTGGGTAGTCCTTAGCAGTGAGGCAAGATGATGTATAGATTCAGACTCGTTTCTATATTTTGCCAAACAAAAAAAAAAAGGTTTTTTCCATTTTCCCCCAACTAGAAGAAGAAAAGGAATAATTTTCTATAAAAGGTGAATTTCGATGAAGAAAATTTGAAGACCATTTTATGATGGGAAAAAATACCAAAAAAGTCCTAAACATATTGCATTTATGCCAATTTTGTACTAAACCATTCAATTATACCAATTTAATCTTAAACCTTTTGAGATTTTGTCATTGTAATCCATCTTGCTACTTTTAGCCACGTCAGCCGTCCTATGTGGTACGACTGGCACTGACGTAAATAATTTTTTTATTATATGATTCTTTTCTTTTCTTTTCCTTTTCTTTTCTTTCTTTTTTTCCTTCTTCCTTTGCCGGTCATTGGGCCTCGGCGATATCCTGCGACTAGCCACTGGCGATAACCACGTGAAGGTCACCCTCGCCGGACTCGGGCAAGGCTCCAATGGCCAGCGAGGTCGAGCCTCGCCAAAGGCCCGTGAGGCTTAACCTCACCAAATTTGGCGAAGTGAGAATCGCCGGAGGCTAGCGAGGTTAACCTTTGCTAGCCTTTGGCAAAGTTCGACCTCATCGAACTTGGCAAGGGCAAGCGTCACCCATGGTCAGCAAGGTCAACCCTTGCCGTCGGCCATCTTCAAGGCTCGGCGAATGTCTGAGAAATAATGAAAAAAAAAGAATATAAAAATATATAAATAATAATAAAATTGTTAAAATTGTCCATGTCAGCGTTGGTCGTGCCACATAGGATAACTGGCATTCCTATCGGTGATTTTAGTTCAAAATTGGCTGGATGGACTACATTGACAAAATGTCAAAATATTTAGGACTTAATCGGTGCAATTAAAATATTTAGAACTGAATTGGCACATGTACAATAGATTGATGACTTTTTTGGTACTTTTCTCTTTACTAATGAGTCCCCATAGTTGTGACAAATGTGAATCAAGGTATCAAATTCGGGGGTAGCTTGGCAGTCGAGAAACGAATTTATGCGTGAATTAAGCGCATGATGCATAATTCAATTCTCTACTTCATTCAAAGCAGACAATCTCATATACACAGACACATGTTCCTATAATTTGAATATTGTACACATAAATTAAGGTAAAGTCATTAATTCATGTTCTGCCTATCCTCTAATATCCTTACGGGGAAACAATTGTCCTCTTGATTTAAGGAGATAGATCGACCGACACGCCATCTAAAAAGTCGCGAGACACATTACTTAAAATAACACGTGGGTGATTGAAATGACATTTATAAGTGAAAATTTGTGATAACGATTGGCAAATTGAATCAAACAAAATACGAGTATCTCTCCGTGTTTCATTTAATTTCACTTTACAAATCCACCCCTGCTTGTCTGTGTGAGCAACCCCACATTTGTTGATATTCATTTTCAATGCTTAAACAAAAGCTTTTGCAAGTTAGGGTCCCTCCCCGCCACTGAAGATGCACACAAAGATCACAGGAAGTAGCCCAAAGAAAGAGAGCAAATGACAATGACTCCAGGGGCCCCCAAAATGGGACCAAAACAGAGAGCATTCAATGGTTTTTTGGCGATGGCCCTTGCAAGTTGAAAAGCTCGAAACTTGAAACCTGCTCTGCTTTTGGGTTGGCCCGCAGCCAGTTGCATCAGCCGCAATTGTAGAGGAATCAGGCCACCCATGCTCTGCTCTGCTCGCAATTATGAGCATGTTCGAACTGTTTAGTTGACTGGATAGATGATCCGGTGACACGAGACCATCGGTAGACTTTCCCTGCACTGAATTCTAGACCGTCAGATCTGTCATATCACTCGAATACTGTTGGATCAGAACGGAAAAAATTACGACCGCCGAATGATTTTAGAAGTGTCTTACGGATACTTAAAGGAAATGATTAATTATAAGATTATTGATGTTACTGTTGATTAAGGAAAATAACGACATATGAAGATGATTAATAATCGATAGAGCTCTGTCAGTTTACGATTTGTTGAAGGAATGCCACGGCCATGGAGGTGAGTTACTAACATTAGGAAATTTTTTTTTTTATGATATATTAATGTTGCTTGTCATTTATATGTGACACCATTAAGGATGCTCAATGTTAGGGGACTTTGAGGTAAACTGCATGTGAATGATGTTAACTAACTTATAATTTATAAGGACTAACCTAAAATTATCATTGTTGACGAAAATTGCTAAGATATAGGTACCATCACTTACGATAGTTTGAAGGAATTTTTACTATGCCATTGGCTAATTAGTAAATGCTAGCATTTATATGTTATGAATTCTACAGTTAATTTACCATTTATAAAGGTAAAAATATTAGTTACATGTGCAAAGGAGTGACGACCACTAGAGGTAAATTACGTTCCAACAAATCAAATTACTACCTGTAAATGAGATCAATCTCATTATAACTTCAAGTAAATTATTACGACAAATTGTGGAAAATATCGACTAGAAGGGGACCCCTCCATTTTTTTTTTGGCCCAAATAACCCTAGAAGCACATCTTTTTTGGTAAATCAATGAGAATATATTGCGACTTCTAATGTGTGATTTTTTTCTCATAAAGTGTCTAGTCAATTCCTTTCGATATTAGAACTTTCTTTAGCTGGCTCTCTTGTAGCACTCGTCCATGCAATCCTATTTTCGAATGCTTGGTTTCAAAGAGATCCAGGACCAATACAGGCCTCGCTATGTCCCCATATTGATATTTTGCCAACTACCCCATGAAGTGGATCTCTTGGTCCAAACTCTCACATGCTTCACAACTAATTTTCTTTTCTTTTTCTAGGCTTAAAAAAAATCTGTATCAATAAATTTTTTTCCACTATCTATTTGCATGTGGTTAGGTGCTACTAATGTATGTAGTTTGTGATACAAACCCATATGTGTTGAGTTGTAGGATGCAATGCATGTGCATCTAGTAGCTAGGTCAAATGCGCGCATTGAGAGTATTGAATCGTCGACATCAACTAATTAGCAGAATCAACAACTTAATCTATAGCTCGAACACTTAAGTCGAATGCTAGTAATCTTGCTGAACACTTCGCCAAATATGACAAATTTTTTTGATAATTAGGCAAATTTAATGCTTTAATTACGTGTACTTAGGTTCCAACTAAACAAAAGCTAAGACTGTCGAAGATGTAGGACTCTCGGAAACACATGCATCTTGGGCAACCAAGCATGCATCTTGGGCATAATCATATCCCTTTGATTATATGGTGATAACCCAGAAATAACAGCAATTATTGCAATGGCGAAATATGATATTTAAGCAATTGCAAACAATAATGAGCTCCCTTGAGTGATCTTCAAGCTATATTTGACAAGCTTATAAAAAAGGAAAAAAGCAAAAGGAAAAGGAAAATTTCCATCACAATAGCCCTTAAAATCAATAGGCCATGACCAAATTTTCTCACATAGGATACTACCACCGTGATGACTTATAAAGGTCATTGTAATAATAGAACATCGTTTTGACTTTTCCCATTATGTGGCAGTGGCACCATGGTGATAATTGAGTACTGCCCTTTTGCTTTTGTGAAACATGCTACAAAAAATGCCAAGATAATTCCTCGATTGAAGGTATCATTGAAATTCATCATAATAAAGTCGGAAATGGATATGCCCACTTCTGACTAATTTCTAGTGCACTACCTTTCCAACTTTCACTCAATGTAAAAGTCTATCCAAAATGATGGGATATCCATTGCTTGTCTAGAGATTCAATGTACTCTTTGTGTAAACGTGGTCTCCCTCCGGTAATTAACTTAAATTTTTGGATTGAATTTTCTAACACGAAACTCCAAATTATAGTTTGGTAGTCTGGATTGGATAACAAATTATGCTATTTGGTGTTTAGCGACCTTCTCTGGACCGGACAAATCCGGGACATGAGGCGGGATTAACCCAAATAGGATTAAAAATTTTAAAAGTAACTTAACAAATTCGATTATCTTCCAATGATGGAGTGATGTAGTGACGCATCCTAATATTGCTTCGCCGATCACCATGCGAGGACCACCATCACAATAGCCGATCGCCATCACTTTCGATCATTGCCGATCGTCATCACTTCCGATCGTCGCCCATCGTCATCACTTGCCAGCCGATCGTGTTTCAATGACTAAGGGTGATTTTGAGGAATCATAATGCAACCCAATCACGCATTTGGATGTCCGAACTGACGAAAGGATTCTGGGCAAGGAATGTTTCATTCAATAATTAAAAAATGATATGATTCAACCTCAAAGCCATTTAAATGTAGTGAATAACAGCGGGATCTGAGAATTAATGCGAATTAGAATCATAGGAGCTAGTAATCGCCAATGACATCGATATCCGAAAATGTCTTCTGGTTTGATCTTTTGCAAAGATAATGAACATGGTAATTTTGTGTTCCTATAAACGAGAAGATTACATAAATAGGAAATCCTTTCCGAAATTGCTTTTGTAATGCATTTGAATAAAGAAGAATGAGATAGGCTCGAAAGTGATGATGCACGGCTTTTGCTCTTGCTTCCAGTTCAACTCCACTTCTGAAGCTTCTCTCTAGTTTCTTCACTTTTAAGTTAGGTTGACAATAAGCGGGAATAATTAATAGCCAGACTAATCATATCGCATCAAGCAAGTTTTCATATGACCCAAAAAAAGGGGGGAAATTCAAATGTGACTCTCTATGGAAATACATGTTCGAGCACTTTGTTTCGTCTCCGTGACTTATGCCATCTTCCACGAGACCCTCGAAGCATTTGTCTCAATAATGTCTAGTGGTGATATGCTTGAGAGAGAGCATCGTGGGGATTTTCCATTGGCCCCTCGCGCATGCGGAATTGCTTCGTTGGTCGTCTTAATTCTTCTGAGACTTAGCTACCCTCGAAAGCATTTTCTTAAATAGAAGTTTAGTGGGGACGTCGTCACGGATTGTAGAGCGAATTAAATGATACACCTCCTACTTAGATAATCGCATGCACACACTACAAAAAAACATGTTTTTTCCGACGAAATTTTCAGCGAAAAATTTGAAGAAATTCGTTGTTCCAACGAAAAAAAATTCGTTGGTAATAGATCGTCGCAAATTTTTCCAACGAAAAATTTCAATTTTCGTTGGAAATTTGCGACGAATTTTTTTCGTTGGAAAATTCGTTGGAAAACTCGTGGCTAAATTCGTTGGAAAAACTACAAATTTTTTTTTTGGTTGAAAAATCGTGGAAATTTTTTTTCCAACAAAATTTTTTTTTTTGGTTGAAAAATCGCCCTCGCCGCCGGCGAGGGCCAGCCTCGTCGCCGGAGAGGGCCGAGCTCACCGTCGACGGCGATGAGGTGGTTGAGGCGGCGGGCGAGGTGGCGGCCCATGGTGGCGTCGGGGGCGCCGACCGCCGCGGGGGCCTGGCCCTGGATGGCCGCGGCAGCGCCTTTAGGGAGGGAGCCGACGTCGCCCGAGGGGGGCTTGCAAGAGTTGAGGGCCCCGATCTTGGTGTCCATGGCGCCGGAGCTGGAGCCAGAGTCGGAGGAGGAGGGGGGGCGGCGGGGGAGGAGGCGAAGGGGGAGGCGGAGGGAGAAGGTGAAGGCGAGGGATTGCAAAGGAGAGAGAGAGAGAGAGAGAGAGAGAGAGAGAGAGAGAGAGAGAGAGAGAGAGAGAGAGAGAGAGAGAGAGAGAGAGAGAGAGAGAGAGAGAGAGAGAGAGAGAGAGAGAGAGAGAGTGTGGAAATTGAGAGTTGCGGGAATAATGAGCGCGAAAATATTGAATAAGGAAGAAGTAGGGTTTTCGTTGCAAAATTCGTAGGAAATTTCCCACGAATTTTGCAACGAAAATTGTACACACTAAAATAATTTCCAGGAAAATTGAAATTCGTTGGAAATTTCCAACGAATTTTCCAACGAAAATTGTACACACTGAAATAATTGCCCGAAAAATTGAAATTCGTTGGAAAATTCGTTGGAAATTTCCAACGAATTTTCCAACGAATATAAAAAATGCCGAACAGTACCGGGTTTTTTTTTAATTCGTTGGAAAATTCATTGGAAATTTCCAACGAATTTTCCAACGAAAATTGTACACACTGAAATAATTTCCGGAAAATTGAAATTCGTTGGAAATTTCCAACAAATTTTCTAACGAATATAAAAAATGCCGAACAGTACCGGGTTTTTTTTGAATTCGTTGGAAATTTCCAACGAATTTTTCAACAAATATAAAAAATGCCGAACAATACCGGGTTTTTTTTTGAATTCGTTGGAAAATTCGTTGGAAATTTCCAACGAATTTTCCAACGAATATAAAAAATGCCGAATAATACCGGGTTTTTTTGAATTCGTTGGAAATTTCCAACGAAAAAAATTCGTTGGAAATTTCCAACGAATTTTCCAACGAAAATTGTACACACTGAAATAATTGCCCGGAAAATTGAAATTCGTTGGAAAATTCGTTGGAAATTTTCAACGAATTTTCCAACGAATATAAAAAAATGCCGAACAGTACCGGGTTTTTTTTGAATTCGTTGGAAATTTCCAACGAATTTTCCAACGAAAATTGTACACAATGAAATAATTGCCCGGAAAATTGAAATTCGTGGGAAAATTCGTTGGAAATTTTCAACGAATTTTTTTTCGTTGGAAATTGCCAACTAATTTTGCGACGAAAATTTTTTCGTTGGAAATTTCCAACGAATTTTCCGACGAAAAATTTTTTGTTGAAAATTTCTAACGAATTTTGCAACGAAAAATTTTTTGTTGGAAATTTTCAACGAATTTTACTTTTCATTGGAAAATTTGTCGCAAATTTGCGACGAAAATTTTTTCGTCGCAAATTTTCGTGGCAAAAATCTAGTTTTTTTTGTAGTGACACCAACTAAGATCTACATTTATTTGTGAGCTAAATTTGTTGTGCGAGACGAGTCTAACAACATAATGTTAAGGTCATTTCTATGACGAATCGCGCCGTAGTCCGATTTCAAGAATGTGGATCTTAGGGAAGCATTTTCATTGAGCAAAATGAGTACCACGAATGGAGTTACCTTCTCTAATGGATTGCAAAGGCTAGGAGTAGCATTTTCCCCTCTTTGGCGTGCCTCAAGCTGTATACACATCACCACTTTTTCTCAAGTCCGTGAACTTAGTTTCACAGATAATTTTCCATTTTATACCCAAGTGTATCGATAATTTTTATTAAAAGAATACCACCAGGATGACTGCTTAGTGAAATTGATGGCATCTTTCCACCTTTAATCAGGCGATAATGATACAAATAGTCTCTGAATTTTAGCCCAATATGCAATATAATTGAAAAGCAAAATATATTTTAAATATACCCACGACATCATATGGGGATAATTAGTGAGAAAGGAAATTACAGCCCGTTAAATAATTGATCTACTTATCGTGCTTGCATGATAGTTACATTTTAAATTGTGTAAAATAAAAGGTACAAGTTGATTAGATAAGATGGAGAAATCATGAATCACCACCAAGCTTTAAAAAATGCACGAGTCATAGAAGGAAAACTTTTTTGGGACCAATTTTCTTTCTAACAATTTCGAATTATAATTAGGGACACGAAATATTACATCTATATAATGAAAAATCGCGAATTTCTATCTCGTCATATTGGATTAATATGGTCTTGAATTTAAATAAAAACAATGATACCAATAATTGGGAGTCATCTTTCGAATTCCCTTTCTATGTATGATTTCTTCTTTCTAGATGTATTATTCACGATACAACCTGTAGCCCTAATCAATACTTAATTACGAAACAACATGTTTACTATCCTCATCGTGCCGAAGGCACGGGGTTCAACACTAGTTATTATAATTAGTGGGATGGACAAGCATTGGTTATGTGCGGGATAATCGTTGACAGGAGCATTACCTAGTCAAATTTCTCTTTTTAAGTCAAACAACACGACGCGCCAAATGTTGACTAAATCTTGGATCTATATGAATTTTATATTTAAATATTCTAATCTATAAGCTTTTCTCGTAGGTCATCACGAGTCTCTTTCCTATTATTTTTTTCATCAAAATTATTTTCTTCTCGCGTGCATTTTTGAAAGTGACCTCTCAAGGTTCACGCGAGAAAGGAAAAGTGTCCTTCTGCCCAAAAGAAAAAAAAACGTGCCTATTGCCTAACTAAAGAGGCAAATGTCACGGTCAAGAGGTTTTCAACACCAAGAACCGTGACACATCAATGAAGACCCGTTCAAAGCTTCCGGAATTTTCCCAAGGACGGGCGAAACGGTAATTGTGCCGGGGTTCTAGAGAGTTCTCGGCATAAATGCCGGTAGTTGATAGATAGCTCTCGGAATAAATGTCGGTAGGTGGTCGACGAGAACGATGCGATCTCGGCCACTCGTCTAGAAATCGATCAATGGTTGTAAACCGAGGCCCTCTACTATATAAAGGGGTGTCCTCCTCCTCATTTGAAACATCCAATACAACAAGAAGCAGTTGCTTTCTCTTCCATTCTCTTCCAGAGCTTCTCTCTCTAGATTCTCTCTCTACGATCCGGGTGTCCGAGCGAGTGAGTGATCGGCAAAAAGGCTTGGCCTAGGCGTTCCAACAATCCAAGGAAGTCTAAGTCGCCGCACGGGTCGTTCCCAAACTATCGGCCCGTGACAAGTGGTATCAGAGCAAGTAGAGAGTCCATCCAAGGAGATCGAGGAGCACACCAACTGGTCGAGAGAATGTCGAACAACGAACAACTCGCTTCGGTTGTTGTGGATGAAAGGGCTCCTCAAGAACCGGTTCCCAATGAGCCGGCTGCCCAACCAAAGACTCGTGGAAAATCCAAGAAAAGGGATGCTTCGTCGAACGCCATAGCCGCGATCGATGAGAAGCTCACGAGAATGAGAACAACAATGTTGGAGTTCATCGAAGAACTCGACGAAATTAAAAGTCGGATCGACGAGGGTGAAGAAACTCTCCGCCAGGAGTTCACAAACGTCGTCAATCGCGCGACGGCCCCCTTGTTCGATAAGGATGAAGTCCTTGAAGCATCCATCGAGGCGCTAAAGCTGGAGGTCGTGGAGATCAAAGAAGGCAACTCCACCAAGACCGAAGTCGAAGCCCTAAAGATGGAGGTGCAAGAGCTCAAGACCGAGCTCATCCTATGTAAAGCAAGCATCGCGAACGGTGCCTTGCCCATCCATGCGGCACACAAGCTAGATGTGCCGAAGCCTAAAGAATTCAAAGGCAACCGGTCCGCCAAAGAGGTAGACAACTTCCTATGGAGCATGGGACAATACTTCGACGCCGTTGGAATCCAAGAAGATTTGGCCAAGGTACGAACCGCTTCTATGTTCCTAGTTGATAATGCCATGCTTTGGTGGCGAAATAGATGTGTAGAGACAACACAAGGCGCCGACCCCATCACTACCTGGGATGGATTTGTCGAGGAGTTTCGGGACTATTTCTTCCCCGAGTATGCTCAACACGAAGCCCGTAGCAAGCTCCATCGCCTTGAGCAACGTGGCACAGTCCGAGAGTACGTGAAGGAATTCACCGAGCTCAAACTCCAAATTCCCAATCTTCGGGAGGAGGAGGCTCTCGGGGCGTTCATGGACGGATTGAAGCCGTGGGCACTACTCGAGCTCAAACGAAGGGACGTCAAAAGCCTTTCGCGAGCACTAGTCGCGGCCGAGTCTCTCGCCGACTTCACCAAGGAAGTCCCAAAAACAAGAGGGAGCGGGTGGAGATCGGATCGCCACCACGACGAAGAAGACCAAGCTGTTCGTGGTCGAAAAGACTCGAGCAAAAGTCCCAACCGTGGCCGAAGAGATCATGGTGAACGTGGGAAGACATGGGGAGAAGGAACGTCCAAGTCAAGCGATCCCAAATGGAAACAACCTCAAGGAGACTACAAGAACAGGTTTGATACTCCACCACCGTCTCCATGTTTCATTTGCAACGGTCCTCATTGGACACAAAAGTGCCCAAAGAAGAGTAGGATCAATGCCATTCTTGCCGTAGAAGAGGATGAAGAGCCGAAGCAAGAAAAGGAGAAACGCGAGGTGCGACTTGGGACCGTGAAGGTTTTCAACTCGATCAACTCCGTGAAGGACAAAGCTCCACCAAGGGAGAAGCCGACATATTCGCACCTCTCATTCGTTGAGGTCAAGGTAAATGGCGTACCCCTCCTTGCCTTGGTCGATACGGGTGCTACGAGCTTATTTTTGTCAAGCGAAGCGGCCAAACACTTGGGACTTCACGTGGAACCGACTCGCAATCGCTACAAGACGCCCAATTCCGACGAGATACCAGGCGTAGGCGTGGCCGAAAATGTAAAGCTCCAAGTCGGCACTTGGGAAGGCAAACTCTCGTTCGAGGTAATCCCTCTCGACGATTATGATCTCATTCTAGGCCTTGAATTTTTCGATGCCACGGAAGCCATGATAGACCTAAGGAGCAACACGCTTATCATCACCAACTCGGAGTGTCCATCCATGGTTCCAATGATCAAAGGGGTGACCGAAGCCAAAGTCCTCTCCACAATCCGAAGAGTTGAGAAGTCCGTGCCCGAACTTTGCACCAAGCCAAAGCCGAAGGTGGATCCTCCTCTTCAACACAACATGCCGATCCATGTTCTATTCCCGGAGGTAACAAGCTTGCCGAACAACATGGAGAAAGCCAAATCAAAGGAGCCAAATGCCCGACAAACTGAGAAGCCGAAGAAATCTCGGAAGAGTCGAAGGCGCTCCAAAAAGCCAACAAATAAACCCCAAGCCAAGAGCGCCGAGGACGTCGCTCGAATGAGTGGGGGAGAATGTCACGGTCAAGAGGTTTTCAACACCAAGAACCGTGACACATCAATGAAGACCCGTTCAAAGCTTCCGGAATTTTCCCGAGGACGGGCGAAACGGTAATTGTGCCGGGGTTCTAGAGAGTTCTCGGCATAAATGCCGGTAGTTGATAGATAGCTCTCGGAATAAATGTCGGTAGGTGGTCGACGAGAACGATGCGATCTCGGCCACTCGTCTAGAAATCGATCAATGGTTGTAAACCGAGGCCCTCTACTATATAAAGGGGTGTCCTCCTCCTCATTTGAAACATCCAATACAACAAGAAGCAGTTGCTTTCTCTTCCATTCTCTTCCAGAGCTTCTCTCTCTAGATTCTCTCTCTACGATCCGGGTGTCCGAGCGAGTGAGTGATCGGCAAAAAGGCTTGGCCTAGGCGTTCCAACAATCCAAGGAAGTCTAAGTCGCCGCACGGGTCGTTCCCAAACTATCGGCCCGTGACACAAAGGCCAAGAGGAATCCTAACGGGGCTTGAAGTCCACCTCCGAATTTACGAAATCAAATGAATAATGAAATGAAAAATAAAAAAAAAACACAAAAAACAAATACTTGCGGGGATTTTTATCCTAGGTTGCCCTTTTTCGAGGAAGGTGGTGATTTGGTGTTAATCACATGGAGTTGTCCATTTCGAATGTGTTAAAAATGACGGGGTTCACGAGGTTAACACCCGTGGAATTAATGTGAGAGATGCTCTGCTCAGAGATAAGCCAATATTATAAATGAGAAGTTGGCTACGAGACAAGTCATAAGATCCGACCCAATTCGCCCGGATCGAGCCACAAACAGAGTACTAGACAAGCGTACCCTCAAAGTGAGAATCCATTGGGGATGGGTCTTGTGCGGATATGTCGAAATTGGTTGTTAAACGTATTTCTTAATTCATATTTAATGAATTGAATTGTTATATGAATTAATTATATTCAGTAAATAGATTATAAATAGGTTCAGAATGGTAAAACCCAAAATAATATAGGTATTGAATAGATTCATAATTTACTTAGATCCAATCCACCTCTATGACTCTTTTTTCGCTCTCTCTTGCCAATCTCATGCCTACTTACTCCGTGCTCTCACCTTAGTTGGGTTCGAGTTTTCCTAGATTGGGTTACATATGTAAATATTTTAATAATTTGGGTCCAGTTGGGTATATGTCACTAGATTTGTATTGCACGGGAATTGATCAAAACAGGCTAAATTAATCAATTTGGATTGGACCATTTTCGATCATACCCAAACTGGACTCGACCCACCCGTTTGATGAATTCAGTTGCATGTACGAATAATGACAAATTTTCTCTCTTCGGATGCAGGACTTGAGAAGTCACGCAAATAAGGCGATTGGAAGGTTACGTGTTACCCTGTATAAAGGTTTACAAAACATTTCCCTGTTTTCCTCCAGAAACTAGCTACTCAACCTTCGTGGTGGCACTGTGGATATTTGACTGCTTGTTGCCTTAACGTACAAGCACAGCTGCCAATCGCAAGTTGTGCATATTGCTTGAGTCCATTACTTTCTCGGCCTTCTCGGCAACAGGAAGAGCCTCTCCTTCTGATCCCTCGAGAACTCGAATGTCGAATGGAGGCGCGACATAGAAACATGGGCCCGTCCGGTTCTCCAGCCTATGTCTATATGCGAAGGAGGAGTAGAAATTCACCGTACCTAATCGAATTTGCAAATCAGTCGGTGCGCGTAAAGAATTCGAGTTCAGGTTAACAGAGGCAAAATAGCTAAAACGACAAAAGACTTCATCAACCATACATGCCCGTCTTGTGCAGCCATACTGGCGTTAGCTGTTCATATGGCATGCTTGAACCAAAGCAGTTATCATATGAGAGCATATTATTTATCATGTGAGGTATTCAAGCCTATTTTTATTGCATCGCATCTGCTTTCCGATAGCATCATTGTTCTCTCCTTTTGCAGCGTGAAGTCGAATTCTTACTTGCTCTAAGTATCTATGTAAGATGAGGAAGAGAGAATTGCTGTCACGTTTGTCATGTTTCTGCAATGCGAGTACACCGAACTTAAGAAATGAACTTGAAAAATCAAAGTACACTATAAATGCATAATCCTTCTTTTAGGCTGCTCTACTTAATTAGATCCTCCCATTTGCAGTACTGTCCACCGGCCAACGCGCGGTAAAACCGATCCCTGCAATAGACCGGCCTACCATCAGCAGCCTCGGCCGCAGCTGCTGCTAGATCATCGTCAGCCTTCACATCCAAGGGCAATCTTAGTAATTCCTCCTTGCTGCAATAAACAATTTGGGTCGTGTGAGAACTTCAAGAGATGAAAGAGTGAGATGAGAAGAAAATGAAGAATTGATAGGAGATGACTCCTTGTGTGTACTTGATGTTGAACTTTGAGTTCATCTTTGAAGCAGGAACCACAGCTGATGGGCTCTCCTTCGGTGCGAATGTGCTTTTGAAGAAGTCCTCAACCGGAGTGGCGAAGATGAATAACATCACTGATGATACTAGCAACACCCCCGTTCCAACTAATGTTTGCTTCAGCAATTTGACGACCGGTTTAACCTGGAGGAACAAAATCATTCATGAAAGTATGATAAAGAGACTAATAAGAGTACCGATCGTGGTTTAACCTGGAGTTTTGACCGTGGAATGATAAGAGTAGGAAGTAACATGTACAAGTAATGATCCCAGTCCCTTGAATGCACCAGACTCTCTCACCATGGACAATCAAACTATAAATGAACCGTATACTAAAAATTATGGTCTGTTATACCTTGTATGATCCCAGAAGCCTGTCACGAGCCAGGACCTTCAAAAAGAAGATTACAGAAATTAGTGTAGATAGCACGAGCCTGTACTACATTCTCTGCTTTAAAATTTCATATACTTGGCTGTGCTTATTCACATAGTCATCCACAGTTCGCGACCACAATCACGACCAAAGAATACAGCTTTAGCACCGACAAGCAAATCTCATGTCGAAATTTGTATAACTGGCGGTAACCTCTTCAAATGCTAAGACAAAAGGTGTCCCCTGATTTGTTGAAATCAAACTTAAGAGTCTTGTACTTTAGTTAGGACATTTGGCTAATCACACAACCTAACGCCAGAATTCTGTTCACAAGGGGACATGAAAGATTCACTCGCGTTCTGGGCCAATTTAATTCCTTTACTTTGGCTTTACCGTTCATTTTAGAGCTGTTAAACCTTGTAACCCACAACAGAAGAAGTTCATAATTTGCTTATAACTGATCGGCAAAAATGCACGGTAAATCTATTGGTCTACTCACTCAACACATCATTCTAATATCTGCAATTTGGTAAGCTTCCATCTACTTTTCTTTAGTTATCTACCCGGCTTTCAAATTAGAGGCAGCCCCGAGGATCTATCTGTCGAGGGCTACAATCTAGTCGAACTGTTCTGAAAATTAGCTTCCGGTATCTCCCTGAGTCCACCATTTTCTTCTGCAAAATTACATCATGAGGAAATACGCATGGTAGTCGAAGGCACTAACCTCGGGCGGTTTCACCCACATTTGCCCATCGTACCATCCACTCTCTTCGTATGGTATCACTGCTGACAAAAGCCTGTCGCCAACATAACTCCATCCCTGCAGCGGAAGCTGGCATTAACAACTTCAAGGCCCTTTGAGTTCCTTCGATTTGCAACTACTGACTCCAATCTACAATCTCTAAAATTGTTGCCAGGTAATGCATAGAAAGCTTCATCTGCTAATATACTTCAATCGGGCCGCATGGGAATTTTGTCAAGTCTTTTTTTCTCAAATTATCAGTGCGAAAGGATAAGAAAAGGGTTCAAAAGAGAGACAAATATCCATGTATTATCATTCAAAACGCACCTAGAACATCACACAGGGATGCTTAAAATTTGCTCATCTTCTGAGCAGTTCCACTAAGTTGTTTATCAGCTAGCTGAAGCTCCAAGAATACCAAATCATAACAGAAGTAACCGGCAAAACGTACCAAATAAATTCTTAAGATAATCAACGACACGAGGAAAAGAGTTCCTGTCCCCGCTGCAAGCACGAATCGTAAAGGTTCCTGCCAGAGGTCGAGATGAATGCCTCAGTACAAAGTCTTAAATTTAGAATTTGTAAATATGTAATGCAACAACGATGCTCACTCCATCAGCAGATTGACTTTCTAATGGTAAACTGGAGACATAGAAACAAAAGACACGAAAATGGAATGAACTGCAAAGGGACTTCAACGATATGTTACCCTCGCAGGATTGAAGCTTGCTGCTGCAATCGGCACTCCAAGAACTGTGAAAGTCAGAAACCAGAGACCCCCGAGCCTGAGGAAAAGTTCTCCTGGTCCCAGGTCACCCCACGAGTACAACGGTCCATCCTTCAGCGATGAGTATTCATTCACCTGATATTCAAAATCGATGTGATGACGACCTCCTACAAATTTTCATTCCACTTCGACGTAATCGACCGACGGAAGGTGCCTTTCGTAACTTTTTTTATGCTGTAACACATCCATGCCACTGGAACAGAGAATTATGTTTCTAGTACACGAGCAACCCAGTAAATAACCAAATCCGATTAATCGAACCTAGTTCTTTTATCCTGTCCAAGTCCGAAGGGTTCATGTCAAAACACTAAAATCTTGGTGATTCATGCTATTCGTGTATTCGCTTCTAAGCAAGCCTTTCTCAGGGCAAACTTCTTTGAACAAGCACAGCAGATCGGCACAATGAAACCACCACCACTTCAAGTGTCATATGTATCATATTGCTACAACTGTCTCGACTATCCTCATAAAATACCACTCTTGCTGCACAAATCGGAACAATAATTGCTAAGATCTAAAACTTTAAGTAACAGGGCGCAAGGTTCTCTAATAGCTTGAACTTTTACAGCAAAATTGATTGCTCCCATTACTTTCACTGGTACGAGAGCTAGGAAGTTTCGTGTTTGATTTGTCATATTTCTGCTGGTTAAACACTCGGTTTAACAATATATTTCCCAACTTTTAACAAGCTAATCAAGTATCAAATAATCTAAACTCACCGGCCTTTGCTCGAATGGGACCTCAATCTCGAGCCCAGGTTCCCAGCTCCTTCCCGGCGGAACGCCGCCTCCGCCGCTGCCACCGTTTGTCTCGTCCTTCAAGGCCTTGAGAGAGATTTCTCCAAGCAGCCTCTTGGTTCTGCTAGGCTTATTAATGACCCACCAAGAACCATAGCTTCCACTGGCGAATTGAACTTGCCTTGCACAAGAAGGGGTCAGATTGAGAGAGCAGTGCACATACAGCCTCAGCATTTAGCTCCGGAACAGAAGCTGTTCAACTTCAAATCCTCAAGAGAGAATATATTTTTTTTGTTTTGGTTTTTCAGTTCCCGAGGATCCTCTCTGGTTCAGATATTGATGGAATGGAGAGGAACTCGAGTGTAAGAATCAAATGTATGGCTACAGAAAAGTTCCAATTTCAATGGGTCCATGCATTATTTACGTGGACGAAAACAACGCAGACAAACTGATCTCGTTGCTTCTTGGGCCCATTTGGTAGCGATGGTTAGGGAATCTAACTATCTATCTATTTTTCTTTTATTGAGAAATTGTGATGTTTTTTTTTTTCGAAATATAATTTCACTCATCCATCATAGTCAAATATGAGAGGAAATTTTTTTTGATCGGAAAAATATACCTTCATTGCTAGCGTAAAGTTTGCGATAAAGACATAGAAGACTCGGAACAAAGTAAATTCCAAAGAGGCTCGGGGGAATTGGTAAGCCAATCATGGGACAAGAATTTGATCCGTTGGAAGAAAAATACTTGAAAAATCTAAAATCTAGTCTATCAAAAAAAAAGGAGGAAAATAACTATTTTTTTCATAACGATGATCGTATTTTTTTGAACTAAATTTTGACACGATGATGTGCCTAATTTTTTTCTTTAGTTTCTTTATTAGACTAATTTTTAGAATTCAATTTACTTTTCTTTGTTTTCTTAATAATAAAGTAGCCACATAAAAAACACGAAAGTTGCACTTGATTGGGCCAAATCAATTAACCTAGGGACACTTGATCTCTGCTCAGAAAGATATCGAGGACCCAATTGCAAAAATTGCACGAGTTAGGGGACTAAATTCGGACTTGTCCAACTGATAAATTAAAGCATCTTATCCTAGAAAGAGTGGATGACTTAATGAAGTCCACTTTGCCACAACATCAAGATGAAGAACTCTAAAGATCAAGAGGGTGGTACTGAATCTTGTAATAATTAACGGTCAAACTCATTTTCCAAGTACCCATCGATATGATTTGTGTTTTTAACGTTATCTTGGTAGAAGAAGCATTTCCTAATTTGACGTGAAACGAGGGTTCATGTAGCACAATGTTTTACATATTTAGAGTCGGTTCAAAAATTTGGCTCGATTCCTGGATAGAATGGCCAAGTTGAAGGCTCGGTCAGTGACCGAACAGAACTTGATTGTTTCTCCAGGTTTTCAACCTGTGAACCTATCCAATTCTCTTGGGAACTAGCTTGAAACTGATCATTAAGGTAAGGCCGATTCCAAGTTGAAAGTTAAAAATGGACCGACATTTATCGCTAGAGAGAACCACTTCTTAAATATGTTTGGGACAGAGTGTTATTCGTAAGAGACACCTCTTTAACTTGCAAGAATCTGTTTTTTGTATTGCTCTAGTTGTCACAAACGGTACAGGAGCAGTACATCGACTGAAAGTACGGGGCTTGTATATCCCACCGGCCAATTACAATGGTCTCGAACACAAACTATGACCTAGTGCTTCAAAGTCCTACATTAATCTGAGGATAAATTGTTCAATGGTACATAAGTGCAACTCATAAGATGATTATCTTGACTATTCCTTTTGAAGGCTCCATCTACACGAGTCGACAAATCATTACGCCTTCTTAACTATTGTAGCGTTTCTATTACTTTCAAAAGCATGGATGCCATATGCATATGCTGTCATAGGCAATGGTAGAGACTAAAACATTAGTACCACAATGTATTCATTGAACAATGTGATCATAACACATTGGGTATCGAAATAAGTGGGCGCATGAACAAAGCGACGGCCTTACTTGAACATGCAAAGTAAATATTTAAATTCATTTAGCAAAAACATTTAAACTATAATTTTTTATGGACTGGGAAGGTGATTATAGTTCGATACATAAAAGTTGATACATAAAATTT
Source organism: Syzygium jambos (assembly GCA_031216235.1). Lineage (NCBI taxonomy): Eukaryota > Viridiplantae > Streptophyta > Magnoliopsida > Myrtales > Myrtaceae > Syzygium > Syzygium jambos. The sequence continues at coordinate 10,243,116 of CM062227.1, forward strand.
AGTCCGATACATTTTCCCTATACTAAATAGTCTATGAACTTTGGTCTAATGTATCTGTAGTCTCTCAACTTTTAATTTATTCAGTATCGTCCCTGAACTTTTGGTACATGTTTAATTTAATCCCCGAACTATGTCCTTCCGTTAATTCAAGTTCAAGAACTACATTGAACATTTTCATATAATTCGGGGACTGAATTGAACATGTGCAAAAAGTATTACTTTACAACCCAAAATAATAGAAAATAGATATCAATAGAGGTAGCCGAAAGCATCTAACAACTATTCGCTGCGATTCTTTGTAATGGTCGGCAAGAAAAAGATGATAAAGGCTCAAATGTGAAGACATCTTTCGATACCACCTTCTCTTTTCCACCTTATTGTTCACAATAGAAGACAATATACTATGCATCTCCTTTATTAACATAATCTTTAAACGAATGATTGTCCACTTGATCTTTAAGTTAATATCATAGCATATTCCAATCAAATCCTAATACAACTTTCATCTTTTATTTTGATTGTTATTTTTGCAATGCAATCGTCTCTCTTGTGATAATATGCTCATGGTTTTGGAGTTGGCATTTTAGCATAAGGTTGTACACCCATCTTATGGAAAGTTACGCAGCACGTGACTTATCTATGGGAATGCCTAATATATTAATCGCGGGATAAGAAAACGTCACATAATTACCATGAGATTATCCCGTACGACTTTTTTGGAACACTTTGTACAGGCGTTTGGCATACTTCACAGCACAATCACATCACAGCACGGTTATAGAAACGGGACCATATCGGATCGATACTGCGAATCTACAGCTTCAATGTCCTAATTCACAACAAGATTAAGACATGGGGTCGTTCCATTTGCATGTCTCTTATGATTATCAATTTTTTTGGGGGGCATATATGCATTGAACGCGGACCGACTTTTCCGTGCCGGACCAACATGACTTTTCAAATTTAGTGCCGCTTTGACCATTCACGTCAAAACTAAGTGATATGTCGGACGCTTTCCTATGGCTAATGCGGTGAGATGGGGAGCTGCAAATTAGAGGGGGAGGTCGCGCCACGTGGCGCGCGATGCCTTCCACGCTCTCCTGTGCGCAACCCTCGTGGCTCCACGTGCCAAGACGCACCTGAGCACACGTGTCCCATGTCATCACTTCGATTGTTCGTGTCCAAGTTCTATGTACATGACAATGGACGGACAGGGATCATAAAAAATGGGTGATGTGATTTACTCCATGAATTTTTTTTTATATTTTTTTTTTAATTTTTTATGTTATCATTTTGATGGAGAGTTGGTAGGTATGTTTATCGAAAAAATTATCAAAACAGTCATAAACCTATTATAATTATGTTAATTCAGTAGTAAACCTTTTATATTTGTGTCAATTCAGTTCATCCGACCAATTTTGGTCGGTCGGTATTGATGTGGATACCAGCCAGCCGGCCAACGCTGACATGACAATTTTTAATATTTATTTTTAAATTTATTTTTTTTTCCTTTCCTTTTCTTTTTTCCTTTCTTTTCTTTTTTTTTTTCTCATCTTCATCTTCAATCTCTAGCTACTAGCAAGGCTCACTCGACCTCACAATTGCTGGGCAAGGCCGACCTCCCTAGTTGACGGCGAGGACGAGCCCTTGCCAGCGACAGCAAGGGGTTGGCGAGGCCGACCTTGTCAAGCTAGGCTAACCCCAGCGAAGATCGTCCTCGTCATTGCTAGGCGAGGTTGAACCTTGCGATTGTTGGGCGAGGTCGAACCTCATCGTCGATGACGTCGCCATTGACCTCGCCCAACTACGGCGAGGTAGAGCCTCGCTAGCAGAAGGCGAGGCCGACCTTGCTGATCCTTGCCTCTGGTCAATTGTCGGGGTTGGCAATTGTCTAGAAGTTGAAGATGAAGAAGAGAAAAAAATATAAAGGGAAAAAGAAAAGGAAAGGAAAAATATTAAAAATAATATTAAAAAAATGACACGTTAGCGTTGGTCGACTGGCCGACATCCACGTCATCACCAGCTGGTCAAAATTGATCGGATAGACTGAATTAGCATAAATATAAAATGTTTAGAATTGAATTGACACAAAAAAGGTTTAGAACTAAATTGGTACAATTGTAATAGGTTTAGGACTATTTTGATAATTTTCCCTAATTTTATCTTTTTAGGGTTTGATAGGTGATTGTTCAGATCATTTTGTTTATAAAAGATCCTTGATCAATATTAATTTTGCTAACGCCTTTTCTTTTTCGTCAGTTGGAAAACTAAAATTTGGAAGTTCAATTGTGTATTCGACCATTCGACAAAAGTCTCCTTGGGGATAATATGTCTTTGAATTTTGTCACACCCGAATTATGGAATGTTCGATGATGATTTGCTTTTCAAATAAACTTGAAAATGTTAATTCCTCGGTACTCTTGACTCTCGAGTCTTAGGAAATAATTATATGTCATATCTTATAATTGACTCAACTGATTATAATCTACATAAATTTTGTCGATCAAAAGAATTTTGTATGAAAAAAAGGTTTTGTATTTAATCTAACAAACAAGAAATTAGTGTACTTTATTTTCAGAATTTTAGAATGCGATACCCTTGATGATGCTTATGACCAGCGAAAAAAAAAATTCTAATGTACCAACTTTTCTGGACATTTTTCAATCTTCTTTAATGAGATATTTATCATATAAGACCATCTTTTAATAATTTAACTCACGCGTACGTATGATTTGTTATTGCTATCAAACTATTGGATCCTTTTGGATGGAAAATTTGATCAATTGGTAGCGAAGGCAATGCAAGCACTATGAGCGCATTGAAGTAGAAAATGTGGGTAGATACCAAAACTATTATGATTAGTAGATAATATTCGCTAGACCTGTCAAATAGGTGGGTCGGGTCATAAATGATCCGACCCAAATTGACCCATTAACCCGTTTATGACCCATTTATGCGCAATGCAATTTTGTTGACCCATACCCGACCCGACCCATACCCGACCCATACCCAACCCATACCCGATTAGACCCATATTGCTAAAATACTTCCATATTTAATTAAATATAGGAAAATTCATACCCAAGCTGAAATGAGAGTGCAGAATGAGTGAGTGCAAGATTGAGTGAGAGTGAGAGAAATGCGTTGAGTTTAAATCAGTTGTAAACTCATTTATGACCCATTTGCGACCTATTTATTATCCATTTAACACTAATATAAGACTTCTACCTATTTATGACCCATTTACTAAATATAACTAACCCATTTATGACCCATTTACTAATAAATGGGTTAAGAAATGGGTTTATGACCCATTTTGACAGGTCTAATATTCGCCGATGATTTTCTGAAAGATTTCTATGAAAGCTTTCATAAATGCCAAATTTCTATCGAGTAGACCTTGATGTCGTGGGAATTCTTAATTCATGAGTTATAGGGAGGAGGGATTTCTGTCGTTACAAACAGAGACTACAATAATTATTGGATTCAAAGCTGGCATTAAAGCCTATAAACCGACTTGTTATGCTCCCGACTATTAGAAATCGAAGGTACCGATATCTTGGCAGCTTTCCAAGTCGCTCCTTGTAAGTAAGTTTGGCGGTTCTAAATCAATCCTTTCAGAATGATTTCAGGGTTTGAACGGGCAAGGGAACGCACTTGGTGGTTGAGAATTCATTCAAGAACCAGTAATTTCTTCCATGAAATGAAAGTACTAAGCCTGTTGGTCAAAGCTAGAGCACCGACAAAGCGCTGGTGCTTCATGAAGACTAAGAAACGGATCTAAAATTCAAAGAAGGCAGCTTTCCTAAGAAGCTGACATAAATCTTTCTCAAGCTCTCTCACTTTTCTTGTTGAAGTATGAGAGAGGAAATGCATCGAGAGACATGCCCTAATAGTTTAGATTTTAAGATTAAATGGTTGCACAGATCTATTTGTTTGATTAAAAATCATTTTTGGACTTCTCAACATTTGAATGACGGAAAAGCTAGTCGATCGACATAAACTTTTTCTCATGAATCGAAAATGACATGCTTATATCGAAGAAAACGACTTCCCATTCCGACAAAAGGAAAACCGTTTTCCCCGATTTATTGTCGACGGATCCAAGTGAGGTCCCATGTATGTCGATTTCCTATCTCCCATCAACCGTCTCTTGACCATATTTCACGGCAAAAGGACACTATTGGTGCCATAACTTGTGTACGGAGATCACTTTGATGCCATAACTTTTTTTCGGATCACTTTGGTGCCAAAATAGGAGAAAAAAGATCACTTTAGTGACTTCGGCCAAAATTCCCACCAAAAAAAGAGCCACGTCAAATTTCCGGCTAGCCACGTCAGATTTCCGACGAGCCATGTCAGCATCAGAAATTAATAAAAAAAGAGCCACGTCAGATTCCGGCGGCCATGTCAGCATTGGCACTAAAGTGATCGTTTTTCAAAAAAGTTGGGACCAAAGTTATCCAAAAAAAAGTTATGGCACCAAAGTGACCTCCGTACATAAATTATGGCACTTGTGATGTACTTTTGCCCATATTTCACTGATGCTTATGTTCTTCTACATTCCCAATAACCCTCCATCAGAAAATAATATCTTACAAATACGATTTCATAATTAATTTTTAAATTTTTTTTTCGTAGTTTTTATTATTTTGATGGATCACCGAATTAATGAAGAAGACGTCGCTTCCATTTTGTTAGTCAGTACATGTTATTTTTAACGATACAAACTGCTTTAAGTGGATTTATCTATTATCTCAAGTACCGTAAAAACAAAAAAAATTTTCAACTTGTTTCAAGGCAAATGAACATTAAAAAAAAATGGAAATATTTTCTTTTGGAATTCCAAGTGTTTCTCTTTTTTTTTTCCCCCTAATAAACACTCGGCCCACCGGCCGGAGACTCAGCCCGCTGACTCTGACTTGGCACGCGGCGGAGGAACCTTCTAGAGGGCGGTGGGCATTTACTGGGCAAGGAACTACATTGGACTGTGACCGCACCAGCGGTTGACGCTATCGTTCTCCCTTTCAATTTCTTGGAAAATCACCTCGTGCTGAAGACACTATGACACTGTACGTAACGAAAATGAATAATATAAAAGTTTAATACAACGAAAAACTCCAAAAATTGTACGCAATAATAAATTTATTGAAAATTAATTTTTAAAGTCCAAACTGATATACATGTGAAAATTTTATTTTGAACCACCAAAACCCTCAGATATGTATTTTTATGATAAATTTATTTTCCGTTAGTTTCCATTAAATTGAATTAATACTGCGAAAAACCACGAGCTGATATTTTTAAACTGGTATACCCGTCAAGTGTCATGTATCGTTTAACTTATCAATTTGACGGTAGGATTTGATGGAAACTAATGAATGGGTAAAATTATCATAAATATACAGATTTGGAGTTTTTTGTAGTAAAAAAAATAGTGCAGGACAAATTATTCAGCTGCGTGCCAGTTTGAAGAATTTTGTCGAATTAACTCTAATAAATAAATACGAAAAAACAAACAAGAAAAAAAATAAAAAAAAAAAATCGTCTTCTTAAATCCCACCTCTCTCTCTTTGTCCCTCGCGAACCGTCGCTGCCGTCTCTCGCAGGTCTCTCAGGCGAGCAATTTAGGGTTTCGGCCGGTTTCGGTGGGGGGGAATCACCGTCGCTCGATCGCGCCGCCGGAGCGAGAGGATGGGCGGCGGTAACGGCCAGAAGGCCAAGATGGCCCGCGAGAAGAACCTGGAGAAGTCCAAAGCCACCAAAGGTATGTCCAGAAACCCCACCACCCGTTCGTTCTCGCCGGCGATTAGTTCGATCCCCTCTTTTCGTTGTTGTCTCCGGGGGTTGCGAGTCGCGGTCGGGACGAGATCCAGCTCCCGAGGTCGAATTCCGGCCGGCGGCTCGGCCCCGTAGGGTCCGATTTGTGTCGGGCGCGCTTGGTCTGAGCAAGCGACGGCGCGCCCGAAATTTAGTTCCTTTTCGGTGTGGGAATTTTTTGTTTGGCGGTTCCGGTAGTTTTTGCGGATTCTGTTGGGATGTGGATTCGTGGGTTTGATCGGTGTCTGTTGCGGTGTTGTTGTTGTTGTTGTCGCAGGGAGCCAACTGGAGTCTAACAAGAAAGCTATGAATATCCAGGTACTATTGAATTTTGTTCTGGTCCTTTGTTTGTTTTGTTGTTTATTGATAGTTTCTCTTCTGTGAAGGTTTGTTAATGATGTCCGAGGTCTTTTCCCTCGGTGTGCTTGTGATGTTGGGGAGCTTGTTCGCGGAGGGTTATAAGTGAGTTTGAGATTTGCTGAACTAGCGAAGGCTGGGTTACGTTGGTGTTGAACTAAAGATTGATTTTTTTTTTTTAAAGTTAAATCATTGGCCGAGAGATTTGGGGCGATGGAAATCTTGTTGCGGACCTGTCTGATGCGTTAATGCGGTGAAATGACAGTAGATCGATTGTCTAGGCATGAGAACTGACAAGCCGTTTAGTTATCGGATCAAAAGCTGTTGAGTTTTGTGAAGTCATAGCTGACACATTTAGTTGAGCGACTGCCTTCTTCTATGTATTTCATGGAATGAGAGTCGTGAGACATTTCTTTGCCTACTTTGAGCTGATTAGCCGTTCAAAGCGGGTTGTTTGTGGCCAAATTGTGAGATAGTATATAGCCCTTTTCCGACTGGGGTAATGTGGTCTATGGTCATGGTGTCCCATTATGTGATGTCTATCATTCGTTACTGCTACCGTTACTTTTTGCTCACTATTTCATTCCTTCTTATTAACGAAGGACCACATGAACCCTGGCTGCTCTGAGATTATGTGATGATTGATGATTGCTGTGGCTTTCACTTTAAAGAGTGGTTCATGGTGTGTATCACATGTACTGTATGGACATAACATGGCTATATTGGTCAGGCAAGTTTTAAAGATGAATTGTTGTGATAGTTATAATCCAGTTTATAATGCGATTGAAAGGATGATCAAAATGACATGAGCTGTTTATTTTGTTGGGTGTAGCATGTCAGGACACGCTATCCCTACTTTATAGCCAGATTCTCCTCCTCCTTATATAACCCATCATATATGCAACAGATCAGCTACCGTTAGGTGTTTTAGGACCAGGGTCTCTCTATATTGCCTTGGTTATGGCCGTCAGTGATTCTTTGGCATGATGGAAACTAAACTGAGTTGAATATGGTCATGACCTTATAAGCTAATACAGGACTCATGGCCGTTCACTCTGCTTCTGCTGTGTTTTCTTCAGATGAGTTGGATATATAGGATATATGCATTTATATGTTCATCGCAATAGTCGCTTGTGCATCAGTCCAAATTTGTGGAGGGATCCCTTTATGGAACCGAGCTTTTGTGCATGTCACAGATTTTACTTCGCATTGATTATTTGTGTGCTGTCTATTGCAGTGTAAGGTCTGTATGCAAACATTCATGTGCACCACATCAGAGGTGAAGTGCAGGGAACATGCTGAAGCCAAGCACCCAAAGAGTGATGTTTCTGCTTGTTTTCCGCATCTTAAAAAATGACGAGTCACATGTAAGTTTAAGCAGTGGGGGAAATGTTACACCGTTTATGTAAAGTGTCTACTATTGTGTTTAGGAATCCTTTTGGGACCGAAGCTGCTTGTTGGAAGTTGTGGATGTTCGTGTCAGTCAAAGTGAGGTCAAATGGAGGGGGAGGAGAGCTCGATTTCGTTGTCTTGTTTTCTCTACGTCCAATTTAAGTGTTATCATTTTGTTGACTCTTATATCAGCACTTCACATGAGTAATTGGTTCTTTGAGCTATATACTGGGTTGGTTCTTTCTACTTTCTATGTTCTCGTGCTGGATGCTGTGTGTTGCGGTTCATCATTTCTCTTGTCTTGACGAACACGTTACAGTTCTTTGCAATTTGTTATGCTTCTGGGTTGGGCGCATTGCTCTGGGTGTCCAGTCATTGGTATAAGCAGTCTCTTCTTATGTGGAATCATAGACGGACATCGTAATTACATGAAATCTAGTTACCACTGAAATATTTAGTCTCTTCATTCTCAAATAAACGAACTTGACCATGCCTGTGTCACCTGTAGGGGTGTAAAAATGAACCGGCCAAATCGAAATTTCGAGTGAATGTGGGTCGGGTTGTTTTTCGGTGTTTGGTATATGAGCAAAAACAATTGACTTCTAGTGGTTCGATTCGATTTTGGGTCATTAATACAAACCGACCCGAAGCACATTATCTAGCTAAAAACAGATAAGGCAACTGGAAAACAATCACGAACGTATGTACGACAACTCAGCTGGGTTCCCTCATCTTGTTTGTCCGGTCATTTACGGTGGTCGTCATGATTCGTCTCTCTTTCTCTCTTAATCGACAACCAAAGCTTGTGTGTAGTTCTAACAAAATCAAACACGAGTTCAGGGGCTTTGGTTGTCAGGTAAGAGAGAGAGATATAGAGAGATGAACCCCCAACAGAGATTACAACGATCAAGATTGTCGAGGATCGAACGAGCGAAATAAGAGAGTTTAGAGTTCCGGTTTCGGTCTGTCCTTTTCGGCCTGAAATATGAGCCAGGTTAGGTTTGGTTTGATTTGGTTTGGTTTCGATTTGGGCGACTCTTCTTGACACCCCTTTTGCTCTGGATGCCTCCCTGCAAAGGGAAGCTTCAAGGACAAATTGGCTGCCAAATCCTCGAAAACCTCGCCTGCCAGTTCGTTTAGCATGCTCGTTCGTGTATACTTTCATAAACAATTATCTATTTCCTCGCCAAAATTTGAAATGGCATTTAAATTTCGAAAAAATAAAATCAAAATTATACGTGAATTTACGTATCAATATTTATATATTGTAATAGTTTAGGATGTTTCTGGTTAAAATAAAGAGAAAAAGTGTGTTTACCATAAGATTTAGATTAAGCAAAAAGACAAAAGTATTTTTTTTTTGTTTTCTTACCAAAATTTAAGAAATTATCCAAAATTCAAAGTACTATGAAATAATTATGTGAATTTACATGTTAATTTATATACACATATATATTATAAAATGGAAACTTTAGGTATTTATGATTAAAAAAAAGTTAGCATAACTGAATATATAGTAAGTGACAGGTAAAAAAGTAAAAGTTTATCCAAATGCAAATTTTCTCTCAAGCTTGATCATTGGCCATGGAAAATAAGGCAAAATTGTCCAAAAAGTCCTAAATCTAATGCACTTTTGCTAATTCAGTTTTAATTATTTTAATTTTAATTGAGTCCTAAACATTTTCACGTTTTGCCAATTGAGTCCATCCGGTCAATTTTAGAGGGAAATCGCTGACATGGACATCGGTCGTCCTATGTAGCATAGTCGATGCTAATGTGAACAATTTTTTTGCTTTTTTTTTTTCTTTTATTCTCTTTTTTTTTTCCTTTTCCCTCTGCCGGCCACTGCTGGGCCTTGTCAATGACCTTCGCCGGCCTCAAGCGAGGGCCGCCCTTGTTGGTCTCGGGCAAGGGACACTTGGGTTTGGGCTGGCGAGGGACGGCAAGGACTGCCCTCACTTGGGCGAGGGTCGCCCTTGTCGGCCTAGCGAGGCCGCCCTTGTCGGCCTAGCGAGGCCACCCTTGCTGGCCCCAAGCGAGGGTCACCCTCACTTGCCTAGGCTTGGGCGTCCCTTGCCCGAGGCTAGCTAAGGCGGCCCTCGCCTAAGGCCGGCAACCTTCGACGGCCGTCGACGAGGCTCAGTGGAGGGAAAAAGAAAATAAAAGGGGAAAAAGAAAAGAAGAAAAATAGAAGAAAAAAATAAAATTTAATAAAAAAATCAAAAAATTATTAAAAATTGTCCACGTTAGTGCCAACCGTGTCACGTATGATGTCCGGTGTCCACGTCAGCGATTTTAAGCCAAAATTAGCCGAATTGACTCAATTGGCAAAACGTGATATGTTTAGAACTCAATTTGCAAAATTGAAAGATTTTAGACTAAATTGGAAAAAAAAATAATAGATTTAGGACTTTTTGGACAGTTTTTCCTAAAAAAAAACCTAGTTCTCACATGCATAATTTTGTTCTTTCCTATGGGCGCTACTTTTGCACACATGCTAGAATAAAGTATCTAAGATGGCAACCAAGGAAATTCTTCACTCAAAAATTCTCTAGCTCATATTTTCATCCTTCACGATATTAGTCCTGGTAGCCAACGCTTGAATTCTCACTATAAAAATTTAAAATCCAACTTTCATGAATGAATATTCGTACTTACTACATTTAATTTGATGAAGGAAGACAATCCACAGTGCAAAACAAAAGCAGATTGAGGCTCTGTTAATTTCGTGGTAAATATTTTTTGGAAAATCATTGTCCTTATTTTACAGCATTTGGATCGCTTAGAAAAATAAGTCAACGGAAAATTTATGCTTAAATTCAAGAAAATAATTTTCTCTTTAAAAAATCGATAATCATTTTCCAAATATATGATTAGAAATCGGCGCTTGGCCCAAAACTTTGCGCTTGGGTACGAGAGCTCCAACGTTCGTTCGTGGGCCATTTGTAGCAGACGGGAGCTAGAGGTCAGGCCAGGTCCATCAGGGTCCATTGAGGCCAAGCTTAGGTCCAAAGAGGCCAAGCCCAAAACCTCGATGCCCAGGCTTGGGTCAACAAAGGTTGGGATCAAGACACCAGCGTTCATGCCTGGGATCTTTGCGTTCATGGTCCGGTTCCTAGCACCCAAGCCCAAGTCCATAGAGGCCAGGCCTATTATTTTGGTATCGTCGCTCGGCTCCCTAGCCCGAGTTCGTAGAGGCTGAGCTTGAGAGCCCAATGCCTTATCCTTGGTCCATGGAGGTTGGCCCGAGGACTCCAAAACCGATGCCCAGATCCCCAGAGCCCGAGCCTAAGTTTGAGTCCATTGAGGCCGAGCTTGGGATGCTAGTGCCCGTGTCCAGATCTCCTACACTCAAGCCTGCGTCCATCGAGGTCAAGGCCTAGGACCACGGTGCTCATGCCCGGGTCCCCGATGCTTGGGCTCGGGTCCATCAAGATTGAACCTGTGACCCTAGTGCTTGTGCCTAGGTCCCCGACACCCAAGCTCGAGACCTCGATGCTTGTGCCCAGTTCCCTCGCGTCTAAGCCCGGGTCCATTAAGAACGGGCTTGGGATCTCAATATAGATGTTTTACCCCAAGTATACAGGTATAGATGTTGGAAAGCACGTATCTCATCCCCAGGCCCAATGCAATGTCTCCTGTATCATGTGCAAGGACCATAGACAAACAGGAATTCCCTTCGTGGTCTTCAGAGGGCAATTCAGATCAAAGGTTCAGAGCTTTTCGTCTATAGAATGGATATCATGTTTGTGGTCAGTGTAGGCAGGATTTTCACCTAAGTGAACTGGAACATTGCCGAAAAGATAAATTTCTACTGTGACACGACCAGACGAGTCTTGAAAAGCTAAAATAAAAACTTGAGCTACTTCGATGATGAAAAATCACCCCGCAAACATTGTGGCGATGCCACTCCGGACCAATTTATGCTTTATGTTATTTGTACATATGTTATTGTTCCTATCGAAAGAGCCAACCACACCAACCCACAGGCGCACACATCAGCCTCCTTGGCTGTTAAAATGAACATTATTGCCTACCTGATGCAAATATACCATTGTGACTCCGGGTCCTCATCTGTTCATGTCTTGAAGATGTACACAGCTTCTATGCTTGACTGAGTACTAGCCTAACACACAGTTCAATCGCCATATGTGCATATAATCCGTTGCCCTAACAAAAGCAACTTATAAGCTGCTGCTCTGCTTCCACAACAATCTGCATGCTCAATCATTGCAACACTTGAATCACACTGAACCCCATAAATATATCAAGTCAGTCGGGCATAGATTCTGATCGAAAAGTTATTGAGTCCGCATCCAGCTAATTTCTGCAGCCCTCACTTGAGAGAAGTATGGGTGGTCCTGCACAAAGAAATTAGCAGGGTGTAATCAGTTATTTCTCACTAGAATAATGAGGACAGGGCAATAAAAGCATTAAAAAGGAAAAATTATCAAACAAGAACAAGTTCAAGAAGATGAACAGAAATCTTTGTGAAAGGTGGTTTACACATACACATGGAACTTGCGTGTACTGTAAACATAAGAAAAAATTTGGCGCATGTGGATATGCACTAAAAGTGGGTAAAAGACCATGAACAAATTTGCATGTGCATGTGAACGAGGAGAAAGGGAGAGTCTAGATTAGCAGATACATACCATAGCTTCTTTGGCAGTTAATCTTTCTTGATGATCATACCGAAGTAGCTTATCAAGAAAATCAATGGCCTACATAGTGAATACACTCAAAGGATCAGCATAAAGAAACAAACTGCTAAGAGCACAGATCGTTTAAAAATCTGTGAAGAAATTGACCTCGGGAGAAACCAGATGCTGGTTGTCCGAATTTATGAATTTGGACCAGGGCTTCCTGCTATGCCTGTATTAATGCAAAGGGTAATATGGATCAAAGCTGTTCAGTAGCTGTTGGAAGAGTGCTAATACCATTATATTTGGTTTTCTAAAGGAGTATATATCCTCAATTTGACTTTTTTTGGGTCGGTCAATTTGACTTTGAAACAATGTACATTTGACTGTCGGAGTCCACGAGGTACATAGGGATCAAAATGCAGGCATGATGGCAACTCTAAAGTACACAAGGATACAAACTTGAGCAGGAGCATAATGCTACTTCAGTAGTTTTAAATGTTTTTGCTTCTTTATTCAGTCTATTCTCATACTATTTTAGGGTTATAAGTGGTAATGTGATGGGTCATGTGAATAATTAAATAGGTTGAATGGTTGATATAAGAAGTTACTATTTTAGATCAATAGTTAAGATTGTCTTGTCTGTCCTAGTTTAAATAAGTCTGTTATGTCTCTTTTGACATTGGTTTCTTCTTCATTCAATACGAATCGTTTGTTTCTTATAAACCCTAGAATTCAACTCGATTCTACCCATGTTTATGTTCTTTTTGCTAATCTTTTACTCCTCCAACTACATGGATTTGGTATGAAAGCAAAAAAGGGCCTCAACTCGCGATTAGGGTGTTTGTTTCAATGCGATGGTTGGACATGGAAGAGGTCATGAAAGAAGCAATCAAAAGAGATGCTAAGATGAGACATATGCTGGAAGACTTGTTGCAAGCTGTTCAAGCTTTGCAGCAACAGGAATCTTTAGAAGCCCATATGGAGAATCCGAAAGGCAACGGTGATCACATAGACATACCGAAAGATGGTCTCAAGGATGAAAGGCATGATGACAAACATCCCTCTCATGATGCCGGACCCAATGAATACTAAGGTAGGAGGTGGATTGGAAGAGCGATTGTGTTGTGCCTTAGATCTTAGTGAAGAAATATATCCATTTTGTGAAGATTTTGAAGATGAAACAACAAGAGTTAAGTGGGAAGATGAGGAAGTCATGAATATAGTTGTTTGGGATGACTATAATGATCAAGAAAAAGAATTCGAATATTTTCACTTAAGAGAGTGATGAATTGCAATTCATTGAGTACTCTTGAAGAGTGTCTCCATGAGACATCAACAAGCGTCATAGAAGAAGATGAGCAAGCATGTGGAGAAGATGCTAACCAATTTAAGGAAGGGAGAGTTTTCTTCATGCCGAAGATATATTTTGTTATTCTAAAACAGTTTGTGGGTTCGATTGAAAGGTTCCATTGGCAAGCTTTCATGAAGCAAAAAAACCTCGATCGTTTGGATGATGTGATTCAAATCTTAATGATGATTGGATGGAAGTTGCTATATCTCACTATTCAATACTTAAAAATGCAAGATCAATTTTTCTCAAACCTGAGAAGGAGAGATGACAAGCATAGCAAGTTTGTAGTGAAGCAGTTGGATAATTCGCGTATAAAAGCTACATGGGTTTTTGGAGAGGAGATGCACAAGATCGATTCAAATTTATCTGCCGGAGAAGTTAAAAGTCTTCATATTTGAGCTTGATCCTTTCCAACCCGGGGAGAACGAGCACAATCCTATTTTAGTAGTTTTAAGTGTTTTTCCTCTTTGCCTAGTCTTTTCCCATATTATTTTCGGGCTATAAGTGGTCATGTGATGGTCATGTGAATGTTTAATTAGGTTGAAAGGTCGAGATTAGAAGTTGTTATTAGTATAGATAGGTTTTTAAGTCTCTTTTATCATTAGTTTTTTCTTCAATCAATAAACGTTTTTATAACCCTAGAATATCGTTTCCCTGTTCAATATTCAATTTAACTTGATTCTGGCCCTGTTTCTTTTTCGTTTTTTTTTTCCTTTTGCTATCTTTTACTTCTCTGACTATGTCAAAACTGCTACAATATCCAATCAATGTTCATACTTGCATATGTGTCCAATTTTCTTGTATTAGCAATAACAATAAAATTAACTGAAATCATCAAGAAGCCTTTTACTTGGATGTAAAAGTCAGTAAGTTGACATCTCCCAGCTTCAAGTTGACAATATACATAAGACAGTGGACAATTCTTCATAATAAATACCTCCCAACAAGTGCGTCAAGTTGAGGATCAAGCTCCAAATGATACTTGTTCAGATATGCATTCAACTCATCTGTCCCAAGAACCTGAAATCAATTTACATTAGACTTATATTGCAGCTATAGTTGGTCAGATCAAAAAATTTACCATGAATAAAACCTTGTTATGGAACAAAGCTCTAATTTAACCTTCAGATCCACGAAGATGTTGACTTTAAGTGTCTGACATAAATTGATGAATTCCGAATTTAGATGCTTAAGCATTTTTGGGCTGTTTTAAAGTTTAAAAGGAGAAGGAACTACTCAAGTTACACCTTAAAGGAGCTTCAACCGCGAAGAACCACTTAGCAGGCAGGAACTCTAAAATCAACGGCCTAGAATAATCCCCATACAAGCATCAAATGCCCGATTAAATATTTTCTGATCAATAGTAATTCAATTCCTATAACCAATATGCTAGTTATTAGCACATAACAGACTGTAGAGATGTACCACGGCATAATGCTAAAAGAAAATTGTTTCTGTATGCATAAGCACAATTACTTTAGAGAAGCCCATAAGATGTCCTTACCCTGGCAATTTTAACGAGCTGATCTTGGTTGTCGTGGCCATAAAAAAATGGGTCCTTCCGAAAAATCTAAGAAGATTTTGCAAAGAAAAAGAAAACATTATATATAATATTCACAAAGGACAAAATGGGTAATTGCAAGTGACTTCACTTTAAGAGCAAAAGATCATAAAGTAGACAAGCTAGAACTCTGACCATTCCTGCGAACATGCAACCCAGGCTCCACATATCCAACGAATAGTCATAGTCTTGCAAATCAACAAGAAGTTCCGGTCCCTTATAGTGTCTGAGAAACAAGGAAAAAATTTCCAATCATTACAGTAATTCTGGATCACACTAGAAGATACGTAATGACTGCAATACTTGCACCTATAATTAAGAGATACAATACCGATCCAGAAGTTTTAATATTAGCATGTTCGATCCCTTGTTGAGGTGGTAAGCAGCGCGGGCTTCTTACTATTTTAATGTCTAAGAAAGATGTATCATCAAACAGATAGGGTAATAAGGATGCGAAGTGCCACATTACATCATTATCAGAGACACTTTTTCTAAATAATTTTATATAGGTATCCATCTCCTGGTTCCATCAAGCTTTATATCCAGAAAGCCTAAAGAGTAAACAACTGTTCTTTAAGTTAAACGATTTCGCGTAAGAATACATCTCAACAGTTGATAGCAAGGTTGTAAGCGAATTTCACCTTTTTTTATTTTTTATTTTCCACTTAAATATTGCTAAATATTTCTCTCTGTTAGTTCAGTCAATAGCAACTCGTCATGTCAAGTTTTCAGCATGATCAAAATGCTGATACCCGTATTCCATTGTTCAGTAAGCAACATACTCAAGAAACTTTTGAATCAGAGACGTATGATCTATTAAGAAATAGACAGAACTTCAAAGACAAATAAGAGAAGGTAAAACATAGAGCGAAAATTTTTAAGAGGCTCTATATAGATACCTGGAAGCAACCCGCACATTGTATTCTTTGCTAGGATGATAAAATTCAGCTAGACCCCAGTCTATCAAGCGGAGTTTGCGCAACTCATGGTCTATCATGACATTGTGAGGCTTAACATCCCTATGCATTATTCCTTGTGAATGGCAGAAATCTAATGCCTGCAATTCAAAGCAAATAGCTCTGTGCAATGATGCTCTTATCACGTTCATATGTTACTCTACCACTTGTCTGAAATAACATGTATATTATCACTACTAACACAATGTAGTAACAGTCAGATTCTGTAGAATCAGCATTGTTCACCAATTATAAAGTGGAAAACACTACGCATGGAACAAAATATTTATCACCCATATTGTTGACTATACAGAATAATCAGTTCCTAATAAAATTTTCTAGTTATACTAGCTCAAGAGGGTGAAATATTTTTAACCAAAGTCTAGTACCCGATTTTTCAAGAAAAAATCCATGTTAAGGGTTTCACAGGTTCAGAGGAAATTTTAACAAAAGGTACCAACAGGCACAGAAGTCAATTAAGCACATTGCAGAACCATTCTGAAAACAGGTGCAAAAAAAAAATCAGCTATATTATACATCAATTTAAAGTCTTTAAAGAAGAAAGAAGATTTCAGTCTTGTATAAAACTGAGAAGAGCACCCTTCGTTTTTTTGGCCAAGCCTGAGAAGAGTACTTAAACAATACTTTACATTTTCCCCTGATCTATTCCTTGTAAAATTTGGTGGTACATAATATACCAAAAAATAAAAAGCTTTTCTATAAAGCCAAAAACCACAAAAAAACCAAATATCCATAGGTGCCCAAATTGCTGCGATTTCGGTGGTATCCATAAACTCATGCTGACCCGGCAGATCGATGTGTATCTCTTCCGTAATTCAGCAAGACAGCTATTTAATGATGGTATTGATGCCTATAAGACATACAGAGCACCTGGTAGCAGATAGGTAGTCTATTTGTATCAATTCCACAACAATAATCACATCCACTTCCATTTTTTGTTGTCGTGGAGCCTCAACATATTCACTTCTCACGGTTCACTTGGGGTAGTTCTTTTCATACAGCACAATCATCGAAAATGAACTCAGCAAATTAAGTGTACATACATTCACAATGAACAAATGAAACCCAAGCTTGACTTGTTTTAAGAATAGGAGGGATAAAGGGATATACCTTGAGGAGCTCATATATGTAGTAGCATATGTCGTAATCAGTCAATGTGGGGTACAACACTTTGAAATCTGTACTGTTGACATACTCAAATATCAAACTAGGAGTCTTTGAATGCTGATCCCTGACAACATCAAACAGTTTCACAACGTTTGGGCCCCCACATAGGTTCTGGAGTATTTTTATCTCTCTTTTTATCTGCTCAAAGGCAATAGTGAGATCACAATTACTCCTAGAACTTACGAAAATCTTCTCAACAATCATCAAGAGACCATGCAAGAGATCAATTAACATGTATGAAACCTAACCAACTCAACCATAAACGACAGAATCCAAAAAAAATAAAATAAAAACTGCACTCATCTTTTGGTTCCAAAGAATGAAGATATAGACTACATATACTCAAGTAGAAGGATCACCAGAAAATCACCTTCTTCTTCTTGACAGGTTTGAGGATCTTGATTACACATTTCTCATTGGTATTGACATTTATTCCTTCAAAGACCTCACTATATTTTCCCCTTCCAACTTTCCGAACTACTTCATAGTCATCCTGGTTACTGAATAACAAAAAAAGAAGAAGAGTAATTTGAACGTGCATAGGAGAAAAGACACAAAGCATATGAAGTGAAGACACACACAAGCTTATCAAACACAACTACCAGCCCCAAGATCTCATCAGAGAAAAAGAAAGAAATCTCTAGCTTTACTTCCATCATTGCCAGGTTAAGATAAATGGCCGGAAAAGGTGGTCAAATCAACTTAACACTTACTTGGAAATGATACTTTTTTAAATCTAATGAAGCAAATGTTTGATTATCATCTACTTGGATGAAAACAATTGCATGTTCCAACTATAAAGTTGGAAGAAGGGCATATTCCATTCCCTCTGCTGAGTTATCACCATCTAGATACATATTATACAAATAGCAACTGACAAGCCCAAAAATCTTGATTTTAATAATTTTGTGCCAGTGATAATAACATAGAAAATCTCAAAATAATGTCAACCACAGCATGTGTTGACCTGCAATTAATAAAGAATGAAACATGAAATCCCAAGATCACTATGGCATAGAACAGGTTAAAGGTTCAAACAGATAGTAATTGAATGTTTCGTGTTACAAAAAGCATTGTAATGTGATAACAAAAAAAACAAGGTCAATTTCTCTTAACAAGGAAGTCCAGAACTTTGGAAAGAAAAAAACTTGATGCCAAAATTTCGATCTTTGAAAATACCTAACAACTGTTTCTAACACTACAATCTCTCTCTAGACAATTTCGTAATTCGGCATCATCACACCAGATTATCAAGTCGAACAACACCCTAACAAGATTTTACAACGTGAAATGCCAGTCTCAGTTAAGACAAACGGCAACATCTTAATTTCAGCATATCCCAATGATCACAAACAAATCATTCGGATCCGAAACGAGACATCACTAGCAGCATTCTTGTGTCCTCACAAGAGAACTTCACAGACCCTATCCCCAAGAACGCCTATCCATCGGCAAACACTGAATTAAGCTCAAACAATCCACCACGCGATAATTCAATCGATCTACTATCACCGCGATTTACCCCCATTGCACCGTGAGCGCCTCGTAATCCCAATACTCCTTGGGCCGGATCACGTTGACGTCGGCGTAAACCCGGGCCTTGGACATGCTTCCGACGTCGCCCGGGCGCGAGATCTCGCGATCGCGGCCGACGCCGCCGTCGAGGCGGGAGGCGGCGGAGGCGAAACTGCCGCGGAGGGGGCGCGCGGCACCGGGGAGGTGCGCGACGGGCGCGCGCGAGGCGACGAGGGCGCAGGCGAGCAGGAGACGGAGGCGAACGAGGAGGGGCGGCGGCGCGCGGCGGCGCGGTGCTCTCATGAGCCGCTGGACCACCGCCGGGAGGAGCCCATTTGACTTCGCGACCTCGACGGAGCGTCGTCTCCTCCGCTTCGCGACGAGAGGCAGCGAAAGATGGACCGGCCGACTCCGTGGAGACTACTAGGATTCCATTTACCATAAAAGAAATGCAAAATTCAAAAATTATCTCTTTCGATTTTATATCAATTTTGTCCAAAATGAAAATTTTCTAGATATAAAAAAAAAATCAGATCTCTCCCAACAAAAAAAAAGAAGATAAAAATCTTGCCGATTTTCCTTTTATCCGACCGAATATTGTATTTTCTAATATGCCCACAATGCGAAAACGGGTATTTATTCTGTTTTCGCGATGGAAATGATTATTCGATTCTTTTTTTGCTTTTTCGTCGTAAGTTGATAAAAAAATGTATTCTTTGATTCTCTGGTAACCCAAAAAAGAAAAAGAGATAGAAATGAAAAATATGAAAATATTTGGGTGAGGGTGACGATGATTTTATTTACCTATTTCACCCTAAAAAGCCAATTTTTGGAATTGGTGTCCATTCCTACACAGCCATTTTTTTTTTGTTTGCCAATTCTATTTCCTTAATGGAGGAGCGATTTCTTCTCGAATTTTGCAAATATTTTGTGACGTTCCATATCTATCGTTGTCGCTAAATAATCACCAAGGTTTTCACATGCGCATAGCGTGTGCAAAAACACTAATCCTTATGTAATAGCTTTTCCTTAGAAATGCCAATACCTTCATCGCAATAACTAGAGAAAAGTGTACTGCGGGTATGCCAAAAAATTACAATGGAAAGAATTGCAATATAAATTTGTTAGGGAATTTCTAGGTCGTTAGTCGATAAGAAAGATATCATGAACTTTTTTGACAAGGTTATTTATAAGATATGAAAGATTCAAAATTTTAAATTATGATACATGACAGAAAATATAAAAGTTATTAATTTACGCATTCATCCATTCGTGAATTAACTATAATTGTAAGTAGTTAATTGAGGATATTTTGACAAGAAAAAAAAATTGCATTTCTCTAAAAGTAGGCTGTCCTCTTTGCTTTATCTAATAGTGTAGATAATAATTTCTCTTACCACTATTTAAAACTTGAATGTTGGGGTGATGATGGTGAAAAAAAGTTATAATTGTTACGAGTATATAATCAATTTATGTGAATTCAAATTATGGAAAAATAGAAAAGTGATCATAAAACAAAAAATGGTATATGGAAAATGCCTGAATTTTTTAAAGGTGCTACGACATAACATCGAGCTTTTAGTAGCCTAATAATGTATCCTAGATGGATAGGACTGGTAATTTCTTCTGACCTAATTTGGACATTAGCTCCAACCTCTTTTGGCATGTTTGATTCATATGAATAATTATTCTATACTCAATCTGTTTACAATGAAACAATTAAAGCATAATTTTAATAAACTAATAAATTACAAAGACTCTGAATATGTCAACAGTATACGAAGTCGTAATTAATTAATAAAACTAGAAATTATATCGAATACAAATATCATTGATAGTTAAATGTATTCCATCACACACGTGCCGCCAGCTTTCAAATTTGGTTCCACTTTCTAAAAAGGTCCATAATACTCGAGACTGTCGTCTATCGTTCTTCTCAGGCAACAAGTGAAATTACCTATGATACTTTTAATAGAAGAGAATAACAAAATAGCGATCTCTATTGCTTTGAGGGGAATAGGGGTGAATTTTATTTTACAGATTCGTTTGAATGGCCGTAAAATATCTCAGATAATTCTTTGATATTGCACACGCTTAATCAGTTTCCTTTCTTTTTTAAGTGATAAACTTTTGTGGACGGACTTTTACATTTATGGGCCTTAGCAACCCAGCCCGCAAGCTTATTTCTCTATATAGGACAGTGGGCTAGCTTCAGATGTGGATATTGGGCCAGAAGTGTCTTGCAACTCGACCTGGTAGGAGTGTCAATTTGAATACTTAGGGCCTATTTGATTATCCAATTAAGGGATGAAAAGAATATTAAAAAAAAAATCAGCACTCAATGAGATTAAGCTTATTTAATAACTATAACAAACGCTGACTCAAAAGATTCAATTAAGTAAAAAGAGATCGTCAAATGGGGTAAGTCAGGAAAGGGTCACTCAATTCATTAAGTAGAAATAGTAATTGATAGCAATTCGAATCGTATCAATTATATTGCCAAGACCTGCAAAAAATGATCACAATTTCTTGTTACGGGACATGCTAATTTGATGTATCCCATTTTATACCTTTGTATCCAAGAATCAACAAGCCTTGAATAATTGGGTTTAGACAGTGCTTCGGTGATTTTTAATCGTTTCAAAATGGTAGCAACATGTCCCTTTTTCTAGATAGTGATGGTATCAACTCATATGGCCATGCATGTTCTATGGGTGGAATAACCAAATATAACACCTAGGCTAAGGGTCAAGTTCTTGTCAGTATTGGTATAAATGATCTTTCCCTCGTGTTCGGCTATAGCGGTAACCGCAATGGTGCGAAACGAAGGCCCGGCTCCAAGTTGTTCAAGAATAGTGGAATAGTGGCGTTACGCGATCAATTAGTAATATTTAGTGATCAACTTTCAATTACTTATACAACTTTCTAATTCCAACCAGCACTTTTTTTTTGGTCGGATTATTCAGCGCTTAAAATTGCCAGCACTTGAACTTTTAGCATTTATTTTTCAGTTTTATCAACCGAGCCATGAGATTCCTATATTAAATAAGCTCAATTGGAAATTTTTTTGAACATTGAAGACCCTGATGGTGAGATATTTATCTTATTTGTTCAGAGCACGACATGGGCACCGAGCCTGAGGTCTAATCTATTCAAGGTGAAGGTCATTAGATAATGGAAGCCGAGCTAGACTTATGAAAAGGAAAAATATTTTTTAAAGACCTGCAGTTTACTTGATAAACTAATTAGTCCATTGAACGACCCTGACGGTGAGATATTTATTTTATTTGTTCAGAGCACGACATGGGCACCAAGCCTGAGGTCTAATCTATTCAAGGTGAAGGTCATTAGATAGCGGAAGCCAAGCTAGACTTATGAAAGAAAAAAACCTTTTTTAAAGACCTGCAGTTTACTCGATAAACTAATTAGTCCATTGAACGGCAAAGCGTAGACTTCGAGCAAGAGGATTTCAATGTGCAATTTGGCCTACGCACCAGAAAATATTTTAAATTGACTGCATACTGGCCAACATAATATCTTACAATTGAATTAGACGTGACGGGTTATGCCTCTAAACACCACATTACGGAGCAACCATGTGAGAACCGAATCCATATAAAAAAGCATTTTAATGTTGACACAAAGTCGACTTTAGCCATCTAACTACCCTTGTTGTAGCTGGTAGCAATCACGTTACAAGCATTGCAATCCTTTGATGATTCTTTTTTGGGTCGACCAATCCTTTGGTGATATAGAGATCGTCGATTTCAGTGTGAAAACTGAAAAAGCTCTAACCATTTCTCTATTCGTGGTTGACATCTTCCTCCTCTTCTTCTTCTCTTCTCCGTATCTCTCGCAAGTACATGCTCACAAATACAAACCTAAGTCCATAGCATAAAGCGAAGGCTGAGTTGAGTGCAAGTCCCGCCTGCATTCGACCGCGATGGCTGCTTCCGAGGTGGCCGTTTCACTTGTGATTGGCAATTCGCTACACATGCTCTCCGAGAGAGAAATTCTCTCCCCTGGATTACACGATCAAATCAATACGGCTATTAATCATCTCCAGAAAATCTTAATCGCCTCGAAGTTACTGGAATCTGGCACTGACGACGACCAGCAAAGCAGCGACAGATCTGGCCTCCTGGATCAAGCTCGAGGTGCTGTGGACATGGCCGATAAGTTCCTCCTGGAAGCATCACGGCACTTGAAGTCCCACAAGGGCCGCCTTGCAAAAATTCGCGCATTAGTTCACTTGATCTCGCTCAGGCTACGTGTACGCGCCACCAAAAATATAGCGCTTGATTTCATCACCAGAGTCAAGGATTTGTCCGTTCACCTGTCCCAAATGCAAGATCTGCCTCCTTGTGATCTGCCTAACATTGATGACAATGCTTCGTTGAGGAATGCGCACCGAGGGAATGCGCAATGGAATGGGAAGGTTGAGTCAGACATTGTGGTCCGCGAAGATGAAGAGCGAAAGCTCCTAGCTCAGTTGATTGTGGAAGATGGCGACCACAGCGCGCTTCGTGTTGTTTCGGTGGTGGGAGGAGAAGCCATCGGCAAGACGGCTCTCGTGAGGAGCGTGTACAACAGACTCGAGATAGATCATAGCTTCCAATGTCGCGTCTGGGTTCACATTCCCGAAGATATCAGCTGGAAAGATCTCTTGGTGAAGATACTGAAGCAAACACCTCTGCAAGAACTGAAGGATATAGAGCACATAGAAGAAGAAAAACTCAAAGAGATCCTTCACAAGTCCTTGATGGAATTGAGGTATCTCATCGTGTTTGACAATTTGTGTAAGCCCGAGGACATGGACGAGCTCATGATCCTCCTTGCAGACTCGAGGAATGGAAGTAGAGTCATTGTCACTACTCGGGATCCTGAAATTCCCGCACTTATAGACCCTTGGGCTTCTCGTCTCGAATTGAACGGATTAGGTGAAGACCAGAGAAAGAGCTTACTGGGGGAATGCGGCTCTGTTGCTGAAGATCCGGGGCTCACAGCGAGGATTCTGAGCAAGTGCAGTGGCTCTCCTCTGAGGATTTTGCTGCTCGGAGGACTTGCGGCGGCGAGCGATCATTCTTCTCCTGTCATGGTGGACCAGCTCGCTGAGAATCCTACGCTCCTTGATGTCGTGTCCTTGAGCTACCACAAATTGCCCTTCCTGCTCAAACCCTGTTTGCTTTACTTGTGCCTCTTTCCCAAAGACTCGGAGATCTCAACAAGGAGGCTCTTCCGGCTATGGCTCGCCGAAGGATTGGTCCAACCCTTGGAACATCCTACAGCCACAGGTGGCGAAGAGCAAGTGCTCAGGCCCACAGCCATGGCGTGCTTCCAAGAATTGGCTGGCCGAAACTTGGTTCATGTGGTGAGGCGTAGGAAGCTCAATGGAAAGCCTAAATCGTGCCGCGTGCCTAGTTTCCTACACGATTTCTTGTGCAAGATGGCAACGCAACTCAGACTTCTTCAGATCCATTCTGACACCAAGTGCACTTATCACAGCGAAGAATCTAAGGTTGTTAATGGCTGCTCATGGATTGTCAAGTATCAAGATAATAATTATCACCAAGAATCTCAGCAGCGTGCTGAGACAGAGGATCATCAGCAGGGCGACATCCAACTCCAACACCTCCGTTCCTACGTATCCTTCAAAACGCAGAAGCACGGGACTCGCTCGAGGGAAGTGGAAGAGTTGCTTCGGCCCTTGATTTCAAAGGGAGACCCTGGTCTGCTCAGGGTGCTCGATCTGGAGGGGGTTTACAAGCCGTTGCTCCCAGACGGACTTGGCAACGTACTGCTGAACTTGAGGTACTTGGGATTGAGATGGACGGTCCTTGATTCGATCCCTGAATCGGTCGGGAACATGTCCCGCCTCGAGACATTGGATCTTAAGCACACTAACATTGCGAATTTGCCGAGTTCGATTTGGAAGGTGAAGTCCCTCCAGCACCTGTACATGAACGAGGTATGCTTCGATAATTCCACCAGTGGTCGTAAATCGTCGCCAAAGTACTTGAGCAATCTGCAAACCTTGTGGGGGTTATACATTGGAGCTGCTAAGAGTCCCATGCTTGATGTGCTTACTAAATTGACCAGGCTCAAGAAATTGGGGCTGACGTGTAATTCTCCTGTGGTGGGGAAAGCAACCGAGCGCATTTTGAAGCTCACGATGCTTGAATCCCTCAAGCTGAGATCCAGGGATCTGTTCGGTCAGCCCTCGGATCTCAACTTAAGCAACATGACAGGACTCAACTCGCTTTCGGAATTGTATTTGCTGGGGAGCTTGCCCAAGCAAGACTGCTTGACGCTCCTTCCTCAGAACCTGAAAATCCTGACCTTGTCCATGTCAGGACTAGCCTCTGATCCGATGCCTACCCTGGGAAAGCTCGAGAGCTTGGAAATTCTCAACTTATTTGCAGGCTCTTATACTGGTAAAAAATTGAATTGTCGCTCATGTTCATTCCGAAGCCTTCGCGTCCTCAAATTGTGGATGTTGGAGGGAGTCAAAGAAGCTTCAGTACAAGAAACCGCTCTTTGTCGCCTGGAAGAGCTGGAGATCAAGAACTGTGGACTCCTAACTTCTTTTGCTTCATTGGTTCATATTAAATCCCTGAAACAAATTAGTTTGATTAAAGTGGAGAAAGAATTGGCGACCAACGTCAGAAGAGGATTGACCCCAGAAGTATTCATCAAAGAGAAACATTTGGTGACCTCCTCCTCTTCTTCTTCTTCTTCTTCCGTGCAGGTAATATTTCATTGCTTTTACGCGTTGTTTCCCATGCATTTCCTTGTATACATGCTCTGTTTTTAGCACCTTGATTAAGTTTATCTAGAGGTATATTGCGACATAGATGTGTAGGCGGTTTGACAAATAAGAGACGGGAGAGAAATGAGAGACAACGCTTATGAATTGTTGCATATTCGATATTCACACGACGATTCTTTTTCTTCAATCTTAAAACGAATTTTCTATCCAAATATGCAGGCAACGCAGGATGATTGACGAAGAATGGACGTGGATCAGGATTGATCCTCTTTTCCAGCCATTGTTGTATTTACATCCTTGGTCTTTATCAATGTGTCATCGTGTATTGCAAATCAAATTTGATATTTGAAGCGTTCCAAATTCTATAGTGGACACATTCTATGTAAATTTCATTTACACAAGCTATTTTAGATGCATGCTATCTATGAATTTGAATTCACAGCTGATTCTGCTTTCAAAAGTATCCTAAGAATACACATGGCCTATATTGAAGGCAGCCTCTGCCAATCAAGTTGTACACTGGCCATGCAAATGTGATTCGTTTGCACGACTTAAAATGGCAATCCTTCATTGAAGCAATGCCTCTTCTTATCTTTAACATGAAGGTAACAAAATTTAGGAAAATTTTAGAAAATACTAAAAGAGGCTGTGAAAAAAAATGTTACCAAGTGGTTAAGGAGAGAAAACAAGTTCGTGAATTAGGCAAATGACAAAAGTTTTATTTCGTACATTCTCAAATACAAGCAATTTCACATCTCTTATAGCTTTAACTCGTGTCCTGCTTAATCTATAATGTCAATGGGGAATTTCGTGGGTTCCATATTTGTTAACCTCGATGCCTTCATTGTTATTAAAAAAAAGAAAAGGAATAGATCGGCAACCTAGCGAGTTGGGTCGAGTTCGTATAATATATGGGTCTTTTTGACCAGGTCAAAGAGTAGTAGTGGGACCCACTTTTAGTTAAAAAAAAAAAAAGAAGCACAGAGTTAGCGATAAGAGGCGTTGCTTGCGACAGAAAGAAAAAGGAAAGAAGAGAGAGGGAGAAAAGGAAAGGAAGAAAGAAAGTACAAGAGGAAGAGGGGAAAGGAGAAGACGGTTTTGCGCCATGGAAACCTAACCAAATCAATTTAACTAAGTATCGCAATGCTCGGATCACAAGTTCGACGATTTGAGTAACGTTTATTGTTTGGTTTTGGGTATTCCCAAATAAGTGGTGTTGATATTTTCTTTGATTTTGTAAAACTCATGTACTGAGCTAATAGTAATATATATAAGTAGGAAGAACAAATTTGCTGCATAAAGTTACTACTGTTGGATTATGGGGATGGTTCAACAAACCTTTCATGAAAGGTTATGCGTACTTCTTTGTGCATTTAATTTGTGATATAACTCTTGAAATGTTATATGTTTTGGTTTGTGAAACCATTCACTACAAAAAAACATATTTTTTCCGATGAAATTTCCAACGAAAAATTCTGAAAAATTCGTTGGAAAACGAATTTCCAACGAAAAAAATTCGTGGATAATTCGTCGTCGGAAAATTTTCCAACAAAAAATTTTAATTTTCGTTGGAAATTTCGTTGGAAACTTCGTGGATAAATTAGTGGCTAAATTCCTTGAAAAGTTCGTTGGAAAATTCGTCGCTAATTATTCGTTGGAAAACTCGTGGCAAAATTCATCAGTAATTATTCGTGGGTAAATTCGTGGATAAATTCCTTGAAAACTTCGTTGCAAATTTCGTTGCTACTTATTCGTTGGAAAAGTCGTGGAAAAATTCGTCGGTAATTATTTGTGATATTGATTGTTAAAATAGCTAAGTGTTACATGATAATGTAAATACGTGGGAGAAACGTTAATGGTACCAATGAAGAGATTGTGGAATAAAAGTTAATACTATCGATCACATCATCGTCCTCGTCTTGCTTTGATGGCACCTGATCATCCATGCCATCCCGTCCATCGAGAATAATGTCTCGAGGATTGGTATAAAAACTTGGGGGAGCCAAGTGTTTCACATAATAGTTATATTTGTCACTTGGTTGTCCCAAAGTGTTAATTACTCCCTCCTCTTCATGCATCATTTTTGCAAGGTGAAGGAATGTGGCCAGAATATTAGGCACTACGAGGAGAAAATCTCTTCCATGACAGAGCCACGCACTAGGGGATGCGAACACATTGGCATCTAGCAGCTCTTGAACCATTTTTTTAGGATGAAGAAATCATCAGTGGAATGGTCTATTTCGCCCGAGTGATAGTAGCATGTTTTGGATGGATGATAACAGGGGAGACGTTCAGGATTAACGCGCCTTGGTTTCCTAGCGAGTAACCCCTATTTCGAGAAAATGGGCATGATCCAAGGCAGGCTTAGGGAGCGGTGTATGCTGCCGTACTTTCCGATTTCCTTGTTGATCAAGTGACGATTGTGCTTTGTTCGTTCGAAGGAGCGATGTTTGAACCGTCATTTCAGGTCTGTCTCCCACGTTGTAGCCTCCTTCAATTAAATTGTCTTGCCAACTCTGACGTCCTTTGTTAAAGACCAAGACTTCACTCCTTACCTTTTCAATCTCAATCTACAATTTAGATGGCGGGGCACAGCATTAGCAAAATGTTCGTCTAGGCGCAGTTTAGCCCACGCATTAAAGAACGCGCTCTCGATTCCGCGTTCACTTTGTTAAGCATAAGAAAAATTCAAAAACAAAAAAGATTTGTTAAAGGGTACAATTCAACATCTAAAGACATAAGATATTTGCCGCAAAGTTGACGTTGTTGTACAACTACCTTACACTGTAGTAATCAATTTATGAACATCTATTATTACGACCCTCGGTCATTAAAAATGATTGACTTCATCAGCGTCCTTTTTTATTGTCCTTTAGATGAAGTTGTTATGTTTCCACTGGCCAACTAGAGAGAGAGAGAGAGACAGAGAGAACTTATTTATGTGCATAACTTATGCTTTCACAGGGAGCGTGCTTAGCTATAATATCTAACCTTAGTCACAGACCTCAAAATCAGTCCCCTTTAACTCTCTCTCTCTCTCTCTCTCTCTCTCTCTCTCTCTCAAACACCCTACAGATTCGGAGATTCTTGTCCAACCGAAGACCGGTGTTTCTTTGAACCTTTGGAGCAACATTTTCACATCGAGTCATGATATTGCCAATTATCAGTAAGCAGTTTCATCTCTGCTTCAGTGAACTTTGAGCTACGTATAGTTTGTGGGAAAAATATTAGAACAGTTTTAAACCTATTACATTGATGCCAATTTAGTCATAAATCTTTTTTTTTGTATCAATCTAGTCCTAAACTTTTTGTCTTTGTGCCAATTCAGTCATTCTGGCTAATTTTGCCTAGATATTGCTGATGCGCATGTTGGCAATGACGTGGATAAATTTTAATAGTATTTTAAAAATTTTCGAATTTATTTATTTATTTTTAATTTCTTTCTTTTTCTTTTTTCCCTTTCTTCCTCCTCCACTGGTCGCTGGTATGGCAACTGGCTAGAGGCCAGGGTTAGCGAGCCCCACCGGCAGCTAGTGAGGCCTACCCAGTGATGGCAAAGGCGAGTCTCGCCCAACCGCTGGCGAGGGCTCGCCCACGCTAGAGGTTGTGAGGCTGTGGCCTTTGACCTCATTGTCGCGGCCTCTCGTTAGGTGGGTGAGGGTCAAGCCTCGCCGGTCATGGGTGAGGCTCGACCTCGCCAGATTCGGCGAGGTGGTGCCTCGCCCAGCCGACGACGAGGCT
Source organism: Syzygium jambos (assembly GCA_031216235.1). Taxonomy (NCBI): domain Eukaryota; kingdom Viridiplantae; phylum Streptophyta; class Magnoliopsida; order Myrtales; family Myrtaceae; genus Syzygium; species Syzygium jambos. The sequence continues at coordinate 10,272,412 of CM062227.1, forward strand.
CGAGCTCTCTTCAGAGGCCTTGAGGTTGAAGGCTGTGACCTCGTGGCCATTGGCAAGGACGAGCCTTGCTAGCGGCTGGGCGAGGCTTGCCTTTGCCGTCGTTTGTGAGGGCAAGCCACGCTAGTGGCCGGCGAGGTTGACCTCGTTAGCTCTGGTCGGCGATCGGCTAGAGTAAGAAGAAAGAAAAGGGAAAAAAAAAGAAAAAGAAAATGAAAAATATTGTTAAAATTTATCCACGTCATCACCGACAGTGCTATGTAGGTTAGCCAGTGTCTATGTCCGCAATATCCGATCAAATATTATTAACATTATCAAAAGTCTTGAATTGGCACAAAGACAAAATGTTTAGGATTAAATTAGCACAAAAAAAATTTTTAGGACTAAATTGACACGAATGCAATAGATTTAGGATTTTTTTGACACTTTTCACGTTTGTCATCGTTATGGATGTCCAATTTTTTCTTGGGCATGGTAGCGTTACACTCAGCGAAAGAAAATAACATAGAAAAAGGGGAAAAACAAACAACTGAAAATAGACAGAATGCGAGAATTTCCTTTTGCCTCAAATGTATCAGCTTATGAAACCATATAATTAACTTGTAAGGAGGCGAATATTCTGAAGCAGAAAGGAAAGATGAAATCGTCTTACCTATGTTCATAAGGGTTACTTATATTTTAGTGCGCAACAGTTTTAATTTGGTCACACTGCAAAATATTTCTCTATGGCTTAACATTGTTGATCATTTTTGCCAAATGCGCATACATTAATGTGATTCTCACATCATTATCTTTTGATGAGCAATGTACTTTCATCATTCTATTGCTAATACAAGTGCTGCATCTCAGCAGCTCTAAGCAGCGGTGTCGTTGTGAAGAAGATGAAAGTGACGCAGGTCTTCTCGTCGCGTTTCAATGACCTGTGGGAAGAATGGGAGCTCCGCGTTGTCGTCTTCGTCAGCCTCACCCTCCAAATCCTGCTCATTTGTATGGGCAATCGCCGCAAATACATCCGCTTTGCCTCGTTCTGGGGGATGATTTGGCTGTTCTACCTAATGGCCGATCCGGTTGCTATCTACGCGCTTGGCATAATCACGAACAAGCTAAAGAAGTTGAACAGCCAAAGTGTGGATGCGACCACTGAGCTGCACGCGTTCTGGGCACCATTCCTCTTGTTACATTTAGGAGGCCCCGACACCATCACGGCATATGCCCTGGAAGACAATGAGCTCTGGTTGAGGCACTTGTTGTCACTAGTCACCCAAACAGTGGTAACATTTTATATCTTCCTGATGGCATGGACCGGCCCTAGTATATCCATCCTCACCATCGTGATGATTTTCGCTGGGCTCGTCAAGTATGGTGAAAGGGTTTATGTGCTCTGGGCCGCCAGCAGTGAGCAGTTCCGGGACTCCATCCCCGACCCGCCTCCTAATTATTCCAAGATATTGGACCAACAGAAGTTGATGGAGGCCGAGGGCTATGATGTCATACCGCACGAAGTGATTGAGGTCCGCGACGTGATTGTGGAAAACAATGTCGATGGTGCCGATCTTTCTTCCCCGGAGAAAGACCTCAATCGGGAGCAACTTTATAAGCGTAAGCAAGGAGAATTGCTTGCGGCCAGAGGCTTGGTCAACATATTCCAACGCCTTTTCGCGGATCTGCTGCTGAGTTTCGGGGATCGCGACACAAGTAAGTCGGTGCTGAACGGTAAGAATTTCCTCGCGGCCTTCAATATCATTGAGATTGAATTGGGAATCATGTACGATTTGCTCTACACGAAGGCCAAGGCAATCCATACTAAATGGGGCTTTGCCTGTCGCATAACTGGGTTGGTTTTGATCTGCATCGTATTGGTACTCTTCATCCGGATCAAGGATCAGCATTACTCAGTAGCTGATCTTTATTTGACCTTTATACTGCTAGCAGTGGCCATAATCCTGGAGATTTATGCTTTGGCTGTTCTTCTTTTCTCTGATAAGACAGCTTGTTGGTTGATCAAGGAAAAGAAATTTGCAATAGTCTTAAATTTCATCAATTGGGTGCAACCGCTTACTAAACGGCGTCGATGGTCAGATCACATGGCTCAATACAGCCTATTGAGCTTTGCGATCAAAGAGAAGCACCTTACTTGCCATCAAATCCTCAAAGTTCCGCAGATCGATGAGAAGGTCGAGAAGCCCCTTTACAAGCATCACAAGAAAGTGACCGACAACCTAAAAGAACTTATAATGTTGCATTTCACAGGAATGCAATCCCCACAGACCACCACAGGAAGCCAGGGGCTCAAAAAGTTCAAACAAATGGAGAGTTTGAAATGGAGCATCGAGTTGGAGTTCGACCACAGGATCCTCATTTGGCATATCGCGACCGAATTGTTATGCCACCCGATAAGACGAGACAGTTTGAAAAACCCTGGTTACAACGAATCACATGTCAACGAAAACATCAAATCGAGATCCAAGATCAGTAAGCACTTGTCTCGATACATGTTCTATCTCCTTGTCATGTACCCCATGATGCTGCCAACCGGAATCGGACGCATCAAGTTTCAAGAAACCTACGTCGAGGCCATGAAATTCTTCAACGAATTCCACAAGCTGAACAAGCCCAAGCCCATACCAAGCGAGGACACAGAGAACATGGCACCTGCTTCTGAAAACAAAGAAGAGATTCGAGGTTATAGGAAGTACGTGATGAAATGTGCTGGATTCTGTGCGCGTGCTTGGCAACATATCAGGAATTTTCTGAAGCGCAAACTTGACTTAACTATTGCCTACAACGAGCTGAGGGATCAGGTGAAGACAAATCTGAATTTGACGGTCTCAAAGGGAGACCGGAGCAAGTATGTGCTGTTCCATGGGTGTCAGCTCGCGTCGCAGCTGGACAAGATCGACAGTCAAGAGGAGAAGTGGGAAATAATAAGCGAGGTGTGGGTTGAGATGTTGTGTTATGCAGCGAGTAAGTGTAAAGGGAGTCATCATGCACAGCAACTGAGGAGAGGAGGAGAGCTTCTGACTCATGTCTGGCTCATGATGGCTCATTTTGGCTTGACTGATAACTTCCAGATCCCACATGCCCCTGCGATAGCTGAGCTGATCGTGCAGTAGGACAACACTTTTGGATATTATCTGATACCAATTTTTAATGTTGAATTGTTTGTAATTGTTTCCCCCATGTATTTTTTAAGTTATTGAGGTTTGTTACGCCAATTCGATGTTATTGTGAAAAACAAGCGATGAAACAATAAAATAAACAAAATAACGTGGAAGCTACGTGGTTTGTTCAAATATAACATGGAAGCTAACCGGGATCTTGTAATTTAAGTTAATGCAAAATCACTAGAGAAATAAGCGAGGAATAATAAATGACATCAAAGATTTACGTGATTCGGTCCGAGTATCAAAGATTTATGTGGTTCGGTCCGAGTATCGATACTTATATTCACTGGGAGCGCCAGCATCAATTAATCCATTTATCAATAAGAGAATTACAGAATTTCAATCATTCATACGCTTGAGTGTTTCTCACACCTAGATTACACCAAAACCCAAAGTGTCTATAAATAAACAACTCAGATATAAGACTCACAGCACAAATCACCGTGTCCAAATGCGTGCACACGGCCAAAGAAACAGGAACTGCAGAACATGTTCGTCTGCAGAACACGTCACTCTCTATTTCTGGTGTGTCCCCAAAGTGCCGACCCTCCAATTTTTCTTTCCTCTTGTGCGGCTGCTGTGGATGCGACTCTAAGGGTGCATTTATTTTGGTGAAATTATTTTCTAGGAAAGTGTTTTCCGGACTTTCGTCCGTTTGGTTATTCGAAAATAATTTGGTCAACTAAAAATACTTTCCAGTCAAGGAAACCATTCAAGTATAAATTTAGGAAAGTGAATTCCCTACTTTAAGAAGGTGAAAATACTTTCAAGAATTGATTATCTTAAATTTGTTAATATTTTATTTTTCTTTTCTCTTTTTTTTTCTTTTTTTCTTTTACCTTCTTCCTCCCTCTGTCGGCGGCCGCCACCGGCCACAAGTGCGGGCCAGCCCATGCGAGGCTGAGCTCGCCAGATCTCGGCAAGCTAGAGTCTTGCCAGCCTCAATGCGGCGAGATTGAGCCTCGATGGGATTTGGCGAGCTCGAGCTTGCCGGCATTCATGAGGCTCGACCTTGCTGACTCCACCTTGCCTTCACCTCGCGCAAGGCCAGTGAGCTCGAGGCTCGGGCGATCCAAGTGAGCTCGGGCTTACGGCTTGCCTAGTGTCGTCACTAGGGTGTCGACGGCCGGTTGCGGTGGAGGAAGGAGGAGAAAGAAAAGGAAAGAAAATAAAAAATAAAAAATAAAAGAAAAGAGTAGAAAAAAGAAAAAGAAAAAGAATAAAAAATTAAAAATTCGAATTTTTTAAAATAAAAATAAAAATTAAAAAGAAATTAAAAATAATTAAAAATTCGATTTTCTAAAATAAAATAATTAAAATAAAAAAAATTTAAAAATCAATTTTGTTTTGCCTAAGATAAAGTCATGAGATTGAAATCATTTTTCAATAAAATTCAAATGTCATAAAACGATTTCGATTACATATTATCAAACGAAGGTGTTTTCCTTGAAAATGCTTTCCGAAAAATCATTTTCCTTTATTACTGAGTTTTCCGCGAAATAAACGCACCCTAAGTATCTATTCCCTTCGTAGAGCTCCTCTGTTACGACATACAGAACCAAGTCCTTGTACAGCGAGAAATTTGAACTTATATTCACAAGTGATTCACTCCTTGTCTTTTTTCCACCTATCAACGAGAGTCCCACAAAACTCAAATAAAGAAATTGGGCCCCAAAGAGATCAAGCTAATCAAACAAAGAAAAGAACAAAATCCTCATGTGATCTATATCTCTATAACTTCTGCTGATTGAGTTTGCCAAAATTAAACTGGCGACTTCCTTTGTTCTATAGTAATCTTGAAATTCCTAATTAACATCCGATCGGATTCTGTAATTGGCTCAAACTCGAGACACAAAATTAACAATCTCTACCTTGGCTTGACGTTTGTAGCTAAGTTATAATGTTCATCAATTATGCTGCTCTCCCAATGTCTTGATGGGCACTCAACCATAACAGACGTCTATCAAGCCCAAACTAAGCTTGAACTTGTCTAGAGGAATAAAGTCGGTCCACATGTCCATGGGATCCTCCACCACAATAAGCTTCTTTACGGTTACATTCTCTTTCGACATAGCACAACTAATAGAAGTAAAGGCATAATTGCTCTGTAATCGACCATTTTGCAAGCTCCCTATTCGAGTCGAGTTCACAATCCTAGTTACTGCCACGCTACCCGAACTACATCCTCCAAAACATACCTCAACATCTGTTGTTCTTAATAAAATTAGGAGGATCCACTTTACATCATCACAATATATACCTGGATTAAGCATATACATTTTTCAAACTGCATGTGATAGATTAAGCTTAATACTATCCATGACATTACTCAAACAACCAAGAGTACTAACATGTGAAGCATGGGACAATTGCTCCACCTCTATCGAAGTACACCATTACAAACTAGATAATTTATAATATGTAGCAAGCAAGGTACTTATACAATTCCTCAACTGCATGTTGAAGCGCTTCAACGCTTTCTCGGCATAACTACTTCGAGTCACTCGCAACATTTCAGTAATCTCTCTTTGCATCTCCATACCTGTAGTTGTCTTTATTACATCCAAATTATCTAAAAAATATCTTAGTATAACCGTCGCTCTACCTCATTCACCTCCATTGACCACCTCGAAACTTCATGAACTGCAATCTCAAAATAACTATTAGCTGCGATGGAACCTAGTGGCTCTGCAGACGCTGTTACATCTATTGTACTCTGAATATCTCTAGGCTCTTCCTAAAGCTCCACCTGTTTCTAAACACCGTTCGGATCTTTCACCTCAATTAATCCGTCACTCATCGTCAAAGGCAATATCTTTATTGAACATAAAACTGAGCGAATCATCCTCAGTGCACCATAGCCTATAACCCTTCACCCCATATGCATAGCCTAGGAATATGTAGTTCTTTGCCCTCAGTTCCAGCGCACCATCACTCACATGAGCATAAACAGGGTAACCAAATACTCTCGGTCCGGTGTAATTAGCAGGCTTACCTGACCATGTTTCCTCAGAAGTTTTCCAATCAATTTCTCATGATGGTGATCTGTTCATTAACCGACAAGTAGTATTCACGAGTGCAGCCTAGAAATCTTCATCTAAGCCAGCATTAGAGAGTAAAGAGCGAGCTCTCTCCAATATACATAAGTTTTGTGAGTCTATTCAATTGTGGTGAATCGGCAATGGTGCGGTGTTTCGCTATGCCTTCCTTTATGCAAAACCAGCTAAACCCTTTCGAATATAATTCTAACCCTTTGTCAATTTTCAGGCACATGATCTTTCTTCCTATCTGCTTTTCGTTCATCGCCTTGCATGATTTGAACCAACCAAGCACCTCACTCTTGTGCTTAAGAAGGAAAATCCATAATTTTCTTGAAACGTCATCAACAAGGGATAACACATACCTGGCACCACTCTTAGATGAAACTTGAGAAGGTCCCCATAAGTCTGAGTGTACACAGTCCACAATCTCCGAGGTTCAACAAACTGTTGTACTGAACTTCACTGTCCGTTGAGTATGCATGTTGCAGTGATTACAAAAAATTAGCTTCTCAATTCGATGGCCTCCCATTAGACCTCTCTGACTTATTATAATCATCTCCCTCTCACTTATGTGTCCAAGTCTCATATGTAACAATCGTGTCATGTCCTTACCTGAAACCTTTGAGAACCCAGCATATGAGCTAATCATTGTTTTTCCTTGAAGGAGATACAACCGGCATATTATTTTCCCTAGCATCACAGTAAGCACACCTTGGAAGACCTTTAAAACTCCACATTCAGCGGAAATCTGATATAACCTAGCAAGAGCACACAACGAGATAAGACTATTTCTCAATTCTTGTACATGCCTTATACCTGTCAACGTTTGCACCACACCATTGTGTTGTTCCAATCCCTATCACTTCACAAGTAGCACCATTCCCTATAAGCACCTTACCATCCTCTGTGCATTGATAGATAGTAAATCAATATCTATGAGAAGTCACATGATAAGAACATTTAGAGTCAAGCACCCAATCATCACCTGGTGAACTCGTGGTGACTGTTAACATATCATTGGCATCGCTATAACTATTATGTGTTGTAGTAACAATATTACCACCATCTGTAGACTTCACCTTAGCTCCTTTACCCTTGTATTTCAGACAATCTCTCCTGTAGTACCCTACCTCATTACAGTGATTACATCGACGGTTTCGAGTGTTGGACATTGATTTGGAACAACTCTTCCATCTTCTACCTTTAGAATCTTTGCGTTCTTCTTAACCTTAGATAATCAAATTTTGCATTGTGTTTTGCGCTAAGTTATCTCTCGTAACTTCTTTTGCCACTCCTTATAAAACAATGCGGATTTTACCTCTTCCAAGGAAATCGTAGTGCGCCCCCTATAGCAATGAATCCATGAAATGCTCAAAAAAATATGGTAGAGATGCCAAAAACATCATACCTTGTTTCTCATCGGGCAAGGCCTCATTGACTATCTTTTAGTTCGTCATGAGTTCGTTAAACTCATCTAAGTGGGCTCTAATGGATGTACCTTCAACCATCTGGAATTGAAACATCCTTTTCAACATATACAAGCAATTGTTCAAACCCTTCATTAGATAAAGTGCCTCAAGTTTTGCCTATAACTCTGCGACATCCTTCTCTTTGGCCACTTCAATCAATAACTCACCTGATAGATTCAATAGTATTATACTCTTTGCTCTCTCTCCATCAGCTCTACTTTATTAGTGACTTTTATTATAATCTGCAAGTTATCTTCACCATCAAATGCCTTAGCCAAACCTTAGATGGTCAATAGCGCATGCATCTTGACGCTCCATAACCCAAAGTTTCTCCCGTTAAACTTCTTAATCTCAAATTTCGCTCCAGACATAATTGCAATAACAAAATTTCCAGACAGTGATCAGACAAACAAAAGCTATAAATCAACTCTAGAAACCCTAACCTTAGCTTTGATACCAATTGTTGTGATATAATGTGGAAACGCTAACTCGGATCTTGCAATTTAAGTCAATGCAAAATTACTAGAGAAATAAACAAGGAATAATAAATAACACCAGAGATTTACGTGATTCAGTTCAAGTATCGGTACCTACATCCACATGGAGAGCCAGTAGTAAATAATTTACCAATCAATCGGAGAATTATAGAGTTTTAATCACTCATACACTCGAATGTTTTCTGTACCTAGATCACATTCAAACCCAAAGTGTTTACAAATAAACAACTCATTTGGATGTAAAAATCACAGCACAAATCACCGTGTCCTAAGATGTGCGCATGACCAAAGAAACAGGAACTCCACAACACGTCCGTCTGCAGAACACGTTGGTCTCTATTTCTCGTGTGTCCTCGAAGTGCTGACCGTTCAATTTTTCTTTCCTCTTGTGCGGTTGCTGTGCATGCGACTCCAAGTGTGTGTTCCTTTCGAAGAGCTCCCCTGTATTGCGGCTTACAGAACCAAGCCCTTGGACAACGTGAAATTTGAACTTATATTCACAAGTGATTCACTCCTTATCTTTTTTTCACCAATCAACGAGAGTCCCACAAAACATAAAACTAAAGAAAGCGGGCCCCAAAGAGATAAAAGCAAATCATACATAGAAAAGAACAGAATCCTCATATGATATATATCTATAGCTTCCGTCGATTGACTTTACCAAAATTAAAGTGGCGACTTCCTTATTACTGTAGTAATTGGGAAATTCCTAATTAACATTCGATGGGGTTTTATAATGGGCTCAAACTTGAGACATAATATTAACAGTTCGGTTAGTGTGACCTATGTTCACGAGAAGAGCAGTGCATAATTTTATTATAGATCAAAATGAAACAGAGATTACAACCATATTAGAGTTGCTCAAATACTATTTGTTTTCCAATCCCTAGTTACATCCAACAACTCACATAGTGTGTAGCCCTTATAATTCATCACAAAGGAATTATACAAAATCTTAACACAAGAATTTGTAGGCTTGAACACTTGTCTCTTTGATGCATTCATTAACACCAACAAGCCGAAAGCACCAAATTGGATGTTTAAATGTCACGCCAATTTGAACATTCACGTACACATCAACAACGGCTTGGATTTTTTTGTGCCCTCTTACTTCTCAACCAAGAAGCATATATAACAAAGCCTTGAGAATATAAATACTTATTCCACCATCAAAAGAAATCCAATGTTAGATCAGTTAGAGAAGGCCACAACTGGCGAAGGAAACCATCCAGCTATGACTTCCCTTTTCTGTTGTTTTCTTGACCAGACTTCACTACGGAAACAACTTCGTATTCTTCAAATTGGAACTTTCATGTACTGGACTTAATACCATTCAATTTAGGTTGGGGTCATTCAACGGACTCAAACTCGAGGCATATTTTAACAATACCTACCTTGGCTCAACATTTGAGCCTAGGCACAGTTGCTTAGCTGGAATCTGATTGCTGCTACTCTTTCAAAACTCCTTATGGGCTAAATTGCCACAAACGCCTTCCAAGTCTAAGTCGCGCTTGAATTTTGCCATAAAAGCGGACCTCATCAAAACGCCAACACCACTTGCACCTTTAACTATTCCTCAAGCATTTTTAGGCACAATCTCATCAACCATAGATAAGGCAAAACCACCAATGCATCCATAAATGTAAGGATATTGAATCTGCACCTTGTCAAACTCAGCAGCTACAGCAACCGCTGGCTCTATTTGCTCCATCTCGCTATAAGCATCATCTATATTGATTACTTGCGTATATACCAACTACTTCAGGAGTTTACGGTTGCAATTCCAATTCGAGCTGAACACCATCCAAATCCGTATAAATATAGGCACAATTACTCCTACAAAGAAGTATTGGGTACTTATCAAATGTAACTTCTCTGTCTATAAGAGGTGAACTTAATTCTAAACACCATAACCAGTAACCCCGCCATCATGTGCATAGCCTAGGAATATAAACTTTATTGCCTCAATTGAGCTTATCATTAAATATAAACTTGAATCATCACTCACTCAAACATAACATGAGCATTCAAATATTCTAAGAGTACAATGATCAGCAACGTCACATGACTACACTTTTTCGAGAGTTTGACATTCAATCATAGTTGATGTGGATCTAGTCACTAGGCAATTCCTTGTACTAAGTGCATCCGTCAAGAACCTCTTGGCCATGCAAACACTAAAGAGCAATTTATGAGCCGTCTTTTGTAATATTTTGCTCCTCAACTCTGCAAGTTGTTTTGGTTCACTAGCACTAGTACAATGTCTCACTATGCCTTTTGTCATGCATAATTCGTTTAACAACTCTGAGCAGAATTCCATACTAGTGTCAATTGACACGTGCATGATTGTTTTGCCAATCTGCTTTTTTTTTTCAAAGTTGTCAACTACCCGATCGTCACAACATCAAACTTATGCCTCAACACGAACACCCAAGTCTTCCTCGAGTAGTCGTCTGTAGCTGTTAGTAGAAATCTAGTACTCTTCCTCAAAGAAAATCACAATTGCCTAGGAACATCTAAGTAAGTCAACTTTGCAATCTTTGTGATTTCTCTACTAGTCATACTAAATTGCACTTGCATTTTCCGCCATTTGCCTAAGTCACGCCATGTGCATATATTCGGTTTCTTATCCACATAAATGCATAATAGATTCCTATCACTTAGAACCTTTAGGCTTCTCTTGCAAATGTGCTCTAAATGCAGACACCACAATTTAGACTTTTGAATAGATGCATCCTCTTGACGGCAAAATCTGTTACTGTCTCACTTTAAAGCTCACACAAGCACTGTGCTCGATTCCTTTCATTATCGTCAACGCACTTCTAATGACCTTCAGAACCCAACCTTTTAAAGTATACCAAAACCTAGTTAAATCTAGAACACTCAAGGAAATCAAGTTCTTCTTCAACTATAGAACATGCATTACTCCGGTCAATGTCCTCACAATGTTGTTATGTATTTGATTTCGACATCGCCAAGACCCATAACATCGCACTCGATGTTGTTTCCCAATTGCACTTTACCACTATCAGTACATTGATAAGTAGTAAATTAGTTCTTGTTTGGTGTAACGTGAAATGAACAATCAAAATATGACCCATCCTTTAAACATCAAATCCTAAATGATAGACAAGACTTAATCCTCACTATCCGAGACACTATTGAAAATTGTATCAAAATTATCGGTGACTCATCTCTAATTCCCTTACGCTTCTCGTTTTCTAGGTTAAAACAATTTTTTTATAGATGCCTCCCCTGCCACAACTCTAACAAGCAAAGCCACAAATCCTAGACTAACTTTGTCTATTCAGGTTCACACTACTCTTGCTAACATGAGTATAAGCTCTTGCTCCACCTTCACCTGGTAAAATAACAGGCACATCTTCACCAAGTTCTTTTTACGGATGTGTTTCGCCAGAATTTCTCCTGCGACAAAATAATTTTCACCAAAAGTTGTTATTCGATTTTTATTTGAAGGAGATAGGTTCTGCACCAACTCCAGACATGAAATATCACAGGTAAAAAAAGAAATCAACCACTTCACTTCAGTTATAATTAATAGAACCATACAAACTTAAACGGAATAATGACACTACAAGTGCCAAAACTTGTAGTGCCAAAACATGATGCCAAAAGTTTCCGTCGGATAACTTAAGTGTCAAACTTTTTGAAAAACGATCACTTAAGTGCCATTTTGGCCGAAAATCCGATGTGGCATTTTTTATTAATTTCTAAAGCCGATGTGGCTTGCCAGAGAATGAGTCAGCATGTACGGTCAGCATTTTTTGTTATAAATAATTTTTTTTCCTTTTATTTCTTTTTTCCTTTCTTTTCTTTTTTTCTTTTTCTCCCCTTACTGGCTGCTTCACCGGTGGTCGGTGCGGCCACCGGCGAAGCCTGGGAAGGGTTGGGTGTTGACATCCAAATTTTGCCTAATCATGTAGGATCTTATGGCATAGAAAATTAAGGCTTAATGTTTAACCCCTAAATAAAAATATTTTCATTAAATTACATGGCATATAGACATTAGGTGCATTTACATTAATACGACATATTTGAACATATTTTCATTGTTTACTTTCAAAAAAAATAAAAAATTTATTATAAAAAATTATTATAAAAAAAAAATTTTAAAAAAAGAGAAAAAAAGGACTAGCGTTATTCAACACTGGCCCACTCCCCTTTTCCTTTTCGACCCATTCTACACTATCCTTCACAATCGGGAGAAGGCCAGGACGAAGTAAAACGCAGAAGCATGTGCAAAAGCGACAGAGCATAAGAAAGGGTGCGCATCGAGGGCGGCACAGCGCTTCCGACCTGCATCGAGAAGATTTGCAGCCGTTTTAGCCAAAAACGGACCTAATTTGGTCCTAGGGAGAGGATCGGCCGCTGGCGCATGATGAAATAGGGAAGGGCACACTGATCCATGGCTCCCTCGAGTTGGAAATGGAAGAGGCGTAGAGCAGAGGTGTGCGTCCCTAGGGGAAGCAGAGAGAAGGGGATCATCCTTCTTCTCTCGGCATTAAAAGGAAGAGATCTGACCGAGAGAAGGGGGGCTCCAAAAAAAAAACAGAGAGAGCGAGACTGAGAGCGTTGGGGAGTGGAATCCGAAGTCGGAAGGTCTCCTGTCGGTGGCCGCCGTGCCTCAACCATGACCAGCGAAGCTCTGACGCATCCCGCTCCACACGGTAGGTTCCGGTCCGAAGCCCTTCTCGGGTTGTGCTTTGTGATTTGGGGGTCGATTTTCCGAGGATCTCGGCCCGGAAGCGCGCGAAGTGACCTGACATAGTCCGCTCTGTCAAACTTGTCCTCGTTTGTCGCTGCCGAGCCGGGTAGGGAGCTCCATCGACCCACCTATTTCGCCCGAACCGTACTCTGTTTTTGGGGTCTCGGTTGATCCAGGCTGAGGCTCGCCAACTATTTGATAAAATGCTTAGATGAGATCTGCATCCTTGCTTTGTGCTTGAATCTGAGTCGTTCTTGCGTCGTTCCATTCCGAGACTTGTTGTTTTATCTGTGTTGATTCAAGCTTTAATCGGTCCCGTTTTTGCCATCTCGATCGTCGTTCATTGTGTGTCTTATGCGTTTGCTCGGGGTGAATCGAAAGGGGGTCCGGCGGTGGTCACGGTAGTCAGCCGTCGCTTGTCAAGCTCCGACGTCGTCCGACGTGGGGGCTTGGTCGACGGCGGAGCTCCTTGGTAGCCCGTCGAGAGGGCCGGTCGAGCGAAAACCGCGAAACAGGGGCGACGGAACGTAGGCCTGAGTCGAGTCCGTCGGGGGTGCTGAGGCCGAAGCCTGGGCCGTAGGTGTTCGTAGTGGAGCATGAATGCACAATCTACTGATGACACATTAGTTTTAGGAGTCTTGATCATTGAGGTCTTCGTGTAGAGATTTCTATTATGCTTTCTCGGTTTGTCCTGGGTTCGTCGTGGGGGACTCTAGAAAGAAGAAGACGATCTAGGCATGCAGAGAAAAAAGAACAGTGAAGAAGGGGACGTTCTGGGCAGAGAGTCACGCAAGAGGGGAAGAAAAGTCAAAGAGAATAAATTAAAAAAAAACAGAAAAAGAAAACAAAACAAAAAAGGAAAAGAAAAGAGAGATAAAAAAATCAGAAAAGAAAAAGAAAAAACGGATTCTGGGCGGGTAAGAGAGAGTCGGGTCAGGTGTCGGGCGAATCGGATTAGGGGACCCGGTCCGGAGTTCTTATTTTTTAATAAAAAATTAAAATATTAAAAAAATAAATAAAAATATTAAAAATTCCAAAAAATTCGAAAATGTTTAAAAATTCAAAAAAATGTTAAAAAGTCTAAAAGGAAAATAAACATTAGAAAAACATTAAAAAATTCAAGAAATTAAAAATTCAGAAAAATTCCAAAAAAATCAGAAAATTAGGAAATGTTTAGAAATCAGTTTTGGACTTAATTTCACTAGATTTTAGGTTAAAAAACTCAAAAAAAAAGAGAAAAACCCTCTAAAAAATCCTCGAAAAATCGGATAATTCATTAGGGCTTTACCTTAGGGCTTTTGATTGCTTTTTCTTTTTTAGAGACGATGCTAAGTCGCTGGTTGTTTATTTTCTTTGTGATTATTTGGTTGCGGATCTTTAATTTATTGATTGTTATTTTCTATTTTTTAGAACGGTTAGGTGGAAAATTAGCTTTTTTCGATAAGCTGCCCGGTACGTTAGTTTGCGAACATTCAAGTTTAGGTACCGAAAGGGCACTAGTTAGATCGCTAGTGTAATCAAGTCTCCGAACTTTAGAATCTCTAGCGTGAATGTTTTTGCCATTAACCCCTTATTTTGCAGGTTTGGGATTTAGAGAATGAATGTTTATTTTTTCAAATGCTTGAAGTATCGTTTGCTTATAAACTGTTGTGCATGCTTTAGATGTTTTAGCACTACACTGTTGCACACACAACCATGCTGCCGGTCCTGGACCACGATAGGATATTTTAGGATGGTGTTAAGAAAGATACAACCTCGAACGGGAGACTGTGATATAGAGGTTGCCTTTCTTTTCCCCCAAAAATTCTTTCTTGGTGTCGTAAGTGTTTATCCTTGTCAGCGAGATCGCGTGACTATATGATGTCTCTTTCGACTAAGCCGAAGTTAAGAGGGCCTGACACCAACGCGAGACTGCGACGGTCAGATCACCCTCTTAGCTTCACTTTGTTAAGCCGTCTAGAGTAGGAATTAGCCGCACGTTACATTCGCATGTTTATGTGATTGAAAGTTCATCACCCGCTGCAAGTATGATTCCTCTCGTTATTAGCTCACTTTGAATTGAAATTTTCATTTTTGAAATTCGCAGAAATCAATCAAGTGTCCTAGGTGATCTAAGCTTATAATTGAAAATTTCAGGCAATCACTCTTGACAGTGAACCTTGAGCATAAATCTCAGATACATTTGATTTGGCCCTACCAAAACAGATGGTTTTGTCTAAATTTTCAATTATAGGCTTAAAATCACATTTTTTGCGCAGAAATTCTTTCAAGTCAAGATTGTATTTTGAGGCATAAAATTGAAATCACTTTTTCAATAAAATTCTTTCTTGTTCAAATTTCGGAATCAAAATTCAAATCACTTTTTGTGTATTAATTTTTTAAATACGAATCACCTCATTTTTGCAAAAAGGAAATCGCAAATCAGTCTTTCAAATTTGAGATGCCACATTTTGCGGTGAAACTTTTGGAATAAAAGGGGCATTCGATTAATAGCCACGATTTGATCTTTTAATGATATCTCCTCTTACGACGAAATTTTGGTGAAATACCAAATGCCCACAAATAGGGACAATGGGAGCATGTATCGTCGCTCGCTTTCGTTATAAGAGGCGGCATCAGTGAAAGATCACTTTTTCATTCACATAATAACATTATCTTCCTTTTGCAGGTTATGCGCAATGGTCATTCTTTGGAATCCTCTCACCTGACCACGCCAAGAAGTAGACTTTAAAGCTAGGACAAGAATTATTTATCGCATTCCTCTATGCAAGAGTTTTTTGTACCATGTCCTTGTCTTCAGTCTCATTACGAATCGTGTTTTCTGATTTGGGTTTAATCGTGAACCCAATCAATGTGTTTGTAAATCGTGCACTTTCGTCCTTGAGTAATGAGGTTTTGGCTCATATCATTGGCCTTTGAAAGTACTTGTAGTACTTCAAACTGCACCCCCGGGTTAGGCTTTTATGCCTTACTTTCAAAATGTTTCGAAAATAAGTTTTTTTAAAAAAAGAAAGGGGACTTGCTTAAGGTTTTATATTTCTTTGCTCGATCACTTTCTCAGTTGGGACCGCAAGATGATACTGTGAGATGGTAAGGTTGTAATCGTTCCAATAGGAATTTCTCGTGCAACAACTGATTCGTCCATCCATTTTTGTCAAATAGGTACAATGAATGACTTGTTTGACATTCACATCCTCTAAAAGGCAGAAGTATAAGCACTTAGAACCCAAGTCAAATGCAACTTGGCCTGATCACCAATTGAGTGCGTCACGGGGCAACACCTCTTGCCAACAAATCACAATAGGACAAAGGCGCACATTCTCCCTTTCCTTCACGAAGATATGATAGGATTGCCAAATCGCTCGACTTCGAAAAAGATGGACCCCAAATAAGAGCCCGCAAGCAAGCATGGCAAAAGTAGCATGTGTCGAGGAAACTTGATTCGGCATAAGATCAGCATCCCTCACCAAGAGAACATGATCGAAGCGTTCACTTCAGCACAAAAGGAGTTTGGAGAGCAATTGAGGACTCGCTGACCAAATAGGATGAAATTGCATATAGCTAAGTCATTTGACGCAATGTGGAGCACCCAATTACTAGGACAAATCTCTTTCTTCTCCACCAAGCAGGCATAATGGGAGGGATGATTGGAGCAAATCACCTAAGGGGTAGCAACCACCGACGAGGAAGCATGATGAAATGGAGTCTATTAGCTCAACACGAAATCAAGAAATGTGCTGGACCGCAACGACAAAACTTCCGACTAAGAAAATACAATGAGGCGAAACCATCCACGTCGGCATAAAAGGAGTTGTATCGTTCCTAAGTTAGTTCAACAGAGAGTGGAAATGACTGGTGCCATCTCTCGTTTTGCAGGTGAAATAATGTGTTTGACCATGGTGACAACTTCTTCCAAGAAAGCATGATGAGGCAATACACATTGAAGGGGGTGATAAACAGGGCAGGTCACTCAAAGGGCAATAATCCTCACCCATGATGCATGATAAAGAGGAGTCATTCGATTCAACACAAAAAGGATGTATCGTTCCTAAATTAGTCCAATTCAATTTTGGGATTGAACTAACATGTCTCCTCTCCTATAGACAAAGGCACACATTGACCACTGAGGCGACACCTCCTACCAAGGAAACATGCAGTAGATGGGGCAAAGCATCTAAGGGACAATGCCCTCAAATATCGAAATAATGCTAAAAAATCAAGGCGAAGAAAGCGGATGAAGGGAGTTTTCAAACATACAAGGAAGCAAATTCAAATGAAGAGAGTTGTCCAACACCCAAGAAGGCAAATTCAAATGAAGGGTAAATTGTATCGTTTCCAATTGTCCATTTTAATACAATTTTTTTGACATGATTCTCTTTTCCTTTGATAGGAAGCATCAAAGACTTGAAGGACAAATGCAAACGAGGGGTAATATTGTATCGTTCCCAATTTTTTAATCCTTAAAAAGTCTTTAACTAACACATTCTTTCTAATTTTTTACAGGGTTA
This sequence comes from Syzygium jambos, assembly GCA_031216235.1. Lineage (NCBI taxonomy): Eukaryota > Viridiplantae > Streptophyta > Magnoliopsida > Myrtales > Myrtaceae > Syzygium > Syzygium jambos. The sequence goes on from CM062227.1 coordinate 10,289,814, forward strand.
CCAAGTCGCCATGCTGTAGGTAAGTACCCTTTTTTCAAAATTCAAATGAAAATCAAATAAAAATTTTCTTCATGAAAAAACGGGGGAGTTTCTGATGTATTTGAGAAAAGAGTACAAAAGTAGAGCTGTGAAAGCAAACTTTTCACAAAAATTTTGAATATCGTCTTTATTCAAAAATTACCTTGGTGCTTGGCGGATCATTCATTTTGAATCAAACTTCCTTGTGGAGACTAATCAATCTATGATGGTCTCAACAAAATAAAAGGGAGATGTTAATAATGCCAAGTGAGAAGTACTTAGGATGAAGAAAGGCAAACTATATCTAAACACATCCCGTAAACATTTTGAGAGTTGAGTGGAAAAGAAAACTCGTGTTATTTAAGGACGAGGGATTCATTCGCAAGTAGTATATGGATCAAAGTAAAAAGAGGCATTTCTTTCTTCTACCCTATACACTACAGGTGACCATAGACAAGCCCCTTTGAGCCTTTACATGTGGAGAATTTCTACAAAATACCCCTGCCAAGAACCACCCTACAGTGGGGCAAATTTGGATGTTTTGGTTGACATTCTTTGAGTGAAAAGATGAGATATATTTCTTTGCTCTCACTGGTATCAATCTTTTTGTGGTAACTTCAGGTGAATCCTTGTGGAAGCTCGAAACATCCCAAAATGAAGAAGAGCATTCATTTCTCTACCCAAACACACTCATACCCTTTGCTTAGCCAAGTTGAGCCTAAATATTCATTTCTAAAACCCAAATGGTGATTATCTCCCTACACTAGAGCAAAACACGTGATTTATCAAGACAATTGGTACTCATGAGACAGCGTGAAAAACAACTCGAAAGTTTTAAAAGCTCAAAAAATGAAAAGAGTAAAAGTCAAATGAAAACTAGGGGGCATGAAAAAGCAGTGTACCTGGTAAAAGTAAGGCCAATGCCCATTATAAAAAAAAAGAGCCAAAAAAGTTGCATCAAGAGAAAGATTCTCATGAAAAAAAAAGGAATGTCAGAAGCAAAATGCTTGCAAAGGAAAAAATCATTGCACATGCAAAAGTCATTAGAGAAAAGAGCAAAGCTCTTACATTAAAATGATTAATCAATGGGCTTTCGAGACAAGTTGGACTTCAAAAGTCGAGTGCCTTCAAAAAGATTGATTGATATGGTAATGATGCCACGGTGATCACCAACTTTTGAACCCCTTTTGAAAATTTCCGAGCCTTTCGAGCCTTTACCCAAATCAATGTTATAACCTTCTCCAAAGTCTCTTCGGATTGGGATGGTCTAAGCAGAAATTTGGATTCTCAAACAAGTTATCGCTTGAAGAAGTTAGGGCAAAGTTGTCTTATCTCATCTTAAGGTTTCTTGACTTGTAAACCTGATAGAGATGCTGATTGATAATTATTTCATTCCTTAGCCGATAATGCTCATCCATTATTGAAACCATAACCAAACCCACATTACAGTCGTTTAAAAGACCTCTTGGATCAGTCAATACGTACTTATTGCGAATGATTCTCAAAGCCTTCAACACTAGTAGTGTGAGGTATATAGAGAGATCATGTTTACTTCCCACATCAATGGATGGGATCAAACAGCCTTTTTGAGAGTATGTGAGAAGTACTTTCAGACTAAGGAATTCTTGTTTGGCATGCTTAATGGGCTCTCTTCATGAGTTAACATCATTTTGATAAAAGACTTTCTTCTAAGGGAATTTGATGATTAATGATGTCTTTCAAGCCTAAAGGCATTTTGCGATATTGAAGGATGTTCAATGCTTTTCAAACAATTGAATCTATCCTGAATTGCTCATACGATCAATATTTTTTCATTAATGATACCCTTTTGATTTTGTCTCTCATGACATGTAATCAAATGACATTGATCTCACCTGGTATGCCTCCATTACCAGAGCATTTGGTATAACACATTCCGTTAAATGTACAGTATCCATTTTGGAATCTTCTGATCGACATATACGGCAAGCTCTAACAGCCCGAAACCATTCTTACATAAGAAGTCTTCCCCATGTGAGATCGTGCTTTCTAAAGGTTTGTGCATTTTTCCTTAAAACCATGCAATGCAAAGGTTTATGCATTTATTGCATAACACTCCGATTTCAAAAGGTTCTAGGTCTTTTCCTGAAACCCTGATTTCAAAAGGTTTCGGATCTTTCCTTAAACCCCGATTTCAAAAGATTTTGGGTCTTTCCTGAAACTATGATTTCAAAAGGTTCCGGGTCTTCCCTTAAACCCCGATTTCAAAAGGTTCTGGGTATTTTCCTGAAACCATAATTTCAAAAGGTTCCTGGTCTTCCCTTAAACCCCGATTTCAAAAGGTTCTGGGTCTTTCCTAAAACCCTGATTTTAAAAGGTTCCGGGTCTTCCCTTAAACCCTGATTTCAAAAGGTTCTGGGTCTTTTCCTGAAATCCTGATTTCAAAAGGTTCCGGGTCTTCCCTTAAACCCTGATTTCAAAAGGTTCTGGATTTTTCTTAAAACCCTAATTTCAAAAGGTTCCGGGTCTTCTCTTAAACCCCGATTTCAAAAGGTTCTGGGTATTTTCCTGAAACCCTGATTTCAAAAGGTTTCGGATCTTCCCTTAAACTCCGATTTCAAAAGGTTCTGGGTATTTTCCTGAAACCCTAATTTCAAAAGGTTCCGGGTCTTCTCTTAAACCCCGATTTCAAAAAGTTCCAGGTCTTTTCTTAAACCCTGATTTTAAAAGGTTCACGGGTCTATCTTTAAACCATGTTTTTTACAATATAAAATCCTAAGTGAAAACCTTAGGCATTAAAATCCTGGAGTAAAAAACATTAGGTATTTCAAAATCTTGAGTGCAATTTGCCGTTCATAGGGTTTTAGCCCCTAGGCAGATCTTAGCTGTTCACAGGGCTTTAGTCCCTAAGCCAAACCTTCAACGTTCATAGGGTTTTGGTCCCTAGGCGCTCCTTCGAGGCAATGTTCATATTGCCATTTATAGGGTTTTAGTCCCTAGGCGCTCCTTCGAGGCATTGTTCATATTGCCGTTCATAGGGTTTTAGTCCCTAGGCGGAGCCTTAGCTGTTCATAGGGTTTTAGTCCCTAAACAGAATCTTTACCGTTCATAGGGTTTTAGCCCCTAGACAGAATTTTAGACGTTCATAGGGTTTTAATTCCTAGGCGTTCCTTCTGGGTTTTATTCCCTTTGCTGTTCAATAGAGTTTTAGTCCCTAAACAGAATCTTAGACGTTCATAGGGTTTTAGTGCCTAGGCGTTCCTTCTGGGTTTTATTCCCTTTGCCGTTCAATAAGGTTTTAGCCCCCAGGTGGAATCTTTGATGTTCATAAGGTTTTAGTCCATAGGCGTTCCTTCTGGGTTTTATTCCTTTTGCCATTCAATAGGGTTTTAGCACCTAGGCAGAATCTTAGACGTTCATAGGGTTTTAGTCCCTAGGCGTTCCTCCAAGGTGTTGTTCCTATTGCTGTTCATAAGGTTTTAGTCCCTAGGCGGGATCTTAGCTGCTCATAGGATTTTAATCCCTAGGTGGAATTTTCGACGTTTACAAGGTTTTAGTCCATAAATGTCAATACAGAGTCTTTTTCTTTGCATGGTGAGCTTTTGCAGCCCGGAGCATCCCTTCGACCTGGCGAGCTTTCGCAGCCCAGAGTCCTTTTCTTTGCACGGTGAGCTTCTGCAGCCCGGAGCACACCATCGACCTGGCGAGCTTTCGAAGCCCAGAGTCTTTCTCCTTGCCCGGTGAGCTTTCGCAGCCCGGAGCACCCCATCGACCTGGCGAGCTTTCGCAGCCCAGAGTCTTTTTCTTTGCACTGTGAGCTTCTGGAACTTGGAGCACCCCTTCGACCCAGTAAGCTTTTGCAGCCCAGAGTCCCTTTCTTTGCACGATGTGGTTTTACAGCCCATAATACCTTATTGACCTGGCGAGCTTTCGTAGCCCAGAGCTTATTTCTTTAGCCAAAAGCCCATTCTTCCACGGTATGGCAGGTATCAAAAAAAAAAAATCCAATCATCTCTCATGCGCTATCCCATGCCCTCCACGAACAAAATTTAGGCGTCTTTTGTCTTTGAATGGAACTTCTTCGAACTCCCCTTTAAAGAGGAGCAGCTGTTGACATCTAAATTTTGCCTAATCATGTAGGATCTTATGGCATAGAAAATTAAGGCTTAATGTTTAACCCCTAAATAAAAATATTTTCATTAAATTACATGGCATACAGATATTAGGTGCATTTACATTAATACGGCATATTTGAACATATTTTCATTGTTTACTTTCAAAAAAAGAAAAAATTGATTATAAAAAATTATTATAAAAAAAAATTTAAAAAAAAAGAGAAAAAAGGACCAGCGTTATTCAACGCTGGCCCACTCCCCTTTTCCTTTTCGACCCATTCTGCACTGTCCTTCACAATCGGGAGAAGGCCAAAACGAAGTAAAACGCAGAAGCAGGTGCAGAAACGACAGAGCAGAAGAAAGGGTGCACATCGAGGGCGGCGCAGCTCTTCCAACCTGCATCGAGAAGATTTGTAGTCGTTTTAGCCAAAAACGGACCTAATTTGGTCCTAGGGAGAGGATCGGCCATTGGCGCATGATGAAATAGGGAAGGGCACATTGATCCATGGCTCCCTTGAGCTGGAAATGGAAGAGGCGTAGAGCAGAGGTGTGCGTCCCTAAGGGAAGCAGAGAGAAGGGGATCATCCTTCTTTTCTCGGCATTAAAAGGAAGAGATCTGACCGAGAGAAGGGGGGCTCCAAAAAAAAAAACAGAGAGAGCGAGACTAAGAGCGTTGGGGAGTGGAATCCGAAGTCGGAAGGTCTCCTGTCGGTGGCCGCCGTGCCTCAACCATGACCGGCGAAGCTCTGACGCATCCCGCTCCACACGGTAGGTTCCGGTCCGAAGCCTTTCTCGGGTTGTGCTTTGTGATTTGGGGGTCGATTTTCCGAGGATCTCGGCCCGGAAGCGCGCGAAGTGACCTGACATAGTCCGCTCTGTCAAACTTGTCCTCATTTGTCGCTGCCGAGCCGGGTAGGGAGCTCCATCGACCCACCTATTTCGCCCGAACCGTACTCTGTTTTTGGGGTCTCGGTTGATCCAGGCTGAGGCTCGCCAACTATTTGATAAAATGCTCAGATGAGATCTGCATCCTTGCTTTGTGCTTGAATCTGAGTCGTTCTTGCGTCGTTCCATTCCGAGACTTGTTGTTTTATCTGTGTTGATTCAAGCTTTAATCGGTCTCGTTTTTGCCATCTCGATCGTCGTTCGTTGTGTGTCCTATGCGTTTGCTCGGGGTGAATCGAAAGGGGGTCCGGCGGTGGTCACGGTAGTCAGCCGTCGCTTGTCAAGCTCCGACGTAGTCCGACGTGGGGGCTTGGTCGACGGCGGAGCTCCTTGGTAGCCCGTCGAGAGGGCCGGTCGAGGGAAAATCGCGAAACAGGGGCGACGGAACGCAGGCCTAAGTCGAGTCCGTCGGGGGTGCTGAGGCCGAAGCCTGGGCCGTAGGTGTTCGTAGTGGAGCATGAATGCACAATCTACTGATGACACATTAGTTTTAGGAGTCTTGATCATTGAGGTCTTCGTGTAGAGATTTCTATTATGCTTTCTCGGTTTGTCCTGGGTTCGTCGTGGGGGACTCTAGAAAGAAGAAGACGATCTAGGCATGCAGAGAAAAAAGAACAGTGAAGAAGGGGACGTTCTGGGCAGAGAGTCACGCAAGAGGGGAAGAAAAGTCAAAGAGAATAAATTAAAAAAAAACAGAAAAAGAAAATAAAACAAAAATGGAAAAGAAAAGAGAGATAAAAAAATCAGAAAAGAAAAAGAAAAAACGGATCTTGGGCGGGTAAGAGAGAATCGGGTCAGGTGTCGGGCGGATCGGATTAGGGGACCCGGTCCGGAGTTCTTATTTTTTAATAAAAAATTAAAATATTAAAAAAATAAATAAAAATATTAAAAATTCCAAAAAATTCGAAAATGTTTAAAAATCCAAAAAAAATGTTAAAAAGTCTGAAAGAAAAAAAACATTAGAAAAACATTAAAAAATTCAAGGAATTAAAAATTTAGAAAAATTCCAAGAAAAATCAGAAAATTAGGAAATGTTTAGAAATCAGTTTTGGGCTTAATTTCACTAGATTTTAGGTTAAAAAACTCAAAAAAAGGAGAAAAACCCTCTAAAAAATCCTCAAAAAATCGGATAAGTCATTAGGGCTTTACCTTAGGGCTTTTGATTGCTTTTTCTTTTTTAGAGACGATGCTAGGTCCCTGGTTGTTTATTTTCTTTGTGATTATTTGGTTGCGCATCTTTAATTTATTGATTGTTATTTTCTATTTTTTAGAACGGTTTGGTGGAAAATTAGCTTTTTTCGATAGGCTGCCCGGTACGTTAGTTTGCGAACATTCAAGTTTAGGTACCGAAAGGGCACTAGTTAGATCGCTAGTGTAATCAAGTCTCCGAACTTTAGAATCTCTGGTTTTCGCACGTATCGAGACGACACTCCTGCGTCTCGATTAGGGTCTTTAGCCGACCCTTGATCATGGCTAGTGGCGACTCCAATCGAATATGTAAATTAAAAAATTCTCATTACGCGAGGTATGAAGCTTGGGAGTGCCTCGGTCGTTGGATTAATGAACCATTTGGTTCGCCATTCAAATGAACCAATCGTTGTTCATATCCATCGACAAATACCTCTTGACCTAAACCGGATCGGTTCGGAGAGGTTACGACATTAGGCGAGGGTTGCCTTCTCCTGATCTAGGCGAGGCTGCCCTTGCCGGCCATGGGCGAGGCTGGCCTCATCCAGATTTGAGCGAGGTCGGCCTTGCCCATGGCTGATGAGGGGTGGCCTTGCCTGTCGCCGGCGAGGGCAGCCTCGCCCAGATCGAGCGAGGGTGACCCTCGCCCAGCCCTTCTCGGGCTTTGCCGGTGGTCGATGCAGCCACCGGCGAAGAGGTCGGCGAGGGGAGGAAAGGAAAAAAAGAAAAGAAAAGAAAAAAGAAGGAAAAGGAAAAAATTATTTATAATAAAAAATGCCGACTGTACTTGCTAACTCATCCTTCGGCGAGCCATATCGGCTTTAGAAATTAATAAAAAATGCCACGTCAGATTTCCAGCCAAAATGGCACTTAAGTGATTGTTTTTCAAAAAGTTTGGCACTTAAGTGATCCGGCGGAAACTTTTGGCACCAAAATAAGCCCCGTACACAAGTTTTGACACTTGTAGTGTCATTGTCCCAACATAAATTATGCTGTAATTTAATCGATGACAAGGTTTGGGAAATACAAAATCTATAATGGAATTGAACACAAATAAATTATGCCAGAATTTAATCGACGATAAAGTTTGAGAATGCAAAGATGCTATGACTGAGTTTAATCGACGATATGACACCTAGGATAAAGATACACACCATAATTTGATCAATGACACAGATGTGGAAGCTATAACTAAGAAATATGTTAGAATTTAATTGACGACGCGAGTCTAAAAGATAAAAGTACAATGTAGGAAAGTAAAGATAACTGAAAGATAGTAAATTTGTTTAATTTGTACTAGGGGGACCCTTCTATTAGATGATCGGTGGTATTTATAATGGTTGTGCCATAATTGCTCTTGAGTAGTTTACCAACAGTTGCACACATGTTCCTCCATCTCCGAAAGTTTTGCGTCCATTCTCTCGCGATGTCATGATCTTTTCCTTGAATGGTTATTCCTTTGAAATCGTATACCAATCGCTCCACGATCTTTGCTTGATTCTCCATTGGTTTCAAACTCTATAACCGTATTTGAGGCTCTTTATGTGTCCAATTCTTTTGATGACATGATCTTGCCTTTAGACAGTTGTTCCTTTAAAACGCATGCTAGTTGCTCCAAGATCTTAGTTACTTTGTTCTCCGGTAACTTCAAACTTGTCACTGCGCCTTGATACCGCTTCAAGCGTTCAACTTTTTTTTGATATTAATCATCATTAACCATATCTCGCCGTATATCAACAACCAATCCATATCATTGATGTGCACCAATATTGATATCATCCTTGTGGATGATGGGTCCTGTCCTTGTCAATATTCAATGCTTTAATCATTTGTCTACTCATATCGATAACTTGATCACTTTTTTGTGCAAACATTTGTCTCATTTTAAAAGAATTAAAAGTAATTTTAATTTCTTTTAAAGATAAATACCTGTGCCGTATGGATTTCCGTTTTGTGAATAGTACTAGTTTGTGCATTGCTTCTCTGACGCTTCATACTGTATGTACGATCGACTATCTCATAATGCTTTGATACATCGCTTCAATTGGCGCAATTCACGAATCACCCTCATCACAAATTATATCTTTATAAATCGCCACCTCCCGAATCATCGTTTATATTAATAAAGTGTATATTCAACCAAGATTGGATTTTTATTTTCTTCGTCTTCAACCTTAAACCCTACTCTTTTTTGGCCTATAACCCATAGCCTCTTTTGCCAGTCTTCAGCCTTACTGCTTTCCATGGCTCCTGAACCTCCCACTTTTTCTTCTGTAGACTATATTCTGAAGTTCGACAGCTTTCGATAAGATGAGCATCACGAGAATTGCTATCTTGACCATCTAAACGAATTGATGAATATCCTAATGAGACTGTCCTTGGCCCGTCTTAAAAATCATTTTAGGATGGCTTTATCCCTCCAATCTTGTTCCCCTGGAAGAAGTGGGGAACTGCTTCCTTTCCAAAAACCCTCCCTTAAAGTTGTCTGGACTTCCGAGTCTCAACGATTTAGGGATTTTGCCCCTTTTGATGTGGATTTCTACGAATGATACCTGAGGATGAAATCTGAGGACGAATATGTTCTATTTGGAAAAAGGCCAACATCGATACTGCTGTTCAGTTTAGTTGCTTCAATTGTGATTTAAGTTTAGGTCTTCTAGGTGCCACCATCAGCGTTTAGTCTCCATCAACCTAACTGTTTCTTTTTTCTCTTGGGGACTTATGTTGATCACTCTTTTGGACGCCTATGGGGACAAGGACACTACGAGTGCCAAAACTTGTGTACGGCGCTTACTTTAGTGCCAAAAGTTTCGAAACGATCACTTAAGTGCCAAATTTTTTTAAAAAACGATCACTTAAGTGTCAACTCGCCGGAACTCTGGCGTGGCATTTTTTTTATTAATTTCCGAAGCTGATGTGGCTCGCTGAAGGTTTAGTCAACATGTACACATCAAAACGACATAGTTTAGTATGTATACTTGGATTTTTTAAATATTTTTTTTTTGATTTTTTTCCTTCTTTTCTTTTTTTCTTTTCTTTCTTCTTCTTCTACCTCTAGTCACCGCCGGTGACCGGAGGTCGGCCACCGGCCATAGCCAGCTGTCTAGCTTGGCCAGGATGAGGCCACCGTCGCCCGCCACAGGTCTGGCCCGACCGACCCTTGCCTGGGTGAGGGCGGGCAAGCTCCTATGAGGGTCGGCCTCGCCTCGCCTAGGCGAGAGCGAGCCTCAGCGAGGGCTCCCCTCGCTAGATCCGACGAGGCCGATCATTGCTCGGGCCATGATGACCTTGTGGGGCGTCGCCTGGGGGAAGGCGACGTTCGATGAGGTCGTCATGGCCTAGGCGTTGCCTTCCTCCAGGTGACGCCTTGCGAGGCCGCTGAGGCTCGCCCACCCTCGCCCAGGTGAGGGTCGGCCGGGCCTCGCCTATGGCGAGCAACGGCGGCCTCATCCGGGGCGAGGCCAAGCGGCTGGCCATGGCTGGCCTCCGGTCACCAGAGGTGACCGAAGGTAGAAGAAGAAGAAAGAGAAGAAAAAAAAGAAAAGAAGGAAAAAATCATCAAAAATATTTAAAAAATCTAAATATACACATGGAAATGACACGTAGACTTATTTTTTTAAAAATATCCAACTAAGATTAAAATTTTAATTATAAAAGCCACATATTAATTTGACTGGAATTTCTCGCCATTAGCACTTAAGTGATCGTTTTCCTCCAATTTGGCACTTAAGTGAGCTGGCGAAAACTTTTGGCATTAAAGTGAGCGCTGTACACAAGTTTTGGCACTTGTAGTGTCCTTGTCCCGACGCCTATGCCATAGCTGGTTTTCTTCCTTCTGGTATACTTGTAAGGGATATTGGTCCTCCTAGTCATCTCAATTTGTCGATAACAAAACTCTTCCCTATGGGAAATTTTTTTACACAAATTTCGTCTGAAGTCTGGCCCAATTTCTGATTCCGAACATGTTGCCTTCTTGCTATTTTTGCTCTCCAAGTATGTTTTCTATCATCCCGCCCCTAAAGTATCAAGGGATCTTCTTGGTATTGTTTCTAGTCTCTTCTAAGGTACATCGGTTGCTTTAGGTCCACTTATCCTTGCTACCCTGTATAAGGGCTTTACTCATGCCTCCTTGGCTATGCAGTCAAAAGGAAAAGGTACCTGTTGACACCAATAATTAATTAGGTCTCAACAGTGAAAATAAAGGGGATACGCAAAGTGACAAAATATATTTGGATTGTCGAAGGGTACGTAAACCCTAAAAGTTGATTGTCAAGATTATGGCAGTATACAGATGGCGACCACTAAAATGTCCTGACGGGAAATTCAAGAATTTGAAATTGAAAAGACTGGTATCATAGAGGAAATGAGTGCCGCCTGATTTTTCGTAGTATGGATTGTCAATGAAAATTGTTATAAGAAGACCAAGGTATCGAGGCTATCGATAAGAAAGAAGCAAGTGGTGATGGTTTGACACGAAAGGACAGATGCCATAATAAAATGAGATCGATGACGGTTATCTCATGAAGTAAGATAGGTGTCGAGATAAGGAAGGGATCGATAATGGTTACTATCTGCGGAAGGACAGATGTCAGAATAAAATGAGATCGATGACGGTTATCTCACGAAGTAAGACATGTTTCAAGATAAGATGATATCGATGATGGCTATCTCATGAGGAATGACAAGTGTCAAAGGAAAGATCAGGTCCAACAAACGGTTATTGACAGATGTTAGAAAAATAAAGGAAAAAGATAAAATCGACGACAGTTAATGGACAGATGTCATGCGAGGAATGGCAAAAATGAGATCAATGGGAGACATTGGCAGATGGCATTAGAAAAACGTTTATCATGATCACGATATAAATACCATTCGATAGCCAGAAAAAGGCCCCTTCACGAACACACAATAAAAAATGTTATCTTTCAATTATCTTTACTTTCCTGTACCGTACTTTCAATTCCTTTAGCTATTGCTATTTTACATTTCTAGCATGGTGTTTCTATAATTGATGGAATTCGAATGATGCCAGTTAGTTGTTGGTCGGAGCCATTCGAATTGTTTATGAAGATTGAAGTTCTTGTTGACTAAACATCATCCCGGCCTAAAATTTGTGTTGTTGATCGAAATAAATAAGTTCTTTGCTCACGCCTGGATATCTCCTGTCTAGAGTCGTCACAGAATCTGGTCTCCTCTCATTAAAAATCGTAGAACAACTTTTGGTGAATTATATTTGGCCGCTGAAATAATTCCGGTGAAACAGTACCTTTATCGATTCATTCTAGCTTTTTCAAGCTTGGATTGCCCTATATTTTCCTTCCTTTTTCTCCGATCAAGTTCGCATCTTACCTCGAAATGACCAATTGAGTTTCCAGCCTCATTTTCCTAATTCTGTAGGTTGTCAATTATTGAGCCTTTCTCCTTTGCCTGTTCCAAGAGATGTTTCCCCGTTTAAGCATTTTCTTTGACTGTTCTTCGAATTTGATTTGGACAAGTTTAAATTATGTCCTTATATCTCTCCCAATTTTACTCGTCTCTCTACTTTTATTTCTCGGAAAAGATTTGCCGATTTCTGGATCAACATACTCACTCCGGTTGGCTTTCCCTTAAGCATATCGATGAAAGGGAGATATGTAACCTTAAAATTTACACATTAATTGTTGATTTTTTAAAGTAAAAAATCATGGGCCCTTCTACTTAGTTAATGTTAATAATCCCACCGTGATGATCAATAATTGCAGCGAAAAGTAAAATATATCGGTACTTTCTTGACAAACTTAAATAAATTAATTAAGTTGGGTAACTGTTATGAGCATGCTAATCAATGTGAAAAAGCAATTATTATTTGGTACATGTAGGAATATACAAATAAAATGAGAGGACCATTGCGCTTAATGCGAATTATAATTAGGCAAGTGCTCGAAGAATTCCGTAAGTCCGATAATCATCCAAAGAAACAACCAATAAATAAATTGCAATGCTTCTCTGCTGATGGCAATGTAACTCACACAACGGACGACGTACAACAGACGCGAAGAACAACGTATGCATGGACACTTGCCAAGGTATTTTGCTTATAGATAATGGAGGAGACATGACTTGCACTTGGATGGATGAAATAAAAAGCTGAACAATGACCACCTGAGTGCATATAAATTTATAAGGGAAAAAGTCACCAAAAATTTTAAACTATGTCTACTATGATACATTTACTCTAATTTTTTTTAGTAATTCAAAAAAATCCTAAATTTGTATATGTGTGACACATTTACCCTCTGTCAAAATTCTATCAATAAGAACTGTTAAAAATCTATTTACATGAACTTCAGAAAGCAAATAACGTTGACATGGCACCTACGTAGCTTAAGTGAAATAAAAAAGATGTTATTTATGCTGAAAAATCATCTAATGAAACCTTGACGGAAGGTATATTTGTTACATATATACAAGTTTGGGGTTTTTTATGTTACAGGAAAAAAGTTTAGGGTAAATGTATAATAGTGGGCATACTTTGGGATTTTATATATAAAAAAATTCAGGATAAATGTATCATAATATGCATAGTTTGGAGGGTTTTTGTGGCTTTTTCCCATCAATGATATCCAGTTCCTTGTGAAGAGAATGCCTTAAAAAGTGTGTGTATAAGACAACGGAGTGATAGTTAAGTTATTTGAAATTGTGAAGTCTAGCTTCCCAACTTGTTAGGTTAGTCCTTCTGTGACGGACAACTAACGACGGTGTTAATATATAAAGACTTTGCGGCAGACAAGGTATGAAATTGCCATGTGATTCTTGAGAGGTCATTATTCTATCAAAAACAAATGACGCGCTGATCAGACTACAACCTAACCTTTTGAGTTTGATGCCCTCCTCCAGAATTTCGGTCATAAAAACGAGAAAAAAAGTTGGATAGATTAGGGCCTATCTATTTTTTGGTAGACCATCCATTAAGGTTGTGCCATATGGCCTTATCTGCTCATATTACAAGAAATAAATAAAAATCAGTGTCTTTCTTTAATCATTTTGCATCAACAAATCAATGATTTTCAAATCCGTGTGAGGGGAATGCTTTAAAAATGTGTGCATACGACAACCGTGTGGTAGTTAATTCATTTGAAATTGTGAATCTAGCTTCGTGACTTGTTTGGTTAGCCTTTCTATGACAGACGATTAAAACAATATTAATATATAAAGACTTTGTGGGGCAAATTGCATTAAATTGCCATGTGACCCCTGAGAAGTCATTATTCTATCAATAATAAATGACGCGCTGATCAGACTACAGCCTAACTTTTAGAGTTTAACGCCCTCTTCTAATAAAGAGAAACAATTTGGATTGATTAGGGCTATCTAAATTTATGTAGACCATCTATTGAGATTGCCCCATATGGCCGATCTATTGCTTGGCATTTTACAAGAAATATAAAAAAAATCATACTCTCTCGTCATTTTGCATCAACAAATCAATGCTTTTTAAATCCGTATGAAGGGAATGCTTTAAAAAGAGTGCGCATGAGACAACTGTGTGGTAGTTAGCTTATTTGAAATTGTGAAGTCAAGCTTTGCGACTTGTTAGATTAGTCCTTCTATGATGGACAATTAACAACGATGTTAATATATAAAGACCTTGCAGGAGAAATTTGACATTCCGGGATTAACTCATTTATCTGCTTTGATCCGTCCCATACCGAGTCTCACGGCTTTGTCCTTTGGAGTACAGGCAGATACTTTTTCAAGAGGTCACTTATTCTGGCAGTGTTCTAGTCTAAACTCGCTTAATTTTGGAGTGCCGTTACGTCAAAAAGCACTTACTTGAGTTAATTCAAGTTGTATATATCTTAGAATCGCTCTCTATTCGTTAAAATAGTTCGGGTTCATTCCTGTCTCCTTCACCATCCTAGAAACTTGCTAGGAGCCATTTCTTGTCCAGGCCTTCTAGCCCCAGAGACCACTCTTCACCCTCGTTGAACCTGGTTATTATAGGCCTACTAGCTTCCACCTGGTTCGTCTCTGAACCACACACCTACTGGAGGGGTCTTGCTCTGATACCATAATGTGACATTTATGAATTAACGCACTCGAGATATTGTCCGCTTTGGCTCGTCCTATACCGAGCCTCACGATTTTATGCTTTGGCGTACAAGCACGCACTTTCCCAAGAGGTCACCTATTTTGGTATTGCTCTAACTTAAGCTCGCTTAAATTTGGAGTTCCAAAGTAAAGTTTGTCGTTACGTCAATTGGCGCCTTCGCGAGTTAATTCTAGTTTTCAAACACACACACCCACATATATATCCTAGAATTGCTCTCTCCTTGTTTGATACATAATTCGGTTCATTCTTATCTCCTTTGCCATCCTAGAAGCTTTCTATGAGCCGCTCCTTGACCAGGCCTTCTGGCCTTAGCGACCACTCCCCACCCTCGTCGGACCCGATCGTTACAAGAAAATGCATTAAATTGCCATATGATTCTTAAGAAGTCATTATTCTATCAATAAAAAATGACGCGCTAATCAAACTTCAACTTAACCCCTTGAGTTTGATGCCCTCCTCTAGAATTTGGGTGATAGAAAGAGAAAAAAGTTTGACTGATTAGGGCCTATATATTTTTTGGTACACCATCCATTAAGATTGCCCCGTATTGCCAGATCTACTGCTTGGCATTTTACAAGAAATATATAAAAGTCAGACTCAGTCTCTTTTGTCATTTTGCATCAACAAATCAATGCTATTTAAATCTGTATGAAGGGAATGCTTTAAAAAGTGTGTGCATGAGACAACCGTGTGGTAGTTAACTTATTTGAAATTGTGGAATATAGCTTCGCAACTTGTTAGATTAGGACGGACAATTAACAACAATGTTAATATATAAAGACTTTGCAGGAGAAGAGGCATTAAATTGCCATATGATTCTTGAGATGTCATTATTCTCTTGATAACAAATGACGCACTAATCAGACTACAACCTAACATTTTGAGTTTGACGCCCTCCTCTAGAGCTTGGGTGATAGAAAGAGAAAAAAGTTGGATTGATTAAGGCCTATATCTTTTTAGGTAGACCATTCAGTAAAATTGCCCCAAATGGCCAGATCTACTACTTGGCATTTTACAAGAAATATATAAATATCAGAATCTCTTTTGTCATTTTGCATCAACAAATCAATGCTATTTAAATCCGTATGAGGGCAAAGGTTTTAAAAGTGTGTGCATGAGACAACCATGTGGTAGTTAACTTATTTGAATTTGTGGAATGTAGCTTCGCAACTTGTTAGATTAGTCCCTCTATGACGGACAATTAACAACGATGTTAATATATAAAGACTTTGCAGGAAAAAAAGGCATTAAATTGCCATATGATTCTTGGGAAGTCATTATTCTATCAATAACAAATGATGCGCTAATCAGACTACAACCTAACCTTTTGACTTTGACGCCCTCCTCTAGAGTTTGGGTGATAGAAAGAGAAAGAAGTTGAATTGATTAGGGCCTCTCTATATTTAGGTAGACCATCCATTAAGATTGTGCCATCTGCTTGGCATTTTACAAGAAATAAATAAAAATCAGACTCTCTTTCTTTTGTCATTTTGCATCAACAAGTCAATGATATTCAAATTCGTGTGAAGGGAATGCTTTAAAAGGTGTGCGCGAGAGACAATCGTGTGGTAGTTGACTTATTTGATATTGTGAAGTCTAGCATCGCGACTCGTTTGTTTAGTCCTTCTATGACGGTAATTAACAACAATGTTAATATATAAAGACTTTTGCGAGTGAAAAGGCATTAAATTGCCATGTGATTCTTGAGAAGTCATTATTCTATCAAATAACAAATGATGCGCTGATCCACTACAACCAAACCCCTTGAATTTGATGCCCTCCTTTAGAATTTGGGTGATAGAAAGAGAAAAAAGTTGGATTGATTAGGGCCTATATATTTTTAGGTAGACCATAAGATTGTGCCATATGGCGAGATCTATTGCTTGGCATTTTACAAGAAATAAATAAAAATCAGACTCTTTCTCTTACCCTCCCTCCTTCTCCATTGCCTCGGCCTACGAGCTCCTCGAGCGCCACAGCCTAATTATGCTACTGATTTCGTATTCCTGGAAAAATTATCAATTCAGTCATAAATTTAGCGTAAAGATGTCAATCCAGTCCTAAATCTTTAGTCCTAAAACCTTATGTAAAATTTCAATATAGTTATTCCAGTAAATTTTTGCCTTAAATTGCTGATATTTCGGTCTAGTTATCCTTGCATAAGGTGAACAAATTGAATCCTATGGGCTGGGTCTTCAACAAATCGTGGATCGCACAAAGTTACATGACGTGTAGTATACTTACCCAAAAAGGAAGGAGGGTTAGGATTGCCTGATTTGAACCTATGGAACAAAGTGTTATTAGGACGTACAATGTGAAATCTTATCAATCATCCATCTTCTTCACTTTGGAGCTCCCTGGTCCATAGTACAAAATGCAGAGGAATCCTATTTTTGCAGATGGACATGAAGGGTAGTATGGCCTGGAGGTGGTGATGTCTCCTCAAACTACGTCATGTCCTAACCCCAGTCATGTCAATCCAAGATATTGCTGCCGTGATGTCTTGGATGAACTTAGACACGAGAGTTCAGCTGTGGAGTGGTATAACTTAATATGGAGTAGCGGCGTTAGCAAGCACAATTTTATTGATTGGCTAGTATGTAGGGATAGGCTTCTAACGGCAGAGATCATATCACGGTGGATGACCTCAGTCGATGTCCAATGTACCTTCTGTAGGACAAGTATAGAGAACAGGACTCACCTTTTCTTCCAATGCGAATGGACAGGTGGCATCTGGCGTAATATTCTTGCGCAACATGAGATCAGGCGTAATGTATGAGGATGGAATGAGGAGCTTCAATGGATGGTTAGAGCAACAAGAGGCAAAGATTTGGCAGCGAAACTCCTCAAAGTATCTTTCCTAGCGACTGTATATTGCACTTGGATGGAGGCAACTATAGGCGGTTTCAAAACAATCCAACTGACATTCAAATTATTTTGGCGAATGTGCGGAAAAATGTAAGAGGTAGAGCTTCGCTATACCAAAAAATCAAACTTTTGCAAGCTAATTTTATTTTAGCTAATTTTATGGAGACTTCCTACTTCCATATTCTCGAATTATTAGTACTAGTTGCAATGCCGGAGAATGCCCCTAAGCTGCTGTACATCATCTGTTATATACTACTTATATTTTACACCAAAAAGGTGAACAAATTGAATTGAAATGGTATTGTTTTACATAAAATTTAACAATGGCTGGACGACCACATTAAAAATTTATGCGAAAATTGGTTAGAAAAAATTATATTGAAATTTCATGCAAATATTTAGGCTTATTTTAACAAAATTAAAAGGTTTAGGATTGAATTAACATTCTTACAATAGATTTAGGCTAAATTAGAAATTTTCCCCTGTATTCCGTACCAATGTCAAGCCACAGCCTCATCCACTGGATACATTGACAAACCATAGCCTCGTCCCCACCACCAATGCTTCATAGAGTCATCACTCTCGATCGAAATCACAGTTGTTGTCGCCTCCGCGGAGGAAACCCAATTTGCTTGTCTCCTTCGTCGCTCCTCATTAATAGAGGAGACAAGCAGGTCCCGTCTTCTCCACTGTAGAGGAGAGGTGCAGATTAGTATCCCTTCAAATGAAGGAGACAAGCAAAGATCATGTCTCTTCCGTGATGGTCGAGACAAGCATATCTTGTCTCCTTCGTCGTGGAGGAGATGCAATCTTGCCAAGGTCGAGTTGAGGCACAAGCTGTCACCCCCCGAAACCAACAATAATAGGAGATGACACAACTGTCTTTCCACTCGAATGATGGAATCTCATATAGAAATCAGCATTCTGTTATCAAAATATATGTCTCCAACCACATATATATTTGATAAACCAACATGGTTACAATATCAAAGTATCCATAATCCATAAAAAAGAATATGTACATCTCTATCTAATAACTAAACCTAGCATACTCATGTCAGTCTTATACAGCTTAGAAATACCCAACTAACTAAGCTCATAGCCAAAAAAATCCCTCTATCAAAATGTCCTGACAATAACGCGAACGCTTTCGTTCTATTTGCCGCAAATCGAATAACCTAAAAAGCATTTAAGACGAATTGTATGAGAAAGGGTAGGCCAGTGAGTAGTACATATCTTCTAAACAGATTGAGCAATTACTATACATATATAAAGCAAAATTAGAAACTCATACTCCAAACACAAGATATAATATACATATCAAATTGATTATGAGTTGTTTCATTTCAACAAAATTTATACAAATTAGAGATACTCATATAATCCATCACCCTAATTCAAACATCAATGGTCAAGTCCATTGACCAATCTCATCAAATCACACATCAATATTCAATTTCATGCTCAATATCTAACTCAAGGTTTTAGAGGTGGCTCTTACAAAACTTACGTTATCGTGTAACACTTAGTCCTTCACAAATATATATCAATAGTACAAGGCCCTAGAGGCGGCTCCCATGAAACTTGCATCGCCATGTAGCACTTAGCCTTTGATCAACATATATCAATAGTACAAGGCCTAGAGATGGCTTCTATGAGACTCATGTCGCAATGTAGCACTTAGCCCTAGACCAACACATGTGCATAAAGTACATGGCCCTAGAGGTGGCTCATATGAGACTTGCACTATTGTGTATCACTTACCCCATTGACCTACACATATCAATAGTACAAGGCCCTAGCAAACTAATCTCAATAGTACAAGCCTTTAGAGGTGGGTCTCACGAGACTCGCGTTACTGTGTAGCACTTAGCCCTTGACCATCCATATCACAATGGTTACACAAATCTAAACTTATAGCCTTTCACAAATCAACTCTATCCACAAAGCCAAATAGAATTATTATCATAAATTGGTTTCACAAATTAAAACATATAATATTTCATAACTCAGTTCATTGGTCAAAATCCCCTTTCATAAAGTATTTCTTAGATCTTTTCGGAAGTTACCTCATAAATTAGTTTCATAAAGTAGTACAAATAACGTTTCAAGAAATGTTTATCAAACTATCTTACAATAACAAAAAATAGTATACACTCGATCTAGTTATATGCAACAAATATGATCTTTTAGTTTAATACATATATGTATGGAATTACTATTACTTGAAATCATAGGTTTTAAGAAACCAAAGGACATATCAGCACCACTTACCTGAGAATGGCCAAAACCAAACAACATAGCTATACGAGCCAATGATGTCATCATCCTACCAATGAAGTGAGAATCGACGTCAAAACCAAGTAAAATACTACCTTAACTAACAACTCGACTAAACTACGCTGTTTCATAGTCAAAATGCTCACTACAGGTTGACAAAAAGACCTTGAGAACAATCAACCATGGCGAGAAACCACTAACGCAAAGAACAACCACTTGCATGAAAAATGGCCACTTGTGCAACAAATTTTCTCACACCATGACTCTCTCTACCGAACTCCAATTCAAACGTGCTTACTGTCAAAAGAAAGCCCATTCAAAGTACTAAAAAATTGATAGCTTGGCTAACCCAAAATCTGCAATCAACAAAATTCGACACCAAAAGCTGTTGATCGTTACTAGTTAGCATGCGCACCCAACTTCGAAAATTCATTTCGATCAAACCATAAGTTTGGATCGAATTCTGTAAAATCTTATGGCTCCACAATACCCTAAACTATCAATTTCTCATAATTTTTCAGCTTAAAAATTCCAAAATCGTACCTTACGGTTCCAATTTCACACAATTTTGAATTTGTACCATAAATCCAAAAACTACTCCAATTAGATAAACAAAGGGATTAAATCCTTATCGGGCATTATGAATCAAAATAAATCCGGCTTGGCGAGGTCCTCATGACGTGTACACGAGTTTTCTTCTTCCCTCTTTCCTCTCTTCCTTTCTTCTTCCCATTTCTTCCCCTTTCTATGTGGCCCCCTCTTTTACTCAGGTTGAGCGTGCGCTTTTCTTCTTTCTTTGACTGGTCAACTTTTTCCTTTTTTTTTTGCTCCACCCTTGTTTCGGTCATATATTACTCATCCCAAAATCGTTTCGAGGAAGAGAGAGAGATTATGTTTTGTGATTTGAGTAGGTCCAAATCCGATACCTAGAGATGAGTGGACATAGTTATCGTTGGAGAGAGATTTATGATTTGAGCATGCCCGAATCCAATACCTATGGAGGAAGGGACATAATTATCGTGGGCGGTGGCAGAAATTTTTTTATTGTAACTATGCATTTCCTAATTTTGTATAAAATGACCCCCTTATTCTAGGGTTTTGATCCTCCTACATTTTGAGACACTACAGAAGTAATCCCCCTTTAAAGTTTTAGAAAATATTAATTGTAATATGATACATATTCAAGCATCATATTTTCAACAAATTCAGACCCCATGAGCTGCCGAGCCCAGTATAACTTAAAATAATTATAACTTGGTACGTCGGAGTTTTGCTTCAATTTAAAGCAAAAGCAAACTATTTCTTCTAAATGATCACTTTGTAGTGTTTCAATTGGTTTCTATGTTCCAGGTAGAATGGACAAATTTAAACACGACACTAAGCAAGAAACAAAAAAATTTACGCAAGACAATTACATGACCTTCATCTATTAAGCTTGTCTGATTAAGGCTTAATTATTTTCATATCATAATTGGGTTAATTTATTTAGGGATAATTGTATCGGAAGTATTAAAATTTATCGTGAAAGTGCATTTGAGTCATAAAACATTTAAAAAATATAATAAAGTCATAAACTTATTAAAATTAGTGCAATTAAACCCCTCCATTAATTCTGTCTTATTTGACTAATAAAAAAATGCTAAAGTGGCTCTTTTATCGCTTTTTTCAGACGTGGTACCGCCCAAGCACCACATTGGAAAAAAAACTTAACAATTTATGTAGACAAAGAAGAAAAATTGAGAAAAAGAAAAAAAGAAAAAGAGGATAAAAAAAATAAGAACTGTCGCAACCATCCCAAGAGTTTTTCTTACCTCGGGAATGGTTTAGAGGTATTGCTCAAAAGACGAGCACGGACTCTCTCAAGCTCATATCTCGCGTAACATTTGGATTTCATTTTTTTTTTTAGTGTTAACAACCTAAGTACGTAATTATAGAAGTCGCCACTAGCCATTTTTGGGGTCGGCCAGATCCCACACGAGATGCAAGAGATTCGACTCATTTCCTACGCAACCAAAGATTTTAAGCACTGGGACTTGATTACACTAATATTGCTATTATCACCGGCACCTCACTATTTTGTTGTTTTCCAAAGTGATTATGCAATCTTTATTACCATTTATGATCCTAAAAGTCTCAAAGGCGTTAGGTGATTGTCACTCCCCGAATCCCAACGAGCTCGCGACACCCCTTCGACGGTCGTATTGAACGCGACGTCCCAAGATGCGTCGCTAACCCAAACAAAATACGTGAAAACAAATGCAAGCGAAAGCAGAAATCAAACAACCCAGACAATAAACAATGACCAAATGGTAGTATTTGCACAAATTAATAAACTCATCTCATTAGCTTGAGACCATAAAATTCATACATTAGGTTTCTAGAGTTAGCATTCACCTTCGTTATCAAAAAGGGATAGGTGGCAGGGTAGATTACTGAGTACACAAAAATGGCTCTACCAAAAAGGCTTCTAGGCCTTAGCACCCACACCCTCCTACGGTGCCCAATCCGAATTGGACCCTGAAGACTCCGACTCAGTATCGGAGTTGATCTCGATCGGCTCGTCCTCGTGCTCAGACTCCATAGGCTTCTCCTCGGGCTCGAGCTCCCTAGGCTCCTCCTTGGGCTCGGGCTCGGGTTCTGGTGCGGGCTCGGGTTTTTGGCTAGGTTTCTTCGGTAGTTCGTCAGGGTTCGTCACCTCACTATCGGGAGTAAACTTGTCCCAGGGCTCCCAATTCACCGCATCCTCACTATCATGATGTAGCCCCTCAAAACCACGGATTGGACCAATAGTCTCCAACCCGACACGATGATACCAAGCCAAATAAGTATGGGGCTGTAGGTCCGCTAAACCCTCATATACCCAAATTGTGGTAAGGTACCTAATGTAAAACTGATCTGGGCCTACTGGATATTCGGTCTCCTCATGCACCGCGTGCACGGGGACCTCAAAATGCCTAGTTGGCGACATGCTCAAGGTCGAGGATCTAAACAGGTTTGCACTACAACAATGAGAATATATCTAAATAAGTAGACAACCTATACTCCACCTAGGCCAATGCGTACCCAGACGAGTCTAACATGTGTTCTAACGGCTAACACAATCGTTACCACACAAACATACTTACCTCGCCTTAATACAAGTGCCAACTCTGCATATTAGTTAATTCACATTAATGCAATAATAGCTCAAGATCGTAACATAAACACTCGAGCGGCATATACACGCACATTCACCCAATTCAACCAAGCACATTTTGCATGCATGTCCAGCCAACTTTCTCAAGATCCAGGTCAACACCCCACAGGTCAGCTCTCCAATCAATCCGGGCTTTGTCCCGCGTCAACACGCCTTAGAACCTTTCTCATGACCCGGGTCAACACCCCATAGGTCCTTTCTCACTTTCTCATAACCCGCGTAAACACGCCTCAGGTTAGCCTTCCGATCAATCCGGGCTTTGTCCCGCATCAACATGCCTTAGGACCTTTCTCACGACCCGGGTCAACACCCTACAGGTCCTTTCTCACAACCCGGGTCAACACCTTACAGGTTGGCAGCCCTTCGATCAATCTGGGCTTGTTCAAGCAAACACACACGCCACATAAATCAATCAATTTCCACGTCTTTCGCATAATCAAATGTCGCACAACCATTTCCAAACAACCACAATACAATTTGTCATTCTAACACGTCATAAAATCCAAACTCTAGTCATAAGCTCACCAATCCGACATTCAAGTCGGCCACATTCGAACATCAATTTCACCCACAAACGCCACAACATTCCGGTCATTGAACCCACATAAATCAGTCACTAATTAAGCCACACAATCACCACAATTTAATCTAATAATTAATCACATTCACATATCAATCCTATTCCAAGCTTAGCCATTAAACCGATACTAATTAACCCATAAACAAGTCTAATAATACTCAAAGTACTAGGTAGGGTTTAGGGAGTCACTTACCTAAATTTGGCCTGGAAAAAAATCGGTTAAGGGCCAAAATGGCCCGAGAGAACAGTAGCGACTTGGTGCGGGCGAGGGTGCGATGGGCATGGTGGCTGGCAAGGCGCTCGGCACGGCACTTGGCAACGGGCAGGGCAACTACCTGGGCGGACGGGCGATAGTTGGGCGAGCGACTGGGCTACTCAACGAGCGGCTAGGCAACGACGGGCACGGTCCGGGACAGCGGTCAGGCGAGCTGGGTTACTTGGCCACGGGCTGGGCAGCGGCTGGGTGTGCGGTAGCGGGCTCGGCCACGACCGGGCACTCAGTTGGGCAGGTGGCCGGGTTGGCCGGCGAGCTGGACGGCACGGCGGCGGCAAACGACGGCGGTGACTACGGCGGCGATGGCAAGCGACAACAACTGGCTCGGCCAAGGCATGAGCAGTCTGACCAAGGTAGCTACGATGGGCGGTCGGGACAGAGGCGAGCGGCTGGGAGCAGCGGGGTGGTGAAGCAGAGATAGTCACGTCGTCGTTGGAGCAGTAGGGGCAACGGTAGCTTGGGGGGAGGGAAAGTTGGGTGGTGGTGGCGAGCTAAGAGGGGGTGACGGCGTTCGGGACGGCGGCGCGCGGTAGCGAGCTGAGCTGGGCGGGGACGAGCTCGGCCTGGCGAGCTGCGGGCAGCGAGCTGGGCTCGCAGCAGCGACAGGCGAGCGGCAGCGCAAGACGGACGGTGCGGCAGCTGGGCGAGCAGTGGCGGCGGGCAGACGACCGAAGATGGTCGGGTGCGGCGAGCGTTGGTCTGTAGAGGGGAGCAAGAGCAGGCGGGGCGGAAGAGAAGAAGAAGAAGGAAGAAGAAGAAAAGAAAAGAAAAGAAAAAGGAGGAGAGAGAGAGAGAGTTGCATGGGGAAGGGGGGAGAGTGGACGTACGCAAGGGGAAGTGACCGGGAGAGAGAGAAGTCAAACTTTTGCACTTGAGTGCGATCCAACGGCCCATGTTCGAACTCAAAATCAATCCGATGGTCCATGAAAAATCCTAATTATAAATTAGGAGTTGGCCTACAGAAACTAAATAAAACACACTACGAGAGAGGTCTACTAGTCTAAATCCGCACCTAGTCTAAATTTCACTTTTCACTTATCCCCGGCAATGTCGGCGCTAGCCACAATAATATCGATACCATCCAATTAAATTTATCACGAAACTCCAAAAAATTCGACACCAAAGTTCAGGCTCTAAATAACGGCCAAATTCGATTGAGTGCGATTCTAGCGAAATCTCTAATTTAAAAAAAAAAAACCCAAGAGTGATCAATTCTGGATGAGATTTTGTTATAAGCGCATTGACGAAATACATATTTTATAAATTCCAAAAATGGATCAAAATTCAGAATGTCATAATGATCAAACAAATGTTTTTATTGAGGTTTATTATGACTAAAATCTAAATCTGGCTTAATCTAGAAAAGAAACTAACAAACAAGCTATTAAGTACGGTGCCATTAAGTAAAAACCTCAGTAATCAAAAGCAATTATCTAAGTGCGGAAATGTAAAACTTGCAACTTGTCGAGTGATGAATATTACATGGCCTTGTTATTGAGCCTCGAAATATGATCGCTTGGAAGCTTGGATTAGAGACTAATCCTATGATTTGGGTGAACCTAAATCTACTCATTTATTGAGGGAGCTAATTTAAGCTATTCTTTCCATATAATAAAAGATGATTCTAAGTCTACATTGGTTTTATTAGCTATTCTAAGCCTAATTAAGACTATACTAAACTAATCTAAGCTAATGGAAACACCACGGGACAATAGGGACTCCGGCCGTTGGTCTAGGTCATTCTTGGCCGCCTCTTCCTTGGGTGCCGCCATTGACCACCACTCACAGTGTCGGTTCTCATTCATTCGTTCATTCATAATCAAATCATGCATCCTATCAAGCAAAGCAATTAGCAAAGTTCACTCAAACTAATCAATAGCCATGAGATCAACTTTGGAATTACTCATGCACTTCAATTATCCCAAGCCGCCTGCTAATCAACTAAGGTTGCGTTTGGTAGTCGGGATAAAATTCAAGATATGATAACATTTATTCTATCCTGTGTTTAATTCTTGCTCAAGATGGGATAAAACCGGATATAATGGATATAGCCTAGATAAAATTACCCAAGGGGAGGTGGGATAAAGGTGGATAGGATTTCTCATATTTATGGTATAAAAGCTATTTTTCTAGAAACAAAATTTTTAAATAATAAAATAAACAAATATTTAAATCTAAAATAATATTTCAGTTTAATATTAAAAAGATAATTTAGAATAACAAAAAAATAATTTTCATTTTTATATATTCCTATATTATTTATATAATTGAATTTCTTTCTACTCTATAATATATATTTAATATCTATATTATTACATATTTTAGGTATAATAGTATAGTTTATAAGTTGATAAAATTTTATAGAGGACTAATGGAAGGGAATAAAAAAATTAAAAAAGAGATGGAAAAATTTTAAAAAAATTGAGTAAATAAAAATGAGGTCCAGATTTTATTAAACAAATTCAAATTTGAAAAGAATCTTTCTAATTCTCGAAAAAAGAGGGGCAATGAAATTTCTAAAAAATCCACCCTCTCCGTCCCCTGCTCGTATGTATCTCTGGTTCACATTGAATCTTCACGACTCCTCCGTAGTTTTTAGTTCACGTCAAAGTTCCATGAAAATGGCGAGAGAGTCTAAGCTTCTTCTCATTCATAGCTCTTCGTTCATGTCAAAAGTCTACAAAAGCAACGACAAAGTCAAAACTCCTCTGTAATTTTGTAGTTCATGTCAAAGTTTCACAAATGTAGTGAGAAAGTTCAAATACGATACTTTTCATAATCGCAAAAGTGAATGACCATATTTTTATACTCTTCCTAGATTTGGCAGGGAATTATGAGAGATTTTTACAATATTCGTTTGTGCATTTTTAGATTCATTTATATCGATATGTCGTAAATAACAAACAATAGACGTGATAAAATATGAAAATATCCGGCTTTATTATTGCGATCTATCAAACAATAGATAGGATATAGCAAAATCTTTGGATTTTATATTCTATCCTATCCAATCCTATCCTAGTTAGAAAGCCAGAAGATCAAACGCAGCCTAAGTGTTTATTAATTAAAATAAACGATGATTAGCCCCCACTTGTGTTCCCATAGCAATGGCCCAACATCATTAATCGATAATTACATTCTAATCACCCCCCACTAAGCTACCCATTTATCACACATCAATCCTAATCATTCATCTAATATTCACATACAAGCCTAATCATGCAATTAGGAAAATTTGACCTTGGGAGGCAACAATCAAGAAATGAGCCAATGAGGATCACTTATTTAGTTTTTGGACATATTTTGACTAATTATGTGTTCAATCAATCAACCCATCAGATGCAGTCCAATTTAAATGATTCAAGCATCTTTAGAAATTTTAGGGTGTGCATTTTAATGTTCATTAAGGATAACTTTTCCCGATTCGGACCCTTCTGACCCGGAATTAGCCAAATTGACACATTGCACAGAAATTGACCCGGTTGTGTACCCGATTTTGAAAACTGGAAAAATAATAACTTGGTCAAAACTACGTGAAATTTTATAGGAAGAAGTTAGCTCTGACTTTCTTCTTCAACTTTTACGTTTTGATTTTTTTCAAATAAGTCTTTCATGTAACACAAAATTGCTAGTTTTCCCTAAGGACTCAATTACAAACTGTTTTGCAGGCCGAATTGACCTTGTGTGATTTATTGCACGTGAGGACCTCTAAAATTGATAAAATGACCTCAAACTTCCCAATCTAGCAATTAAGACCCTGATGAAAAAAAATTCAGTTTTGAGTTTTTTCAAAAAAGGACTCCAACTATTTTAGTTTTGCAAACAAATTGGAGAAAACTAAATCCAGTTTTTAGATCAAACGTAAAAGGTTTTTGCTACTTTGCAGATGCAAGGTTTTTGATCAAACGAAATTGGATTTTTACAAAAATTATACTGCTATGAAGCTCTTGATCTGTGTTAACAATGATATATCACAAAGATTTTCGAAATTCTGATAAGAAAATTCCTAAAAATCTGAGAACATGCATAGGTCATAAGAGTTCCGAATTTCCAGCAAACCTCAATCAGCTTGAAAACTTGCAATCAAGCAATTCAAAGTCTCCTAAAACTTGTTCAGCAATCTTGAACCCATTCAAGCTATATTGATAATCGCTCCATGACATTTACAAACATTCATCAAAGTTCTTCATCGATCACCTAACTCATAAATCTAAACACGCTTGATCACAATTAAACAAATTCAATCAACACGTGAGCATCCTAAAATACCACAGCTCATTTGTCACTCCAAGTATGTGTTCTACTTAATTTATTTTCCTTTTCAATTTTTATTAGCTGAAAGTAGAATTCATTTTGTATTATCTTAGCCAACAAATGATCAAGAACTCTGACCATTAAATATCACTAAAGTTACCTATCGTTGCGATTGGTACTATTCCCTTCTCTAGTATGTGATGCTTTTAGATTTTTCCTAGTCGAGTAAGTTCTCTTAATCTTTATTTTTTTCTGTGATTAACAGCTTTCATGGTTTCTTTACCCAAAAAAAAAAACAGCTTTCATGGTTGGATTTCTCAAACTCTTCATGCACCACAAGATTACAAGCTTGTGCCTTGTAGTAATTAAACATAGTTAAGCTTAGAGTCTGTAAATGAGTTTCTTTATAACATGTTTTGTCATATAAAATCTGTTAACATAGGGATTGAAAACTAGTTATTTAATAAGTTAATTAAGAAAAAGTCACACGTACACTATTAAGAGATTGGTTTTTAATTACTTTTTATGCAGTAGTCGAATAGAGAACCTATGGAATATTATTAGGGAAAAGAATCAGACTTATTGGATCGATTTGGTCTTTCAATTCATTAGATCATGGCTTTTGTTGATTAAAAAAAAGGAGCAATAGGATTTTACCTAACTCATTTTAGTGTGCATTCGCAAATTAAAATAAAATGAATACCCTGTGGTTATTATTTAAGACTGAAAAGTCAACAACACATGGAGAAAGACCGCAAAGTCTACTTTCGACAAGCCCCCTTTCTCTTCTCCTCCTTTCTCACAAAATAGTGAGTGTTGAGACATCTTCTTGAATTGAAACAGGCGTACTCTGCTGCAAGAAACTCAATGGGGAGAAAATGGAAGAGAAAGCAAAGGGAGGAAGTCCCAGCTTCAGTGAGGCCAGACGGAGAAGCCACGCAAGAAGAGAAAAGAAAAGAGAGAAGGCCTCCTCTCCTCGCTCTAACTTTTGTTAGAAAAGCGACGAACGTGGATTCCTCTACCAGCATCGAAGAGTTGTGCAATCGGATCTACGGTGGGGTGTTCATGAATTCTAACAGACTGGTAATTCAACTCTATGATTGATTTGTTTTATCAGGAAAAAGAAATATTATAGAAACTGTCACTTTTGTAATTCGACATAACAAACGTGTAGCAAATTTGAATCTGTGAAATGAATATTCCATTCACTTTCGGTTTAAAACTGTAGAAGTTCCGGGTCAACCAAGATCTCGAAAAGAATTGCTTCTTGTTGCTTGCCAAAGATTTATCCATCACTTGGATCGATGATCCGCAGTACTGGGATTGGATCGACCAGAAGGAAAAATGGTAACTGTGCTCGCTCTTCAATTGTGTACACAGAATCATTTACATGGTAGAAATCCTGTTGGTACTTGTTTGTTTTAGTAGTATCCACCGTGAGACTCACTATTTCTTGAAATGCGTGTTTGTCTATCAATATGAGTAAGAGAAGAACACGATGATTGATATCTCTTCATAGTTTCATTCGTAAAGGTATTCTTCGCCGCTTGATTTACTTGGAATTTATTGACTTGTTTTAAAGTTTTCAATCGATATGGACCTTTTGTTCAAATACAAGAAATGTAATATGGAGGGAAGAGTACGTTATGAGTGTCATAATTTTCATACGACACTCATTTGAGTGTCATCACTATTCTTTCGACCACTTGAGTGCCATAGCTTATTACGGTGCTTACTTGTGTACTATGACTTTTTTTTTTTCAGATCACTTAATTATCATCTAATCTTTCAATCAATCACTTAAGTATTATAACTATTTTTAAAATGCTTACCACAAATGCTATGCTATATTAGATTGTCGGCACTTAGGTAAATGTTTTTAAAAAGGTATGACACTTAATTGATCAATTGAAAGTTATGGCACTCAAATGCAGGTCTTTTAGAAGTCACGTGCTCAAGTGAGCACCGTACGAAAGTTATGCCACTTATGGTGTATTTATCCGGTAATATAAATAATCAATGAATAATTTTGTTTAGCTAAATGTAAATAGCAGTATTAACTTTGTCTTTGAAAGTCTCAGATAGACTTGATTTACATCGATAGAACTCGAAGAAAACATTACCTCTTATAGAACATAGTAATAAACCAAATAGGGTCGTGATAATCAAATTCTGTTTGCGCTCCAGCCATTATGACGAATTTTATCTAAGACTTTTTCTGAGAAAGCAAAGAAAAGAAAAATTATCTACAGGTTTCATCACTAACAAGCAAATTGTTTCAAATTTGGACTTTCAGTTTTAGCGGCGAAGTAGACATACCCGCGGCAAAGCTGTTGAATGTATGCTGGCTAAATATTTGGGGCAAGTTTAAGACGATCATGCTCTCTCCGAAGACAACATATGAGGTCTCATTCAAGGTGAAAATCAGCGGAAATAGTGGCGGGTGGCATGCTCCGGTGAACCTAAACCTCACTCTACCGGATGGAACCACACAGGGACGCATCGAGAATTTGGAGGAGAAGCAGAAGGGTGAATGGATAGACATCCTCGTCGGTACATTCATGACGAATCCGAAGAATGTTGGCGAGATAAGCTTTTCCTTCTCTGAAACGGGTGGCCATTGGAAGTCCGGACTCCTCGTCAAAGGTGTTGTCCTTCGACCAAAAGATTAAGCATCAAATCTGTCAAAAAGTTTGAATATGTAACATCACTTGGAAAAAGGAAAAAGCGAAAGGTGTTGTCTACCAAATTGATTAGCAGTTAATAAGTTTCTGCTGTCAAGATGAAAGTGCCTGGTGGATGCGATTTCTCTGATAAAGGAACTTTCTGGTTTGTCTTATCTACATGTTACTATGCTTGACAAAAAAGTGCAAGTTATGTGTAGAAATATTTAGGCAAAAGGACACCATACGTGCCATAACTTGTGTACGGCGCTCACTTTAGTGCTATAACTTTTTTTCGGATCACTTTGGTGCCAAGTCGGAGGAAAAACGATCACTTAAGTGTCATAACTTTTTTTTGGATCACTTTAGTGCTAAAATTTTTGAAAAACGATCACTTAAGTGCTAAAATTTTTTAAAAACAATCATTTAAGTGCTAAAATTTTTTAAAAACGATCACTTAAGTGCCAATCTCCGGCGAGACTCCGACGAGCCACGTTAGCTTCAGAAATTAATAAAAAAATGCCACGTCAGATTTCCGGCGAAAAATTGTGTACGGCGCCGGAGTTGGCACTTAAGTGATCATTTTTCAAAAATTTTAGCACTTAAGTGATCGTTTTTCAAAAATTTTAGCACTAAAGTGATCAAAAAAAAAGTTATGGCACTAAAGTGAGCGCCGTACACAAGTTATGGCACTTGTAGTGTACTTTTGCCGAAATATTTGTCTACCACCACAACATGGTGATGTTCGCACAAGGTCGTCGGATGAGCAGACACCGTAGTCCTTGTAGTCATCAGACGATCCACGTCCAGGAAAAGAACCAAACTTGGGTTGTGGCCCTTGTGGGTTCTCCAAGGTTGAACTAACGATAAGGAACGTAAACTACAAAAAGTGATTGACAGGAACTGTGAGAGACTCGTTACATCTAATCTTCTCGTATTGATAGTTTTTCTCAACGACTTGCATCAGTGAAAGTCCACCAATTTGTCTAGACTAGAGCACATCCAAAGAGTGAAGTTTAAAGAAATGTAGAACAGCAAATAAAAATTTGTTGATTCGTCTATTCAAACAAAAAATCTTGGCATAGAATTAGATAATGTTCTCGTCCGATTAAGTAAGCTCTTTCCCTTTTTTTTCTGGGGGCCGAAAGTTATGTTAATTTCATTACCATAAGAGAAAAGAGCAAGTGTTTCGCCCCCCTCTCTCACCCACCAACCCACCGCGCCCCCGCTCCCCTCCTCTCCCACCCTCCCTCCCCGCTATCCTCCCCCACACACCCCCCCCCCCCCCCCCCCCCGCCGGTACAATCCGCCTAGTGTTTTTAAGATTTTACTCCGAAAACAATATTCCCAACAAAGCTTGATCCAAAACTCAGTCAACACTTGTTGGTATCTCTTCATATTTGTTTATAGAGTGATCAATTGTCCTTGGATCAATCCTAATTTTAAGAAATAACCTAAATCGATAACGATGAAACCTGACAAAGAGTGCCAACTTCTAGGTTCACATGGCAAAAACTTATGGGTGGTGTGAATGATTCTTATTATAGTCCGTTAATCTTCTTCAAATAGAATTAAGAAAGACTAGATGGTCAAGAATCACGTGCAAGCCTTTAAATTGATCCAACTCTGCCTTGGAGCCTCCCCAAGATAATCGTTGGAAGACACACACCCCCCCCCCCCCCCCCCCCCCCCCCGGTTGCAAATTTCCCTTCAGCTCTCTTGGGATGATCTTAAGGGTACAATCCGTCACATCGGCCTAGTGTTTTTAAGGATTTTCTCCGAAAACAATACTCCCAACAAAGCTTGATCCAAAACTCAGTCAACACTTGTTGGTATCTCTTCATATTTGTTTATAGAGTGATCAATTGTCATTGGATCGATCCTAATTTTAAGAAATAACCTAAATCGATAACGATGAAACCTGACAAAGAGTGCCAACTTCTAGGTTCACATGGCAAAAACTTATGGGTGGTGTGAATGATTCTTATTATAGTCCGTTAATCTTCTTCAAATAGAATTAAGAAAGACTAGATGGTCAAGAATCATGTGCAAGCCTTTAAATTGATCCAACTCTGCCTTGGAGCCTCCCCAAGATAATCGTTGGAACTTCAAATAGAATTAAGAAAGACTAGATGGTCAAGAATCACGTGCAAGCCTTTAAATTGATCCAACTCTGCCTTGGAGCCTCCCCAAGATAATAGTTGGAAGAGGTTTGCTTGGTGTTATACAAATAACAGATCAATAATAAACGGGAGCTTTGCTTGAAGTTCACATAATTACTCAATATCGGAAAACAAATCTCATAAAATCACTTCACAAATAAAAAAAAAAGGCCCAAATCACCAGATATCCGAACATCTTCTCCCAATCTCAAACTCGAGGTAGTAGAACGAATCTTTTTTAAAACCAGATCGAGGAAACGTCCAGAAAGGAGAGCCTTAACGAAAATATCTGCTTCTTGATTTAGAGATGTGACTTACACAACTTGAATGGTATGATCCATAATACGTTGTCGCACACATGTTTAGACGTCCGCTTGTCAAATACAATGTCATTTGAACAAACTTAGTTCATTAATTATCGTAGTAAATACTAGTGTCAATGATGATAGTCATATCTCAACACTATCACGCAGGTAATGAAATTGAAGTCCATTGCCTATCTTCTACCACGGGATGCTATTAGATCCAATCCATTTGATCAACTCAAGCAATCAATAGCTCGTATTCTAAACCCACCAGCATAAACTCTGTTAGGATGTACGTGTAAGTTGTGTTAGAGAAATTTTACATCGGATAATTGATGAGGTGTAGAGCAGTTAATATATTCTAGTTGGCCTATAACTAATTGGCTTAATCTTTTGAGTAAAGGTGAGTCTAACTGGATATGTTAATAGGCTCAGATGCTCCCTCTTGGTGATCTCCACGGACGAAAAGTATCGGCCTTTTGCTGTGCGCTCATAACAAACTCCAATTGTTTTAGTGAGCCCTAGTGATAGGACTTGTATTTAACTTCTATTGATCACGAAGAGTGATTTGCCTTTTGCCTTTTGCAGGTGGCACTGCCAGAGTTGATTACAGTTTTTATCTTTGAAAGAATGCAGATTACATGCGAGTGTTCTCAGATCCGCGTAAGTTCTCCAAATTCATTCAAATTGGTTCCATTCATAATGTTCACCAATATCAGCTTTCATTGGTCTACGGAAGGCATCTGGACTTGTATATTGCAGGGTAGTCTTTCGCACATTGGCATCCCTTCAGCCTACTAAGCTGCTTTAGAGGTTATATAAAAGGCGACCCACATATAGAGATTAGGCAAGAAACATTTGAAGAGAGGAAATAGAGGATCAATGCAAGAGCGATTGAGAAAATTTGTGGCGGTTAACTTATGAAATTACATATAATCTGCCTAAGTGGTAATCTTTAGACCCAAAATTGCCCGAGTTCATCTACAAAAAGCACGCAAAACGAAATTTCTGGGGGAGTTTAATTGCAAACTTAACCAAAGTCAAATGTGACTGTTGCTCCATACTTGAAACTCAACCAATTTCAGGAACTGGAATGGGCTCTTTCAATGCGTTGATCAGAAATATTGCAAAATCCAAGCTAGGTCTATACTATGTCCCTTGTTGCATTCTGAGCTACGAGGCCCATGTCGCGCCTCATAGCTCTTAGTTTTAGACATGCTCCTTTTTTAAGTAGTAATCAATGCCGGTCCAACCTGAGTCGGCCCGGGCTCTTCAATATGCACCACTTTTCCTAGTCAACGTACTTTGAGGCCCATCTGGCTTAGAGCTCTCACAAGCGAGTCTATCACTAAGATAGTAACCGGGGGCTCCCTTTGAGGTCCTTATTTTACTTTCAAATATCAAGGGTATTTTTCCTTTTTGTGAGAAGAGACGAGTGTATACATCCATAAATGTTAGATACAAGAGCAATTCTTTTTTTTTTTGGTCTAATATTACAAGAGCAATTTTTTTTTTTTGGTCAGATTACAAGAGCAATTCAAAAGTTCTTTTACTGATAGCTTTTCCGCAGCATTTGCGATAGTGACTAGAGAAGCTTCACTTCTTAGGTGCATAGTAACTTCGTAGCTGTAGAAGCTCCCCTTTTTATTTATGATACCTTACTGCAAACACGTGTGATACTATATATATCTTAGTAAACATACAACCTATCACGGTTTCTTTAGCATAACACAAATTATGGCCGAGGAATATGATTCAATCTTAACGATTCCAGAACATATGAGCGTAGGCTTTTATGGTCTGGTGACATCACCTCATCATAAGGTAATCTATATCAAATAGCAGCACAAAAAAAATTCTTTTTTGTAACAAATTATACTCATCAAAAGGAAAATAGACCTCATTTTTAGTCCATCATCATCTTTCAAAAGGAAAATGAAAATTCTCATGTAATAAAGCATAGTCAATATAGATAACTTCATTTGTTTTGCGGTATGTCACCTTGGTCAAGAGTAAAGTGTCTATTTGTAAGTAAAAAACGATTTTTTTCCATGTTGATATCTAAAAGAGTTAGTAAGTGTCAGAAATATATTGGTAAAACAAATTGCCCATCACCTGATTTCTCGATATTTTGTTAGTAACTAGGAGTGATTGGTTCCGGATCTGGTCCGGTCCCACCTAAGAACTGGGAGGACTGGTTCCAGTTTCTGAAAATCAGGGATTAGACTGACTGTTCCGATTCGGTCCAATAGAATCAATGACTATAGCGGTCTCCTTCCAAACAAAAGCACAATACGAAACAAAAGAAATCTAAATTAGGGAAGCTCTACTATGCAAAACGAAAACATCATTAATTGTAAAGCTTAAAACCATGGATGATACGATGAGATGAGAAATAGGAGTCTGAACAATAGAGATTACACAGATTAGGGTTTACTTTAGGCTATTCTTTAAGAAATTAAAAAATATTAAAAAAAAATGTAACCAATCCGTTCTGGTTCCCACTCTAGAATCAGGAATCAAATTGGTGGACTTTGGAACCACTCAAAACCGGCCGATCCGGACAGTTCTCGTTGCACACCCTTATTAGTGTAACTTACCAGTACTTTTATGAAATGGGATTCACATAGAAATTGGTATGAAAAACATTGTAATATATCCTCTGAGGAGAGGTTTCCCAGTTTGAATTGGAGACGTACACCACGTTAATGTGCCTCGGATGATCCACATCTCAAGGTTAGGTTACTAAATGTAAATATTTCATTTTCAGTTCAAACAAACTTAATTTCCTATACGATTACCTTTGCTATGTCAATAACCAAGGCACATGAGCCAAAAATAGCTCATATTGGAGTCTATTTATAGCAAAATATTTTTCCCTCACAATTAGTTATACATGTCATTGTAGCACCTCGAACTTGCAAACTGGGGTTCCAGCCAGTGGCAACCTAGGATCTTCCTATACCTAGGTTCAGGTAATATAGAGGATACAAAACTCATCGAAAAGTTAAATATTATATTAGAATCGCCACTAATTAATTCGAAAGATCAAAGTCGATTGGACACCTAAGAGCTTAAGCAGTGATGAGAAAGCCAACTACCTAAGTTATGTGTGAAGGAAACCAGTCTACAAAAAAAATTGATCTTATGTTCGAAAGTTCGGTCACGTGTGGGACAAATTAACATTCCACGGCGCCCTTTCGGTGTCATTGCCCATTTTTTTAATTTTTCTTCCCAGGTCATTCATTATCTAAGGCGTTTTTAAAGATGGTGTCCTTCCCCCTTTTGCAGATGGTTGTGCGGTGCTAGCACCAGTGGATCTTCCAGTTTCTCTGATTTGTTGGGTTAGAGAAACGCTTTCCCTTGCTGTTCCTCCAGATGAAGCCTCAAGAAGTTGAGTAAAATCAACTTCATGAGGCTATTTCGGAGCGCAAGAAAGAATAGTGGTAGTTCGCATTAATTTGTAAACTCCAGTTGCCTTACGAGTACTTCGCGGTGCTTTGGGAACAATTACTCTCGGAGGTTGAAGAAGGAGATGACAATTGAGGATTTGAGAGAGAGAGAACTTTCGGCCCCCAGAAAAAGGAATGAGATTAATTAATCAACGAAAACAGTCTTTCTGCTACTATAAGAGTAACAACACATGATAAGCTATAAATTCTTGAAAGAATGAACCCCATAATAATTTTTAATTTTTTGTTATTTATTTTTTTATGATCAAAATAGGCTGTTAATCTCACAGTGAATTAAAGACAGTCACATAAACATTTCTCTATCTAATTCTATGCAAAGATTTTTGGTTTGAATATTGGAATCAAGAAATTTTTTATTCACTGTTTCTATATATCTGTAAACCTCACTTTTTAGATGTGTTCTAGTCTAGACAAATTGGTGGACCTTCACGGATACAAGTCGTTAAAAAGAAAGAAAACAAAAACTATCAATACGAGAGGATTAGATGTAACAAGTCTCTCACAGTTCCCTACTTCCTATCAATCACCGTTTGTAATTTCCGTTCCTTAGTCGTTAGTTCAACCTTGGAGAACCCATGGCCACAAAGGCCACAACGCAAGTTTGGTTCTTTTCCTGGACATGGATCGTCTGATGACTACAAGGACAACCGTGCATGGTCATCCGACGATCAATAATATTGTTGAATTATGTCTTGAGGTTGAGCCGTCACGGAATTTGATCCTGTTGGATAAATATTAAGAGATATTGACACTACATGACCAAATGGAAGCGGCACATGTCACGCCCCGAACCCTACGGTGCGCGAGCATCCCTGCCACGGTCTTTTTGAGTGCGACGTCCCAGGACGCGTCGCCGACCCAACTCCCCACACAGAGACTTAAAACGCATGCGGAAGCAAATCAACACCCGTACCAAAATCAACACTCGACCAAGGATAACCACAGAAAACAACGACAACGATTGCAGAACAAACACTTGCACTAAAACTGAAAATCATATACCATATCCTTATACATCCCGAATATCAAAAATCAAAAACGGGTCAAGGCCACTACTGACAAAAAGGGGTAAGTGGCTCGGGGTTCAAGCACTACAACTGGCCGGGGGCTCCTCCCGAAAATGCCTCGGTGCGCCTGCCATCCTCAAGGCTGGGGGTCTGAAAATGTGGTTTTAAACAACAGTGAGAATAAATCTCAGCGAGTAATTCCCTAAACCTAAACTAGGTTAACGTGCACCTCCTGACAAGTACTAAACAACACATGATTCAAAACATAACTGACTTGGGCCCTCGGGCCTAAATCTAAATTAACCTGACCCCTGCAGGTTAGGCATTCTATATAAACCACAATTGTACCATAACATTCGGATCGCAGTACAAATACACATACAACTTAATTCCGATGTATGTAATGCACGTGCTCATGATCGCACTCATGTCATGCATCAATAATGCAGTAACGCACACTCGCATGCTAGCACCCTGCCATTTACCAATATCTCCTTCGACCCGTGTTAAACGCATCAGGTCCGACCCGCGTAAAACGCATCAGGTCTATCACTTCGAGATCGATCTCTGGCCCGCGTAAAACGCATCAGGCTCATGACACATTACCCGCGTAAAACGCATCAGGTTGGTCATCTTCCGGTAAACCGGGCATCGTCCCACGTAACACGCCTCAGGACGGGTTCACTACCCCGCGTAAAACGCATCAGGGTTTATTGTGATCACACATTCACAGGCACCAATTTTATCTGAACTCCACGTAAGACGCATCAGGGCATTTTAGGTGATCACAATGCACATGTCAGTCGAGCATACTTGTGAATGCATATGCCGTGCCAATGCTCGGAATGCACATCCATGGCCATGAAATTCACAGTTGGGCACTCACAAATTTCACAATGAACAATCAATTGCGCAACGCCACATGATCAATTTACCACGCAATAAGCTCAATCCACACTTCAATATGCCCAACCAATATACTAGCATGACCATGAAAGCAATTCAAGTCACTCTTGCACGGCACATAAATCACGCATATAATTCGCACAATTTAATCAACATGAATTCCCGCACCCGAGGCCCGCCAAGATACCCTATTCTTAGTCACACTAGGCACATGGCACTATATCACAGAATTGATCACACAACTAGTCCATCACGAATCCATAGAAATCGAGGTCCATCAAGTTACTCCCTTCCTCAAGGCATTGGACATGTGTCACGACACCCTAAAATCACTTGCAATTAGGGACAATTCAGCCGCTAGTTCGGTCAGTCCATCGTTCCCGGCACTTACACTCCCAACCTCGAATCAATCGCGCCTGGTCCAACTAGCCCCAAAGTGGACAGCCACTAAACCGATCACGCTGGGCCATTTAATGATCTCAAAACGTTCCATTAGACTCCCCAAGACACCATTGTAATCAGCCACCAAAATGCCACAAAGAGCGCGCACTAGAATCCATGTTTTAGACCCGAATCTCGCCAAAATTGGGCAATTTCCAAACCGATTCTGTTCAGCCAATGCACAGCACCTCTCGGGCCATTAAACTTCCACCAAATCATCACACTAGACCACCAAATAGGCCACGACACCAGCCCCTAACCATCTCCACAACCTAACCCCTAAATTACCCTAATTTGCCCCTAAAACTCGACTAGAAATGCAATTTATCCTAATTTGGGTTTAGGGTCAAACTCACCGGGTGTCCTACGCTTCAAACCGAGCCGAGCACGCGGCGATAGCGGCTGGACAGCGGCTAGCCCTCGCCGGAACAGTAACGGTGGCGGCGGTTTCCGGCGAACGGCGCGAACCTAGGCGATGGTTTAGACGATTCCACGGCGGGGCGGAGAGGAGAGAGGAAGGGTTGCCTGGACGGCTGGGTAGCGGCCGGGGACCCGCCAGGCGCGGCGACGAGCTCGGGCAGCGGCGGTGCTGGTTCGGGCGGAGAAGGAAGGAGCAGAAGTAGGTGCAGGGACGAAGCAAACCAGACGCACGGGCAGCAGCAATGAGGAAGGAGAAGAGGATGGTCGGGGTGGCGGCTGGCGGTCGGCGCGACGCGCGGCGTCGGGCGGAGGCGGAGGACGGTCGGGGCAGGGACCAAGAGAGAGAGAACAGAGGAAGAGAGGGGAGGGGGCGAACTGGTGGCGCCGGAGCAGCTGCCGTGAGACGTGGCGGCGCGGCGACGACGCGAGGAGGGAGGCGGCGCTGGGGCTGCTTGGGCGGCGGTGGGCGGAGCTGGACGGGCAGCCGAGCAGGGACCAAGCAGAAGCAGACCAGTCGGGTCGGGAGGAAGAAGAAGGAGAAGAGAGAGGAGAGAGAAGAAGAAGGGAGAAAAGAAAGAAAAGAAGGAGAGAGAGGACAGACGGGACAGCAGGGGGGAAACGTGCGCGCGCGGGGGAGGGGGGGAATTAAATATAAAAAATTATACTCATTCAAATATTAAACGCAAACCGAGGGTCCAAATTCAAAACCGAAAATGGTTTACCGGTCCAAAATAGGCCTCGCACATAAAAAGGGAGAAAGGCCAAATTAACTAAACTAAATTTTACCGAGGGAGGTCTACTAGTCCAAATTCGCACCTGGTCGAATACTCCAATTTTTTCATTATTCCTGACAATCTCGATACTGGCTACATTAATGTCGACACCGTCCAATTTATTTCGTCCTGAAATTCCCAAAAATCGACTGCCAAGTTCGGGGTCTAAATAACGACAAAAATTCGATCGAGTGCGATTCTAGCGAAATCTCTAATTTAAAATAATAACCGAGAGTGATCAGTTCTCGGGCGAGATTTTACTTTAAGCACACTGACAAATTACGCGTTTTATAAATCCCAAAAATGGGTCGAAATTCGGAATGTCATAGCACACATATGTTCTCTTATTTTATAATGGCTTGTGGGCCCATGTCCGAGTCAAAAGGATTGACTCGTGTAAGACAAAAGTGAAAGACTTGTGGGTCCCTCCAGGACCTATGTTAGCCGCACAAGTTAGGAGAGAAAACGCGTTTACTTGGGCCTCAAGCTGTTGTCTCTTCCTCATAGTGTAGCCGCCTGTGAGCTTTAGGAGTTTTATCCGAGAGACAACACAGTGGGTCTTTCCTTCGTGCTTCAGCTTCCTAGCTTGCGCCGCACAGTAGCTCTCCATCCTTTGGACACCGCGCAAAGG
Organism: Syzygium jambos; assembly: GCA_031216235.1. Classification (NCBI taxonomy): domain Eukaryota; kingdom Viridiplantae; phylum Streptophyta; class Magnoliopsida; order Myrtales; family Myrtaceae; genus Syzygium; species Syzygium jambos. Next base: position 10,330,384 of record CM062227.1, read on the forward strand.
AATGCTGAAGTCGAGGAGGAAAATTTCGCATGGGCGAATAAGAAAGCTCTAAACACGTGGATTTGTGTTGTAAGTCTTTATTTTATTCATATAAGTTATTTATTTGTAAACACTTGAAATTTGAGTTTAATAGAGATGCGGGAAACACTCGAGCGCATAAGTGAGTTATTATAAAGTTGGATTCTCTTATTATTAGTGCATTATTTACTAGCAGCTCTCTTCATAAATGTAAGTACCGATATGTTGGACCGAACCCCGTAAATATTTCGTTCCTCGTTATTTCTCTAGTGATTTTCTAATTGACTTAATTTGCAAAATTCAGGTTAGCTCCGCGTTACTTAAAATTCATGGACCAAGTAACATGGAAATCAAAATTTGAATAGGTGTTACATACACAAAATTCATGCAAAAGTTCTAATATTCCAGGCACAAAAAATCGGAGCTAAGTTTAGGGATGGTTAATTTTGAGAAGCATTAGTAAATTTCCAATGTCGCTAGTAAGTAAATTTGACTAGCAACTTGTTTGGTCCGATCAATTATTAATAACTTACCAACAAAATAATAATTTTATCATTCTCAAATCTAGTATCCACTACTAGCTAGATTATCAAGTACTTTTAAATTTGACTGCTGGACCTGTCAACTAGTGAGTAATGAGATAATGATTTCACCACACTCACATCTAGTAATAGATTACCAAATGTTTTAAAACTTTGCAGGTGTGCCCCTCAATTAAGGGCCGCTATTTCCACTCCAAATTTTGCTTTGACACTCCCTTTTACAGTGTATAGACTCTGCTGTCCCTCTTTTGATTTGATTGCTTCCTTTTCTTTGCTTGCTGGTCTCCCGTTCTTCCGTCTTTATTCTTGTTCCTTCCGACTCATGGTGACAGGCCATTTGACCACGTTCCTCGTCTTCTTACTTGTTTTCAATCTTCATATATCCTTTTCTTTCCTAGCTGTCCCTCTTCTATGAAAAGGAAGAGTTGACCTCTCTCTTCTCCAAAGAAGAGCCGAACGACATGCATTCGAATTTGGAAAATGACCGGTCTTTAGCCGATGCTTGCTGCAAGGCTGTGGAGGGGATAACGAGAGTCCATGCTGTTGTAATTATGGCTAATTAATGGTTTAACAAAAGTGAGCAAAATAGAACCTGTGTCGCCTCGGAAACTGTCCTTTCAAATTGTACTGCAGCAACTTTAATTGTCTTTAAATGACATGTTTCTTCGGTTCACATCCTTTCAGTTTTCTTTTAATAGTCTTTAAATGACATGTCTCTTCAACTTACGACCTCGTGTTTTCTACAACAATTTTCTTTGTAGACATGTCTGTTCATGTCCTTTTCATTCATAACTCTTCTGTTAATGTCTTTTCATTTTTTAACTTTATAAATTGAAATTTATTGAGAAAACCTTTTAATATATTTTAAAGTTGACAAAACCATTTATTTTTTTTTGGTAAAGGTAAATGTTTGTATAACTTTTCAAGTCACCAAGTACAACCTAAGCACGGACCTAAACCTGACCATATTAGGACACAAAAGATGTCCCGACAAGGTCAAGAAGGTCCAGCAGGAACTAAGTACAAAACAGGCCAGGGCCCCAGCTAGAACGAGAACAAGTAGACTCGACTAGAACAAGAATAAAAACCAACCAGCAAAAGACACAAAACAAGTGGACAAGAAAGTACAGATGTGAAAACTGGATCAGCAGCAAGATACGCCCAAGCTTTGCAGTCAATTCATGGCACCGGAGCAACATCAGGACAGCAAAGAAGGAGACCCAAGGTACCGAAACCAACGGGAGCAGCAACATACAGCAAAAACCTTCAGACGAACCGGAGGAGCTGGACGGCGAAGATAGGGATCCTGTCACCGAGCCTAGCCGGAGCAGCAGACAAAACCATTTATCATCTATCTTGAATCTGATAATTGCATAGAAGTGTCTTTTTACAGAAACTACTCATGAAGAGAAGTTTATCTAGATTCAGTCTATTGCTGTTTGAATATCGTGGCCATGAAGAAAAGTCTATATTAATCTTGATGTGATTTAAACTCTATTTACTGTTGTTCATATATCGCGACTGAAGATAATTACTTCTTGGATATTCTTTGAAAAATTAAAATTTCCTGATTTTCGAAATCTTCTTTTGTAAAAACTCAATCTTTTCATTTTTGGAAAGATCTTATTGCCTCAACTTTGTGTTTTCCTTCTTAAACTCGAATATTTCCTTAAGAGTAGATTTATATTCCAAAAGTAACTCATCAATATAATTTGACACTTCATTAGGAATCCTAGGACGATTTAACTCGATTTCTTTCTTTGAATCAAAATCTGCCATTAAGCAAATGTGTGCATACTCTTCCTCATCACTTTCTTCACAATTAGTATCACTCCAAGTTTCTATCTTTAGGGCCTTCTTTTTCTTTTCAAATTTTCCTTTGTTCTTCGGAAGTGGACAATTTGGCTTGATGTGCCATCGTTTCCTGCATTCAAAGCTTATTACATCCTTACCCTCTTCTTTATCGGTGAAGGACCTTTTTTATTCAAATTGCTTGGATTGTTTCCTTCCTTTGAAATTTCTTCCTCCTTTTGGCAATTCTTCTGAATTTCTTTACCATTAGTGCCAGCTCTTCATCATTTTTATCTTCCTTAGAATCTATTTCACATGAACTATGAATGTTAGATTTTAAAGCAATTGGCTTTTTACCTTTGGGATCTTCCTCATCATTTATGTTTTTGGTCTCGTATGACATGAGAGTCTCAATGAGTTCATCAACAGCAAGAGGCATGATCCTTTGTGTTTCTCAAATGGAGGTTTTAATGATGTAATATTCCTTTAAAAGTCCTCGTAGAGCCTTGTTCACTTTCTCCTCAAATGAGATGGGCTTCCCTTGATATGCAAGTCCATTGATGATATCAGTAAATCTTTTGAACATGTTTGCAATTGATTCATCCGGTTTCATCTTAAAAGATTTATATTTGTCAAGGAGAATGTTTGTCTTTATATCCTTGACTCTGACTTGTAGCTTGTCCCAAATCTTTTTTTCTTTTTAACATGAAGAAACACAATTATATTCAGCAGGAGATAATGCAAGGTAAAGAGAGTAAAGAACTTTAGCATCTAATGCTTCTCTTTCAGCCAACTCCTTTGGAGTAATTATGGGTGTTGGAGTTGTTTTCTCACTTGTTTCTCCTGTCCTTGAGGATGCAGGTATGCGAGTAGTTATGCGTGTGGCATTCACTCCATTTTGCACCACGTGCCACATAAAGGATCTGTAGATTTGATGAAGGCTTTCATTTTGTTCTTCTAGACATCTTAGTTTTTCGCATCGAAGTAGGGAGGTCTAGTATTGCTCTGTCCTTCAATAATACCTGGTCCAAGAGTGCTAGCCATTATAAATCAATAGCTCAAAGGTAGAAACTTCAAAAATAACGAGCACTGGGCTTTAATATCAATTGATGTTAGCTAACAATATCACCTAGAGAGGTGGATAGGTGATTTCAAGAACTTGGCAAATTAATGCAGAAAAAACGCATCAAGTTTGATACAAGCATGATGGGTGTGTTTATTTGAAGGAACGTGTTTTTGTCACGCCCCATACCCCACGAAGGCTGAACATCCGCGCTTAGGTCGACTTGACGTGCGACGCTCCCAGGATATTGCGTCACCGACCCGAAAACCCAAATCAGAGAGAGAGCACGCCACATGCGGAAACAACGTATATATATATATATATATATATATATATATATATATATATATATACACACACACACACCCAGACATAACATCAAACTTAACCACGAGCAGCAATAGACATCAGCTTACTACCTGCAGATAATACTAGCACATATACACTCTTTAAAAACTTATACACACTATTTATTTACAACAAAAGAATACACCAAAGGGCCACGAAGCAAAAAGGGATCGGTGGCCTAGGTATCAGCTAACTATCTGGGAGAGGGTTACATTCCAAAAAGAGGGTTAGTTTTGACTCCTAACACGGGAATCTACTCTAAGGCTCCTGGCCTGGATCAGATGGTGCTGCAGATTCCTTAGAAGAATCTTCCTCCGATCCCATCTCCTCATCCGATCCAACTTCTGCCACTTCTCCGTCTGCCTCAGCATTCTCACCTATTACCTCCATATTTATCTCTTCGTCTTCCTCCGGGTTAGCATCGACGGCTATCACTTGCTGTTCTCCTTGCTCCTCGTCCATGGCTATCGGTCCATCCACGGTATCGCCTACGCTGCTCACACTAAGGGAGGCTGGAGGATCAGAGATTTCACCACTCACCATTTGGGGAATCATAACGCCATTTACATCTAGCGGAACATCAAAAGTCCTGAGCGGAGGTCCAATTACGCCATCAGCTCCCCTATAACACCAGGCTACGTACTCCTGAGTGTTGCTGTAAGCCTCTCCCACATTCACATGCACAACAGAGAGATATCTAACGTATGCTGACCCGTCTCCACAGGGATGCACACTAACATCTCGCTGAATCCGCTGCGGAAATCCAAAAAGAGGGGCTCTCCTCGGCATTCTATGGACGGGGGTCTGAAAATCGGTTTTACCACAACCGTGAGATAAACTCAGCAAGTAAAATTCCTATCCCTAAACTAGGCTAACGTGCACCTCTAGAGATAATAAAAAGGGCATAAATCATTGAACCAGTAAATAATTCATATTAACATAATTCGGCCCTCAGCCCTAATTTCACTTTTCCAGCCCTGCAGGTTAGGCTTTCAGTATCAATATAATCCATAAACAAGATATCGACCCGAAGGCCATGACGCAGAGGTCATCAATAGTTTAAATCGACCCGAAGGCCATGACGCAGAGGTCATCAACAGTTTAAATCGACCCGAAGGCCATGACGCAGAGGTCATCAACAGTTTAAATCGACCCGAAGGCCATGACCCCATGGTCATAAATCATTCGACCCGAAGGCCCGACCAAAGGCCCACAATTGTATAAAACGACCCGAAGGCCATGACCCAATGGTCATCACAATTAAATCGACCCGAAGGCCATGACCCAATGGTCATCACATATAAATCGACCCGAAGGCCATGACCCAATGGTCATATTTTAATCCCAAATCATATCAAAACCAACGTGGAAATTCATGCCAATGGGATTCACATTAATCGCCATATCACAATGTGTCAAGCACGTTGGACTATAAATTTTCGCTCAATCAACGTACTATCGGCAATTAATCCATAACTCAATATTTCTGTATTCCAGTCCATTTGAGACTCAACATGCCTAATTAGTCTCAATCATTAAACCCATAGACATGGCATTATTCCACAATGCCTCAACAAGTCCCAATTGGCCTCTAACAAGTATAATTTCAAGCCAATACTCATTAATTCCTTTAATGGCCACATTAGACAATTAAACCCAAATTCGGTTCTATGAGGGACCATGCCAAAACAGCCACTAATTTTGCTCCAAATCACCATTAAACCATCACAAATAATCTCAATTAGGTCCCCTAATCATTCCATGCATAACTAAGCACAATTAGGCCCTAATCTAGCCTAATTACCTCCATTAACCCTTAATTGCACAATTAAGACTAATTCAAGGATTAGGTGTTTTACTCGCCTATTAACGACGCGAGGCGACGGAAGCGAGCGGCCGATCACCGACAAGCGGTGCAATCGACGGCGGCGCTCCAAATGCAAGCCGGCGGACACGGCGGCTCCGGCGAGCTCACGGCCACCTCTCGGCCAAAACAGGGGATGCGCCGATGGAGGATGGCTGAGGATGAAGGAGAGAGAGAGGGTGAGGGTGAGGTCGGTCGGAGGGGTGGCGCACGGCGGCGCGGCCTGGTGGGACGAGCCCGGCGACGGCGACGGCGTCCTCTACATGCCAGCTGGAACAGCAGCTACGGGCGACGGATCAAGGGGAAATTTGGTCGACGGGGCTAGGACGGCACCAGGAGGCGACACTCGGCGGCTCAGCACCAGCAGCTCCGACGACCAGCCACTTCCGGCATGAACAGCAGCTCCGGCGACAATGGAACGGCGAAGGGGAAGCGACCGAGAGAGAATCGGGAGGAGAGAGAGACAGACGCGGGGAGAGAGAGTGAGCTGAGGAGAGAGAGAGGGTCAAAGGTGGTCAATATATTTCATGGTGGAGTCCACTTGTCACAATCCTAGCCCATATGACCAAAATACCCTTCATCCAAGGGCTAAAAATGCTTCCAAACCAATAATTCAAGGGCAAAATGGTCAATTGCCCCTAACCATGGTTAATCCATCCTAGTTAACCTTAACCAACCTTGATTAAATCCCAAAATTGCCCCCAAAATTCGGAATAATAAAAAATGGCCTAGGGGCATTTCTGTCATTTTTCCGTCCCGAACCGAAATTCCAATTTTCGCTCATACCGGTCCTAAATATTCATGGGAGACCTAATCCAGAGTCGGAATCGCGAAATTCACTTTCTAAGCCCTCGAAAATCGTCTGCGAAGTTTCCGGGAATAAAATAATATTATTTTCCAATTTTTGTCGAAATTCCACTTTTTGTCCAAAATCATTCCAGATGAGCGTGGCTACCCCAAAATGACCTTGGCCGCGAAAAATAACTTCAAACGGCCCCCGAATTCGGCCTCGGTGTTCACAGGGGCAAAATTGTCCTTTTTCTCAAATTCTATCAAAACTTCAGTTTTCAACCGCATTCAATCCAACCATAAATGGCTACTTCAAAATGACGTCCGTCTTGCAAAATAGTCGTAATTATCCTTGAAATTTTTGATATCAAGTCCGGGTCCAATATTGCGATCTAATTTACTCGATTTGTCGTTTTAGGGTCTCTCACTAACAGGCGGCTGTTTAGGCGTTACGCGTATCGACCTAAGATTGTCCGAATCGTGAGGGTCTCAATATCGAGAGAACGAGAGGAATTATCACTAGCACCTAAGGTCACGATCGTTTGGATTAAATTCGGGTTTCCTTTGTCAGGCGCACTTTCGGTCATGCGAAATCACTCGCGATCCGATCGGGCATTACTGACAATATCAACCTGTCATTTTCCTAAGATCGGCCTATATTGGTTCAAAATATTTCCTCAACGTTCGTTGAAATCGGCGCCCCATCACGATCGGGTTCTCGGTCCACGTACCTGATCCTATTTAGCCTTTCCCATTTGGTTAGTATCCCGCGATTGATCAACTCCGGGCGAGACTTACTAAAATTACGCGAGAATCAATATACACTTTATTGGTCCCGATAACGGGTCAAAATTCAGGATGTTACAGTTTTCCAGGAATTTTTTTTTCGGACTTTCGCCCATTTGGTTCGCCGAAACTGATAAGTCAATCGAAAACAATTTCTGATCAAGAAAAACATTCATGTATAAAATTAGAAAAATGAATTTCCTAATCTAAGAAGGTAAAAACATTTTCTGGAATGCACATCTTGAATTTGTTAATATTTTATTCTTTTCTTTTCTTTTCTTTTCTTTTTCTTTTTTTATTCTTATAAAATATTTTTTTAAAAATCGATTTTTTAATTTTTTAAATTTTTTAAAAATTGAGTATTTTAATCTTTGCTTTTTTCTTTATTTTTATTTTCTTTTTTATTTAAAAATTCGTTTTTTTTCACCCAAGATGAAGTCATGAGATTGAAATCATTTTCCAATGAAATCCAAACATCAGAAAACAATTTCTATCACATATCACCAAACAAAGAAAAGCTAACTGTATTCCTAGAAAATGCTTTTCGGGAAATCATCTTTCTTTAGCATTGAGTTTTCTGCGAAACAAACACACTCTAAGTAAGACAGAGAGTTGATATAAGCACAAACTGGTTATATCAAGCAATGTCGTGTAGTGCTACTATCAAGCAATAAATGAAATTGAGTAGAGAAATAGAGACTAATGCACGCAAAGCTTATAGTAGTTCGACTTGGTGCAAGCCTACATCCACTCTCCTAGACTGAAAGCTTATTGACTGGATTCCATTAGAAATCTTTTTGAAGTCACAGTAATAAGTGCTACTTATATTCAAGCACTTAGCAACTAGAGCTTATATACAAGTAGATAGATCTTATTATCTCACATCTAAGTACAAACTATAACATTGCCAACACTTTTCAAAAGATTACTATATAAAGCTCTCATAAGACAATTAAAAAGCAAATAAACTCTCTTGAAATTTGGAATTATGAATTCTTGATCTCTCTTCTCTTCGACGTCTTGGTTTTCATCGATACTCCTGAGCATCTAAACTTCCCGTTAGAAAATTTTCAAGATGATCAATCTCCATCCTAGCCATTGGACAATTATTGAGAAGATTAGGGTAGCCGTTGAAGTTAATTAATCATATTCCAGTAGATTTGATCGCCCATATAATCAAATCTTTTTTCCCAAAAATAGAGTGCTTCGGCTATGGAAAGTATCTTGCCTTTGGGATGATTTAGCAATCAATCAAGATATCTCACATGGTTGAATATTTCACGAAGATAATCTTTAAAATTGATAGAGAATCATACTCATCTAAGATAGGAATCTATACCAGATCACAAACTGTTAAGGAATGAGCTAAAATATCTGAAAATAATAATCTTGAAGATCGTGACAAGATACATGTTGCAGGTAGTGTAGGTACTCTGCTTATACCCATAATCACTAATTATATCCAGGTATCCCATTGTTTTATGATATTAAACTTTCATAGGCTTTTGCTTATATCCAGCTTTTGCAGTACTCTGCTAATATCCACTTAGCATGCTAATGATATTCACATAGTATGCTACTGATATTCATGCAGTACACTGCTTGTATTCACGTAGCACGCTGCTTATATCCACCTCTTTTACAACTAGCTACTTGGTTATATTCACTCGATCTTCTCAAGACCATTTGACAATGATGGTGATGTAGATCCTGTAAACTTAAAACCCTAATATTTCCAAGTCCATATGAACTTCCGAGAGGTTCTTCTGGTCATTTAGAATTTTTCCATTGATCATATCAAAGATCATTTTAAAGCGGATATTATCCGTAACATCAATAACTTTTGCATTTATCAAGATTGATATAAACTATGAATAGTTTTGTCAACTTCAAAATACATTAGGCAATTTTCTCAACACCTCGCTCTAAGCTAGAGTGGAAGGTGTGGGATTCGTAAAACGCTGCCAACTATTCTAAAAGCTTAAGCTATTAAATGAAAGTGTGGTTTTTTAAGCTTTTAGAACAATTGGAAATGATCCCATGAAATCTTACATAATATCAGAGTAGGAGGTCTTGAATTCAAAGCTTTCCGAGCTCTTATTTGCCTCCTCAATTGCATATTTCCATACTCTAGGCTTAGACCAAAGTCCAACTTACGCTTATAGGGAAATGTTTAAATATTTAAATATTAAACCATGATTTTATCTAATAGTTGATCCATTAAATTGGATTCCTGCTAAAGTTAGATCGATTCCTCATGATGCACATAGTGTACGTTGTTGACGTGATTTTTTTATTTCTTAATCAGGCGAAGTGAGTTGTTTTACCTGCAACAAGACAGTGATTTCGACTAAGATGGCTTTGAGATTCGCAAATAAGTGCGATTTAATCAACAGTCAATTTCTTTTCTTGGATTTAAATAAAAATCACCCATTTCATCAAAGAAATATTGCTTGTGCGAGTCGTGCGGGACTTGCCCCCGGGCGTTAAACCATTGCAATAGTGGCAGTTTACATATTTCCAAATACTCACCATCGTTGTCATCCGTATGCTCCCTTCGAGGCTCAAACAATGGATTACCATAATTGAATGCACCATTTTGACTACCATCACTTGGAAAATGGATTAACACATGTTGAAACATTTTGACTACATGGCTCGTTAGACTAATGGATGCTATCCCACAAACACGGCCTTTTCTCGGCATTGAAAAAGGACTGTGTTTCAGTCTTCAGATGTCATTAATCTATCTCTCAGACCTCAGTGATCAACAGGATCCATAAAGTGGCAATTGATGACCATATTTTTGCAACAACTCATCTTCTCGGACTAATAATATACATTAATTTTTTATGAATTAGACAAATTACTTATCATGTCAATATACATCTTCGCATACTCCTTTGCATCCTCGCTCGTGACGTGCCCACCAGTGAGATCAAATGTACATCCAAGCGTGCTACCCAAGCGCCTCGTGACACGAGACATGGCCAGGGCCGAGTAGACTACCAAAGTTTATTAGGCTGTCGAGGACGTCATGGGATAGCTCCAAAACTCGAACGAACACAAGTGGCTACGCTTTTCCTTGAACACCGTTGTGAGGGATTGCATTGAACGAGACTTTATAAGCGTCGAAATGATCCATCTTCATCCACATGTTTCACTAGGCGTGCCAAAAAATAAAGTTGATGAAGTAGATGTGCAGGCGCACCAAAAGAGAAGTTGGTGGACATTGACGTGCGCCGAGAGAATCCGACTTCAGATGTTTGGAGAGCAGTTGAGATCGCCCCGTGGATCCACACTCGTGTGTAAAGTGCATGAGACTTGGATGGAGTGACAAGTGTATGATTTTAAGTCGCAATGGAAAGTAAAGTGAATTGGAATTGAGATTACACAAAAATGAAGTACATTGAAGCAAAATGCATGACTGGAATTGAAATTACATTAAAGATAACAAGTCTCTCTTAATTCCTGTCGATCACTTTTGCAATTTACGTTTCCGCGGTGCACTTTATTTTTCCTCTGTCGTTAGTTCAACCTTGGATCTTTTCCGGGACGCGGATCGTCTGATGACTACAAGGACAACGATGGATGCTCAACCGACGACCAACAGTATAATCTTGTGCGAACAACACCATGTTGCGGCGATAGGCAAATATTTCTACATAACTCACACTCTTTAGTCAAGCATAGCAACATCTTGATAAGACAAACCAGAACATTCATTTATCAGAGAAATCACATCCACCGCGCACTTTCATCATGATGAAACAACATAAATTTATCAAGTGCTAATCAATTCCCTAGACAACACCTTTCGCATTTTCTCTTTTCCGAGTGATGTTTGCATATTCAACTTTTTGACAGGTTCGATGCCTAATCTTTTGGTCGAAGGATGACACCTTTGACGAGGAGTCCGAACTTCCAATGAGTACCGAATTCGGAGAAGGAAAAGATTATCTCGCCAACATTCTTCAGATTCGTCATGAATGTACCGACGAGGATGTCTATCCATTCACCCTTCTCCGCTTCTCGTCCAAATTCTCGATGCGTCCCTGTGAGGTTCCATCCGGTAGAGTGAGGTTTAGGTTCACCGGAGCATGCCACCCGCTGCTATTTCCGCTGATTTTCGCCACGAATGAGACCTCATATGTAGTCTTCGGAGAGAGCATGATCGTCTTAAACTTGCCCCAAATATTTAGCCAGCTTACTTTCAACAGCTTTGCCACGGCTATGTCTACTTCGCCGCTAAAACTGAAAGTCCAAATTTGAAACAATTTGCTTGTTAGTGATGAAACCTGTAGATAATTTTTCTTTTCTTTGATTTCTCAGAAAAAGTCGTAGATAAAATTTGTCATAATGGATGGAGCGCAAACAGAATTTGATTACGCCGGCCCAATTTGGTTTATTACTATGTTCTATAAGTGGTAATGTTTTCTTCGAGTTCTATCGATGTAAATCAAGTCTATCTGAGACTTTCAAAGACAAAGTTAATACTGCTATTTACATTTAGCTAAACAAAATTATTCATTGATTATTCATTGATTATTCATATTATGGGATAAATACACCATAAATATCATAACTTTTATACGATGCGCACTTGAGCACGTGACTTCCAAAAGACCTTAATTTGAGTGCCATAACTTTTAATTGATCAATTAAGTGTTATACCTTTTTAAAAACATTTACCCAATTGCCGACAATTTGATATAGCATAGCATTTGTGATAAACGTTTTAAAAAAAATTATGATTTTCAAGTGATCGATTAAAATATTAGATGACAGTTAAATGATTTGAAAAAAAAAAGTCATAGCATACAAGTGAGCGCCATAATAAGCTATGGCACTCAAGTGGTCAAAAGAATATTGATGACACTCAAATGAGTGTCGTACGAAAGTTATGACACTTATAGTGTACTCTTCCCTCCATATTACATTTCTTGTTTTTGGCCAAAACGTCTATATCGATTGAAAACTTTAAAACAAGTCAATAAATTCCAAGTAAATCAAGCGGCGAAGAATACCTTTACGAATGAAACTATGAAGAGATATCAATCATCGTTTTCTTCTCTTACTGATATTGATAGACAAACACGCATTTCAAGAAATAGTGAGTCTCACGGTGGATACAACTAGAACAAACAAGTACCAACAGGATTTCTACCATGTAAATGATTCTGTGCACACAATTGAGGAGTGAGCACAGTTACCCTTTTTCCTTCTGGTCGATCCAATCCTAGTACTGCCGATCATCGATCCAAGTGATGGATAAATCTTTAGCAAGCAACAAGAAGCAATTCTTTCGAGATCTTGGTCGACCCGGAACTTCTACAGTTTTAAACCAAAAGTGAATGGAAAATTCATTTCACAGATTCAAATTTGCTACACGTTTGCTATGTCTAAATTTTTAAAATTACAAAAGGGACAGTTTCTATAATATTTCTTTTTCCCGATAAAACAAATCAATCATAGAGTTGAATTACCAGTTTATTAGGATTCATGAAGTAGATCCGATGGCACAACTCTTCGATGCTGATAGAGGAATCCGCGTTCATCGCTTTTCTAGCAAAAGCTATGGCGAGGAGAGTAGGCCTTCTCTCTCTTCTTTTCTCGTCTTGCGTGGCTTCTGCATCGGGGCTCATTAAAGCTGTCAGTTGCTCTGATTCTTGCATATCTTCTTCCCTTTGTTTTCTCTTCCATTTTCTCCACCATCGAGTTTCTTGCAGCAGATTACACCTGTTTCAATTCAAGAAGAAGTCTCAACACTCACAATTTCGTGAGGAAGGATGGGAAGAGAAAGGGTGCTTGTCGAAAATAGACTTTGCGGTCTTTCTTTATGGGTAGTTGACTTTTCAGTCTTAAAAAATAACCACAGGGTATTCATTTTATTTTAATTTGCGCATGCACACTAAATGAGTTAGGTAAAATCCTGCTGCCGGTTTTTTCAATCAACAAAAACCATGATCTAATGAATTGAAAGGCCAAATCGATCCAATAAGTCTGATTCTTTTCCCTAATAATATTCAATAGCTTCTCTAAGCTCTTAATCTTTTATATTTTCTGTGATTGACGGCTTTCATTGTTGGATTTGTTTAACTCTTCATGTGCCACAAGATTACAAACCTATGCCTTGTAGTAATTATACATAGTTAAACTTGGAGTCACTAATTGAGTTTCTCTATAACATGTTTTGTCACATGTTTAGGCCCTCGTTTGAGGCCGACGACCTCCACCGGACATCGACGAGGCTCAACAAAGGGAAAAAGGGAAAAAGAAAAAAAAAGAGAAAAAAGTAAGGAAGGAAAAGACAAGAAAAGAAAAAAATAGAAAAATATTAAAATATTATTAAAAATGTCTACATCAATGCTGGACATGCTACGTAGAATGGCCAGCGTCCACATCAGTGATTTCTAGCCAAAATTGGAGGATGGACTCAATTCACAACATATGAAAAGGATTATGACTCAATTGGCACAATTAAAAGGTTTAGGTTTGAATTGGCAAAAGCAATAGGTTTAGGACTTTTTAGACAGTTTTCTCTCAGAGTTCTTGATCATTTGTTGGCTAATATAATACTCAATGAAAATAAATTGAAAAGGAAAATAAATTAAGTAGAGCACATACTTGGAATGACAAATGAGCCGTTTGAGTGGAAAATTGAGAACTTCTACAGAAAAACAACAATTATTAATAAATAATTTTAAAATTTTGGGAAGTTTCTTTGAATAAACCAGCTAATTTCAAATTTTATATTATGGGCCTTATTTAATAATAAAAAAGCAGAGGGTGTACCAAAAACGAAAATAAGGAAATAGACGCAACATAAATACTTTGTTTATTTCAAGAAAAATGAATGATTTAAAAAATATTTTCCTAAAAATGATCACTTGTATCATTGCAATAATTAGTTAATAGAAATTATTATTATCGACAACAATTTAAGTTTAAACATCTTCGTTGATAATGAAAATATTTTTCATTTATTTATTTTTGTAAACGATACAAGCGATCATTTTTAGGAAAAAGTCTTCTAAATCATTCATTTACAAATTGAACCAAAGAAGCTATAAAATCTGTTGAGGCTATAAGCAGAATGATATGAAAATTTTTTCTCTTTAGGGTTAATACCATGAAAAACTCTAAACTGGTACACCTGTGATAAATTTATCCCGAACTACCTGTGACAAATTTACCTTTTGCTAGTTTCCGTTAAATTTTACTGTCAAATTGCTAAGTTTGATGACACGTGGTAGTTGTCAGGTGTACTAATTTGGGGTTTTACCCCTCTGTTTGTCATAAGTTTATGAATTTTTGGTTTTTTGTGATATTAATCCAATTTAACGGAGGATAAATTTGTCACAAATGAACTAGTTTGGGGTTTTTGGTGGTCAAAAAATAAGTTCGGGGTAAATTTATCATAGGGTACCAATTTAGGATTTTTGGTGGTAAAAAAATTAGTTCAGAGTAAAATTATCACAGGTGTACCAGTTTAGGATTTTTGGTGGTTAAAAAAATTAGTTTAGGATAAAATTGTCACAAGTGTGCCAGTTTTAGGTTTTTGGTGGTCAAAAAATTAGTTCAGTGTCAAATTATTACAGGCATACCAGTTTGGGGTTTTTTATGGTATTAACCATTCTCTTTATTTTATATTTCTTTCAATCTAAACAAAGACAAATTCATCTATTGTTTTTTTCTTCTCGACTTATCTTTTAAGTATAGAATTGTACTTATGCTCTTTTATATTTCCAAATAAATCCACTGATCTTATTATGAGTTTATATATTTCCTTTTTAACTTTCATTTTATTTTCTCATAATCCTTTGATCGCAATCAAACCCCAATGCAAATAATCCCTTCATTTTGTTATATTTTTTCCTTTTTACTTTCGGTCTTCTCTGTTTCCAAATCAATTTACAAATCTTTATATGAGTTTATCTTTTTCTTTTCTACTTGTCTTTTTATTTTGTTTGATATGCCTTTAATTGAAATCAAATCGCAAATGTAAACGCCTCCTTCAATTTTTTGATTATATTTTCTGCATTGAAATCAATTTCAGGATAACAAATGAGAACAGTTTGCTATTATAATCAATGAGAGGATATGTGTTGGCCTCCATCGTTTTGATAGTATAGACTTTTAGCAAACACATTCTTTTGTTAAAGGACCTTAATAGTACTTAAACAATCTTTTAGTTTAAAATGTTTGTTAGACGGAAAATTTAATTTTCTCTATAGTGTCGCATGGTCCCATTATAGTGTACATTAAGGCTCCGTTTGTTTCACGAAAAATAACTTCTAGAAAAACATTTTCCAAGTTTTGCGGCGTTCGTTTAACAGAAAATAAATTAGTCATAGAAAACATTTTCCCTTAATGGAAAAAATACCTTCAAAAGTGAAGAAAATATTTTTCACTTTTTGAAAAGAGGAAAAAATTTCCCCCCTCCTTCTTTCATCATTCATTATATTTATATTTATTTTATTTTTTTAAATTCTAATTTTTTTATTTTTAATTATCTTTTTTGTTTTTATATTTTCTTTCTCTTTCTCTTTTCTATCTTCTTCTCCGGCTAGTCGCTGACCATGGTAGCGGCCGGCGATTGTGGCTGGCGACCGGCCACAGGCGAGTTCGAGCCTCGCTGGATCTGGCAAGACAGAGCCTCGCCACAATTCAGCGAGGTCGAGCCTCGCCGATCTGTGGCGAGGCTTGAGCTTGCCTGTGGCCGATCGCTGATTACCAATCGATGTTGTGGCTGGCCGAGGAAGAAGAAGGAGAAGAAAAAAGAAAAAAAGAAAAAGAAAATTATTTTTAAAAAATAAAAATAAAAAATCATAAAAAAGTAGTGCAAGGAGGAAAATATTTTCCAAGACTTTTTTAAATTTCAGCCGAACACCGGAAAATTGTGCCATTTTCCAGGAAAATGGCTTTCTGGAAAATGTTTTCCAGAAAATGTAACGTTCTCCAAAAAATGTAACATTTTCCATGAAACGAATGGAGCCTAAGTGATAATTCTCAAATAGGTATCCGGTTGGGTTTGATATTATTTTTTTGAAATGAAATTGGTTCAGATTAGCTCCATATCTATTCAAAAGCGACCCAAATGAACCCTGCGAGAAAACATAGACTACTATCGAGAAAATTATCCAAAAAGTTTTAAACATACTGCATTTTTACCAATTCACCTAAACCTTTTAATTTTTCCAATTGAGTCATAAATCTTTTCACGTTTTACCAATTGAGTTCATCTGGCCAATTTTGGTTGGAAATTGCTAACTGCTTGCCAACGATCCTAAGTGGCACGACCAGTGCTGACGTAGATAATTTCTAATAATATTTTAGTATTTTAGTAATTTTACTTTTTCTTTTCATTTCCTTTTCTTGCTTTTTTCTTCTTTCTTTTTTATTTGTTTTATTGTTAAGGGCCGGCATGGGGCTGTCGACCACCGGTCGAGACCCAGGGCCCCCCCAACCACTAGGTAAAGGCCTACGAGCCCTTGTTGGCCACAGGTGAGAGCTGCGAGACCCGCCGACCACTGGGTGAGGGTTCTCTCTCGCCTACCAGTGGTCGTCTATGGCTCGCGGCCCTTGCCCAGCTGTGAGCAAGGGACGTGAGCCCTCCCCAGTGACCGGCGAGGGCTTGCAAGCCCTTGTCCAGTGGCAGACGAACCCCTACCGACCCTTAACAATAAATAAAAAAGAAAAGTAAAGTAAAGAAGGAAAAAGAAAAGGAAAATAAAAATTCAAAAAAAATAAAATTATTAAAATATTATTAAAAATTATCTTCATCAGTGTTGGCCATGTCACATAAGATTGGTGTGCAGCCTATGCCACATAGGACCGTTGGTATCCACGTTAAAGATTTTCGACAAAATTGGCTGCATGAACTCAATTGGCAAAAAAAAAACTCAATTGGTAACGTGAAAAGGTTTATAACTGAATTAGCAAAAGTACAATAAGCTTAGGACTTTTTGTAAAATTTTTATTTGAATACTCTCCAGTGTTGATAATTCATTAAGGGCATTCATGAATTTCAAAACTCACAAGTGATTAAATCTTGATTAGCAACTTATTTAGCCTGTAACATGTCAGTAATCTGCCAACACTTTTATGAAACTACCCACAATTATTTGATTGTTGTGGATTACCAACTAATTATATAAATTACGAAAGTACAAAAAAGTTATAACAACCAAAGTACAAAAAAAGTCTTAAACCTATTGTATTTATATCAATTTAATCCTAAACCTTTCAATTGACTCAATTTTGTCATAAATCTTTTCACATTTTATCAATTGAGTTCATCCGGTCAATTTTGCGAAAATCACAATTGTCCTATGTGGCACGGCTAACTCTGGATGGGCTAGCAAGCCCTCGCTGACTGCTAGTAAGGGCACGAGGGCCCTTGTCGAGGGTTGTGACCTTCACTAGTGACTAGCGGCACTCGCTAATGAAAATAAAAGGAAGAAAAAAAGTTGTCTACGTCAGCACTAGCCGTGCTACGTAGGACGACCGGCGTCCACGTCAGCGATTTATGACCAAATTGGCTAGATGGACTCAATTAGCAAAATGTGAAAATTTTTTGAACTAAATTGGTTAAATTGAAAGATTTACAGAATTGGCATCATTGCAATAGAATTAGGACTCTTTTTTTGTTTTGTGTACTTTCCCCCATTTCTGGCTAGCAGCTAAGAACCTTGTTAGTGATTGAAGTGGAAGCTGTCGATGAAAAAAATCAAAAGTAAATCAAAACATGGAGGAGAAAGACCCTCAGATTTTGAAGCATACTATTCCGATTATTTGTGAGAAGAAATCAATCTATATACTCACGCAAGCTTTTTCAGCTCATAAAAGTTCCCAAAAAAAAGACTCACACAGAGGGAGAGAATACCTAATTGCCGCTGCAACTCAGCGATAAAATGCAAAACATGACATTCTGGCTTCCATCTTGTTGGTAGTGTTTTTGAAAGGGTTAAATTAAGGCATATTGGTTTCTAACTAAGGGTGCATTTATTTGAGGGAAAGTGTTTTCTAGGAATCCGTTTTTCGGACTTTCACCCATATGATTCGCCGAAAATGGCGAAAATTCCAAATAAAGACCTAAAGTGCCTTTATTTTTTTAAATAAGGACCTAAAGTGGGCATAATTTCAAATAAAGGCCTTAAGTGGCCAAAACATCTCAAATAAGAGTCCAAAGCTACCAAATAGTCTCAAATAAGGAACTTTGACCGGCCTGTGACTATTCCGTCGTTAGAGAATGGGTATTTTAGTAAAAAAAATTATAAGTATATTTTTATATATTTTTTACTTTCCTTTTCTTTTCCTTTTCCCTTTTTTTCTCTTTTTCCTTCTTATCTCCCCATTCATCACTATGTTGAGCCGGCGACTTCCACCGGCGTCAAGCAAAGGCTGCCCTCACCGTGTCGGGCAATAGTTGCCCAACCCATGTCGGGCGAGGGTTGCCTCACCTGGGTTGGGCAAGCGAGGGGGCAAGGGCAGCCTCCGCCGGCCTCGGCGATGGCCGGCAAAGGGATGAGAGGAAAAAACGGGAAAAGAAAAGGAAAAGTAAAAGAAAAAAAAATAGAAAAAGGAAAAAAGAAAAAAGAAAGAAAAAAATTTAAAAGTAAAAAACAAAAATACCTTTTGGCTGATGAGTTGTGGTCTTTATTTGAGACTAATATTGTAACGTCCTGAAATTCGACTCACCTTCGTGATCAATTAAATTGATATATTTCTTATTTCATTTTAGTAAGTCTCGCCCGGAACTGATCATTCTCGGGATACTGACCAGCAGGGAAAGGCTAACTAGGAAAATGATGCGTGGACCCAAGAACTCGACCGTAAATTGAGTCCGATTTCAAGATACGACAAGGAAATATTTTGTGCCAATGCGGGTCGATCCAAGGAGGTTGACGGGTTCGGTTTGGCCAACGACGCATGATCAAATTGCGGGTGATACCGCACGACCGAGAGTGCGCGTGGCGAACGGCGCCGAACTTATTCCGGACGATCGCGACCCCTGGGACTAGCGATAAATCCTCGTGTTCTCTGGGAAATTGGGATCGTCATAACTTGAGCAGCCCTAGGTCGATACGCGTAACCCTTAAACAACCGTCCGTTAGTGAGAGACGCTAAAATTGCAAATTGAGTGAAAACGATCGTAGAATTGAGTCCGGACTTCGGTGTCGAGTTTCGTAGGCATATGCGACTATTTTTGCAAGGACGACGCTATTTTTATGTGGCCAATCATATTTGGGATCAGTTGGGTCAAAAATTGAAAAATCGACCTGGGACCAGAAAATTATCGTTTTGCCCCTGTACCCCTAAGTTGGAATTCCAAATTTTGAGATGATAAATTGGGATTATATCAGCCTCTATTATTGCTTGGATGTTGGACAAGTGTGCCCCCATGATGCTTTTGGCTAGTTTAACCTCAACCCTTGGATAAGGGGCAAATTGATCATTTTTGGGGAAGTGGTTCAACCACCCCACTAAGCCATTTGATAAGCATTCTAGCCTCTCTCTCTCTCTCCTCCATTTCCTCCTCCCCAAGTCAATCGGCCACCCCTTCTCTCTCCCTCTCCCGCGAGCTCTCTTCCTCCCGACCTCACGCCGCCGCCGTTCGCTGGAGCCGGTGCCACCACCGCCGCCGGGGCCGGTGCCGCCGCCGGTACCGCCTCCGGGGACGCCGCCCCACGCCTCACCACCACCAGCCAGCCGCCCCATTCTCTCTCTCCCTTCTTCCCAGCCGCGTGAGCAGCCCCCTCCGCCCGCAAGTCGCCTCCACACGTGCCGCCGGGAAGGCCGCCCGTCGCCGCCACTGCCCTGCCGCTGTCCAGCCACCCTTGCTGCTTGTTCAACCTTGTTTAAAGCTTAGGATTTCAAGTGAGTACAACCCTAAACCCTAATTAGGCTAATTTACATTTCTAGATGGGTTTTAAGAGTTAATTAAGGTGTTTTAGGGGTTAAATTGTGGAGATTATTAGGGGCTGATATTGTGGCTGATTTCGAGGCTTAGTGTGATGATTTAATTGAGGTTTAGAGGCTTAAAATGGGCTGTGCGATGGCTGGACATATGGGATTGAATCGGTCCAAGTTTGGAGTAAGTTCGGGTTTAATTGCGGATCATAGTGCGCACCTAGTTCGGTCCTCATGGTGGTTGATTCGGGTGAAATTTTGGGGAGTCAAATGGAGTGTTTTGAGGACATTTGTTAGCCTAGGACGATCTATTTGGTGGCTGCCCTTATCGAGATTGAATTGGACAAGGCGCGATCAATTTGAGGCTTAATCGTGTGATTACCGGAAATGTTTAGACGGACTGACTGAGTGGCTGGATTGTCCCTGATTGTGATTGATTTTGTGATGCCATGCTATATGCCTAGTGTGACTAAGGTTGGAGTAGCTTGGCGGGCTTCGAGGGCGCAAATTCCTGTTGATTTAATGTTGTGATTTCACATGCCAAGTTGTGCCATGGCTGGACTGAATGATGTGATTAGTTGGGCTTGTAATTTATTGAATTGAGCATGTTGTGGCGTTGTTTGGAATAGTTAGCCGAGTCGTGTTGATTGCTCATTGTGAAATTCTTGAGTGCCCAAGTGTGAACGTCATGGCCATGAGTGTGCATCTCGAATATTGGCATAACATGTGCATATACGAGTGTTCATGAATGACATGAGCATGTGATCACCTAAAATGCCCTGATGCGTTTTACGTGGGATACAGATAATAATTGGTGTTTGTGAATGAGTGATCACATAAAGCCCTGATGCATTTTACGCGGGGTATTGAACCCGTCCTAAGGCGTGTTACGCGAGACGGTGCTCGAACTACCGGAAGATGACCAAACTTGATGCGTTTTACGCGGGTGTTGTGCCATGAGCCTGATGCGTTTTACGCGGGCTAGAGATCGATCTCAAAGTGATAGACCTGATGCGTTTTACGCTGGTCGGACCTGATGCGTTTAACGCGGGTCGGAGGAGAAATTGATAAACGGCAAGTGTGCAAGAATGCAAGCGTGCGAAATTGCATTGATGAGACGTGGGCACGAGCACGAGCACGAGCATAAGCATGATATGCGTTGTGACTAAGTGATGTATGTATGTGCCTCGGTTGAGTTCCGTGCTATCATTGCAATTATATCGAATGTGTCTAACCTGCAAGGTCAGTTAAGTATTGGATTTGGGCCCGAGGGCCTAAGTCATTTATGGTTTAGACTGTGTGTTGTTTGGTACTCGTCAGGAGGTGCATGTTAACCTAGTTTAGGTTTAGGGAACCTACTCGCTGAGATTTATTCTTACTATTGTTGAAAACCAATTTTTCATACCCCCGGCCTTGAGATGTCGACCGTACCTATTCGTTTTGGGATTCCTTACCGAATAGACCGGGAGGAGTCGGTATACCCCACAGGGAACGAGGATTTTTGAGTTAGATATCTTTCGACAGTCAGAGTTGACACGGGCGAGGAGGTTGATCAGGTTCATCGTTATATAGCATGGTGTATACGGGACCGTGACAAGACCTACGGCCCTTTTTGATCTTTTGAGGTTCCACTTACCGATGCCGGAGACATTGACCCTTAGTGTCCCGATGGGAAACTGGTGAGCCCTGACCGACCGCCGGTGGACGAGGTCGAGCTGATGGATTTGGAGGATGAGGAGCCGGAGCCCATGGAGCAGGACTTGGAGCCGGAGGACGAGGCCGAGCCGATGGATTCCGAGGAGGAGTCAATGGGGGCCGAGTCCGAGCAGAGGATTCCTTAAATTCTGAGATTGAGATGTCTGATACCTCTTTCGAGTCATCGGGATCTGACTCGGACTGGATTCCGTAGGTTTAGTCTTAGTCCTTGATAGTTAGGGCCAGTACCTTTTTGATCGTAGCCCTTCTAGTCTTAATGAACCTAACCGCCCGGGCCACTGACCCCTTTTTGTTAGTAGTGGCCACTGACTCCTTTTTGATTTTTGAGCGCAAGCTGTAAATGGATGTTGTATATGGTTCTCAATATCAATGCAAGTGTTTATTTTGTAACCCTGTTGTTTGCTCTACCCTCGGTCACGTGTTTAGATTGTTCGGATATTGTATTGCTTCCGCGTGTGCTTTATTCTCTGTATTTGGGTTGGGTCGGCGACGCGTCTGTTGACACCTAATTTTTAGCCGATGCGTCATTAAAAATAAAAATTCGAAATTATGGTTTCCGATCGCGACGGAGCCTGTTTTTTGAATAAAAAGTGTCGTTTTTTAATTCTGTCTGTTGGTTTAGTTTTTATAAATGATTTTCTATTCATTTCATACAAAAACCCAAAAAGTCAAATGGTTGACTTTGGCGTTGACTTTTTGGTCAATCCTTTGACCAAAAGTCAACCCCAGGTCAAATTGGGGCTTTTTGCATAAAAAGATTCCTTTCAAGTCCAATTTCACTTTAGAAGTGGAAATTTTAGAAAAATTCAAAGATTTGATCATAAAATCAAGCTCTTAGTGAAAAGTCAACTAGGGTTTGACTTTTGGTCAAACCTTTGACCAAAAAAATTGAAAAATTTAAAAATCAACAAATCATCTTATTTTACTTTCAATTTACCTTTGGCATTAGAAATTTTACAAAAATCGATTTTGAATCAACTTTTTCCCAAATTGCGGAAGTTGATTCAAATCGGCCAAAAATGAAATTACTTCATTTCTAGTCATTTTTTAGATTAGTTTTCTTCACGACATTTGATCTAGAGGTCATTTTATATCCAATTTCTGAACCAATTTTGTGATTCCAAGCCAAACACAAAAACCCCCAATTTTAGCCCTAATCAGTGATTTTGATCGATTCTTCATGATGTGCGCAATTGAGACACGAATGAGACTAATTTCTTATATGAAATCCAAATTCAAAATCAATTTTGAAGGATTCACATGAATTTGGGTCAATTTGATAAATTTAGTGATCCAATGATTATGAAGTCTAAGAGTGATTGGTCTAATTAGTGCAATTCATCTTGACCCACTCTAGACTAATATTCAATTTGATGAATTGGGACTCAATTTGGTTAATTAGACTTCAATTAAACTTGTTAGTCTAGCTCGGTCATGCAATTACCCAAATTCAGAGCTAATTGACTCAAATCGGTTTAATTCAAATTGAACTGATCCGATCAGACTAGTCATTTTCCGGTCGAAAATTTTGATGATCGATAATCCAGTCGGACCAACCAAGATCAGTCACATCCTCTTAAGTGCAAAAATGACAAAAATGCCCTTAATAAAAAATGACAAAAATGCCCTTAATTAAGAAAGACAAAAATGCCCTTCTTCAAGGATTAAGCAAATTAATTAGGGGATTAGCAAATCAATCATGGCCATTCATTTAGAATTGATCATGTCCATCCATAATGCCATGTCATCAATCCTTAGCCTCTAAGGAATATTCTTAATCATTAAGGATGCATTTTGGACCATTTGATCAATCTAAGGGCTAGAATTCAAAGTTGAAGGGGGTATATAGTGTTTTCCCTCCAAAAATCAAAGGGGGGTGTTCATTTTCAGATCTATTTTCTCTCTCTCTCTCTCTCTCTCTCTCTCTCTCTCTCTCTCTCTCCCTCTCACGATCGGCTCTCTCTCTATCGAGCTCCCTCTCGGCCGCCGGCCTTCCGGCTCCTTGCCGGCCGCTTTCCGGTGAGCCGCCGCCCCTCCGACATCCCCCACGGCGGCCTGAGGCTGGTCGCAAGACCAGCAACCCTTGCTGGTGGCCGGAGCTCACTGTTCCGGCCTGATCTCTTCCTCGGCAGCATCACCGGCTTTACCGCCGGTGATTTGTCCAGCCGGTTCAGCCGGCTGAACCGGCTCTCCGGCGGCTTCCTCCGGTGATCCAGACCTTCCGACTACATCCCTCGGCGTCCTCAAGTTGCTGTGGTGGCCGGCCTTTCGTCAAACGGCCACCGGATTACATCTTAAACTTGATTTTTGCTGATTCGTTTATTTGTGTGAAAACGAGTCGATTCTCACATTATCTCTTGTAATCCGTTATCGTAGATTGGCCGAGCTTTCCGAGGTCTCTCCGTGCTATTCCAGATCAGAATACGGAGGCCGGATCGCTCGCTTGAGCGTTGGATCATTGTGAGACAAGGTAAGAACACTTGAACTCAATTCTGTAAATTCGTGTTCAGTGAAACCTGTTGGCTTGAGATGCTGTTTTGAGCTTGCTAACGTCGAAATCTGATGAAATGATAAACTAGAGAGTCGTAGAACTCGTCTTAAGCTTCGATTTGATATATCATATGCCTCGATCGGACTTGATTTGCTATGTCAAAACACTTCTAGAAGTCAGGATCAGAATCTGTAATTTGTTGTTTAAGTCTGTTCTGATGATTCCCTGACTGACGTTGTGCTGTTCGATGAGTTTTATGATTTTCTACAATCATTTTCTGGAAAAACTTCCTTCATGAGAGTTGTAGAACACATCTTGATCTGTTCACTGTAAAATTTTCATAAAATTCTAAGCATGTTAGCCTAGTACGATTTGCAACGTCATATGCATGTGAATCTGGTATCATGCTGATTTCAGTCGACCTTTGTGTGTTCTTCGATTTTCATAAATTCGTGTGTTCGAGATATGAAAAAATTTTCTTCACAAAAGTTCTTCCTGAGATCGAGATCTTTCTATTGACACTAATTTCATCAAAATCAGAGATCATTTGAATTTTCAAAAGGAATTTTCACGATTTGATCAGAATCTGTGTCCAGATCTGATTTTCATTCCTTTGGAGTTCAAAAGATGTTTCTCCGAATTTGATAAAGTTAGAGTCCTTTTTTGCAAAAAATAAAAACTACAAAGTTGTTCATTGGGGTCTCATTATGTCAACTGGAAATTTTGAGGACCTAATTGCAATTTTTGGGGGGTCAATTTGCTTGAAAAGTCTTCTCGGGTTAAAATTCCATTTGCAATTGAGTCCCTCGCGAAAATCGAATTTTATAAAAATTTGGAGGGCATTTTAGAAAAAACTCAAAACATTAAAGTTGTTGCACAGAGGGAATCCTAACGGTACAAAAATTTTCGCGTTGTTTTGAGAAGGTTTGTTATTTTTCCCGCCTTTGTTTTGAAACTCATAACTGAACCGAGTCCAGCCTGTCACTGAAATTTAATTTGATATTTTCGGGAAAATTGGCTAGGATTTAGAAAAAATGGTCTTCATGACTTTTGATCCTCATGTCATAAGATTTCTAATGACACCTGAACCACTTCATTTGAACGTCATTAGGATAGTTAATCATTCTTAAACAGAAGCAATCCGAATTAGGCTTTAATTGAATAAGTGGTCTTTTTTATAAAGCCCACTTCTCATTGTTTGATTGGATTTGAAACAAGGCCCATGGGCTTGAATGCATGCTTATCTATCATCATGCATGTGTTTGTTAGATGAATGTTAGGCCCGGTGCATGTTCGGCGGGTAGCCCATTCATGGTCATTAGAACCCGACTTTAGGGGTTAATTGATATGAGTTGCCGTTTTGTGAATGCAAATGGTAGCTCATTATCATTAACCATTAATCAAACAATGTTAGGTGATTAGATGGGTGATGAATCGAAACGCATGAAAAACAAAGGCCGATCCCGAGGCTCGTGTTTAATTCAATGATTTGTTTGCACCATTGTGTTTTTATATATATGGCATTCGTCATGAATGAATGTTATGGATGTAAACATCGACACCCGAGAGGCGGTCCAAGGAAGAAAAATCCGAAGTTAAAAAAAAGCCAAGGAGATTGACCGATGTTCAATCCGGTCTCAATTTGTACTCATTCGATGATGGTTCCAAACCGATGTCCAATCCGGTTTCAATTTGTACTTAATTCATTCATTCCCGATCATGTCTCGGGTTTTCAATTCGTGTTGTAATAAACACCCGACGAGTTGCGGGTTTTCACTTTTTACTTCTTTCTCGCACTTAGAATTAGCTCGTCTTTTCAATACTTCGAGTGTTTACTTTACTAAATGTCCTTCAAATACAATTGATTGTTTCTTTCTTTTTCTAGACTAAGATAGGATTAGTTTAGAATCTCAAATGAAAATACAAAAACAAGATGCATGATCACCTAGTGGACTAAGACTTTGGCATGAAAATGGTAAAAAACAAATGCATGATGACTTAGATAACAACCATGTTAAGTTTAGCGGTACCGAAAGGGCGTTAATAGAAATATTAACGTAAGCTAGTCCCCGAACCTTTGATCTCTGATTTTCGTAGAAACCGAAACG
Organism: Syzygium jambos; assembly: GCA_031216235.1. Lineage (NCBI taxonomy): Eukaryota > Viridiplantae > Streptophyta > Magnoliopsida > Myrtales > Myrtaceae > Syzygium > Syzygium jambos. The sequence goes on from CM062227.1 coordinate 10,356,815, forward strand.
AAATTCCCACGTTTCGGTTGGGTTTTCTAGCCGACCCCCGACCTAGGCTAGTGGCGACTCCTTAAAAAATAAAAATCAATCCGCTGTCACGCGAGATATGGATTTAGGGAAAATCCACGTTCATGATCAATGGATCATATGGATAAACAAGAGATTTACACTTCAGTAAAATCATTTTTTTAAAGATGCCATATGAAACATCTCATGAACACTTATCTCTAAACCCGCCTCATCCGAGCTCGGCACCCGAGGGGCAGGTCGCGACAGGCTTGGCGACTCCGCTGGGGACTAGGTTACAAACCTAAGTGGATTAAAGCCGTAATAAACCTAATTGGTTGTTATCTCACTTGTCTACATTTTGTAGCATCGACTGCATGTCAAAGTCGCGTGGAAAATGAGGTTAGTCCACTAACCATGTGTTAAATAATTTTATAGGTGGGAGCCATAAGGGGTGGAGTGAATGAAAACCCTTTGTTTTGTAGGTGGTGTTCGGGTGAATGTCGAATGTATGAGATTATATTGAAGTGTTGATTGCTTTAGATTTAAATGTATGTTTACTTGCTTTAGCACGACACAAATGCACCCACATCCCGCGGTCTAAAACCCCGGATCGCTTTAGGGTACCTTTAGGAGGTATTAAGAGTGGAATCCGCATGTGAATCCATGTGGTAATCCATTCTTCAATACCGCTCATCTTGATTAGTAAGAAGTGCACCGGCCGACGTTAGTAGCGGTGGGTAAACTCTTCTTATCTAATTAAGATGGGGACCTTAAACCTTTAGAATCCTACCTTTAGGTGTCAAAACTCACATGTCCTCATGCGATGTGTCAATGTGTTTGCCATTTTCTCTTCATGGTAAGGTTGATTGTATCGTTCTACAATTTCAATTACGCCATTTCAATTCCACGTTATATCCTTTTCTATAATGCGTGGTGATTAATCTCGATGCCCCAAATTAGGATTAGTCAAAATGGATATGTCAGAGATTCGAATCGTCCCCGTTCCAAAAGCTCTCGTGACTATGTGGGAAAGTCTCGAGTCAAAGCATAAAGACTACGTGGAAAAGAGGATTGGATATCTTCCCGCACTCTTATACATCGAGCCTCGGGTCGCCATGATCAAGGCATTGTCTCATTTTTGGAACTCGAAAACATCCACTTTTGTGTTTGGTCGAAATGAGTTGACCCCTACAATTGAGGAGTACGATATTGCCATTGGTAGAGTCGGGTCTTTTGATCTAGTTAGTCCTCCAATAGATATAGATCCAATAACTCTTTTGAGCCAATTCTTAGGAATCGATATTCTCCAAATCAAAGGCGTTCTTAGAGGAAATTCCAATGCACTTTCTTTCACATTCCTAGAACAACATTTTTCTAGCTTGTCAAAAGAATCGGGTAATCAGATTCCTCGAGTTTTTCTCTTAGCCTTCTTTGGTTTTGTGGTTTTCCCATTCACCAAAAAGACCATGGATCCTTTGGTAGTTCACATTGTCAACCAAGTGTGTATGTTCAAAAGATTCTCAAATATGATCTTAGGCGAGACCTTCGTATCACTCAATAGGTTCAAACAAAACAAAAATGGTATCTTTAGAGCCCCAATAGGTTTACTCCAAATTTGGTTGGTCTCTCACCTCAAAGATTTTGGTTTGAGCTTGAAAATCATAGATGTGTCCAAAGATTGTCATCCTATCTCACTTTTCCGAGAAAAGGAAAAAATCTTTCCCTTTTGGTCATTCTCAACTTGGTTTAGTTTTTTCAAGAACCTTGTTCCAAATCAAATCCAATGGCATGTTCATTGGCTTGGAAATCCCGAGGTGCGCCTTAATAACGGATCCGACAACCCAATCCCACTCTTGGGTCTTACGGGGTCTACGTCATATTACCCTTTTAGGGTGATCTGTCAATATCGCGCGCTTCAAAAGATTCCACCATTCCTCAAGCTGGGGTTATATCATTTTGACTATCGCAAAGATGTCATCCAAAAGGACCAAATGACAGACGTGAAGGAAATGGTCAAGTCTATCATTGATATGTGGTACAAATGCCGCCCGGAGCCGATTATCATTACCGATGAGTCGGAATTGGAAGGGGAAATGAAGATACATCATGCATTGCCGGAGTACATACACCGTCGTCTCGAGCCCGAGCTTAAAGTGGATTTCCCTAATGTCCCCGAGAAGTCAACTCAACAGCAAGCTATAGCCGCCAGAGCTTTTAAGGAAAAGAATGAAGCTTTAGCCGAGGTTGAACGTTTGACCCAAGAAAACAAACGAATTCGCCTCACATCTAAGGAAGATTCATTAGGATTTGGGCTATATTCCATGAGGAAGTCTCCTTTCATGTAATTTTCCTTTTATAGATTTGATGTATAGGGTTTCCTTTTTACTCATTTTAGTAATGATGTAATAGGATTCTCTTCTTGTCTTTAGTTTGATCTATAGGGATTGTATTTCACAAGTTTTGTTGTTAATAGTGAAATTTCCCTTTCTGTGTGCTTTCTTTTCCGAGATTCCAATGGAATATAGATGGGGCATCTTGATTAATCATCGCGTGTTACCCCTTTAATTGTATAATTTCTTGTGAAGAAATTATGATAAGAGGTTATTCACGTGATATTGGGATCATGAGAATATTTCTTATCTCTATTTCATCTAAAGAAAATATAAAATTGAAGGGTTTTATATTTTCGTCTCAATTCATTTTCCGTATACTAATTTGATTTCTGTTTTTTACAGAGAAGGTATTAAAATACGGCTGAGACGCGCTTTATTATACGCACCCGTCGCCAAGTAAGGATGGAGAACGAAGACACTCGTACCCGTGTTATTACCATCGAGAATCAAATGGCGCAAATGATGGCGCTCTTAACCGATCTTGCAAATCAAGTAAAGAACTTCACGCCCGTGGCTCCTGCTGCTGCGGCTTCTACTCCTAATGCGCCCACTAATGCGCCGGTGATAGATCCTGTTGACAAAGGACCTGTTGAAGAGGTCCCCGTTAATGCCATTCCTACCGTCATTGATTTGGAAGCTCCACCTAAGGAGTCGCCTGTCGCTCATATGGATGAAGAGAGCGCTAGACGTCTTGCAAAATTGGAGGAACGCCTGTGCATGTTGCAAGGTTACCAACTCCAAGGTTTTGATAAGTTGTCGCCTTTTACAAAGGTGAAAGTTCCTGATTTTTACAAGGAGCCCGAGTTTTCAAGGAAGTACGATGGAACTGGGTGTCCTAAAACCCACTTGAAGTATTATTTGAGCAAGATGGCTCGTTATTCCGATAACACCCCACTTTTGATCAACAATTTTCAAGATAGTTTGGCAGATTCCGCCTTGACTTGGTTCATTGAATTGGATTTGGAGAAAATTTGCACCTGGGAAGATCTTGCAGAAGAATTCCTTCAGCAATATAAGTTTAATACCGAAATTGCTCCAACTCGTGAAGAACTGGTCCGGGTTGACAAAAGGAGAAATGAAACTTTTAGAGCATATGCCCAAAGATGGAGAACTATGGCGTCTCAAGTCAAACCTCCGTTGTCCGAGAAAGAGATCATGCAGCTGTTTCTTCGAGCTTTACCTCGAGAATACTTCGACAAGATGTTTAATAACACTTGCATTAATTTTCCCGCAATGGTTGAATTGGGAGAACGAATTGAAGGTATCATGCGTGAGGGTCGATTGTCCGAGACGACGACTCGCAGATTTACCTTAAAGAAGGATAAAGAGCCAACGGTGGAGGTTGCCTATATTCAAAATCCTAATGCTCAAAAGCCATTAAACGCACCAGTTCAAAGGTCCGTTGTGGAAACAGGGGGTTCTTCCCGGAATTTTGACCGAAAAGGAAAAGCTCCGCAAAGACAATTCACTCCGTTACCAAGACCTATGTCTCAGTTGTTGCCGATGTTGATTGAACAAAGACTCGTAGCAAAAGAAATCCCGAGAGACAACCCACCAAAGTTTGCTGGGTTTGATTTGACAAAATCTTGTGTATATCACATGGGTGAGAAGGGCCATGATGTGAACAATTGTTACACTCTCAAGGTCAAGATTCAGAACCTGTTGGATAAGAAGATCTTGTCGTTTAAAGATGTCACGCCAAATGTTCAACAAAATCCGCTCCCTAATCATACCGAAACCGTTAACGTGATATTTGGAGATGAGAATGAGAAACCTTTCTTGTTCGATGTGACGAAGTTGGAAGAGCTATTGACTATAGCTAGAAATCAACCGAAAGAAGGAAATGTATCCCAGGAGGAGAAAATGTATTGTTTAGCCAAGATGGTTGCTTTAGGCATAATTCAGCCTCTTCAAGGAGAAGAACCCGAAAGGTCCATTGAGACCGCTGTAATTGATTTGTCGTCAGAAAAATTCTCATGTAAGTTCGCAGGTGAAACTTCATGCTCTAAGCCAAAAGATGATGGATACGAACCAGATGTTGATGAACTTTGGAATGACACTTATTCCGATAGTGATTCGGAATGTGAGTGTAAGAATGCCTGTCGAGATCGTGAATTTATGAAGAAGGCTATCGAAAAAGGTGAAATTGTTGATACCCTCGGACAGCCGAGTGGTAAATATGACTTTATAGTCAAATACACGCCACCTTCAAGTTTCTTCGTCGACCCAAGGGATATCGTTCCCGATGGATGGGGAGGCATGGATGATGAAAGCATATCTGCCAATGAAGACAAGAAGTATGTTTCCGACATGGATTCTGATCTTAGTGTTAGTAAGACTCATTGGGATCGCAAATTTGTAACAACCACTCGTGAGCATGATGAAGTGGATGATAATCTAAGGCAACCAAGTAGGAAGTATGACACTTTTGTCAAATGTTTGCCTCCGCCAAGTTTCTTTATTGATTTGAAAGACATTGTTCCGACTGGATGGAGCGATGACGAAGATAATGAAGAAGTTCTTTTCGATGCTGATTCGGAATTCGAATGTCATACCTCCCATTGGGATCGAGAGTTCGTTAGGAAAGCCATTGAAAAGGGCGAAATTATTGACACTCTCGGACAGCCAAGTGGAAAATACGATTTCATGGTAAAATACTCTCCTCCTCCAAGCGCTTTTATCGACCCTAAGACTATTGTCCCGAGCGGATGGGGGTCCGAATTTGAAGATGATGACATGGTAGCCATGATTGATCCTGTTGTGATTGAATTGAATGCAACTTGTGAAATCCAAGCGCACGTTGTGGAACCTGTGGTTATAGATCTAATGGCTGATGGCTTCGGAGATATAAAGATCTCTAATGAAGATATTGAGCATGTTGTGATCGAGTTACCACCAAAGAAAGATGAGAATTTGAAAGCAAGAATACCCCCTGTTTATGATTCCAAGGCAGTTCCATGGAATTATGAGTCAAATGAGATAGATGCTGTTACTCGGTCAGGTCGATGTTTTCCATCTCGTGAAGGTGTCGAGAAAAAGGCTGTAACCGAAAAAGAGGCGGAACAGCTTCTCAAAACTCTCAAAACGAGTGAATCAGAGGTGATCGAGCAGCTAAGAAAAATGCCGGCTCAAATCTCGTTACTTGAACTATTCAAGTCTTCTGAGAAACATAGAAATGCTCTGTTAAAGGTTCTTAATGAAGTACATGTACCCGAAACAATTGGAGAGGTACAGTTGGAAGAGTTTGTAGGTGCTATCCTTCTTAAGGATCAAATTTCTTTTTCCGAAAAGGATTTGCCGCCGGAAGGGCGAGCGCACTCTAAAGCATTATACATCTCTGTTCAACACTTTGATACAAGGATATCAAGAGTACTTATTGATAATGGTTCCGCTCTCAATATCTGTCCGTTGTCGACTTTGCGTCGTCTAGGCGTGGGTATGGATAGTGTTCGTCCTTCTAAGACTCCAGTCAGGGCCTTTGATGGCATGAAAAAGGAGGCTCTTGGAGAAATTGACTTACAACTGATGATTGGTCCAGTTATGTTCGCTTAGAAGTTTCAAGTGCTTGATATCCCAAGCAACTTCAGTTTGTTGTTGGGACGACCTTGGATTCACGCGGCGGGTGTTATACCCTCAAGTTTACATCAGATGATCCGTTTTGTCGTCTGTGGCAAGATTATAACGGTACATTGCGAGAAGGATACCGAAACTTTCAACAATACTGCGATTCCTTATGTGGAGCCAGAAGTAAAAGGAGAATCAAGCTACTACTCATTTGAGTTAGTGTCAGTATCTCATGTGCCCGCGGGCACTGTTATGAGGAAGCCTCACTATTCAAAGGCGGCCCTTATGTCCAGCAAAGTGTTGATCGAGTATGGATTCATCATTGGCAAAGGATTGGGAAGACTGTCCCAAGGCATTCTCACACCCGTTGAGGTGACTAAAAGAAAGAAACGAGAAGGCTTAGGTTACCAAGGCGATCAACAAGATCAAGGTAATCAGAAAGACTCGAGCATCAAAGAAAAGAGTTATCGACGTTTACTCCCTCCTCCGTTGAAAGATTTCTTCTCTGGACCGCCAAAGTTCCTCCAAGATGAAGAAATAGACATTTATGATATCGTCGACTTATTTGAAGAGAGTTCAGTGGGTGCCATTTCCGAGAGCTTCGAAGATGATCCACCTACCAATCCCGCTGTGTAAGGGATGTTTCCATGTTCTACTTTGTTTTCAGTTGTTTTCAATTGTAATCCATTTAATTCTCCCCTGCGAGGGAATTCCATTTGTTCATTTGTTTCGTTCATTTCAAGTGTTGTAATAATTCGGATCACGAGCTTCGGATCCAAAACACTATATAGCATTCATTTTCAATTCAATAAAAACATATGCATGTTTTGTTAATAGACGTGCAAAAGTATACCAAACCAGCCCTATGATGATGCTTTGAGGCCTGGACTTTTGCACGATCTATAGTTTTCAAAATATGTTTTTTGGAACAAGAATGTCCAATGATATGAGGACGAGTTCCCCTTGAAATTTTCGAAAATTTGGAATTCGAAAAGTTGTTTTCATCACATCTTCATGCATTGCATTTCTTATTTTCATATACTAACCATTTTGCTTGTTACATCTCAGGCATGACACTTTGCATAATCATAATAGTCATATGCACGGCTTGGATTCATGTCCGAAAAACTCATATGAATCTGATTATTCTGATCTCGAAAATGAAGAAAATTCCCAGGTTATTAAAAGAGAATGGATCCGACATGAAGAATCCACACCTCCTACGGAAGAACGAACTGTCGTTATAAATTTGGGCGATTCAGAAAATCCCAAAGAAACAAAAATTGGAACAAGTCTCTCTCAAACAGATGCAGATCGACTGATCAAACTATTGAAGGAGTATCAGGATGTTTTTGCTTGGTCCTATGCTGACATGCCGGGTCTGGACCCCAACATTGTAGAGCACACGTTGCCTCTTGATCCTGCCATTCCACCTAAGAAACAGAAGCTTAGGAGGACGAAGCCAGAATTATCCAAGAAGATTGAGAAAGAAGTCATGAAACTGTTAAAAGTGGATTTCATTGAAGTCACTCATTATGCTGACTGGATTGCTAATGTCGTCCCAGTCATGAAGAAGGATGGGCGAGTTCGGGTATGTGTCGATTACCGCAACTTGAACAAAGCAAGTCCCAAGGATGACTTCCCATTACCACATATTGACGTCCTGGTCGACAGCACCGCAGGATTCGAATTATTTTCTTTCATGGATGGTTTCTCTGGCTATAACCAAATCCGAATGAAGGAAGAAGATAAGACTAAAACATCTTTCATCACCCCATGGGGAACATTCTGTTACAAGGTTATGCCCTTCGGCTTGAAGAATGCGGGGGCAACTTACCAAAGAGCCATGGTGACATTATTCCATGACATGATGCATAAGGAGATTGAAGTTTACGTTGATGACATGATCGCTAAATCGCGACAAGGTGAAGACCACATTGAAGTTTTGAAGAAACTTTTTGATCGACTTAGAAAATTCAAGCTAAGACTTAACCCCGCCAAGTGCATTTTTGGGGCAAAGTCTGGGAAGCTCCTTGGATTTATGGTTAGTAACAAGGGCATCGAGATTGATCCCTCGAAGGTGAAGGCCATTTGTGATTTGAAACCTCCTTCTACTGTTAAGGAAGTTCGAAGCTTGTTGGGAAGATTGAATTATGTTGCAAGATTCATTTCCCAGTTATCAGAAACAGCCAAACCATTCTTTAAGCTGTTGAAAAAGAATGCCAAGGTTGAATGGAATGAAGACTGTCAAAAATCCTTTCAGCAATTGAAGCAATATCTTTCACAAGCGCCAGTTTTGGTACCGCCTACTCCGGGTATACCTTTGATTTTGTACCTCACCATTCACGATGAGTCTTTGGGAGCTATGTTAGCGCAGAAGAGACCAGAAGATGGAATGGAACGTGCTATTTACTACCTCAGCAAAAAGTTTACTTCTGGTGAAGCTCGATACCCAGAAGTTGAGAAAACATGTGTAGCCTTAATTTGGGTATTACACAGATTACGGCAATACACTCTTCACCATCGCATTCTACTTGTGAATGAAAACGATCATATCAAGTATCTTTTGGAAAAGCCTGCACTGGTTGGAAGGCTTGCCAAATGGCAAATATTACTCTCTGAGTTTGATATCCAGAGCATGTCTCAGAAGTCCGTCAAAGGTCGAGCCATAGCTGATATGTTGGCTGAAAATCCCTTAAAGTCAAATGACTGGGATGAAATTGATGAAAGAATCTATTTGGTGTCACAAGACAAGTGGGTCATGTATTTTGATGGAGCCGTTAACCTATCCGGTTCAGGTACTGGAGCAGTCCTGATATCCCCAACGGGTCAGCATTATCCAGTAGCCGCAAAGTTGGTATTTCCTTGTACCAATAACATTTCAGAATACGAAGCTTGCATCCTCGGTCTTCAATTAGCCATCGATATGAAGATTAAGAGATTACAAGTTTATGGCGATTCCGCACTTATCATTCTCCAAACAGGAGGTGAATGGCAAACTCGTGATTCGAAACTGATTCCTTATCATGAGTATCTTAAAGATTTAGTGGAAGAATTCGAAGATATCTCATTCGATTATTTGCCAAGATCTCAGAATCAATTTGCTTATGCTTTGGCATCATTATCCTCAATGTTACAAGTAACTGATGGATTGAACGTTGATCCTTTGCAAATTGACGTTTTAAAGGAGCCTGCATATTGCATGGTTATAGAAGAAGAACTTGATGGTCAACCATGGTATTATGACATCATGAATTACCTTCGAGAAGGAAAATTCCCCCAAGGAAGTCAAGCTATGGATCGAAAATACTTGACTAAATTAGCTTCCAAATTCTTTCTTAGTGGAGGTGCTTTGTACAAGAGATCTTTCGATTCGGTCCTGTTGAAGTGCGTAGACACCAAAGAGGCCAATTTATTAATGAAGGAGATACATGAAGGAGAATGTGGTCCTCATATGAATGGCTATCTTCTAGCAAGGAAGATCATGAGGCTAGGTTATTATTGGTTAACCATGGAAGCCGACTGCATTCAACATGTCAGATGTTGTTATCAATGTCAAATTTATGGGAACAAAATCAATGCTCCCCCAAATGAATTACGTCAAATGTCCGAAGCATGGCCTTTCTCAATGTGGGGGATTGACATTATCGGACCAATTAATCCTAAGGCGTCAAATGGACACCGCTTCATTCTAGTGGCTATTGATTACTTCACCAAATGGATCGAAGCCAATTCTTATGCTCACGTCACCGCGAGAAGTGTGGCAAAATTTATTCGTCGAGACATTATTGCTCGATACGGGGTTCCCGAAGCAATTATCACGGATAATGGGTCAAACCTGAATAACAAAGTAGTGGATGAGCTACTCAGTAAGTTTCACATTCGCCACTTGAATTCTTCTCCTTACCGCCCACAAATGAATGGAGCTGTCGAGGCGGCAAACAAGAATATAAAGAAGATTCTGTCTAAGACGGCAGAGAATTACCGAGACTGGCATGATCGGTTACCGTATGCGTTAATGGCTTATCGAACTTCCATTCGCACCTCGACTGGGGCAACACCATTCTCATTGGTATATGGGATGGAAGCAGTTTTACCTGTGGAAGTGGAAATTCCTTCATTAAGGGTACTTTCGCAAATAAAGCTTTCCGAAGCAGAATGGATTCAACAGAAATTTGAACAGCTTAATATGATTGATGAGAAAAGGGTAAAAGCCCTGTGCCATGGACAAAGCTACCAAAAGCGAGTAGCTAAGTCGTTCAATCGTAAAGTTCGACCCAGACATTTTGAGATCAATGATCTGGTTTTGAGGAAGGTCTTACCCATTATTCCAGATCGTGGAAAGTTTACTCCCAACTATGAAGGGCCGTATGTCATCAAGAAAGTGTTGCCTGGTGGAGCATTAATTCTTGTAGAAATGGATGGCCGAGAGTTGCCAAAACCTGTGAACGCAGATGCTGTCAAGAAATATTTTCCCTGAATAAAAGTTTCGAGTTGCTTTGGACTGAATTCAAGTCTCTTTAAGAACATTTGCATCATGCATTTCATGCATACATGGCATTTTTGCATATTTGTTCATTTTGTAGGTACTCAATTGTTCCCCAGGGAAGCTATTCCAAACCTCAAGGAGTCAAACCCGAGGAAGTTGCTACATCAAACCAATCTTCTCCCTAGAATTTAGGAAGTAGATCCTATGTGTGAAAACCCTTTTCTGTCCAAAAGGTTTTTCAAGTTTGAAATAAAAATCCCCAGAGGAGTTTAAAAAAAATCAAATCAAATGTCTTGATTTATCAAAATTCCCCATAGACGGGAGATTTAACCAGATGATCCTTTGAAAAACAAAAAGAGGATTTCTCAAAAGTGCCAATTGAAAATGCCTAGGATGATAAAAGGCAAACCTTTGATCAAACACGTCCCTATACTCATTTTGAGAGAAATTGAGCGAAAAACCCATGTCGTAGGACGTAGGATTCGTTCACATTGAATACATGGATTGAAATGATAAAAGGCATTTCATTTCTCTATCCTAAACACTCATGTCATCCTTTGCTAGCCACTTTGAGCCAAATAAGGAGAATTCTTAAAATACCCCTGTCAAGAACCACCCCACATTGGGGCAAAATAAGAAGTTATGGTTGATCATTTTTGGAGCAAAAAGATTAAGAAAGATTTTATTGCTTTCACTTGCATCAACTTTCTTGTGATAGTTTCAGATGGATCTTTATGGAAGCTCGAAGCATCCCAAAGTGAAGAAGAGCATTCTTTTCCTCTACCCCAAACACAATTATCCTTTGCTTAGCCAAATTGAGCCTTAAGCATGTTCATTTCAAAGCCCAAAATGTTGATTATCTCCCCACATTGGGGCAATGCATATGATTTACCAAGGAAATTTAGAAAATTGGTGAATATGTATAAAATATCTCGAGAGTCCAAAGAGCTCAAAAGATAAATATTAGGGGGCATGAAAAAGCAGTGTGCCTCGTAAAAGCAAGGCCGATGCCCATAAAAAATGTATCGAAGTCAAAAGCAAAAGCAAAAGCAAGAAAAAGCAATATGCTTATGATAAAAGCAAAATTTCACTTGCAAAAGATGCTTAGAAAGAGCAAAGCTCTTATGTTGCAAGAAAAATAGACTCTCGAGACAATTTGATTTTCAAGAATCAAATGATGTCAGACTTGAATGATTCGGTAATGATGCTAAGATAATCATCATTCTTCTTTCAAACCCCTTCTATCAAATTTCAAGCCTTTTGAGCCTAACCCGAACCGACATTACAACCCTCTCCGAAGTCTCTTCCGATTGGGATGGTTTGAGTTAATGTAAAGATTTCACAAAGGAACTACCGCTAGAAGGAGTGGAAGTAATCCTATCTTGTCTTATCTTTAAGGTTCTTGACTTGTAAACCCGCTGAAGATATTGATGGTATGTTTCTTTTCTTGGCCTCAAAGCAAATATCCTTTGTGTAAGCCCATGATCAAACTTACATTACGGTCCTTTCGAAAGACCTTTCTGATCGACCAAGTTGTATTCAATGTGAATGTTTCCGAAAACCTTTGACATAGGTTCGTGAGGCATCACCAGTGAGAATTGAATAGCTTTCCCACATCGATGAATGGGAATCAAAGCCTTTATGAGAGCCAGTGTGAAAGACCTTTTTGATTAGGTTATTTCCAATTTGGCATTTTTATCTAACCTCTTTAAGTGGTTATTCAAAGATTATTTTGTTAAAATTTCCTCTTAAGGATTTTGATAATCTCTGCCTTTCACCAAAAGTTGAAAAATTCCGTTTGTTGTTAAACAATCTCGGAACTTTTTTTCAAATTATCTTTCCCCAGTGGATCGGTTTTTGGTCAGCCTAAACCATAACTTTCATTTTCGGTTTTTGGTCAGCCTAAACCATAACTTTCATTTTTGGTTCTAGGTCATCCTTAAACCTTGTCTTAGGTTCCTGGTTATCCTTAAACCTTGTCCTTAGGTTCTAGGTCGTCCTTAAACCTTGTCCTTAGGTTCTAGGTCGTCCTTAAACCTTGTCCTTTGGTTCTTGATTTTCCTTAAACCATAGATTTCCCATAAAACCATTTCTATTTCTTTCTTCCTTCATTCCACCTCATGAGAGAGAGAGAAGAACACACGAATGGTCTGACAATCCAACGGTAAGTGCTTCAGGTAAGACTCTGATCAAATGTCTGTCTTTATTTTCTTTTTCCCAAGTGGAATCGACTAAAAATTTGCAGGTGCCAATTGGTCTTTGAGCGAAACCTCTTCGAACTCCCACTCAAAGAGGGGCAGCTGTTGACACCTAATTTTTAGCCGATGCGTCATTAAAAATAAAAATTCGAAATTATGGTTTCCGATCGCGACGGAGCCTGTTTTTTGAACAAAAAGTGTCGTTTTTTAATTATGTCTGTTGGTTTAGTTTTTATAAGTGATTTTCTATTCATTTCATACAAAAACCCAAAAAGTCAAATGGTTGACTTTGGCGTTGACTTTTTGGTCAACCCTTTGACCAAAAGTCAACCCCAGGTCAAATTGGGGCTTTTTGCATAAAAAGATTCCTTTCAAGTCCAATTTCACTTTAGACGTGGAAATTTTAGAAAAATTCAAAGATTTGATCATAAAATCAAGCTCCTAGTGAAAAGTCAACTAGGGTTTGACTTTTGGTCAAACCTTTGACCAAAAAAATTGAAAAATTTAAAAATCAACAAATCATCTTATTTTACTTTCAATTTACCTTTGGCATTAGAAATTTTACAAAAATCGATTTTGAATCAACTTTTTCCCAAATTGCGGAAGTTGATTCAAATCGGCCAAAAATGAAATTACTTCATTTCTAGTCATTTTTTAGATTAGTTTTCTTCACGACATTTGATCTAGAGGTCATTTTATATCCAATTTTTGAACCAATTTTGTGATTCCAAGCCAAACACAAAAACCCCCAATTTTAGCCCTAATCAGTGATTTTGATCGATTCTTCATGATGTGCGCAATTGAGACACGAATGAGACTAATTTCTTATATGAAATCCAAATTCAAAATCAATTTTGGAGGATTCACATGAATTTGGGTCAATTTGATCAATTTAGTGATCCAATGATTAGGAAGTCTAAGAGTGATTGGTCTAATTAGTGCAATTCATCTTGACCCACTCTAGACTAATATTCAATTTGATGAATTGGGACTCAATTTGGTTAATTAGACTTCAATTAAACTTGTTAGTCTAGCTCGGTCATGCAATTACCCAAATTCAAAGCTAATTGACTCAAATCGGTTTAATTCAAATTGAACTGATCCGATCAGACTAGTCATTTTCCGGTCGAAAATTTTGATGATCGATAATCCAGTCGGACCAACCAAGATCAGTCACATCCTCTTAAGTGCAAAAATGACAAAAATGCCCTTAATAAAAAATGACAAAAATGCCCTTAATTAAGAAAGACAAAAATGCCCTTCTTCAAGGATTAAGCAAATTAATTAGGGGATTAGCAAATCAATCATGACCATTCATTTAGAATTGATCATGTCCATCCATAATGCTATGTCATCAATCCTTAGCCTCTAAGGATTATTCTTAATCAGTAAGGATGCATTTTGGACCATTTGATCAATCTAAGGGCTAGAATTCAAAGTTGAAGGGGGTATATAGTGTTTTCCCTCCAAAAATCAAAGGGGGGTGTTCATTTTCAGATCTATTTTCTCTCTCCTCTCTCTCTCTCTCTCTCCCTCTCACGATCGGCTCTCTCTCTATCGAGCTCCCTCTCGGCCGCCGGCCTTCCGGCTCCTTGCCGGCCGCTTTCCGGTGAGCCGCCGCCCCTCCGACGTCCCCCACGGCGGCCTGAGGCTGGTCGCAAGACCAGCAACCCTTGCTGGTGGCCGGAGCTCACTGTTCCGGCCTGATCTCTTCCTCGGCAGCATCACCGGCTTTACCGCCGGTGATTTGTCCAGCCGGTTCAGCCGGCTGAACCGGCTCTCCGGCGGCTTCCTCCGGCGATCCAGACCTTCCGACTACATCCCTCGGCGTCCTCAAGTTGCTGTGGTGGCCGGCCTTTCGTCAAACGGCCACCGGATTACATCTTAAACTTGATTTTTGCTGATTCGTTTATTTGTGTGAAAACGAGTCGATTCTCACATTATCTCTTGTAATCCGTTATCGTAGATTGGCCGAGCTTTCCGAGGTCTCTCCGTGCTATTCCAGATCAGAATACGGAGGCCGGATCGCTCGCTTGAGCGTTGGATCATTGTGAGACAAGGTAAGAACACTTGAACTCAATTCTGTAAATTCGTGTTCAGTGAAACCTGTTGGCTTGAGATGCTGTTTTGAGCTTGCTAATGTCGAAATCTGATGAAATGATAAACTAGAGAGTCGTAGAACTCGTCTTAAGCTTCGATTTGATATATCATATGCCTCGATCGGACTTGATTTGCTATGTCAAAACACTTCTAGAAATCAGGATCAGAATCTGTAATTTGTTGTTTAAGTCTGTTCTGATGATTCCCTGACTGACGTTGTGCTGTTCGATGAATTTTATGATTTTCTACAATCATTTTCTGGAAAAACTTCCTTCATGAGAGTTGTAGAACACATCTTGATCTGTTCACTGTAAAATTTTCATAAAATTCTAAGCATGTTAGCCTAGTACGATTTGCAACGTCATATGCATGTGAATCTGGTATCATGCTGATTTCAGTCGACCTTTGTGTGTTATTCGATTTTCATAAATTCGTGTGTTCGAGATATGAAAAAATTTTCTTCACGAAAGTTCTTCCTGAGATCGAGATCTTTCTATTGACACTAATTTCATCAAAATCAGAGATCATTTGAATTTTCAAAAGGAATTTTCACGATTTGATCAGAATCTGTGTCCAGATCTGATTTTCATTCCTTTGGAGTTCAAAAGATGTTTCTCCGAATTTGATAAAGTTAGAGTCCTTTTTTGCAAAAAATCAAAACTACAAAGTTGTTCATTGGGGTCTCATTATGTCAACTGGAAATTTTGAGGACCTAATTGCAATTTTTGGGGGGTCAATTTGCTTGAAAAGTCTTCTCGGGTTAAAATTCCATTTGCAATTGAGTCCCTCGCGAAAATCGAATTTTATAAAAATTTGGAGGGCGTTTTAGCAAAAACTCAAAACATGAAAGTTGTTGCACACAGAAAATCCTAATGGTACAAAAATTTTCGCGCTGTTTTGATAAGGTTTGTTATTTTTCCCGCCTTTGTTTTGAAACTCATAACTGAACCGAGTCCAGCCTGTCACTGAAATTTAATTTGATATTTTCGGGAAAATTGGCTAGGATTTAGAAAAAATGGTCTTCATGACTTTTGATCCTCATGTCATAAGCTTTCTAATGACACCTGAACCACTTCATTTGAACGTCATTAGGATAGTTAATCATTCTTAAACAGAAGCAATCCGAATTAGGCTTTAATTGAATAAGTGGTCTTTTTTATAAAGCCCACTTCTCATTGTTTGATTGGATTTGAAACAAGGCCCATGGGCTTGAATGCATGCTTATCTATCATCATGCATGTGTTTGTTAGATGAATGTTAGGCCCGGTGCATGTTCGGCGGGTAGCCCATTCATGGTCACTAGAACCCGACTTTAGGGGTTAATTGATATGAGTTGCCGTTTTGTGAATGCAAATGGTAGCTCATTATCATTAACCATTAATCAAACAATATTAGGTGATTAGATGGGTGATGAATCGAAACGCATGAAAAACAAAGGCCGATCCCGAGGCTCGTGTTTAATTCAATGATTTGTTTGCACCATTGTGTTTTTATATATATGGCATTCGTCATGAATGAATGTTATGGATGTAAACATCGACACCCGAGAGGCGGTCCAAGGAAGAAAAATCCGAAGTTAAAAAAAGCCAAGGAGATTGACCGATGTCCAATCCGGTCTCAATTTGTACTCATTCGATGATGGTTCCAAACCGATGTCCAATCCGGTTTCAATTTGTACTTAATTCATTCATTCCCGATCATGTCTCGGGTTTTCAATTCGTGTTGTAATAAACACCCGACGAGTTGCGGGTTTTCACTTTTTACTTCTTTCTCGCACTTAGAATTAGCTCGTCTTTTCAATACTTCGAGTGTTTACTTTACTAAATGTCCTTCAAATACAATTGATTGTTTCTTTCTTTTTCTAGACTAAGATAGGATTAGTTTAGAATCTCAAATGAAAATACAAAAACAAGATGCATGATCACCTAGTGGACTAAGACTTTGGCATGAAAATGGTAAAAAACAAATGCATGATGACTTAGATAACAACCATGTTAAGTTTAGCGGTACCGAAAGGGCGTTAATAGAAATATTAACGTAAGCTAGTCCCCGAACCTTTGATCTCTGGTTTTCGTAGAAACCGAAACGAAATTCCCGCGTTTCGGTTGGGTTTTCTAGCCGACCCCCTACCTAGGCTAGTGGCGACTCCTTAAAAAATAAAAATCAATCCGCTGTCACGCGAGATATAGATTTAGGGAAAATCCACGTTCATGATCAATGGATCATATGGCTAAACAAGAGATTTACACTTCAGTAAAATCATTTTTTTAAAGATGCCATATGAAACATCTCATGAACACTTATCTCTAAACCCGCCTCATCCGAGCTCGGCACCCGAGGGGCAGGTCGCGACAGCGTCCTGTGACATCGTACTCGAATCGACCTTTGCGAGGAATGTGGCGTGCCGTAAGGTGCGAGGCGTGACATCCTCGTTTGATTTGGTATCATAGCAAGGTCAGCTTGGTCCAATTAGGACGAAGCCTGGAGTGACAAGGAGCGATGACCTTAGGTAGCCAGTGCAGGTGCGGCAGGACCCGATGTAAGTACGCGAATCTCCTTAGTTGGGATGTTGTGTTGTTTGTGTAAGACGCATGCTGGTTGTTTGACTGCTGCTGTGTATACCTGCCTAGGACCTTAGATCGGATTAGCTTGGCTTAGGTCTCTAATTCCTTAATGGGATTATAGCATGTAGGTGAGCGTGCGAGTCGAGAAGATGAGTAGCCAAGGAAGAGGTAGAGGTCGAGACCGTGGTAGAGGTAAAGGTCGAGGTTGTGAGCAGGACCGTGTAGAACCGCAAGTAAGAGTTGCAGAGAACCCGAGAGTGGATGGGATTTTGAGGGCGCTTGAGGAAGCAGGAATTCTGGGAGGTAGACTGGCCCAAGAGAGAGATACCATGATTGCCGCTGCTGTTGAGGCTGCCATCGCCGCTGCTAATGGGGTTAATGGAAACAATGGACACAATGGAAACAATGGAAATGATGGGAATCAGGAGAATCAGGAGGATCCGATCCCAGGTCCGGTAAATGTGATCAGGCCGATGTCCAAATTGGTTGAACAGTTCTTAAAGTTAAAGCCGCCAAAGTTCGACGGTAAAGGTGACCCTGAGGCCGCGCCCTGTTGGATTGAGGGACTGGAGAAGGCTTTCGAAGTGTTAGGGTGCACCGAGGCCGAAAAGGTGACATTGGTGGTATATCAACTGTAGGACAACGCCGATGATTGGTGGAAGGCCACCAAAGGAAGGGTATTTCCCGAAGGAACTACCTAGACTTGGGCCGTATTTTCTAAGAACTTCCTAGGAAAATTCTTTTCTGAGAGCGTTAGGGAAAGAAAATTGACAGAATTCATGAGGCTCCACTAGGGATTGATGACCGTAGATCAGTACGAGACAGAGCTTGCGAGACTGTCAAGGTTCACGCCAAGGATGGTAGAACACCTGGAAGACAAGGCACGAAGGTTTCGTGATGGACTGAAAGCCAACATTTGCGGCCAGTTGATACCGGTGAATTTAAAGACTTATGAGGATTTATATGAGAGAGCTCAGGCTATTGAGCGGGAACAAGTGGATAGAGCGGCCGCATCTGGATCGCGGTTCTCCCCGGTTAAGGCCAACCGCCGTCTTGGGAAGAAACCAATGGCGGGAAACAGGAGATTTGTCCCACCGATCAGGAAGAATATCGAAAAGCCGAATCATCAGCAGAACAGATTTGGGGCATGTTTCAAATGCGGGAGTATGGACCATCAGATCAGGAACTGTCCCTAGCAGCGCCCTGTAGGACCCCCGATGCAACAACCCCGAATTGGGAATCAGACTAAGAACCTACTGCCGGCTAATGAGAACAGACCGCCGGCACAAGGATGTGTGTATGCCATGATGCGAAAGGAAATTGAGAATGCGCCAGTGGTGGTCACAGGTATGGTTTCTCTGTGCAATCATGTAGCATATGCATTATTTGATCCGGGAGTATCGCATTCGTTTATATTTGCTCAGTTTGTCGAATTGGCCGGATTAAATCCTATCTTGTTAGAAGTGCAATTGTGTGTGACTACGCCGTTAATGGATAAGATATGCATATCGTTAGAATGCCCGGATTGTGAGATAGTAATTGGTGGCGTAGAAAGCAGGATAGACCTAGCAGTTTTGCCAATGTATGATTTTGATTTGATTGTAGGCATGGACTAGCTAGTTAAGCATAATGCCGTAATAGACTGCAGTAGCAGGGTGATCCAGTTTAGCCCGACTGGACGCCCTAGATTCGAGTTTGTAGGGAGTCGAGGAGGAACCTCGATCCCTTGGGTTTCGTCAGTAGAAGTAGCTAAGTTGTTGGTTGAGGGCTGTCAAGGTTATTTGGCAAGTGTGGTCAATTCGACAGCGGAAGAAGTGCGGCTAGAGGATATAGCAGTGGTGTGCAATTTTTCCGATGTCTTTCCTCAGGAATTGCCGGGATTGCCATCGGAAAGAGAAGTGGAATTTGTCATCGAGTTGATACCTGGGACTGAGCCAATCTCGAAGCCGCCCTATAGGATGTTGTTATCGGAATTGAGGGAACTAAAAGTATAGATGCAGGAAATACTGGACAAAGGTTTTATCTATCTGAGTGCATCTCCATGGGGAGCGCCGGTATTATTCGTCAGGAAGAAGGATGGGTCGTTGAGGCTGTGTATCGATTACCGTCAGCTGAATCAGGTAACAGTCAAGAATAAGTATCCCCTCCCAAGGATTGACGACCTGTTCGACCAGTTTCAAGGAGCCTTGGTATTTTTCAAGATTGACCTAAGGATAGGTTACCATCAGTTAAGGATCCAAAAGGAGAATATCCCAAAGACGGCATTCAGGACGAGGTATGGATATTATGAGTTCACAGTGATGCCATTTGGACTGATGAATGCCCATGCTGCTTTCATGGACTTAATGAATCGGGTATTTAAGGACTTCTTAGACCAGTTCGTCATTATCTTTATTGATGATATTCTAGTGTACTCAAAGAGTTTCGCAGAGCATGAGGCACATTTGGAAAGAGTTCTACGGACGTTAAGAGAGCACGCACTATATGCTAAGTTTAGCAAGTGCGAGTTTTGGCTGAACCGTGTAGCGTTTCTTGGGCACATAATTTACGGAGAAGGAATCTCCGTGGATCTAGCAAAGATTGAGACAATGATGGATTGGCCGAGACCGACGACACTTACTGAGGTTCGGAGCTTCCTAGGATTGGCGAGTTATTATCGGAGATTTGTAGAAAGATTCTCGGCGATAACCACTCCATTGACAAGGTTGCTCAAGAAGAAAACTAAGTTTGAGTGGATAGAGAAGTGCGAAGAAAGTTTTCAAGAATTGAAACAGAGATTGACGACGGCACCTGTGTTGACCATTCCTTCAGGACCGAGCGGGTATGAGATTTATAACGATACTTCGCTTAAAGGATTGGGATGCATGCTACTGCAACATGGAAGGGTGGTTGCTTAAGCATCGCGGCAGTTAAGGCCTCACGAGATGAACTACTCAACCCACGACTTAGAACTGACAGCAATTATTTTCGCGTTTAAGATTTGGAGGCACTACTTATGTGGAGAAAGGTTCCAGATTTACACGGACCATCAGAGCCTCTAGTATCTGTTTTCGCAGAAGAAATTGAACATGAGGCAGAGGCGCTGGATGGAACTGTTGAAGGACTACGATTGCGACATATTGTATCACCCTGGAAAGGCCAACCGGGTAGCGGATGCCTTGAGCAGGAAATCGAGCATCGCACATTTATTAGTCAAAGAGTGGACTTTATTGGAAAGAGCGCGAGATTCAAAATTTAAATTCGAGGTAGGACACATCTCCAGTTTGATGGCGACGTTAAGGATCGAACCGGAAGTGCAAGCCAAGATTAAGGCGTTGCAGTCTACGGACCATGAGATTCGGAAGATTCTAGAAATGGATGGTAATAAGAGGAAACCGGACTTCCAAGTGTCAGAGGACGGAATTCTTAAGTTTCGAGGATGTTTGTGCATGCCCGATGATTTGAAACTTAAGGAAGAGATTTTATCAGAAGCTCATAGGAGCAATTATAGCAATCATCCGGGCAGCACGAAAATATACCAGAACCTTCGACAGCACTACTGGTGGAACAGAATGAAAGTGGACGTGGCCAAACATGTGGCCAAGTATTTGACGTGCTAACAAGTGAAGGCACAACATTGTAAGCCCGGTGGAATGTTGCAACCGCTGAAAATCCCAGAATGGAAATGTGAGCACATTACAATGGATTTTGTAACGGGACTGCCAAGAAGCCAGAGGGGACACGACTCTATTTGGGTGATAGTGGATAGATTAACCAAGTCAGCGCACTTCCTGACAGTGCGAAAGGACTTCGAACTAGAAAGATTGGCCGAATTATATGTGCGACAGATAGTTCGTCTTCATGGAGTACCGGTATCAATCACTTCGGATCATGATCCCCGGTTTACTGCGAATTTTTGGAAAAGTCTGCAATCGGCCATGGGAACTAAGTTGCAATTCAGTACGGCCTACCATCCTCAAACGGATGGCCAGTCTAAGAGGACTATTCAGACCCTAGAGGATATGCTGAGAGCGTGCGTGTTGGATTTTCAGGGCAAGTGGGAAGAATAGTTGCATCTTGTTGAGTTCGCCTATGCTGAGAGCGTGCGTGTTGGATTTTCAGGGTAAGTGGGAAGAGCAGTTGCACCTTGTTGAGTTCGCCTACAACAACAGTTTTCAGTAGAGTATTGGGATGGCACCGTTTGAGGCACTGTATGGCAGGGCGTGCAGAACTCCATTGTGTTGGGATGAAATGGGAGAAAGAAATATAACGGGTTCAAAGTTGGTTCAGCAGTCGGTGGAAACGGTAAAGATTATCTGAGAAAGGCTGAGGACAGCGCAAAGCCATCAGAAAAGTTATGCGGATCGGAGGCGTAGACCTTTGGAGTTTCAGGTTGGTGACCATGTATTTCTTAAGGTCTCGCCGATGAGAGGGCTATCTCGATTTGACAAGAAAGGAAAACTGAGTCCAAGGTATATAGGCCCGTTCGAGATTTTGGAAAGGATTGGAACATTGGCTTATCGCCTCGCATTGCCACCGAATCTGTCGCAAGTTCATAACGTCTTCCACGTGTCAATGTTGAGGAAATACGATTCAGATCCGACCCACGTGCTAAATCATGAAGTAATAGACGTGGACGATAGGGTGTCGCATGTGGAGAAGCCAGTATGAATCGAGGACAGGAAAGATCAGGTTTTGAGGAACAAGACGATTCCGTTGGTCAAAGTTATTTAGGAACATTAAGGAACAGAAGGCGCCACATGGGAAAGCGAGGAAGTAATGCGACGTCAGCACCCCCATTTGTTTGAGTAATCGGGTTGGATTGTAAATTTCGAGAACGAAATTTTTGTAAGGGGGAAGAATTGTAGCGTCCTGAAATTCGACTCACTTTCTTGATAATGAAATTGATGTATTTCTCATTTCATTTTAGTAAGTCTCTCCCAGAACTGATCATTCTCGGGATACTGACCAGTAGGGAAAGGCTAACTAGGAAAACAGTGCGTGGACCCAAGAACTCGACCGTGAATCGAGTCCGATTTCGAGAAACGACGAGAAAATATTTTGTGCCAATGTGGGTCGATCCAAGGAGGGTGACGGGTTCGATTTGGCCAACGACGCACGATCGGATCGCGGGTGATACCGCACGACCGAGAGTGCGCGTGGCGAACGGTCTCGAACTTATTCCGGACGATCGCGACCCTTGAGACTAGCGATAAATCATCGTGTTCTCTGGGAAATCGGGACCGTCATGACTCGAGTAGCCCTAGGTCGATACGCATAACCCCTAAACAGCCGCCCGTTAGTGAGAGACGCTAAAATCGCAAATTGAGTGAAAACGATCGTAGAATTGAGTCCGGACTTCGGTGTCGAGTTTCGTGAGCGTATGCGACTATTTTTGCAAGGACAACGTCATTTTTATGTGGCCAATCATATTTGGGATTAGTGGGGTTAAAATTGAAAAATCAACCCAGGACCAGAAAATTATCGTTTTGCCCCTGTACTCCTAAGTTGGAATTTCGAATTTTGAGATGATAAATTGGGATTATATCAGCCTTTATTATTACTTGGATATTGGACAATTGTGCTCCCATGATACTTTGGCTAGTTTAACCTCAACCCTTGGATGAAGGGCAAATTGGTCATTTTTGGGGAAGTGGTTCAACCACCCCACTAAGCCATTTGATAAGCATTCTAGCCTCTCTCTCTCCTCAATTTCCTCCTCCCCAAGTCAGCCGGCCACCCCTTCTCTCTCCCTCTCCTGTGAGCTCTCTTCCTCCCGGCCTCACACTACCGCCGTTCGCTGAAGCCGTTGCAGCCGCCGGGGACGCCGACCCATGCCTCACCACCACCAGCCAGCCGCCCCATTCTCTCTCTCCCCTCTTCCCAGCCGCGTGAGCAGCCCCCTTCGCCCGCAAGTCGCCGCCACACGTGCCGCCGAGAAGGCCGCCCGTCGCCGCCGCTGCCCCGCCGCTGTCCAGCCACCCTTGCTGCTTGTTCAGCCTTGTTTAAAGCTTAGGATTCCAAGTGAGTACAACCCTAAACCCTAATTAGGCTAATTTACATTTCTAGATGGGTTTTAGGAGCTAATTATGGTGTTTTATGGGTTAAATTGTAGAGATTATTAGGGGCTGATATTGTGGCTGATTTCGAGGCTTAGTGTGATGATTTAATTGAGGTTTAGAGGCTTAAAATGGGCTGTACGATGGCTGGACATATAGGATTGAATTGGTCCAAGTTTGGAGTAAGTTCGGGTTTAATTGCGGATCATAGTGCGCACCTAGTTCGGTCCTCATGGTGGCTAATACGAGTGATATTTTGGGGAGTCAAATGGAGTGTTTTGAGGACATTTGCTGGCCTAGGACGATCTGTTTGGTGGCTGCCCTTATCGAGATTGAATTGGACAAGGCGCGATCAATTTGAGGCTTAATCGTGTGATTACCGGAAATGTTTAGACGGACTGACTGAGTGGCTGGATTGTCCCTGATTGTGATTGATTTTGTGATGCCATGCTATATGCCTAGTGTGACTAAGGTTGGAGTAGCTTGGCGGGCTTCGAGTGCGCAAATTCCTGTTGATTTAATGTTGTGATTTCACATGCCAAGTTGTGCCATGGCTGGACTGAATGATGTGATTAGTTGGGCTTGTAATTTATTGAATTGAGCATGTTGTGGCGTTGTTTGGAATAGATAGCCGAGTCGTGTTGATTGCTCATTGTGAAATTCTTGAATGCCCAAGTGTGAACGTCATGGCCATGAGTGTGCATCTCGAACATTGGCATAACATGTGCATATACGAGTGTGCATGAATGACATGAGCATGTGATCACCTAAAATGCCCCGATGCGTTTTACGTGGGATATAGATAATAATTGGTGTTTGTGAATGAGTGATCACATAAAGCCCTGATGCGTTTTACGCGGGGTATTGAACTGTCCTAAGGCGTGTTACGCGGGATGATGCTCGAACTACCGGAAGATGGCCAAACCTGATGCGTTTTACGCGGGTGTTGTGCTATGAGCCTGATGCGTTTTACGAGGCTATAGATCGATCTCAAAGTGATAGACCTGATGCGTTTTACGCGGGTCGGACCTGATGCGTTTAACACGGGTCGGAGGAGAAATTGATAAACGGTAAGTGTGCAAGAATGCAAGCATGCGAAATTGCATTGATGAGACGTGGGCACGCGCACGAGCACGAGCATAAGCATGATATGCGTTGTGACCAAGTGATGTGTGTATGTGCCTCGGTTGAATTCCATGCTATCATTACAATTATATCGAATGTGCCTAACCTGCAGAGTCAGTTAAGTATTGGATTTGGGCCCGAGGGCCTAAGTCATTTATGGTTTAGACTGTGTGTTGTTTGGTACTCGTCAGGAGGTGTATGTTAGCCTAACTTAGGTTTAGGGAACCTACTCGTTGAGATTTATTTTCACTGTTGTTGAAAATTAATTTTTCAGACCCCCGGCCTTGAGATGTCGACCGTACCTGTTCGTTTTGGGATTCCTTATCGGATAGACCGGGAGGAGTTGGTATACCCCGCAGGGAACGGGGATTTTTGGATTAGATGTCTTTCGACAGTCAGAGTTTACGCAGGCAAGGAGGTTGATCAGGTTCATCGTTATATAGCATGGTGTATACAGGACCGTGATGGGACCTACGACCCTTTTCGATCTTTTGAGGTTCCACTTACCGATGCCGTAGACATTGACCCTCAGTGTCCCGATGTGGAATTGGCGAGCCCTGACCGACCGCTGGTGAACGAGGTCGAGTCGATGGATTCGAAGGACGAGGAGCCGGAGCCCATGGAGCAGGATGTGAAGAGGTACCGCATAATAACTATTCTGGTTCTATTCAGAACTAATTTTTTGCTTTCGAAATCAGTTTTGGACCAAAAACCCGTTTGTTAACGCAATTTAATTTTTCTATTTCTGGGTACAAATTTTTGTCTCAGAATTCATTTTGAACCAGAAATGAGAATAAAAAAAAAAGTTGATTTTTCATTTCTGGAACAAAAGTGAGAACATTAATGAGGAAATCATTTTCTTCGACACATCTCTCTGTCATCTCCTTCGAGCTCTTTGATATGCCCGTCTCTCTCTCTACTCTCTCTGTCGCCGTCGAGAGGAAGCCAGGCCGCTCGTTCGCTCGCTCCGACCGCGAGAAAGCCAGGGCCGCTCGCTCCTGCTCCACGTAAGCTCCGATCGTGCGCAAATCTCCTCTCATCTCTCTCTTTTCTGGATTTGGAAGTCGTCGTGATCGGGGGGGTCAGCTTCGGCCTCGCCGTGGCCGGCGGTCGAGCTCGCCGTCGCCCAAATCTGGGTGACATCGAGCTCGACCGCCGGCCCTGGGCGAGGCCGCTCGGCCTCTCCCAGACCTGGGCGATCGCGAGCTCGACCGCCTACCTTGGGCAAGGCCGGCGGTCGACCTCGCCGGGTACGCGGCCCCCCGCCCCCCGCTCCCCGCCCCCTGGGGTCCTTAACCATGGTTAAGTGAGATCCAGCGAGCCGACGGACGAGATCGGCCACCTTGAGGAACCAATCGGACGGCGCTCGAGCACGCGCAAAGCAAGGGGTGGTGGGGGGGCTCAAAATCGCTCCGCTTCCTCAGGATTCGATCTGCGTGGGTGGTCTCCCGTTCTCCCTCATGATCGATCGAATTGGAGACGATTGGGGAGGGCAAGATCTTTAGATGGAAATGGACTATGTGTGCGAGGTTAGCTTGGGAACCTCTTCCGAAGGTATAGAATGTTTTCTTGTATCCTGTTTTTTTTTTTTGTTGAGAATTTTGAGCTGCTCGTTTGATTCTGGCTTGTGGGTGCCGTTCTTTTGGTGTTTTTTTCCCATGATGGGTATTGAGAAATGAATTGGGTGGAGCTCTGATGCGGCGATGAAAATGAATTCGGATTCGTGGGGTGTTCCTTTGGGGGGGGGGGGGGGATTTTTGTGGGATATTTGAGTATGGAATTTCTGTGGGTAGACCTGAATCTTGATGCGCGTGGATGTGTTGGGCTTGTGTGAGGTTGATGGCAGCTTGTGTATTCGGAGGTTCGTGGGGGGAATTATGGGTTGGAATTCTAATGAATTTCGTGTCTTGAAGTGTGAATCTTGTCGTGGTGAAGCGAGGTTCACGGGCGCGGCGAAATATTGCCGAAGGATTTGGAGTTCAATTCGAATTTTTACCTTGAAAAAAGGGTAGTTCATTGTGTAGAGGAGTCAAATTAATTATCTTTGTCAAGAATTTAGGAATGCGTGTATGTGTAGGTGTGCATGTTTGTCTAAATTACCAAATTCAGATTTACGGTGGGATTATCAAAGGTCTGGTCTTTGGGTTGTTCAATTTCTGGTTTTTTCGGAATAGATTTGATTGGAAAAATGGAAATAGGAATATGTGGCTGTTGGAGAGATGACTTATGTTTTTGTATGTCTCGCTGATTGTATATGTTTCCTGTTAATGATATTTTGATGGTGCAATATCTTGACGGGTCATGTTTTCGGGAAGGATGGGTTTACGGTCCCATGTTTGTTTAGTGCGAGTGTGAATGGATGGCTGTGTGTAGGCTCAGTCAGGAGTTTTTTGTGGGCAAGAGCTTGGGAATGTGACAAGCTATGGACCTCCCAGAGTACTCCAGGACCATGCGTCTTTTTGTAATGGGATTGGATCAAAAGGGCTCTCCCCCATGGCGAGATGATGACAAGGATGGGCATTACATGTTTGCAGTTGGAGATAATTTAACTTATCGCTGTAATTACACTCAAAACTGGGGTTTCCTCCTTTTCATATCGAATATATATCAGCTTGATAGTCAATTGATCGTTCCTTCTCATTTTCTAACAGTCGTTTCTATACATCACATTCGGAACTAAATTTATCGAAGTTTTTCATGGCGGAAAAACCATTGTTCTTGGAAATCCCAATTTTCAGAGATTAACTGACATTTTTGCCCTTTTGATCCTTTTTATCTGTCACAACTTCATGCTTAAAAAGGAAGTTCGACTGGAAACATGTCCTTCAATGTAGCAAAGACAAAACGTCTTCATTCTACACTCTCATCCTCACCTGAACCCTTTCTCTCTTGTCAATGTCAGTTGTGCAGCCTAAAAGTTTCATTCTTTAATCTTGTTCATCCTTTTCTCATTTTTATTTTCTTTCTCAAGTTGTTTATAGATTACGGTTTCTATACAATACATATTGTTCTTGCAATACTGAATGCTCTCTTGTCCCTGCAACTGCAGATAAAATCAACGGGAAAGTTGGGGAAGGTTAGTTGTTGCATTTATAGTAGGTCCTTTTGCATCGGTGATTTATGTTCTAACAGACCGTCTTCGGATGCAGGCACTTTCGGACAGGTTCTGGAGTGCTGGGATAGAGAAGCTAAGGAAATGGTTGCCATAAAAGTTGTGCGAAGCATTAAAAAGTATCGTGAAGCTGCAATGATAGAAATAGATGTGCTCCAGTTACTTGGGAGATATGACAGAATGGGCAGCCGGTGAATGCATCGTGCCTTATATGCTATCTTGATTTGTTGTTTATGCTGCTTTTGGTTGACATGAAACTAGTGTGGCTGTTCATTCTTTGCAGTTGTGTTCAAATACGGGACTGGTTTGACTATCGTAACCATATCTGCATTGTAAGTTGTGTATTTGACTTGGATGATTGGAATTATCTATGTGCTATGGGGTGAAAACTTTACAACTGATTGAATGGTCTTGACAGGTGTTTGAAATGCTTGGACCAAGCTTGTTTGATTTTCTTCGGAAAAACAGTTATCGCCCATTTCCGGTTGATCTTGTCCGGGAACTTGGTAGACAGCTTTTGGAGTGTGTAGCATGTCTGTGGTTGTTACTTATTTAGTCTCTATTGTCATTGTTGGAGCTTCCACCACAGTTCCCAGATTTAGCTGCACAAACTATCTTTTTCGTTGTGGGTCTTTGAATCTCTGTCCTTGTTATTCTCAATTTTTTTTAAAAAAAAATACAGGCTTTAGCTTTATCATAATATGTTGATGCCGTAGCTACGGAGGCTTGTTTGGATTTGGTTGGAATAGAATTCCGTTTCAAGGGAAACATTTGCCAAAGTTGCTTATTCTGGTTGTTTTGTAAATGTTGGCTCTTGTAATGTGACGTGGTATTTTGGGATCTCCTATATTGGCTCTTGTAATGTGATGTGCTTGGTTTACTTTTCTCCATAAGCATTTGCGATATTATGAGGAACGATGTATACTCACAAATATTGAGAGCAAATATCGAGAGCGATGGTGGTTGAATGTTGAAGACCCGTTCTAGTGCTTGGCCATTTGCATTAATTTGATTGGAATTTATGTGCGGGCGTACGTAACGTTACGAATCCAACGTAAAATTTAATTTCAAAACTTCACAGAATGGTTTTAAATACCTGTGGCCACCCGATTTGAGCGAAATTTAATTTTTTTTAGGTGTTGAAAAAAATTAAAAATTTAAAAACTTCACAGAATGGCTTATAATACATGTGGCCACCCATTTCGAGAGAAATTTAATTTTTTTAAGATTCTCCAAAAAAATTAAAAAAATCAGAAATTTCAAAGCTTCATAGAAAAGTTTAGAATACCTGTGGCCACCCACTTTAAGCGAAATTTAAATTTTTTAGCTACAGAAAAAAATAAAAAAAATAATAAAAAATTTCAAAACTTCTCAGAATGGCTTAGAATACCTGTGGCCACCCATTTTGAGTGAAATTTAATATTTTTTTAGGTGACAAAATAAAAATTAAAAAAGCAAAAAATCAAAAATACCATTTGGCCACCTCAAAAATTTTATATTTCACTCAAAGTGAGTGGCTAGAAGTATTCTAAGCCATTATGTGAAGTTTTGAAATTTTTGATTTTTTAAATTTTTTTTGTACCTAAAAAAATTTAAATTTCGCTCAAAGTGGGTGGCTACAGGTATTCTAAGCCATTCTGTGAAATTTTGGAATTTTTCATTTTTTATTTTTTGATTTTTTTTGCACTTAAAAAAATTTAAATTTCGCTTAAAGCGGGTGGCCACAGGTATTCTATAAGACATTCTGTGAAATTTTGAAAATTTTCACTTTTTGATTTTTTTTCGGCACCTAAAAAAATTTAAATTTCGCTCAAAGTGGGTGGTCACAGGTATTCTATAAGCCATTCTATGAAGTTTTGAAATTTCTAATTTTTTTAATTTTTTTGAAAATCTCAAAAAAAATTAAATTTCTCTTGAAATGGTTGGCCACGTGTATTCTAAGCCATTCTGTGAAGTTTTGAAATTTTTAAATTTTAAAATTTTTTTTGGGCATCTCAAAAAAAGTAAAATTAACTCAAAAAGTGGGTGGCCACAGGTATTCTAAGTCATTTTGTGAAATTTTGAAATTTTTTTTATTTTTTGATTTTTTTGGGCACCTCAAAAAATTTAAATTTCATTCAAAGTGGGTGGCTACAGGTATTTTAAGCAATTCTGTGAAGTTTTGAAATTTTTCATTTCTTATTTTTTTTGAAAAAATTCAACAAATTTCCTATTTTCCCGAAATTTGAATTTTTTTATTTTCTCAACATTTTGATGATTTTTTCTGGAATTTTTTAATTTTTTGGGATTTTCTGAAATTTTTTTAAAGATTTTTATGAATTTTTCGGATTTTTTAATTATTTTTATTCCATTTCTAAAAAAGTGGATTTCTGTTCCTGGAAATAGAATTTTCTGTTGTTTATCAAACGGGTTTTTGTTTCAGGAAATAGAAATTTTGTGCTGTTATCAAACGGGCTTCTGTTCTAGAAATAGAAATTTTTTGTCGTTATCAAACGGGTTTTTTTCTCAGAAACTCAACCAGAAACCAGAAATAGAAAAATTTATTTGTGATTCAAGAACTCATTCCGGAATAGAATGGTTATCATTCGCTACCTAAATTTAGTAGGGCCGGGCTCTTCAATGTTCACCACTTTTACTGGTGTACCCACTTTTAGGGCCATCTAGCTTAGTGTCCTCGCAAGCGAGGAGAAAATACTGGATACAGCAGTGATTCCACGCTGACAAAATCCGAGTCATTCACCGTCGACACGTGTCACGCGGGCCCCTTCGCATTAGAGCTGAAATTTTGAAAAAAAGCAAGACTCTCACTCTTCTCCCTCCCAAGCTTCAGCGTCCAGATTTGCACACACGCTCCCTCCTTACTCACGCCTCTTACGAGTGGACTCTGTCTCCTCCGGCGCCAATGCCGACGCCAACGCCGATGCCGATGTCGATGCCAACTCATGCCTCACGCCTCCGATGAGTGGACGACGCCGATGCCGACATCATTCCCAGATCTACACTCTCTCTTTGCACTCGCACACCCTCCCGACTCACGCCTCTGACGAGTGGACTCCGTTGCCTCCGATAAACCACATGGATGCCGGCGCGTCCACCGCGCCCTAGCCGATGCCTCCGCCCTAGCCAACATCAATGCCGTCGAGCACTAAGTAGAGAGAGTCTTGATTTTTTTAAAAACTTCAGCTCTGACGCGTGGGACCCGGGCAACACGTGTTGTAGTATCGCTCAATGAGTGACTCGGATTGCACGTATAGCTCGGTGAGTGACTTGGATTTTGCCGGCATGGAATCATAGCCGCACCCAATATTTGTCACAAGCGAGTTTGTCACTAAGCTATCGACCGGGGCTCCCCTTGATGTCCTTCTTTCCCTTACAGATATCAAGAAAAATTTCCTTTTTGTGTATTAAAAGAGATGAGTGTATCCATCTCTAAATGTTAGATACTAGAGCAATTCAAAAGTTCTTTTTATTAATAGTTTTCCCCGCAGCATTTCAATCTCTAAATAGAGGTGCTTCACTTCTTTGGTGAGCAGCAACTTCGAAATATTTCATGCTATCAATTTAAGAAACTTTCTTATTTTGAAAAATACAAAAAAATTGTATTGCATTTAGAGTAGATTTAGTTTTCTAATTTCGAATTACATATTTAGGAACCATGTAATGATTTAGGGAATTACCTAATTTAGATTAGGATTTAATATAAATTATTTCCTAGTTTAAATTAGGAAATCACATAATTTAGGTAGTATCCTATATCGGCTTTAAAAGAAAATCATGAAAAAATAACATGCATATTTCATATAGAAATAGTTTCATCGTTGCCGGGTCATATTGCCATGTCATCAATTCTACGTCATCATGGTATCCTTATCTTAATTTCCATGTCATTGCATGCCATATTACATTAATTCTCAATTCTTGTGCCTGTCATCATAATTAGGTTGCATGTAGATTGCATCTAGATAATCCAATGTCACATGTCATTAGTTGGATTAGGATCACATAGACATAATTTAGATTAAAATTGCATCTCATGTATTGCATATAGTTTAATTTTCATTAAAAAGTAAATTCTAAATATAATTAAATGTTATTGCATCTAGAAATCATGTTTTGAACATGAATATATTCTTAAATTGACATCTTGCAGATATTGGGAAATTAATTATAGTGAAGTTATGCTTTGCTTATTGAGGTATGCCATATTTCTAGCAATTTATTTATCGCTTTGATTTATTGAGTTTTACATTAATTGATTGATCACTCATTGCATGTTAGTGGATTATGATTAAAATCGTCCAAGACTTCCTACTAAATATTTTTGAATGTAAGGAGAAAATGTACTGAAAGGGCATCAGATTTATCTAGCGTAATTAAGTCCCTGTATTTAAGAATCTCTAGTTCGCAAAGGGAAAGTGCTCTCTTGCACTTTATTTGGGTTTCTAATAGACCCAATAAATTAGTGACGACTCCTAATTGAATTGATTTGTATGTTAAATTTATTATATCAAAACCCCAAAGATGTTATTGGTATATGCTAGAGAGAGTCCGCACTAAGTCTTTGTCTTAGTAATCCATTAGCTTTCATTTTGATAGTTCACTGCAAGTAACGTTGCGACATCCCTATGTTTTCAATTTGTTCAATTTAATTCTTCAACTTCCTATAACAAAGTCAAACTAGTCTTTTGGTACTATCCACAAGTTTTATAATTACACTATATGCCAAATTAGAAAAAACCTTTTCATTGCAATCTTTATGCTATCTTTTTATTACCCTTTTACCATTTTGGACTTTTTATAAATATTACGATAGTCCCATTTAAGTGAATTTTAGCTTATCATCTCTATAATAGCACGTAGATTGTTATTTAGAGTTGTATCGTGCTGTTGTTCCCACTATTGTAAGTATAACGATATTCGAAAATGATATTAATTTATCTATAGATAATAGTAGATTAATATTAATCTAAATATTGTTTCTTATTTTTAAGATTGATAAAAATTGCAATAATTTAAATCTTGTTCCTAATTTTTTAGATTGATAAAACTTGTCAATGTTTTGTGTTTCGGGTTTTCTAATGAATAGGTAGGCCCTGATCTACCCCACCCTTTTCTCGTTTCTAATCTATTCCCACCCCCAAATACTAAAATATAATTAGTCAATCAGTAGAAAATAGAGCGTGCATCTGGCACTTGCAGCCTAGAACCCGCGTTCTAGAGGAGTGCGTCAAAGTCGAAAAGGGTGGGCTGCGGTGGGGGTAGGCACAGCATTATTATCCGATAGATTAATCCCATTTCTAAGGCCTAATTCCAAAAATAGTACCAATTTTAGGTCAAAAGACAATTCTGGTCAGAACTTTTTTTTGTGCCGTAAACAGACACCAATTATAGGTAGAGGGACAATTATGGCCCGAACTTTTTGTTGTCCCGTAAAAAAACATCAACTTTAGGTCGAGTGATAATTCTGGCTCCAATTTTTTTTTTATCTCATAAAAAATTACCAACTTTCATTCTAATCTCAAATCTGGTTCCTTGTTGACTTTCTGTCTGAAGTCACCATTGTTTGAGAAAAAAAGGCTATGGTGGCGAGCTTAGCGAATCTCGTCCATGGCGTCTGTCAACATGTGGTGGTCAACTTCAGATTATGTCTAGTCAGAAAGATTTAATCTAGAGATATTTTTTACTTGCCGGTAAGTGAAGGAGACGAACAGTTTCACTGTTATTTTTCAAATTGTGACTCAGATAATAAGACAATGAATATTGCTTTAAATCTAGTCAGCAAGCCATGTGGATTTATTGCTAAGGTGGAATAGTCAAATTATATAATCAATTATTCTAAGTCAATGGGAGCCAGATTTAGGATTTAAGTGAAAATTAGTGTTTTTTTACAAGATAAAAAAAAGTTGAGGTCATAATTATCACTCGACCTAAAGTTGGTGTTTTTTTACGAGACTAAAAAAAGTTCAGGCCTAAATTGTCCCTCGACCTAAAGTTGGTATTTTTTTACGGGATAAAAAAAAGTTTGGATCAAAATTATCTCTCGACCTAAAGTTGGTACTTTTTTTTTGGAATTAACCCCCATTTCTAACGTAAATCTTTTTATAATAGCATCATTGAGGATTAACATAACAAGTCTCGAATCTATCAAATAATTGAACTGCTAGAGGGTTGTCTCTCCGAAGATCAATTGGAGTCCGAACTAATTTTATTACAACTCGTCAAGTCAATCTCTCTGAACGAATTTAAGGTTGCAATCCCTCACGTTAGCCTGATACATTTAAGGTTTTACTCTTATGGTGCTCCCAACGAAACTTGAGCCGAAGACCATAAGCAGAGAGCATTCTCTCTTACCATTTAAGTCAACTCTTGTTCGCGTCTCTTCACTTTTTGATTATGGAGTAACCAGTTGTCATCATCCAATATTTTTAAGTAATAACCAAAGTTGAAAGGGACGCGACGTGCCAAAAAGTGCTACCTATTAGGCTCACATGGCCAAAGATATGGGTAGTGTGAATGATCCGGATTATAGCCAGTTGATCTTCTTCAAATTGAATTAGAAATGGCTAAATGCTCAAGAATCACATGCGAGCCTTTAAATAGATTAAAGCCAAGTCTTCCTTGGGAGCCTCCCCAAGACAATAATTGAAAGAGGTTTGCTTAGTATTATACAATAACAAACGAATGATAAACCTGAACTTTGCTTGCTATCTATAAATAATAACCATTTTGGAAAACAAATCTCGTAAAATCACTTCATAGATTACAAAGAAAAAATTATTGGGATTTGGCCCAGTGGTCACTCTTCCTACTTGGGAAGGGGAAGGTAGGGAGTTTGATTCCCCACTTTCTCAAAAGGGTTAGGGATGTGGATGTATAATTTCAGATATGGATTTCGACTCTCAAGCTCTATAAAAGGTAAGATAAAAGTCTGAGAGTGAGTTGAGAGTTAGAGTAGGATAGACAAAAAAGAAAAAAGATTACAAAGAAAAGTCAACGCTCATATCCAAACATCTTCTCTGAAACTAAAACTCAAGGTGGTAGGAGAACAAATTTGTTTTAACACTAGATCGGGGAAGCGTCCACAAAGATGAGCCTTAACGATAAATGTGCATCTTAATTGAGATGTGACTGACACAACTCCAATGGTACGATCCACAATACATTGTCCAACATCTTTGGACGTCTGCTTGTCAATTCCATTGACATTTGAGCAAAACTTAGTGATTGAGTTACCATGTATATACTGGGTATAATGACACAAATAGTTTTTGGACTTTGATCTAAAGTGCAATTTGATCCATGAATTTTTAATTTATTTAATATAGTCCATGAACTTTAGCCTAATATTTAATTTAGTCCTTTAATTTTTAATTTGTTTAATGCAGTCCCTGGACTTTTAATACATATTCAATTTAATCCTTAAACTATATGAAAATGTTCAATGTAGTCCTTGAACTTGAATTGATGGAAGGATTACATGGAACATTTTCAAATTGTTCAAGGGCTAAATTGAACATATACTAAAAGTTTAAGGATTACATTGAACAAATTAAAAATTCAGAGACTATATTGAACAAATTAAAAGTTCAGGGACCAAATTGTAAATTGGATCAAAGTTCATGAACTGTTTGTGTTATTTTCCTATGTACTAGTGATAGTGATGATTGTCATGTCCTCATGTCACCGTGCAGGTCACGAATTTAAAGTTCATTGCCTATCTTCAACCAAGAGATGCTATATGATCTCCGGCAATTTTTGGTGTAAAAATCACGACCTAGGTACTCATGATTTTACGTAATTCATGAGTTAATCGCCCCATATTTTCTCAATCGCTCTTGCATTGATCCTTTGTTTCTTCTCTTCAGACGTTTCTTGCCTAATCTTTGGATGTGGATCAGATTTTATATAACCTCAAAAGCAGCATAATAGGCTATAAGCAGCGGGGAGGGATGCCAATGTACCAAAGACCACCCTAGTGACCCTACAATACATAAGTGCAGATGCCTTCCTTAGACCAATGAAAACTGGTTTTGGTGAACGTTATGAATGGAACTGACTTGAATGAATTTACGTGGTATTTCCTTAAACCACACCGCGACACGTGCAAGCTAAGAGCTGAGAGTCCATCTAGAACCGCTGGCCACACCGTTGTGACACCACCGTCGGCCGAGCCTCATCCGTGATCCACTGCCCGATTCTAATAAGATTTCGCCCATTTCAAATTAGGTAATAATTTTATCCGATTTGATTTGAATTGCTTAATTGCTAATTCTGGATATTTATCTAATTCATTTATTTGAGATCTTAGGCATATCCAATTAGGGCTTATTGAAAAAGTTGATTAAACTGCTAGTTTGATCTGTAAAGTTATCGAATCATTTTTCTAATTATTTCAACTTAATATTGGACAATTGTTGTGCCTAAAGATTGTGATGATCTTTTATTTAACCCGTGAGACAATGGGTTATTTTTTAGACAATTGCAATCTTTTAATTTGAAATTTCCATGGATTGCCCGTGTGGATTATATGAGATTCTATTCGGACAATTGCCATGTTTTGAAAATACCAAAAAACATCATCTTAGAATAAATTGGATTCTTTTCTAGGATAGACTACATGTTTAAATTAGGGTATTTACTTAATTTCGAATTTAATGAAAAATACCAAAAATGTTTGGGCATGTCACATAGAATTTGGTACATCAATGCCGTGTCATATTCCACGTCATCAGTCATGCCATGTCATTCCATGCATGTCATTTAGAAGTTGCATGCTTAGGTCCATTTAATCAATTTCCTGTCATGGGATGCATTATTTGCTAGATAATCAATGTGTTATGATCCAATTGATCATTCTAATGTAATTGATTATAAAAAGCATGCTTTAAAGGGCCTATTTTATTGTGAAATTTTCATTTTTGGGGGGGGGGGGGGTGTAAACTTTTATAGAAGCAATGTTCCGATGACTGTTGCAAAATTATTTGCACATTACCTAAACTAAACCTTCAAGCCAAAAAAAAAAAGGTTAAAATAATACAAAGAGGACCAAACTTGACCATTCGGTTGCCTCTCTCTCTCAATTTGGAATATGTGGCATGTATTAACATTTTCCTTTGGCTTTTGCTAGGTTTTGGATTCAGCTAAAAAAATGTGGCCACATCTATGTTAATTTGCTTTGAAGACATCTCGGTTTAATAAAAGCAAGTCCAATTAAAATAACGGAGGTCTTTTTTTGTCTTTACCGGATAAAATAATGATTAGCTGACAAAAGTCGTGTGCATATATTCTCGATTTCCATGTTCATATTAGATGTTTTCAAAGATGGACGGCGCAACTAATTAATATGTTCCATTGTGTTTTTCCTAAAATGTAATGCATCAGCTAACAAGCGAATCCTTTTCATTTTCATGATGCGTTTTTGGATTTATTAATTAGTAAAATAAAAAATCATAGACAAATACTGTCGCTAGACATCATGCACACTCGGTGGAACATGGTTATTTGATTCGGCCACGAGCACAACGTGGTCATTTTGGCCGCGAGCGAAACATGCTTTTAAAGGCTTTCCGCTAGAGTTGCAATGATCACTGGATTCCACAGCCTTCGCCAATACCAAGTTCGTCCCAACCATGGAGGCTTCATCACCTTACACTTTCCTTTCTCTAATTTTCTTCCTCCTCCTCACTCTCAAGCTCTTCTCTTCGTGGTTGAAGCAATCCAAGAACCTCCCGCCGAGCCCGCCTTCCATCCCTATCCTTGGCCACCTCCACCTCATAAAACTCCCCCTCCACCGAACACTCCACTCCCTCGCCCAATCCTACGGCCCCATCATCTCTCTCCGCTTCGGCTCCCGCCGGGTCGTCGTCATCTCGTCAGCAGAAGCCGCCAAAGAATGCTGTACTGAAAACGATCTCGTGCTTGCCGACCGCCCAACCAGCTTTGCCACCAAGCACCTTGGGTACGACAGCACTGTTCTTACCTTGGCCTCGTATGGCGACCACTGGCGCAACCTTCGCCGCATTTGCACCCTAGAAATCTTCTCCTCCACTCGTCTCAACTCCTTTTTGCCCATTCGAAGGGATGAAATCAAGCGACTCCTGCTTACTCTAAACAAAAGAACCTCATCATCTCCCGATGACTTCACTAAGGTGGAGCTAAGATCGATGTTCTTGGAGATGATAGTCAACATCGTTGTAAGGATGATGACAGGGAAGAGGTATTATGGGGAAGATGTGACCAATGTCGAGGAGGCTAGGTCGTTTCGTGAGATGATATCTGAAATTCTGCAGTATACTTTCGGTGGTGTGTATCCAGGGGATTTCTTGAGTATTTTGAGGTTGGTTTTCAGGGATTATGAGAAGAACGTGTCTAGGTTGAGCAAGAGGTTGAACGAGTTCTTACAAAATTTGATTGAAGAACACAGAGCTAGTAGCAAAAAAGGTGGTGGTAGGAGTACGGACACTATGGTGGATCATTTGCTTTCGTTGCAAGAGAAGCAGCCCGAGTATTACACTGATGAGATCATTAAAGGGCTAACAATGGTACGTAGAATTTCAACAAATCTTTGCATCTCATTCTCATCATGGAATAGTGCGTACACATAAGGCGTATCAGCCATCATGTCTTTTAAAATACATAATTGATTGTTTCAATCTTATGATAAATCTTGCAACTGAAGTTAGTGCCATATGTATGAGTTTCCATTTGAAAAAGGATAACATATTTCAGATACCAAAATATTCTTCCACAAGGAAATAAATGGGACATTGGATTTACGTGATTCGGTTAGTGGAACTTGATCCATGGAGAGAGCAGCACAAGATTCTTGTATAGATCAAGATAAATATGAAGATTTGAACCATACTCAAATCACTCAAATATATTCAGAGTTTCCTAACCGTCATTTATACTCAATAACTCATAGTATTTAGACCTTACAATTACTTGCAAAACCATATCTCAACCTCACAAATGAACTTAAGAATTTTATCACAAGATCTATTGGCTCTGAAACACTCACAATTTCTTAATGATGTAATTTACGAGCACAGCCTACAATTGATTGTTGTGGCAAAAACCTTACTTGCCCTCCTTGGGGTAAAACCAAAACTCCCCTCTTGTATAATATTTGGATACGAAATAGTTATCCCTTTTATGAAATTTACTCAAATTAGGAAATCACATAAACTAGGAAACCTACTTGGATCGGGTTTCCTTTGCGAGATCAAACTCGAGATATAATGTCAATACAAATAATGAATAAATCTTATTATTTTTGTTAATGTGTCCACATTTACTCGACCATTTTATGATAGGAAAGCTATACTTTTCTTTATTATCATTGCTCAGTTACTTTATATAATTTTAATATTTGGACAAGATAGCATGGTGGGATACATGGATGATGCCGTCATATTCAAGTATTTGACTGTGCAACATAGTAGTTTGACAATTTCATGATAATGTCGTTTTGTTATATATTCTTCTATAGGTCATGGTTGTAGGAGGCACCGACACTTCTACTACGACAATGGAATGGGCAATGTCGTTTTTACTGAGTAATCCGAATTCTTTAAAAAGAGCTGCTGAGGAGTTGGATAGTGTGATTGGCCAAGAATGCTTGATAGATGAAACCGACATTGCAAAACTTCCTTATCTCCAAAACATTGTATCGGAAACTCTACGTTTGAAACCACCAGCGCCATTTCTGGTTCCACACATGTCATCAAAGGATTGCACCATAGGTGGTTATAATGTACCTCGTCAGACCACAGTATTCATCAATGCATGGAGCATTCATAGGGACCCGAACTTGTGGGATGATGTGACAAGCTTTAAACCTGAAAGATTTGAAAATGGAGATGATGGGCAATTCAAGTTCTTGCCATTTGGGCGTGGGAGGCGAGCCTGTCCCGGAGAAGACATGGCCCAACGAGTGATCAATTTAGCTTTGGGATCGTTGATCCAGTGCTTTGAATGGAAAAGCATAAGTGAAGAAGGAATTAATATGCATAAGGGGGTGCAGTTGGAAGCCATGTGCAAACCCCGTAAAATCATGGCGAGGATTGCTGAGCATTGAATGGGAGTGACGATATTGCTACTAGTCCGTGGACGGTGTTTGCAAAAATAAATAATCAGCTATTAAGAACTGTGGCGCGTATTATGATGGTTCAAGTCTTAAAGACAAGTTTCGTTCTATGTCGATCTAAATAAAATAAAACCCTTTTTCGTTTCGTCTAGAATGTGACTTTTTATAGCCACAAAAGCGTGAATTTGGCAACAGCATGGTTGCGACTCTTCATTTTGTCCTGCAAAGTTATTGCGATTTCGATCGAAAATGCTGAAGAAACTTGTGACACTACGTCATACTTGATAAGGATGGAAGTACGTAAATTTGGAATCAACATAAATTGTGATAATCAGGAAGATGAGTTTGAACTTGAAAATGGGATAAGAAGTCCCATTACCACAGAGCGAGGCTCAAGACCCGCCCACGTCACCATTCAGTCTTGGCCCACCACCGGCCGTACCCCATCCCTAATGAACATGAGATATGCAAACATCACAGTGGTAATGTGTGTTTCCGTTGATGATTCTGAGCAAGAGTCTGTTGACAAATGTTTCGCGCTTTCAATGAGCTTGGCTATATAGTCAAGGTGAAAATTAAGATGATGATATGTTGATACGTATGATACCTAGCTTTTGATCAAGCAGAGTTGAACTAACATGCAAAATTCATGCTCGGAAGGTACATTTGTTGTGGCATATATTGCAGGCGTCTTGTTAAAATATAGTTTCAATGGATAATTTATACAGTATGAGAGTAATTGATTCTTCTCATCGGGGCAGCTAGCTAATAACTGATCGATGACTAAAGTTCTTTATGTGCCTGAAATGCGTGCGTATTTCACATCCTCCTCTCCGATCAACTGCTAAATTGCTAAGAAAAGTATGTTAGATGGCTATACTAATCAACACGAGTCATTGAGTGATTTGATTCTAGTAACTAGTTCTGATCGATTGAAACAATAATATCTGCCGAGGTGACTTGGTCTTGTTCAATAGCTTCATGGGGCATGTTAGGGCGCGTATGATGATCATTCTCTTTTTGTTCAGAATTAATTTTCTATTCCCGAAAATACGTTTGGAACAAAAACCCGTTTGGTAATGCAATTCCAATTTTCTATTTCTGGAACAACTTTTTATTCCAGAACTAGTAGTGGACCAAAAATCCAAATAAAAAAAAGTAGGTTTTCTGTTTCTAGACGAGAAATGAAAACCATTTCTAAAAAAGCCTATCTTCTTTCTTCAAAATACATCTCTTCCTAAATTTGGCTTCGATCTAACTAGGTCAGATCGGTCCGAACCAGTTCGATCCGATTCATTCCCTGTGGGAAAATAAAAAAATTTTCAAAAAAAATCAAAAAAATCATTAAAAAATTAGAAAAATCAGAAAAATAAAAAATTCAGAAGATTCATAAATATATATAATCCGAAAAATTCCTAAAAATCTAAAAAAACTTTCAAAATATCCATAAAAATTGAAAAATTCCAGAAAAATTCATTAAAATTTCAAGAAAATAAAAAAATTCAGATTTCAAGAACATAGGAAATTTGGTGAATTTTTTCAAAAAAAACCAAAAATCAAAAAATCAAAATATTCAAAACTTTACAGAATGACTTAGAATACCTGTGGCAACCCACTTTGAGTGAAAGTTTAATTTTTTGAGGTGCCCAAATGGTATTTTTGAAGACTCCTTAGTTTAGGGATTTAAAAGAGGTTTTAACCCCTAAAAAACCCTAAAATGGATTCTAAAAAAATGGATTTCTGTTCCGGGAAATAAAAATTTGTGTTGTTATCAAACGGGTTTCTATTCCAAAAAATAGAAATTTTATGCTGTTATCAAACAGGTTTCTGTTCTAGAAATAGAAATTTTTTGTCATTATCAAACGGGTTTCTTTTCTCAGAAACTTGTCATGGGAACATAAATAGAAAAATCTATTTGTGTTCTAGGATTTGTTTCTGGAACAGAATAGTTATCATTCACGCCCTTAGTCTACTACATAGTGACTTCGTCTATATCATGCTCGCTTATTAGGGTATGTTAGTCTAGGCGTGGCAACCATGTTGGATTCGTGCTCGCTTTAAAGAGAGCGACCACTAGAAGGAGTTGAACTTGTTCGTTCAACAATAATATTCAATGAAAAGACCATGTCATGTGTTAAATTATATAAGGGTTGTAAGACAACAATAACATCATAGTATGAATGATAATACAATCACCACAACAAATTTAATGACATAACATGTGATTGAATCCCCATAAATAGGGAGGATGACTCTCATTCGGGACAAGAAAAATAAAAGTAAAATTGTTAACATTGCTACGCCCTCATTAACTTTCGTCATTGGTGTAACAAGGTCCATGAATTTTATTTAATGCTCAATGCCATCCTTCTTTTAGTTAAGTGCATAGAAAAATTATACACATGCATTTTGTTATTGTATTATTCACCTGAAAACAAGTTAAAGATAGAAATTTCTACTCTTCTACGATAAAGCAAAGTGGAATTGATGGTTTCTCGATGAAGAAAAAGGACATGAGTTACAAGGATAAGCTTGTGGGGGAGATACCAGGGCCTACTCGGCCACCTTCTTCGGAAATGATGGTGAGTATGATGAAATTGTTGGAACCAAAAAAATATTATAGACTTTGGAAATTTCGGGTAAGAGCACAAATATAGAAATGGAGCAAGAAGTTCTAATTTAATTGCAAATGCTTTTCTGGTTTCGTACGACAACTCTCTATTATGAAGCTCACTCCTGCTTTTGCGGCTTACTCCTATAATTGAAGAAGGACCGTTCTTTCTCAAAGATCTCAATCACACGTGAAGCATATGGTTCTTGACTTCAATGTATTCGGTTGCAATATTTTCCTCGGGCAGAAGTTTTTGTCACCATGCCTGCCGACCGCTCTATAATTAGAGAGGTTTATGTGAAGTTTAGGAGTAAGACACACAAGCAGAGTGAGCTTCAGAATAGAGAGTTGCAGTGCGAAATCAGAAAAGCATTTGCATTTCAATAAGAAGTTCTTCCTTCATTTCTATATTTGTTTCATCACTCCATATTTTCAACATCTATATTATTTTTTTGTTCAATCATTTGGTATCAAAGCTAACAATGGCATCCACTATTTCCGGTCAATTGCAACTCCAAGTTGAGCGGAAGGAATTTCAACAATTGGTTTGTCCATACGAAGGTTCTTTTCAAATCACAGAATATGTGAAATCCGGTAGAGAATTGCTACAACAAAGTGTCTGATGTTGAAGCATTTGATGTTTTAAAAAAGGAGAAAGATTCATTGGTGGAGTCCCAAAATAAAGATTAAAGAGTAGTGTATGCAATCTTCCAAGCCATGGAGGAAACGATATTTAAAAAAATATTGAGCTTAGAGACCGCGAAAGCAGTGTCTGGTTTGCATTTGCCACAAGGCATGCAAGCATGGCAAAACACCGTTCTGTAAGGGTTAGAAATTCTATCCTCTAGAAAAAAACCAACAAGTCGAAAGCAGTGTGTGACATTGTCTTCAAATGTCTACCAACTTCAGACTCTTTGCTTTGTTATGGCATTATGAGAAAAAGTTTAGGAGGATGAGAGGGGGAAGAAGCTGTAGCGGCTCCACAGGAACTTCTTATGGGGGCAGCACGCCCACTGGCTCAATTGATTGACACTCTTGTAGGCTATTTTTATCTTGTCTAATTAGATTATCCTAAGTTCTCGATAGCTTCAATTGTTCACTGAAAACATTTGCTTTGGTGGTTTGGCTTGACTCTATTCGCTGAACCCTTCGCCTTGCCTTTGTCGAATAGGGATCTAGATGGGAAAACTATTGTGTGAATGCCATTAAATGGATATTTTGCAAAAATCATGTAAAGGTGATGATCGTGTCAAACCAGTGTGGCTTCAAACACTTTGAGGTGATTTCGAGTCTTTATGCATGAATAACTTTGAATTAATCTTAGCATATTTTGATCGTGTGCAAACCATTGTTAACCAATTAAGGTTAATGGTGAAAAACTCCAAGATGTATGAGTTGTACAAAAATTCTTGAGGTCTTTGTTGACACCTAAATTTTGGCGACTCATTTAGGCGTTTATTCCATGAAAGTTTTTAGAAATTGACCTTTATCCCTAACAAAAAAAATCAGTAATGGCATCTGCATATTAGTTGCATTTTTCATGCATTATTAAATTCACATAGTTTGCATATTTATTAGACCGGCGGCGAATAGATTTAAATAATGGTTACGAAATTAATTAATAAACTAAACTAAGCCCATAAGAGCATCAAATTTTGGTCAAGCCCATAGAATACCTGTATGACCGAAACTTGATTATAAAGCCAACTTGGAATAATTGAATTATTAAATAGAATACTTGGACGATAATTCAGATTAATTTATGAAAATTCAACTAGAGGAAATAATCAGAAAACTACAAGTTGAATGTAAGAATTAGGAAATAGGAAACCTTAGGCTTGCTCTTATAAATAGAGACCGGTATTCGCAAAATTGGGGTTTTTAGAGAGAGACAATATAGGTCGACAAATTTACCCAAAAAAAAAAAAAAAGACAATATAGGTCGACAATAGAAGAAAAAACAAACACACACGAGCGCTCTCTCTCTCCCGCGGCCCCCCAGAAATCTAGCGCGCGGATTCAAGTAAGCATTCGTTAATCGTTGGATCCCATTCAAATTTTGTGGAGAGTACGGTAAAATATTGTTCTTGAGTTTGTCCAGTGAGATTGATGAGAAAA
Source organism: Syzygium jambos (assembly GCA_031216235.1). Taxonomy (NCBI): domain Eukaryota; kingdom Viridiplantae; phylum Streptophyta; class Magnoliopsida; order Myrtales; family Myrtaceae; genus Syzygium; species Syzygium jambos. The sequence goes on from CM062227.1 coordinate 10,401,215, forward strand.
TATTTGGGAGTACTTCTTTGATGGAAAAAACCAAACCGGTCAGACTTGTGGATCAAGACTGGAGAGCTCAATGCGCGGTCCTGCGAAAATGGTGAGTACGCGTTCCTTTTAAGTCGGAATGCATTGAAATTTTGAGTAGACCTCCATGACACCTAGTTCTTTAACTTCACCAAAGGAATCAAGCATCGAAGATCCATAGATCCCGTTGTGATTTTCTCACATCCACGATGCGCTTGCCATGCCCCTTACCGCTGTCGGCCATCTTACTGCACCACCACTGGATTAGTCTCACCATCGCAGACTTCCATGCTGTGCCAAGCCTGTGGCTGCAAGCCTCTTGCTAGGCTTACTCATCATCTCCGGTCTATCTCACTCCCCGTGCTCGCCACCACCCGCCGGTCACACTCGCACCTCACTAGTCACTGTAGGCCTCCTCACCACCGATCCGTTTGAATTGATAATCCAAACTAGGTATTTTATTAAATTGAATTCAATTAAAATAATATATATTGCCTAATTTAGGTTGTTATGATTCTAACTTGATTTGTGTGGAGATTTTGGGCGCATCTCGTTTAGGAAACTTTTTTTTTTTTGAATCGTGCATATAATCAAGGATTAGATCTTTAAGACTTCAGATCAGGTACCAATTGCCTTTGTTTCCAATTTTGGATTGAGATAAATATGTGAATATATGGGTTTATAGTATATTTTCCTGATTCCATTTTGAAAAATACAAAAACTTGAATTGCATGTTAGGATAGATTGTATTCTTAATTGGCAAAAGGACACTATTGGTGCCATAACTTGTGTACGGAGATCACTTTGGTGCCATAATTTTTTTTCGGATTACTTTGATGCCAAAATAGGAGAAAAAAGATCACTTTAGTGACTCCGGCCAAAATTCCGACCAAAAAAAGAGCCACGTCAGATTTCCGGTGAGTCACGTTAGATTTCCGGCGAGCCATGTCAGCATCGAAAATTAATAAAAAAAGAGCTACGTCAGATTTCTGGCGGCCATGTCAGCATTGGTACTAAAGTGATCGTTTTTCAAAAAAATTGACACTAAAGTGATCCAAAAAAAAGTTATAGTACCAAAGTGATCTCTGTACACAAGTTATGGCACTTGTGGTGTACTTTTGTCATTCTTAATTTATAATTGTGTGTCATGTTTAGTCACGAAATTAGCTACGATACTTACCGATGGAAAAGATTTACCGAGATTGATTTCTGTGCGCACGGATTATTGAAAGAAACGAAAGAGGGAGAAGACGGGAGAAAAGCGAGCGACGTGAGGAATCAATACTGAGAGAGAGAAATTGATGGGTGGGATGCATATGACGAAAGTAATTTTCCGTCACAAATTAGCAATGAATCCATTTTCGTCTCAAAATCCGTCGCAAATTGCGACGGATAAAATATTCGTCGCTACTTTCATCTCAAAAGGGTAAATTTCGTTGCACAAATTAACAACGGAATATAAATCCATTGCAAAATTCGTCGCAAATGTGTGACGGAAAATTAGTCGTCGCTAATTTTTGACGAAATTAGCGACGACGAACTTTCTATAGCAAATTTGCGACGAATTTTACGACGGAAAATAAATTCGTCGCAAATTTGCGACGGATTCATCGCAAATTTGCGATAAATTTATTTTCCGTCGCAAATGTGCAACGGATTATTTTCGTCGCTAATTTGCGACGGATTTAAAAATCCATCGCAAAGTTTGTCGCAAATTAGCGACGACAAGTTCCCCGTCGTAAATTTCTGTCGCAAAATTCATGTTTTTTTGTAGTGCCAGCCATGGCAAGGCCGACCTCGCTGTCGCGACCCAGGCGAGGGAGATGGGTCGTGACAATGAGGCCGGCGGTGAGGGCGACGGCGAGGGTAGGGATGAGGGCCGTGACACCCTTGCCGACCCTAGCCTATGACCGGTCGCCGATGCTGGTGACTGGCCATGGCCAAGGAAGGGAAGGGAAAAAAAGAAGAAAAAAGGAAAAAAAAAAGAAATATTAAAAAATTTAAAATATTATTAATAAAAAGAAATTTTGTGTAATAAAATAGGTTCGTAATCATCTTGTTGCACATAATTTTTTTTTTGCGAAATCTAACAATGAAAGCTCTAAATCACAGAAACAAAGGTCAAAGCTACGAAACCATTTCATAAATGTCATACTCGTACACCATAGTATGTTGACTTTTGTTAATATACTTACATTTCTCCAATTCCTAGTACGGGACAAACAGTCAAATGTAAGATATCTATTTGTGATTATTTTTTCATTGGGTTTACATCATGCTTGTCATTTGATCAAAGTACACATCATCCTCATGATTGAATGGAAATTAAGTAATTTGATCATCTCTAATGTATTAATCGTCGCCTCAACTAATGATCACGTGATTAGTCTTGTATGTGCGTACAATATGGTTTCTTTACTTTACCAATTCCTCTTGTATGTTCCATTTGGATTTAGTACGAACATACCTAAGAAAGTTAATAATTAAATTCAATGGCGAATCTTTTTTTTCTGATAATTTATTTCTTTTCATTCCTTTGTCCTGCAAAAGATGACAAAGTCACGTAACCATGGATGCCGTCAATTGCCTTCGTCAATGCTTATTTTCTAGTGCTCCTTTTACCATTACTTTGAAAAGGACGTCCAACAAGCACATCGAAATTGAAAGGATCTCCACATTTCTGTTTTCGATTTGCCATTTGATGCTGCGGTACTTTCTAAATGGACGCTTTGAAGTTTTAAGACTCTCACTGCAAATCTTATAGCCTAGGAGGTCGCCATGCTAGTGGCACCTTTGGCCCCTAAGAAAAATCATAGATTCAGACAAAACTAAAAGATCAAGATATGATCATAAACTTAAACACCAAACTATAGTCGCCACCAATTAATATAATATAGGTCGATTGGACATCCAAAGAGCCTAAAAAGTGATAGGAATGTCAATGAAGTGGTTGGACGCGTGATAGAATTGGTCAAACGAAAACCTGTGATCTTAGGTCCAGGGTTTCAGTCACGTTGAACGAATTAGTATTCCATGATGCCCTTTCGGTATAGCACACTCTATTTTTGGTTTAGTTCTAAAAAAATTCACCGTTTGATTTCTTAAGCATGTGTTATATTTTTGTTTAAAATCTTGGAATGCCGCCCAAACACTTATTCGACTTCTCTAATAATTAACGAGGCCATTTTCTCATGCATAGTGGCGTGATTGTGTATGAACGACATCTATATGCATATGTCAATCGAAATGCAAAATTCAATGATGATGTATGAAAATGATATAACATGACAATAATTACATACAGAAAGACATGACGAATCAAACGCAAAACATAATGATGAAGTTATACGATATGGCAATAATCACATGCAGCATGATATGACAAATGAAATGCAAGACATGATGATGATTTGATATGACATGGCAAATCAAATGTGACAAATAAAGATCAAATGACATGACATGGTTATAATCAAAACATAACACGGCAAATCTAATGCAAATAACAATGAGATGATGTGACATATTAATAATCACATACAACATGGCATAGCCAATCGGATGTAAGATGTAACGAAGAGAAGACATGGCAAGAATCACATGCAATATGGTATGATAAATTATATGTAAGACATAATGATGAAATGATATGACAATGATATGCAAACTATATTTTGTGAGAGTCATTCATTCAATTTACGTTGACCCAAAAATTAAACATCCAACTTCACATTGACACAATGCACACTTGCAACAAACAAAAAGGAATCAAGAATACTACAAATACCATAACTTTCGTATAGCACTTACTTGAATACCATAAAAAAAATTTTTATCATAACTTCTAAAAATTGTTTACTTGAGTGCCATAACCTTTTAAAAAAGTCCGCCCAAGTGTTGAAATTCAACAAGGCACGACACTTGTGGTGAATGTGATCGATTTAAAAATTATGGTACTTAAGTGATCGATTCAAAAGTTATATGGCACTCAAATGATCGGATAAAAAGTTATGAGATAGAAGTGAGCACCTTACATAAGTTTGGGCACTCAAGTGATCAAAAAAAAGTTATGGCCTCGAATGAGCATCATATGATAGTTATGACACTTGCGATATCCTTTTTGCTATCGAAAAGCCTTGATTTGATTTTGATACAATGTATGCTTACAGCATGTGATACTCCAAAATGAAATTACAGCGAAGTAGTTACACTTCAATAGTCATCAATCGTTAGACATCATGGGAATCACATTTCACATGAGAAAAGGATACCACCAGTATCATAACTTTTGTATGGCGCTCACTTGAGTACCATAACTTTTTTTCGATCAATTGAATGTCATAACTTCTAAAAAACATTCACTTAAGTGTCGTGACATTTTAAAAGCGTTCACTCAAGTGCCAAAAGTCTGTCATGGCATAGCACGTGTGGTGAACATTTTTAAAATTTTATGACATTTAAATGATCGATTGAAAAGTTATATGGCATTCAAGTGAGCTCTATACATAAGTTATGTTACACAAATAAAGCGTACATAAAATATGCTAGTCAAGTGAGCGTTATATAAAAGTTATGATATTTATAATATCAATTTTCTCATTTCACAAAAAAAAAAATTTCTCATTTCACAGTACACCACAGAAAATAAAGTGTCCTGTGAGCACGCATTCAATGATCCACGTCACTAATGTTCCTATTTGCCAATAGGTGGCATCAATCATTTTAACGTACAAGGAAATTGTAGGATCGGGAGCAAAACGACGGGGAAGTCAGAGTTGGGATGTAAATCCACCTCAATCGTTCGCCCAGGACGAGTGACTTTTGCTCAGCAAAGTAGTTGGGATATAAATTTATTTAGGTTATCTCATTGTCTTGTCCTTTTCAAAAGATTAATGTGATGTGACTTTTCTTAGCTTTGTATAGAGATATATTATCGTTAGCTAATCTTCACTTCTCTTAACTCACTAGTTCCTCTAATCACATGTAACATGACACTACTAATAACAATAAGATGACATAACATGACAATAATCACGTATAGCATGACACAGCAAATCAGATGCAGGACGTGATAACATGATGATGACATAACATGACATGACCATAATCACATGCAGCATAATATGACAGATTAGATATAAGATAGAATGATAAATTAACATGACAATGATAAATAGATTATATTACATGGGACATCATTTATTCAATTTATGGAATTACGTGGACATGGTTACATTTATAGCAAAAGGAGATCATATACACTTTAACATGGCCACAAAAATAAACATCAAATAACACATTGACACGAGGCACACTCGCAACAAACAAAAAGCCTTAATTTAAGTTTGATACAAGGTACACTTACTTCAATAGTCTTAAATGGTTCAACACCACAAGAATCACATTTCATCGTACACCACTGAAATTAAATGTCCTACGAGCACGCATTTAGTGATCCATGGTGCAAATGTTCCTCGTGGTCAATATAGGTGGCTTTGATAATTTCGGTGTCCCAATGAAGTTGTCGGATCGCAAACCAAGCGATGGGAAAGGCAGCCGACGAAGTAGTTGGGATGTAAATCCACCTCAATTGTTCGCTTAGGACGATCATAACTTTTGCTCGGTAAAGTAGTTGAGATGTAAATTTATTTATCTTGTTTCATTATCATGTCCTATCAAAAGATTAATGTGACGTGACTCTTTCTCAGTTTTGTACAGAGATATATTGTCGTTTGCTTAATATTTACTTCTCTAAACTCATTAGTTCCTTCTAATCACATGTGACATAACATAACAAATTTTATGCAAAACATAATAACGAGATGATGACGAAATGACATGACATGACAATAATCACATATAGCATGATATGACAAATTAGATGTAAGATAGAATGATAAAATGACATGACAATGATACGCAGATTATATTACATGGGACATCATTTATTCAATTTACGGAATTACCTAGACATGGTTACATTCATAGCAAAAGGAGATCATATGCACTTTAACATGACCACAAAAATAAAACATCAAAAACACATTAACATTGAGGCACACTCGCAACAAATGAAAAGCCTTAGTTTAAGTTTGATACTAGGCACACTTACTTCAATAGTCTTAAATGGTTCGACACCATAAGAGTCACATTTCATCGAACACCACTGAAAATAAGTGTCCTACAAGCACACATTTAATGATCCATGTCGCAAATGTTCCTCCTGGCCAATATAGGTGGCTTTGATAATTTCAGTGTCCCAATGAAGTTGTAGGATCGCAAACCAAGCGATGGGAAAGGCAGCCGACGAATTTGTTGGAATATAAATCCACCTCAACTGTTCGCTCAAGACCATCATAACTTTTGCTCGGTTAAGTACTTGAGATGTAAATTTATTGGTCTTCTTTCGTTGTCTTGTCCTTTTCAAAAGATCAATGTTATGTGACCTTTTCTTAGCTTTTTACCGAGGTATATTGTGGTTTGCTTAATCTTCACTTCTCTTAACTCAATAGTTCCTCCTAATCTTCTTACGTGTCAACATTTTGCCCCATCTTTTAAATTTCTAATTTTGTTTCTCTTATGATATTTATGTTTCTTAGTTTTAATTTGATACAAGGTACACCTACAACATGGGATACTCCTACAAAAGTACGGCATAGTAGTTACACTTCAATAGTCTTAAATGGTTCAACACCATGATAATCACATTTGTATATCACGAAAATTAAGTGTCCTTCGAGCATGCATTTAATGACCCGCGTCACAAATGTTCCCCCTAGCCAATAGGCAGCTTCGATCATTTCAACGTACAAGGGAAGTTGTAGGATCGCAACCTAAGCGACAAGTGGTTAAATACCATGAGAAACACATTTCACTACACCACAGAAAATAAGTGTGCTATGAGCACACATTTAATGATCCACGTCGCAAATGTTCTTCCTGGCCAATTAGTGGCTTTGATAATTTCAACATACAAAGGAAGTTGTAGGATCGCGAATGAAGCGATGGAGAAGGCAGCCAACAAAATAGTTGGAATGTAAATTCACCTCTACCATTCACCCAGTACGACTGTTAGTTTTGCTCAACAGAGTAGTTGGGATGTCAATATATTTGCGTTATTTCGTTGTCTTGTCCTTTTCAAAAAATTAGTGTTATGTGACTTTTTCTCATACAAAGGCATATTGTCGTTTGCTTAATCTTCACTTCTCTTAACTCAATAGTTCCTCCTAATCCCTTTACGTGTCAAAATTTTCCCCCACTCTTTTAAATTATTAATTTTGCTTTCTTTAATGAGATTTATATTTCTTACCTTTGCTTAGCCCGGACCAGGCCCCTTTGGAGAAGGCATGGCCCCTTCTCGTCTGGGCCCAAATTTTTTTGGGCCTGCAGCCTTTTCGGTCAGCGATCTTTTTAGAAAAAGCTTACTAGGCATTTCAAGAAGTAGACTCGCCCCCCTACAAATGCAGAAATGAAGGGTGCTAATAGGCATTTCGAGCAGCCTCAAGATGAGGCGTGGCTTCCTTTGAGACGCGCCCACCTCGAGTTGAGACTCGCTCTTTCCGGACCTGTATCTCCTCCATCCAACATCTGACTTGTGTGATATTTGCTTCGTTGGAACGTTCATATCGAGAGCCTTCCAACAAGCCTTATATTGGTAGGTAAAATCGTGAAATCACGGACTTGATATTTCAACTCATATCGAGACCTAGGAAGTTTGTGAAGCCAGCGTTGTTTCGGTGACTTATCATTTGCCAAAATGAATTATTTACTACAACTTAGAGGTGGTCAAGGAAGTTTCGTTCCATTCCAAGACTCTAGGCAGGGTTTTTGACTCTGGGACCTTTCTTTCGTGTATCAAAATGTTTGACCGCTGATTACTCTCTCATTTAATATCGGTTCAACTTGATTTTTGTCGCGTTGGGATGCTTGCAAAATCGAGAAATCGCAAACTGCCTGCACTGCGAAACACGAGGGACCAGTCCCGTAGGGTCAAAAATTGATTATCACATTTAGGGTAGGGCTCTATTTCGCCGGAATTTGTCTCGACGACGAAAAACCTTCCACCGAAAATTGTTCTTCACTTTTTATTAAGAGGAGATAGATTCTGTGGCGATTTGGACAAAAAATATCATAGGTGCATGTCGCGACCTCCCCGAAATGGCCCCGCCGCCTACGGGGTTTGGCGAATGGATTACTAAGTTAAACCTAGCTCGAGCTCTTCCAAACCCATACCAATTCGCGACTTAAATTTAAGTTATTAACATGCAAATCGATTTTAACTAGAAGTCGCCACTAATCAGTTTCTGATAGGTCGATTAGACACCTAAGCGAAGCACGAGAGAAAAGCTTCACTTCTACGAACCGGAGATTCAACGGGTACGGGGACTTGGTTACACTAATCGACTAATTAGTGCCCTTTCGGTACCTAATCTTGTTCAATTCATCACCTAACGTGCTCTCGCTAATCGGGAGTCTCAAAATTCCATTCCTAACTAGGCTAAGGAAAGCAACAATTAACATCTAAACCTAAACATGCATAATCAACTACGTGCGAGGTTAATTTAAATGTGCAATTCAAAGTGGGTGAACCAAGTTACCAAGTAACGTGGGACTAAATATAGCACTAAACATGCGAAATGGCAGAAAAAAGCTAATTTCAAAATCCAAATAAAACTTCTGATTTTTTTTAATTTTTTTTTGAAAATTTTTTTTTTAATTTTTTTTTCGGAATTTTTGAAATTTTTTTTTGAAAATTCTTTGAAATTTTTTGAAAAATTTTCTGAAATTTTTTGGATTTTTTTTAAAAAAATAAAATAAAATTCGAGCCTTCCTTTTTTTTTAAAAAATTATATATATATTTAAAAAAATAAAAAATTTAAATATTAAAATAATACAAATATTAAAATAAAATAAATCGGATCCAGGTCGGATCTCCACATCCGACCCGGATCGAGATTGACCCGGGCGCGCCGGCCCGGGTCCACGACCGGACCGGGTTCATTTATTGAGCCCGGTCTTAGCAAATAAAAAAAAAAAAGGGCCCAGCCCAAAACTATTTCATTAAAAAAAATGAAAAGCCCAAAGCCCACTAAAATAAAAGAAACTAACAATACTTCAGCCCAAATTCGAATTTTGGCCCATCCGCTAAAGGCCCAAGACCTAATAAAACACTAAAGCCCACACACCAAACAAAACCCTACTCGGTTAGACCCGCGACCCGACCCGGACGTGAGAAACCCTACCCGATCCGCAGCCGCCATGCCACGCCCAAGGACTCGCGTAAACACCGGCCGCCACTTCGACGTGGAGCGCATGCCCGGCCACCGCCAGCCGGACCCTGGCCTCCGCGATCAAGTTTCCAGTCCGGCGGCCGAACCTATGCTCGGCCGCCACCCGCCGAGCTCCGGCCTTTGTGGCCGGGAAACTCAGCCCTGCGGCCGGGCCCGTGCCCGACTGTCGCCTGCCATCCCGACCAGCCGCGTCATCGCCACGGCGACCAGCGACCGACCGGGTCCGTCCAAGTCACGACGAGGAACTGGCCGACCGCGGACCGAGCAGATCCCGACGGTGAACTGGCTAAATCGAGCTCCGCGCCCATGTTGCCTCCCTGCCAACCTCCCTCGGTCGTCGGCAAAGAAACGAACGACTCAACCGACCGGGAGCCGGTGGCAGCTCAGCCAACACACCACAAGTGAAGAGGACACAGCCAAGGCTCAAGAACGCATCATATACTAAGAGAAGGAAACCGGATCTCACTCATGCATAACATCGAACGGTTGGAGCGCGCAACGAAAATGGGAGATTTTAGGTGCGATCGGGGCTCAAACGTGTCCGGGATTTACACAAAAAGACGCATCAAGAGGCAGGATCAAGCATGTGGTATCACAGGCCGGAACTCGCGCAAGCCGGACGGCCGCGAGCTCCGGCCAATGAACCCGGAAAGCAGGGGACGCCAACCAGCAGACCAAAAACAGGGGAAGGAGGGGCGGCCTTTGTGGCGCTCCCTATCCGGCTCGGGGGCGGCGAACGGGGACGACTAGAGATCGGACTTCGTCCGGTCGTCCCACACGTCTCCGAGCCAAAATCCTCGGGAAATCGACCCCGAATCAAACCGAACAAAAACCCGACGAAAACTCGGGGCCGGGACTTACTGCGAGAAACGTCGGAGCTCCGCCGGCCGCTGTTGAGGCGCGACGGTGGTTGACGGGAGTCCGGTTGGCCTTGGACCTCTCTCGGTTCTCTCTCTCGCTCTGCGGAACTCTCCCTCTCTCTCCGATCTCCTCTGATCTCCGAAAAAACCCCCCCTCTCAGATCTCTCGGAACTCGGCTTTAAGGGCCACGGCAAGCGCGCATGGCTTCCTGCCACCGCCAGCTACCGTGGCCAGTCCGATCCCGACCCGCGAATCACATTGCACTCCTCTGCGCCTCTGGCCTCTGCTCTGAGTTCTGCCTTCTTCCTCTGCTTTTGCTTCTCCCCTTTTCCAGAAGCATTGAACACGCTGGGGGAAACGGAAGTGGGCCAGCTGGTCTCTCTTTTTTTTTAAAATAATTAATTTTTTTTTGAAAATAAACAAGGAAAATATGTTCTAATAGGCCATATTAATGCAAATGCACCTAATGTCTACATGCCATGCAATTTAAAGAAAATATTTTTGGTTTAGGGATTAAAAATTAAACCCTAATTTTTATGCGATAAAACCCTAAATAATTTAGTAAAATTTAAGTGTCAACAGTGCACAAGGAAACCGATAGATATACTTAAATAGAATTTAATCAACGTTAAAGTACACAAGATAAAAATACAACATCGGATTTCAATCGACAACGAAGTACCCAAAAACAACAGCAAAGTATCACGCCAGAATTTAATCGACGATAAGATATTTGGAAATTACAGTTCTAACTACGGTACAGAAATTGAAAGATAACATGATTTGTTTGTTTGTGTAGAGAGAGGGGTTGTACATTACACAAACATTGATATTTATAGTACTCACAATGCAACTGCCCATAAGTAGTTCTTCGGCAAATCTTGCCATACTTAACACATCTTCGTAATTTTTGGCCCCATACGTTCATGTTGCCATGATTTCTCATTTTTGGATCCTACAACGAAATATCTTTCACCGAAAATTGTTGTTTAGTTTTTATTAAAGGACATAGGTTTTGTAGTGACTCCGAATAAGAAATATCACAGGTAGATAAGACAACAACAATAACTTTACTTCATATAGAACTGTACAAACACAAAGCGTGCCGGAATTTAATCGATGAAATAGCTTGAAAAATACAGCGACTTCAAGAGAACCAAACTTAAATAAACTATAACGGAATTTAATTGACGACAAAGCTTGAAAATGCAAAGATATAACGTTGGAATTTAATGGACAACGTGACACCCAAGATAATATACATGCCAAAATTTAATCGACGACACGAATCTGGAAACTACAACAAAGAAACACGCCAGAATTTAATCAACAACATGAGTTTGAAAATTGAAAGTAGAGTGCAGGATCATAATGATAACTGAAAGATAGTAAATTTGTTGGCTTATGCGCGGGGGTTCCCAATAGATTAACAATGGTATCTATGGTGGTTGTGCCGTAACCGTCTTTGAGCACTTTTCTTGCTGTTGTAGCCATGTTTGCTCATCTCCAAAAGTTTCGGGCCCAAACTCTCATGATACCATGATCTTGTCTTCAAATGATTGTTCCTTTAAAATCACTTGTTAGTTGCTCCACGACCTCCATCATTTTGTTCTCCAGTGACAACAAATCTGTAACTGCATCTTGATGCCCTTTACACGTTCAACTTCCTCCAGATGCCTTTAATCGATAATATGCTAACCTTATTAATCGATACCTTTGTCGATTATCGTTAACCACGTCGTCGTCTGTCGGAAACTGATCGGCAATGGTCATCGATGTGCATTAATATCGATAATAATTCTTGCGATCATTGATAATGGGTCACGTGCTTAATAATCCATACTTTATTCACGTGCTTGTCCATATCAACGACCTGATCAATTTTTGGTATAAACAGCAACAAAGAGATAAAATCATCTGCTTTCGTGGATAGGAGAACAGAAATTTCAGAACGATCTGGTATAAAAACACAACACGAAGTGAGCGGATCCGAATTAAGAGTAATTGTATTCAAATCAATCTCATATAAACTTAAGAGACATGATTCATAAACATGTTGTATTCATATCTAACTAGCTAGATACAAAATTGATCCGTATAACCCGTTTGAATTAATGGGTGTATCGAGACCATAGAAAAGTACCCCGTTTGGACACCATTAGCTAAAAAATCTAAAATTCTAAATTGATGATATTTTATTGAATATTAACATGTTTTCTAATTTGATTTGATAATATTATGTTGAAAGATTATTTTAATTTGTCAATAAATTATCTGAAAATTTGAGGATATCTCGTGTCAGGTTTATATTGAGAGGTTGATTTTGTGCCAATGGGTTTGCCACCCATTGACTTGTAAACATGCCAAACTCCTTGTTTTGCGTTTCAAGAGGGGCCGAGTGGGGAGCCCACTAGCTTATGCCTAGAGCACGCAAATGCCAAGACACGCCGAATGGCACATGCTGAATTCCATAGTTACAATGGTGATGTTTCCACAAACATATCAAAGGCCCGATCTTCGGCTACCACTGCAATTTGCATTGGTCCATGTCTCGAGTCGATTGACAGACCAGCTCATCACTGTTCCACATCCGACTGAGGCACATTGCTGATCCCCATCGGCTTCCTTCCCAACAATTTCAAGCAATCCTTGACTCTCTTTTCAAAGACCTTTTCATCTTTTCCTTGCACAATCAATGATGCACTAGGCACACGACCGGGCCACGATACATGGACATGATCCACATGCACTAGACACACGACTAGGCACACACGTCAAGAGTTGGCACATTGCCGGACCAAGTTCCTCGGAGCATTTTCTCTTATGCCTCGTTACACAGACTATGAAATTGCCTTTTATAAGAGTCGTTCTACTTGTTACGGATAGGAGGGATTCGGCCACATGCCAACTCTGGACGTGATATTTTTTTATAGAAAGCTTTTGCAATAGGCATCAAGCAACCCCCTCTATCCATAAAAAGTAGAACGACTCTTATAAATGGCAATTTCGTAGTTCTTGTAATAAGGCATAAGAGGAAATGTTCCGAGAAATTTGGTCCATCAATCCTATGATGTTATCCCATACTAATGTATATAGAGCATAGGCTTACTTTGAACACTGTAATTTCTTCAAAGTAATAGCACCAAAGGCACGACCATGCCAACTAGGCTAGAAGCATATCGTCAGTAGAAGGAACATGTCATTCGGTGCACACTGCGATGGGTTCGTCTCGTCTTGCTCCTTTCTTTTGCAATTCGACCCTTCTTTTCTAAAATATCATGTCATGTCCTGTAGTATCACTCCGTTCGATAAGAAAACGTGAGGTGCAGGCTGTCTGGCCAAACAGAAAAGAAAAATAAAACATATTTTAGGCTCCGTTCGTTTGGCAGAAAATGTGACATTTCTGGAAAATGTTTTCTGGGAAATCATTCTCCTGGAATATGACATAATTTTCCGGTGTTCGGTTGAAATCTGAAAAAGTCTCGGAAAATATTTTCCGTTGTCCGATATGAAAAAGATTTTCCTGTTTGCAACACTTTTAATATTTTTTAAAAATATTTTATTTTTATTTTTTTTCTTTTTCCTTCTTCTTCTTCTCCGGCAGGTCGTCGGCCTGTGGCGAGGCTCCGCCTTGCCTAATCCAGTGAGGCCGAGCTCGCCCGAGGCCGATTGGGCGAGCTCAAGCCTCGCCAGATCCGGCGAGCTGGGCTAGGCTCGAGCCTCGCCTAGGTCGTCGAATCTATCGAGGCAGAGCTTCGCCATATTGAGCTCGCTTGTGGTCGATCTCCAGCCGCCACCGTGGCCGTCGACTGGCCGGAGAAGAAGATAGAAAAGAGAAAGAAGAAGAAAGAAGAAAAAAGAAAAAAGATAATGAATGAAGCAAGAAGGTGGGGGAAAATGTTTTCCTCTTTTGAAAAGAGGAAAATATTTTCCTTACTTTTGTTCATGTTTTTACTCATTGAGGGAAAATGTTTTTTGCGGATAGTTTATTTTTCACCCCCGAACACTAGAAAATCAAAAAAATATTTTCTTAAAAAATATTTTTCACGGGGCAAACGAAGCTAGCTTTGCCTCATTTCCTTACTCACCATTGACACGCCTTTAGCGCTGCCATAACGGTGACTTAAAACTTCAACTGAAAAATTGGTGCTTTCAATTATTGTCCCCTCAAAATGGTCGCTCTTCGTCATTATTAACAGGCCTTTGGTTGGCCATTTTCATTGAATGCCTGTTTCTGTTACATAAATTGATTTGAGGCGTAGAGTCATGTTTCGTCCGGTGGGCGGTGCCAATTCAAGGCAAAAATTTTAGATAGCTCCTCACTCTGTTACAGTGCATTTATTTTGCAAAAAATGAATAATATAAAAAATATTTTTAAAAAATAATCGCTTGTATTATTTATAAAACTAAATGAACGAAAAATATTTTCATTCTCCACGAAAATATTTAGATATAAATTGTTATCGATAAGGAAAATATTTTTCATTGACTAATTATTTCAAGCGATACAAGCGATCATTTTTAAGAAAATATTTTTCAAATCGTTTATTTTTCTCAAAACAAATAGAGACTTGGTGTGTAACTACATTCTCTACCTTTTGTTAACAAGTGCAACTCTCCTTCTACAATGTGAAACAAATCATATTAGTGTCTCCCTTTGCTCCCCTCTCCCTCTCTCTCTCTGACTCGTGATATACAATCAATATTCAAATTTCATTTGAAATTGTATTATACTAAAATGAAAGAATGGCCCTAATGCATGCATATTCGAATCATGCACTGAACTCACAAATATGATGTTAGGCACGAACTTAAAAAGATGGCCAGCTCAAACTCAATTCACGTGAACCATGTATGCAAGAGACTATGGTGAACTTGACGGACATCGTGGATGTGGATCCACACTAAGTGAGACTCGACCAAAACCCTTCCCTATGTTTGGATATGCATGGTTTTGGAAACAAAATCACACCGTTTTTCCGGGTAATTCAAGCTTGGAAATGCCATATAAAATGCCTTGGTCGGATTCCCCTTACCGAATTCGACGATTCACGAGTGGAAATTTCACCTTCGGAAGCAAAATGTTACCCTCACCAGCCTTGGCCGACAAAAACCGGCCATGCCATCTTGGAGACTGCAATGTAGGCAATCTTAATTGCTTCTTGCAGCCATGGCCGAAGGTCCATAGGTGGACCAGCAAAAGATGATTTTTCTGCAAGTATTACACACATGAACAAATAAATCCTCTTCGATTTCGGGACAAAGTTGTAGAACTTATAGGTTGACGAAGATCTCCCAAGACATGCTTCACGTTGATTAATAAGGAGTAGCCAATCGTTTGGGTCAACGCTGAGCAGTATTGGAGATGCAACCACGCGAATCTCTATACTTTCTACGCTAAATTTATCATTCTTGATTAATGTCTCGCCCGCACAGTGCACGTATTGGGCGATCAAATCACACACTCCCCGCCATACTTAACGCAAAATCTGCACTGTGCCCCGCCAGTAGATTGTTTATCCCTGTTTTCTTCCCCATATGCGTAAGTATTGATCTATATAATTTGTTCTTCAATTCAACCAGTGAAGTATAAGCTTTTCCATTAATCTTGTCATGCATACGTGGTGAATCTGCATTAGAAGGCATGGAATTAATTGAAAGTAAGCAGCTTTGACTCTCCCAAGCTGTTGAAAGTACGCTGGCCACAAATTACTGGCACCAAAACATTTGTACTCTCCTAAGACTACATACGAGGAAAATATTCGTGGTGAAGATGGGGAAGATGAGCAATAATAGATGAGGGTGGCAGGCTCCGGTGAAACTAAGCCTCACTCTGCCGGATGGAACCATGCAGGGACGCATCGAGAATTTGGAGAAGAAGCGGAAGGAGCAATGGATAGACACTCTAGTTGGTAGGCCTGCAACGAATCTGAAGAATTTCGGCATAGGATAAGTAAATGAACAATGGAAGTCAGGACTCGTTAAATCCTAAAGCTGCAGTCTGTTAAGCTACAATGCAGCCAAGGAGTCCGAATGTCCACCGTCGACTAGACGAAGAACAGCAAAAGATGTTATCTAGTGAACTGATTAAGCTGTGATAAGTTTCTATCCTTGATCCTCCTACAGACACATATCGGTTTTTACATTGTCTCTCGTTATGTGCGCCCGTTCAAGACGATAGTGCTTGGTGGATCAAGTTTCTCTCCTGAATATATCGTCTGGTTTTTCTGATCTAGATGTCTTCGTGTATTGTCAGATATTTTTAATCCAGGTGTAGGAACATAGAGGCCTGGTCATTAGAATCAAAGGTTCATGGAATGCAAAAGTATTGTGTCATAATTACACTACAATATAGTGATGACATGGTATAACCAACAAAAAAGTTCTTGCTCTCTATAAGTTGGCCCCTGCCTCCTCTAATTTTTTACCCTTCATCAATCCTCACTCACAAATCACTTCCAAAAGCTGTCGCTCTCTAACACCGTTTGTTGATTTTATTCATTTCCTTTCTCCTTATAAAAATGTGACGTGTTCTAAAATTCACAACAGAGAATAAAAGCAATAACAATAACATGTCCAATCATCCTAACTCTATTTGGACTTTACCGTCCAATTGACGTGGAACTTGTCAATGAGTTCTACGATAACAATATATACGTGTCGGCACCGTCCCGCAACATCCCGAATTCAATGATGACCACACACGTGGATTGGACTATTCAAAGGAATCACAAGGGGTGAATGCCAGAAGTCAGTCCTCACCAAGACACTTCCCCAGATGATACCCTACCCCTCAAATAATCTCCCAAGCAACTGTAGTGATCTTGTCGATTGTCAAGTATGATAGGCCACTTGAGGAAGCATCATTGCTAGACTTATCAAATGATTGGGTCGGGTCATATAAAAAATAATCCGATCCAAATTGATCAATTTAATCTGTATTGATACATTTTTGTGTATTATAATTTTAGAGACCCGTCCTCAGCTCAATTCAAACCAAACTAACCCAATCCATATTACAAAAACACATCCATATCCATACCAAAATATTTAACCTATTTTAAACTCTTCAATCTTCCTGTCGGAGATCGTCGAGAGATGTAAGTAGCCGTTAGGACCTTGCTAGTTGTTGTTCCATAGCTAGACTATCAAAGCAATGCTTTTCTGCAGAGATTAGCTAGGTTTCCCAGAACGGGTCTTGTAGGTGCTGTCACGTCGTTGACAGTTCTGACAAAAGTTGCTTTTTTGTCAAACTAAAGATTTTCGGTTCTTCTACTGTGCTGCTCTGGTAGCCAATGGCTATATTTGATATGCCAATAAACATCCTCAGATGAACATTATCCCATCATTATTAGTGACATGATTTTCTTGTAAGTATCATCAAAATTATCACTAACCGATTTCCATAGTCAGTTGATGTTGTTTTTCGGACAGGCCGAACAAGAACATGTTGCGATCTTCTTCCAATAAATACAATATAGATATCACGTAGTCTTTAATAATCATCACGAACATCTATACTTATCATAATAAATATAATAAAAAGAATATTTTGGAAATCATTAAAATTTCCCGAGGTGTTTCTCCAACATTACTACTAGAAGACCGATGAAAATATTCTCTATTTTTACATGGGTTTGAAACATGTTATTTCTCAACCCATTTAAGACTCACTAAGTTTTTAGGCATTTATTTCTTGACCCACTTGAGCCTATTCTTAAAACTTAAAATAACCCATTTATCTCCTGACCCATTAAATATGGGTTAAAATATAGGTTATAGACTCATTTTGCCACCTCTAATCATCACCAACATGAGGAAGCAATATCTAGGGTCGGGGGAGCTCTTCAAGTACAATGCCACATACCGGACCCCGTTCAAGTATGACGGGTCGAGGAATCGGCGGGAGCTTGCATTTATTTTCTTACTGCCGAGCAACCCTTTTGGCCTCGCCAAAGATCGCGGCTGCGTCAAAGATCCAACTTTGTCCACTACATGCTGACATCTCTGCAACCTCACTTCAAAGCTCGACGGTGACTTTTCTGAGTCTTGAAGACATGATCGACGGCAGAAGCAACTACAACACAAAGATGAGCAACGACTAGGTGGAGGGAATGATGGTGGATGAAGGCGACAAGGGATGAAAGGTGCTGTGGCGATGCCACTCACGGGAGAGATGACACAGATAATCGACATGACTCCATGCGAGTACAAATTTGAAGGGTATCCCCACTGTGGAACTTGAAAGTTTTAAACGGGATCCCTACAGTAGAACTTGAGTTCACACGAACAATTTGACTATAATACGGAATAACGAAAATTACATAATCAATTACAATCTCATTCGGTCCAAAAAAATTTCGGAAATATCCTGACAATATTCTGGCAGAAGGCATGCTAGGTATTCCTTAACGAGTCTTGGTTCAAGCTCATCAATACAAAATCTCTATAAATCCCTCTTTAGAAATGATAAATTTTGCCACTACTCCATACAAAACTCAGCGTGAATGGTGCATTGGCTTATGCTGCTAGAAGTAAATCCACAATCACTGTTTAAGCGTAGACCCTTGTTGGTAAGTTCGAGATATTATTTAGGCTGAACACCTAGCTGTAGAAACCCCAACGGCACAGGGGTAAGTTGCAATTGCTACACTGGTTTGATACGCTCTCTTCATGCCACGTCAAGTATGCACATGTAGATCTGTCTAGCTCATTCGGTTTGATTTGTATCATTTGGTATTAGTCGCGGTTGTGGCTTTGACTGGGAGATGCAAAAACAGGCAAACATCGCTTGATTTGCTCTTTTCTTTGTTATAGGTACTGTCTCAGAAGAATGACGAAGCCTCGATGTATGGAATGAAAACAAGTCCTAAGATATTTTAAATGGTGTGAGTTCTCCACCTTTACTGAAAAGTTCAATTAAGTCTTAAATATGTGTCTAGATTGATTTTTAGCTTTTGCTTTATCTAAATCTTGCTGTATACCCATTTTGACTTTTTTTCGTAACTCCAAACAATTGAAAGTTCCATTACACATGATATGTTGAGGTATAAATATGTATATAATATTTTCATAATTATTCAAATTTGGAGAATATTTAGATTTTGGTGCGAGAGGAGAAAAATACCCTTTACTTATGTTTAAGTGGAAATGAACAAGCCTTGATGCAATTAAGTCTTAAAAGTTTACTAGAAAATGCAATCCAGTCCTTATCATGTAATGTGCATTTTCAGGCTGTCATTGAGGCAATTTTCGAGTGCCACATCAGGCTTAGAACATAACCGTAGCACTCAAAAAGTGAACAACCCGGTAGGATAGGGGGGTCAACTTGTATACTTAGGGTCTGTTTGATGATCCAATTAAGTGCTGAACGTTTAAAAAAAATCAGCACTCAATGAGATATAGTCTATTTGATAACTATAGCAAACGTTGCCTTAAAAGATTCAATTACGTAAAAAACTCACTTAATGGAGTAAGTAAGGAAGGGCTTACTTAATTAATTAAGTAGAAAAAACAATTGATAATAATTCGAATCTTGCCAATTATTTTGCTAAATCCTGCCAATAATGATTACAATTCCATGTACAGCGAGAAGCTAATAATATCTAGTGATCAATTTTCAATTACTATCAAACAACTTTCTCGTTTCTATTTTCAGCACTTATTTTTCAATGTTGTCAAATGAGCCTTACTTTCCTAAATTGAATAAGATGAACTGAAAAAAAAAATAGTTATTGAAGACCCTGATAGCAAGATATTGTTTTCTATTCGTTAAGAGTAGAAAATGCGCACGAGCATGAGGTCTAATTTACTCAATGCGAAGGTCTTTAGATAATTCAAGCCAAACTAAACTTACAAAAATGAAGGAAAAAACCAAAAAAAGCTTGCATGGTCTCGCCAACTATCACATCTCTTTTAAAGACCTGTAATTTGCTTGATAAACAATTAGTCCATTTGACTGGCAAAGCGTAATCTTCGAGCCAGAGGTTTTCTATTTGCATTTTGGCCTACGCACAAGTAAATGTTATAAGTTGACTGCATATTGGCCGACATGATATCTTACAATTGAATTAGACATGGCAAATTTTGCCTTTAAACAACCACAATTGAGCATCCACGTAGAACCCAATAAATATGATTGAGCGTTTTGAAGTTGAAATAAAGTTGACATTAGTCATGTAACTGCCCTCGCACTTGGTAACAATCACGTTATTGAACATTGCAATCCTTTGCCGATCAGAGAACATCGATGTCAGCGTAAAAAAACTCTTAACCAATTCTCCATTCGTGGTTGTCATCTTCTTCCTCCTCCTCCTCATCTTCATCTCTTCTCTGTATCCCCTCACAAATACTTACATACCAGCAGAAACCTTATTCCATTGCATAACAGAGAGGCCGAGTTGAGCGTAAGTCCCACCTGCGTTCGACGACGATGGCTGAGGAGGTGGCCATATCGCTCGTGATCCGCAACTCGGTACACGTGCTCTCCGAGGGAAAAATTCTCTCTCGTGGACTACGCGATCAAATCAATACGGCTACTAATGATCTCCAGAATAAATTTATCACCTTGAAGTTACTGGAATCCGGCACCAACAACAACCAGCAAAGCAGCGACGGATCTTGTCTCCTGGATCGAGCTCGAGGTGCTGTGGACATCGCCGATAAGGTCCTCCTGGAATTATCGCAACACTTAAAGTCCCACAAGGGCCGCCTTGCAAAAATTCGAGCATTAGTCCACTTCATGTCGCTCTGGATACGTGTACGCGCCACCAAACAGATGGCCCGCGATTTCATCGCCAGAGTCGAGGAATTGTCCACTCACCTGTCCCAAATGCAAGATCTGTCTCGTAACGATCTGCCTAATCTTGATGAAAATGCTTCATCGAGGAATGCGCATCGAGGGAATGGTTGTCGGAATGGGAAGGTTGAGTCGGACATTGTGGGCCGTGAAGATGAAGCAGACAAGCTCCTAGCTCGGTTGACCTTGAAAGATGGCGATCAGGGTGCGACGAGACTTCGCATTGTTTCGGTGGTGGGAGAAGAAGCCATTGGCAAGACGGCTCTCGTGAGGAGCGTGTACAACAGACTCGAGATAGATCATAGCTTCCAATGTCGCGTCTGGGTTCACATTCCCGAAGATATCAGCTGGAAAGATCTCTTGGTGAAGATACTGAAGCAAACACCTCTGCAAGAACTGAAGGATCTAGAGCACATAGAAGAAGAAAACCTCAATGAGATCCTTCACAAGTCCTTGATGGAATTGAGGTATCTCATCGTGTTTGACAATTTGTGTAAGCCCGAGGACATGGACGAGCTCATGATCCTCCTCGCAGACTCAAGGAATGGAAGTAGAGTCATTGTCACTACTCGGGATCCCGAAATTCCCGCACTTATAGACCCTTGGGCTTCTCCTCTCAAATTGAACGGATTAGATGCAGACCAGAGCAAGCGCTTACTGGGGGAATGCGGCTCTGTTGCTGAAGATCCGGGGCTCACAGCGAGGATTCTGAGCAAGTGCAGTGGCTCTCCTCTGAGGATTTTGCTGCTCGGAGGACTTGTGGCGGCGAGCGATCATTCTTCTCCTGTCATGGTGGACCAGCTCGCTGATAATCCTACGCTCCTTGATGTCGTGTCCTTGAGCTACCACAAATTGCCTTCCCTGCTCAAACCCTGTTTGCTTTACTTGTGCCTCTTCCCCAAAGACTCGGAGATCTCAACAAGGAGGCTCTTCCGGCTATGGCTCGCCGAAGGATTCGTCCGACCGTTGGAACATCCTACAGCCACAGGTGGCGAAGAGCAAGTGCTCAGGCCCACGGCCATGGACTGCTTCGAAGAATTGGCTGGTCGAAACTTGGTTCATGTGGTGAGGCGTAGGAAGCTCAATGGAAAGCCTAAATCGTGCCGCGTGCCTAGTTTCCTACACGATTTCTTGTGCAAGATGGCAACGGGACTCAGACTTCTTCAGATCCATTCCGACACCAAGTGCACTTACCATAGCGAAGAATCTAAGGTTGTCAATGGCTGCTCGTGGATTGTCAAGCATCAAGATATTAATTATCACCAAGAATCTCAGCAGCGTGCTGAGACGGAGGATCATCAGCAGGGCGACATCCAACTCCAACACCTCCGTTCCTACGTGTCCTTCAAAACGCAGAAGCAGGGGACTCGCTCATGGGAAGTGGAAGAGTTGCTTCGGCCCTTGATTTCAAAGGGAGACCCTGGTCTGCTCAGGGTGCTCGATCTGGAGGGGATTTACAAGCCGTTGCTCCCGGACGGACTTGGCAATGTACTGCTGAACTTGAGGTACTTGGGATTGCGATGGACGGTCCTCGATTCGATCCCTGAATCAGTCGGGAACATGTCCCGCCTCGAGACATTGGATCTGAAGCACACTAACGTTAGGAATTTGCCGAGTTCGATTTGGAAGGTGGAGTCCCTCCAGCACCTGTACATGAACGAGGTATGCTTCGATAAGTTCACCAATCGTCGTACACCGCCGGCAAAGTACCCGAGCATTCTCCAAACCTTGTGGGGGTTATACATTGGAGCTGCTAAGAGTCCCATGCTAGATGTGCTTAGTAAATTGACCAGGCTCGAGAAATTGGGGCTGACGTGTAATTCTCCAGTGGTGAAGGAAGCGACCGAGCGCATTTTGAAGCTCAAGAAGCTTGAATCGCTCAAGCTGAGATCCAGGGATCTCTTCGGTCAACCCTCGGATCTCAACTTGAGCGACATGACGGAACTCAAGTCGCTTGCGGAATTGTATTTGCTGGGGAGCTTGCCTAATCAAGACTGCTTGACGCTCCTTCCTCAGAAGCTGAAAATCCTGACCTTGTCCATGTCAGGACTAGCCTCTGATCCGATGCCTACCCTGGGAAAGCTCGAGAGCTTGGAAATTCTCAACTTATTTGCAGGCTCTTATACTGGTAAAAAATTGAATTGTCGCTCAGGTTCATTCCGAAGCCTTCGGGTCCTCAAATTGTGGATGTTGGAGGGAGTCAAAGAAGCTTCAGTACAAGAAACCGCTCTTTGTCGCCTGGAAGAGCTGGAGATCAAGAACTGTGGACTCCTAACTTCTCTTGCTTCATTGGTTCATATTGAATCCCTGAGACAAATTAGTTTGATTAAAGTGAAGGAGGAATTGGCGACCAACATCAAAGAAGGATTGACCCAAAAAGTATACATCAAAGAGAAGCAATTGGTGTCCTCCTCCTCTTCTTCTTCTTCTTCTGCGCCGGTAATATTTCATCGCTTTTACGCGTTCTTTTTCCGTGCATTTCCTCATTTACATGCTCTGTTTTTAGTAACTTGATCAAGTTTATCAAGAGGCAATCTTGCCACATAAATGTGTTGGCGGATTCAGAAAGAAGACACAGGAGAGAAATCAGAGACAGAGAATGCTCATAAATTGTCGCATTTTCAATATTAACGAGACTATTCTTTTTCTTCAACTTTAAACAAAAAGTAAAATTTGTTTTCCTCTATGCAAATATGCAGGCAACGCCAGATAATTGACGAGGAATGGACGTGAATCACGACTGAATCCACTACTCCAGCCATTATCATGCTTATGTTCCTGATGTTTATCTATGTCCTAGTGTTGTGCAAATTAAGATTGGTATTTGAAGTGTCCTGCAAAAGAGAGTGAAGAATCTACCTTGAACCCAATTCTATAGTAGACATATTCTATGTAAAATTTTATTTAGACAAGCTATTTTAGATACCAAAAAATTTGGGGCCGACTTGTATGAGAGAATATCATCCAGTGATTAAGGAGAACATACGAGTGTGCGGATTAGACATATGATGCAAATTCAATTTCCCACACCGTCAAATGCAAACAATTTCACATCTCCTTTAGTTTCAACATGTGTCCAGCTTATACAATGTCGATGTGGAATTTTATAGGTTCGATATTTTGCCTATCTCGTTGCCTTCATTGTCCCAAGCGCAAAACTCGATCGCCAATCCAGTAAGTTAGGTTGATGTCACTTTAAGTCACTTCGATGAACAGTTAACACCTAAAAACTTACATTCCATCAAGAAACCCTAGCTAGCGGTACCTAGTACCTACAATAGGCAGCAATTTTTATCCGACATTTTCCTTTTTTTAAGGAGAACATACGCAGTCAATGTAAATAGATTTTGATAAAAGCTATCCTATC
The DNA here is from genome assembly GCA_031216235.1 of Syzygium jambos. Classification (NCBI taxonomy): domain Eukaryota; kingdom Viridiplantae; phylum Streptophyta; class Magnoliopsida; order Myrtales; family Myrtaceae; genus Syzygium; species Syzygium jambos. Next base: position 10,425,549 of record CM062227.1, read on the forward strand.
TACTATTGATATCAGGGTTTTGAATAGTGGCTACCATCAAACTGTTGATAAATAACGCCGTTGGTTGGAATTCCATTTTACAATTGTGATGTATATTATAATTACTCTTTTCAAATGATAAAGGCTAATGAGATAGAAAATTCTAAATTGGTAATGTTTGAACGCATTCGTCCAAACTATTTTTGCACTCAAAGAACCTCCAAGGTAATATTACCGTCCTAATTCTCCAATTTCGCCTTCAAGTCAAGAGCATATTTGATAACTAGCAAAATAGTGCATAATTCTATTATTTTATTCCCGATAACAAAAAAAGAACATAAATTCTTTTTGTAAATTTTTTGTTCCCGGGCATAAATTTGTTCTCAAAATCATTTTTGGAACAAAATGAAGAATAAAAAAAATTCGATTCTTGACTCTGAGAACAAGAATTAGAAATAGAAAAGAATTTTTTTTTCTTCTTCTTTCCTGGACTATGGTCGGTGGCCGGTGAGGGCGTCATGGCCCTCGTCGGTGCCGATGACTCGACTGTGGGCTAAGGAAGGAGAAGAAGAAAAAAAGAAAAAAAAAAGAAAGAAATTTAAAAAAATTCAAAATATTTTTAAAATATTTTTAATAAAAAATTTGTATAATTATCAAATGCATTTATGTTCTTTTTCTATTCTGGGAATATAAATTTTGGGCGGTTACCAAGGTTGCGAATGACAACCATTTTGTTTTGGAAATCAATTTCTGGCTTTTTCTATTTTTGTTCCTGGATGAGTTTCTGAACAAAAAAACACGTTTAATAACAACACAAAATTTATGTTCGTGAAACAAAAATTTAGTCAATAACAGTACAAAATTTCTCCCTCTCGGATGGTCGGCGAGTGGACGGCGAGCGATAGACGGCAAACGGCAGGGGGAGACGGCAGCGAACGACGAAGCAGCCAGTGCAGAGGACGACGGCTGGAGGCGGTCGGCATTAGGCAATGGTAAGAGGCAAGTGACGGTCAGCGGCGGGAGGGGGGTTAGCAGCGAGAGGAGGGCGAACGGTGGCAGTGAGCAACGAACTGTGGCAACGAACGACGAGCAGTCGACGGTGGGAGGAGGTGGCGGTGGACAACGGTGCGACCAGTGTGGAGGACGACAGCCAGAGGTGGTTGATGTCGGGTAACAGCAGGAGGGGGCGACGACTGGCGACGGGTGAGGGGGTGGCGGTGGCAGGAGATGGTGGTAGGCGGACGGCAACTGGCTGCCCACAGTGGGTGGCAACAGCTGGGGGAGGGCAGCCGGCGGCAGGAGATGGTGGCCGGCGACCGAAGACGGTGAACGGTGGGAGGCGACGGCCGGCAAGTGGGTGACGATGGGCAGTGGGTGTGGGTGATCGGATAATGGCGAAGACGGGCGATGAGAAGAATTTCTATTTTTCATTTTTGTTCCAGAAATAGAATAGTAGAAAATTTTTATTTCTCATTTCTGTTCCAAACTTATTTTTGAAATCAAAATTCGTTCCAAAAATTGAAAAATGAAATTGCGTTACAAAACAGATTTCCGTTCCAAACTGATTTATGAAACAGAAAAATAGGAATAGAATGATTATCATTCCTAGCTCAAACGCTTTCAAACACTTAGAAATTATTTTCGAAAGTAGAATAAAAAAATTATTTTTGAGCAAAAATTATTTTCGAAAATAAAACGATTACTAAATGTATATCAAGTGTTTCACGCGTTCAACAATACTGTGGCACCTTCTTCGAAGCGCGATTGACGTAGTATTGTAAGGACCACCAAGATAAAAAGACAAACAATAAAGTGGCTTCAGCGAACAGCAATAACTTCTATCGCATCACACACGACTAAAATATCAATTTCGCTTTCAACAGTAACGTGGCACCTTCATTGCGTGATAAGAACACACCAGCGTCCATCTCTCTCCCTTCCTCTCTTTTCCTCTCTTGCGTTTCAGCCTTTCTTTGTCTGTTCAATTTCTGGGACGGGAGGATTTGACTGAGATCTCTCCCTCCTCTACCTCGTTGCTTATCCTTTTATTTTTTCTTGCTTCTTTTTCTATTTTCCCGATCTAGTTTTAGATATGGGAAGTCTGCTTTCCCGATCTTAGATTTGAAGGTTGTTCTCTCCAATTTAATTTTAGATTTATGAGTTTTAATGAATAAGTACTCCGTCTCCAATTTCAATGGTGTTTACAGCAGTTTTGGTGTCAAATCTGTGTTTGTTCAACGTGTTTTTACTAAAAAATTTTAGCGTCTCGCACTTACTAAATGACCTGTTCTCACGGGTGTCAGATCTGAGCTTGTTCAACATGTTTATATTGTCTCCATTCGGTGATGGTATTGGACACGCCGAATCTTGTCACACACAAAATTGCAACTATAGATGGAGATCCCGACAAGTGCTCATCACTAATGAAGATGTGCGATTCAGTGATCAGCCGTAAATCTTTTCACTTGGATGCAGTTGCAGATCTATTCTTAAAGGACGTGCGTACGGTTGTCCTTGCCAATTATATTATGATATTGTATCTTGATTTTTGAATTTTAGTTTGTTTAGGAGCTTTGCAAACTTATCGTGTTACGATGACTTTTAAAATTTTTTATGGATCATTTTATATAAAATTTCGATCCTGACTGAAAATATCTTTTGATTAAAAAAATATTAAAGCGTGATTGATATAGAATTAAAAAGGTCACCAAGATGAAAAGATAAACAACGAAGTGGCGCCATCACATAGTGGCGAAAATATCTGTCACATCAAACACGACTGAATTACCACTTTCGCTTTCAACAATAAAGTGGCACCTTCTTCGAAAGTGTGATTGACATAGAATTATAAAGACAGACCAAGATGAAAAGACAGATAATAAAGTGGGGCCTTCACCTAAGAGCAAAAATTTCTGTCGCATCAAACATCCCCTCAAACTTAATTGCAAAGAACTCGTCTGGAGTTTGGATAAGCAAACCGAAGAATTGTGTGAGAGGAAGAGCCTTCGTCAAACTGTCCACAATTTGATTAGCAGGAGGACATGGACAATATTGGTTCCTCAAAGGAGATTCTAGCAAGTAAAGCGATAGTTATTCTCAACATGTTTTGTGCTCATGACATTGCATTATTGACAATCTGAATGGCGCTTTTACTATCACACCGAATAGCTGAGGGTGAATTCTACGGAATATTCATGTCTTTCAAAGGCAGACGAGTTCAAAACTAGTATCATCCAAAGCACAATACTTAGATTTAGTGCTAGATCGCGACTTAATAGTTTGCTTCTTACTACACCAAAAAATCAAAGACCGATTAGAAAGACGTAAACCTAATGTTGGCTAATAGTATCCTTATGATTTTAAGAAACTTGACAAAATATTGCGGAACTAAAAGCGTTCAGTGTGATAAAAGCGTGACCAAGTAAAACAGAATGTTGACGTAAGTAGGTTTTGGTTATATCAAATAATGGATTGCAGTACATGAATGTGAATAGGGAGATAGAGAACATTGCACTCAGAGCTTACAGTGGTCTAGCTTAGTGTAAGCTTATGTCCACTCTCTCAGCCTGCTGGTCGGATTCCACTATTCAACTGTTGAGAAGTTAAAGTAATAAGTGCTGTTTATACTCAAACAATTCTTTGCGAAGCTGGTGTTACTTAAACCCGAGTTAATAGATCTCATTATCTCACACCTAAACACAAATTGTAACACTTTCAACACCTCTCAAAAGATTACAATTGAATGCTCTTAGAAGGCAAATGCAAAATGTAAAGCTCTCTTTAAATTTGGATTTTTGAACTCTTAATCAATCTCAGTTCTTTCACTGATAATATGAAGGTCCTCTTAATGCGGATATTACTTGAAACGCAAACAACTCTTGCACTTATCAAGATCGATAAAAATCATGGATAGTTTTATCAATTTCAAAATATATTAGGAGGTTTTCTCAATAAAACCTAGTTGTAGAATTGTACCTCCTAGCTGGATCAAGAAGGACAGTGAAGATAACAAAATAAGGTCCCCTTGATTAACGAAGAGTGTGGAGCGTAGTAGCATTAGTGAGTAGAATGCAGAGAAGACATAAACTGACTCACAGTATGAATTATGGTCTATTTCAGGATAAGTAACAATGAGATACATTAAATTGCCAACCACTCGTCAATAGAATGTACTCATAAGGTAGTGCCATCAAAAGAAGGTCTAGTTTGGCATTAGGCTCCCACAGGGGTATAGATAACCTTATCGTTGGTCAAACCAGCTCGAGAAATAAAACTGACGAATAGTTGCCTTGAGTGAGATAGTAGCCATTTGAACTAGAAGAAACTTCTATTCTAGGAAATAGCAAAGCCAGCCCAGATCTTCCGTCTCAAAATTACAACTAAGGAACTGTTTTAGATGAGTAGTACCCTTTATGTCATCTCATGTGTTGATCACATCGTCCAGGTAGATTAAAGTAACAAAATACATAGATTGCCATGGCAAAGAAATAATGCTTCGACATGAGAGCTGGATTTGTATCCAACTAGCTCTATGGTTGTACTGAATTTGGCAAACCATGCGTCCGGTGCTTGTTTCAATCCATAAAAGGATCTCCGGATATGACAAACATTATAAGGAGGACAATAATAGCCAAAAGGAGAATTGTAGGCATCCTCGTGTGAAACAAATTCCAATGGCGTGCTAATGTAATCACAATTAATCTTTTCCCTGAAGTAAGTGCGCATCAGGGCCTAAGGTCTCCGCAAAATCATTATCGTACATCCTATGTAAATCTTTTAGCGAAACGTGCTTTGTATCGTTCAATAGATCTATATGAATTGGTTTTGATCTTATGGACACATTGCAGCCGACAACAGCCTTGAAAAGGAAGATCAACTAGGGCCCACCTATGAGTTTTTTTCTAATGCCCCACATCAGACATTGCTTGCCACCCATGACGGTTAGACCGAGCCTCATTATATGATTAAGGTTCAGCAAAGGTGGCGGAAAAACAATAAAAATATCGAACATGAGAAGGAAGCTGTCTTACTCCAGTGGAATGGTGAAGAGCTTAAGGATCAAGGGATTCTGCAATGGTCGAATCTACAGATGAGGCTGCGCCCGTTGGAGGCATGTCAGTAGTCACGGGCACTTGCTCGAGATCTGAAGAACTTGGAGCTGGATCATCCCGGAATAACTCAATGTTGGGGTTACTGAAATATGACATGGATAGTGAGGAGACAAAATGAAATTAAGAAAGAGATGAGAACACCGTGTGTTCCCAAAAGACGGCATGATGAGATGCTCAAAGACGATTAGAAAAAAAGGATCCCAACATGCATGTCTTATGTTCAATACCATAGCCGAGAAAACAAAAAAACCAAGCACGCGTCCTAAGTTTGGTGCTTTTAGGATTCTGAAGTAGAACAAAGCATACCCAACTGAAAAATTTTAGATGAGTGAAATAGGGGGTGCCATACAATCAATCAAAAGGAGATAGATTATGAGTAATCAATTAAGAAATATGATTATGGTGTGCCCAGAAGTGAGGGAAGTGTTGTGGCTAATGATATAACCTAAAGGGGGTGAATAGGTTATTTTCCAAACTTGACAACTTTTTGTAGAATTGAGTAGAAACAAGTTTATGTGTGCAGGAACAAACTTGGTATATCCATAAGCTATGTGTGCGTTGTTTCTATTAAATAAATGAAACAGCAAGTTCAATGAGATGGAGATAGATGCACGCAGATTTTTAGTGATTCAGTTTGGAGTAAGCCTACGTCCATTCTTCCAGACTAAGAGACACTAACAAGGCTGAAATTCACTAATAGCTCTTGAGATATTATAGATGTAGCTTGCGTAGCACTCAAAACTAGTAGATCACACCACCACAAAAACACGCACACCTCCAACACTTGTACACTTCTCAAAAAATTAACTATTGGTGTCCAACTCTCAATAAGCAAATAGATTAATCAAAATATGTAAGTTGTTCTCTCAATTTTCATAGTTGGTCTCTCAGGCTTGCACTAGTCCTTTTTTATAGTCATCGATGTTCAAGTCAACTGACGAATGATCAATGTAGCCATTGTAAATTGCAATAAAATCACTGGAGATGTGGTTGCCCATACAATAAGATCTTCTAGCAGTCTTGCCACTTTCATGAATAGAGTCTCCGAGTTAGAAAATAATCCTTGTTGAACGGTATGACAATTTATATATTGGATGTTCTTCGAAGTAAATAAATCCATAATTCTAGGCTTGTGATTGGCTATCAGATTCCTTTGAATGTGTAATAACGGTCAAGGAAGTATGGGTCTTCATTATGTCACTTATCTAGATGCGATCTTCGCAGTTTAATGTAATTTATAGCTTCTATCAACTTTCCTTGGTCCTTCCCACGGGTCCGCTTGATAATTGTTGTGTTTATTAAACTCCATCGATTTTTCCTGAGAACATATGTTAATTAGACTTTGCCAGATCTATTCACCTATTGGTTTTTTCTAGTCCTCACAAACTCCTCATTCTCTTTGACTTTTTCACCCTTAAGGATCTTGCAATCTTTCAAGTTCTTTCACATAATAGTTAGGAGAGTTTCAGTGGTGTTGAGTCATTAATAGTAACTTGAATAGAAACAACGCTTGCATCTCTTACACCAAAAATCATAAGAGATAATTTTGTCAATATTAATATCTTCGAAGGTTTTCTCAACACTCTTCCTTTTTTGATAATGACAAAACTATTCACTTATATGCAGATGCGATAAACATAACCGATTTGAGATTTTAGATACAGTAAAGTAAAATGTCAATTGCCTTGAGTTTTCAAACAAGTAATTGATATGGTCTCTAAAAGTTGATATCGATGAGTAAAAGCTAGAGACGATAGAAACAGTAAATAATAAGAATTGAATTTATATTTCTATATGGAGATTTAAGGTGTATGCTAACCACAAGCGAAATCAACAAATGTACAACACGATTAGGTGCTACTCACCATCTATTCAAACTGATTGCCGGTCTAGAAAGGGGCATGAGCAATGCAATAGTGTGTTGTAGCGCATACCGATTTATTTGGCGATATTTGCCCATAGTTTAACGATACATGGACGATAATCAAAGCAGTTTGATGAAAGGGGAATGGGTTATGATGTCATTAAAAAAAATTAATGAGTAAAATGAAACGAAAACAAGCGATGAATCTGAAACAGACAGATTCTAACGTGAACAAAACATACTCACGGTTTAGGGAGGCTGCAAGAATATTCGTGTCACTGGGGAAAAAAAGGAATAAATGCATTGAAAGTCCTAAAACTTATCTCGAAAGTACAGTTGAATCATAAAACTTTCTAAAAGTGAAATTAAATGCTAAAATTTGTTACGAAAATGCAATTGAATTCTAAAACTTTCAAAAAGTGAAAAGGAGTGGCCAATTTCAAAAGTACAATCAAGTTCTAAAACTTATAAATTGATCCAATCAAGTTGTTCCACTAATTGTATATTTTGAAATTTTTAGAACTCGCTTGCACTTTTATGACAAGTTTTAGGACTTGATTGCACTTTTTGAAAGTTTTAGGACTCGCTTGCACTTTCGTGATAAGTTTTAGGACTTAATTGCGTTTATTGAAAGTTTTTGGAGTCAATTGCACTTTTGTGACAAGTTTTAAGACTTGCAGTGTACTTATCCCTCCAAAAAAAGAACAAATGCTTATACTCTATTCATTTTGCGGAAAATGTTACGTTTGTGGAAAATATTTTCTAAGAAGCCATTTTTCTAGAAAATGGCATAATTTTCCGATGTTCGGCTGAAATCTGAAAAAGACACGGAAAATATTTTTCGCCATTCGATATGGAAAATCTGATTTGATTTTCTTCATTGCACTCTTTTTAATAATTTTTAATAATTTTATTTTAAAATAATATTTCATATTTTTTTATATTTCTTTTTTTTTCTTTTCTTCTTCCTTGCCAGTCGCCGGTGACCGCGACGGCTGGTGATTGGCCACAGGTGAGGCTCAACCTTGCTCGTCCAAGGCTGTTGACCTCAAGCGAGGCCAAGCCTCACCTCGCCGACCTCGAGTGAGGCCAGCGCCTTGCCAGATATGGTGAGGTGAGGCGAGGCCTTGCTCGCCCAAGGTCGGCGAGCTTTGGCGTGGCCTAGCCTCGCCTCACCGGCGTCGGGCAAGGCCTTGCTTGAGTTTGCCGGTCTCGCTCGAGCTTTGCCGGCCTTGAGCAAGGCTGAGCATGGCCGGATCTAGCGAGGCCTCGCTCGAGGCTGGCAAGGCAAAGCTTGGCTTGGCCCAAGGTTGGCGAGGTCGAGCCTCGCCTGTGGCCGGTTGTCGGTTGATAAATAATGCCGTTTGTTGAAATTCCATTTTACAATTGTGATGTATATTATAATTACTCTTTTCAAATGATAAGGCTAATGACAAAGAAAATTCTAAATTGGTAATGTTTGAACGCATTCGTCCAAACTATTTTTGCACTCAAAGAACCTCCAAGGTAATATCACCGTCCTAATTTAACCTCCTGTACTATCCAATTTTACCTTCAAGTCAAGAGCATGTTTGGTAACCCGCAAAATAGTGCATAATTCTATTATTTTATTCCCGATAACAAAAAAAGAATAGAAATTCGTTTAGTAAATTTTTTGTTCTCGGGCACAAATTTATTCCCAAAATCAATTTTGGAACAAAATGAAGAATAAAAAAAAATTGATTCTTAATTCCGAGAACAAGAATTAGAAATAGAAAAGAATTTTTTTTTCTTCTTCTTTCCTAGCTTGTGGTCAGTGGCTGGCGAGGGTGTCATGGCCTTCATCAGTGCTGATGACTCGGCTATGGGCTAAGGAAGGAGAAGAAGAAAAAAAGAAAAGAAAAAAAGAAAGAAATTTAAAAAAATTCAAAATATTATTAAAATATTTTTAATGAAAAAATTTGTGTAATTACCAAATGAATTTCTGTTCTTTTTCTATTGCAGGAATATAAATTTTGGGCGGTTACCGAGGCTGCGAATGACAACCATTTTTTTTCGAAAATCAATTTCTGGCTTTTTCTATTTTTGTTCCTGGACGAGTTTCTGAAAAAAAACACGTTTAATAACAACACAAAATTTATGTTTGTGAAACAAAAATTTATTTGATAACAGCATAAAATTTCTCACTCTCGGATGGCCGGCGAGTGGACGGCGGGCAGACGGTGGAGGGCGGTGGACGGTGGGCGGCGGATGGCGGGTGGCGGAAGGCGAATGACAGGGGGAGACAGCAACGAATGACGATGTGGCCAGTGCAGAGGACGATGGTTGGAGGTGGTCGGCATCAGGCAACGGCAGAAGGCGAGTGACGGTCGGCGGCGGGAGGGGGGCAACGGCGAGAGGAGGGCGGACGGTGGTAGTGAGCAATGAACGGTGGCAACGAACGGCGAGCAGCCGACGGTGGGAGGAGATGGCGGTGGACGACGACCCGACTAGTGTGGAGGACGGCGGCCAGAGGTGGCTGATGTTGGGCAACAACAGGAGGGGTGACAACTGGCGGCGGTGGCAGGAGACGGTGGCAGGTGGATGGCAACTGGCTGCCCACAGTGGGTGGCTACAGCTGGAGGAGGGCGGCCCGCGACCGAAGACGGTGAACGGTGGGAGGCGACGGCCGGCAAGTTGGTGACGATGGGCAGTGGGTGTGGGTGATCGGATAATGGTGAAGACGGGCGATAAGAAGAATTTTTATTTTTTATTTTTTTTTCCAGAAATAGAATAGTAGAAAATTTTTATTTCTCATTTCTGTTCCAAACTTATTTTTGAAATCAAAATTCGTTCCAAAAATTGAAAAATGAAATTGCGTTACAAAACAAATTTCCGTTCCAAACTGATTTATGAAACAGAAAAATAGGAATAGAATGATTATCATTCCTAGCTCAAACGCTTTCAAACACTTAGAAATTATTTTCGAAAGTAGAATAAAAAAATTATTTTTGAGCAGAAATTATTTTCGAAAATAAAACGATTACTAAATGTATATCAAGTGTTTCACGCGTTCAACAATACTGTGGCACCTTCTTCGAAGCGCGATTGACGTAGTATTGTAAGGACCACCAAGATAAAAAGACAAACAATAAAGTGGCTTCAGCGAACAGCAATAACTTCTATCGCATCACACACGACTAAAATATCAATTTCGCTTTCAACAGTAACGTGGCACCTTCATTGCGTGATAAGAACACACCAGCGTCCATCTCTCTCCCTTCCTCTCTTTTCCTCTCTTGCGTTTCAGCCTTTCTTTGTCTGTTCAATTTCTGGGACGGGAGGATTTGACTGAGATCTCTCCCTCCTCTACCTCGTTGCTTATCCTTTTATTTTTTCTTGCTTCTTTTTCTATTTTCCCGATCTAGTTTTAGATATGGGAAGTCTGCTTTCCCGATCTTAGATTTGAAGGTTGTTCTCTCCAATTTAATTTTAGATTTATGAGTTTTAATGAATAAGTACTCCGTCTCCAATTTTAATGGTGTTTACAACAGTTTTGGTGTCAAATCTGTGTTTGTTCAACGTGTTTTTGCTAAAAAATTTTAGCGTCTCACACTTACTAAATGACTTGTTCGCACGGGTGTCAGATCTGAGCTTGTTCAACATGTTTATATTGTCTCCATTCGGTGATGGTATTGGACACGCCGAACCTTGTCACACACAAAATTGCAACTATAGATGGAGATCCCGACAAATGCTCATCACTAATGAAGATGTGCGATTCAGTGATCAGCCGTAAATCTTTTCACTTGGATGCAGTTGCAGATCTATTCTTAAAGGACGTGCGTACCGTTATCCTTGCCAATTATATTATGATATTGTATCTTGATTTTTGAATTTTAGTTTGTTTAGGAGCTTTGCAAACTTATCGTGTTATGATGACTTTTAAAATTTTCTATGGATCATTTTATATAAAATTTCGATCATGAATGAAAATATCTTTTGATTAAAAAAATATTAAAGCGTGATTGACATAGAATTAAAAAGGCCACCAAGATGAAAAGATAAACAACGAAGTGGCGCCATCACATAGTAGCGAAAATATCTGTCACATCAAACACGACTGAATTACCACTTTCGCTTTCAACAATAAAGTGGCACCTTCTTCTAAAGTGTGATTGACATAGAATTATAAAGGCAGACCAAGATGAAAAGACAGATAATAAAGTGGGGCCTTCACCGAAGAGCAAAAATTTCTGTCGCATCAAACATCCCCTCAAACTTAATTGCAAAGAACTCGTCTGGAGTTTGGATAAGCAAACCGAAGAATTGTGTGAGAGGAAGAGCCTTCGTCAAACTGTCCACAATTTGATTAGCAGGAGGACATGGACAATATTGGTTCCGCAAAGGAGATTCTAGCAAGTAAAGCGATAGTTATTCTCAACATGTTTTGTGCTCATGACATTGCATTATTGACAATCTGAATGGCGCTTTTACTATCACACCGAATATCCGAGGGTGAATTCTACGGAATGCATTTTACATGATTTTGATAAACTGTTTGAAGTAGACTATGATGCTAGTGGAGCGGGTATAGGAGCTGTTTTATTTCAAGAGTGCAGACCAATTTGCTATTTTGGTAAAAAGCTTAGCGAGGCAAGATAGAAGTGGAGCACTTATGACAAAGAATTCTATTCTGTCGTAAGGGGCTTTGAAGACCTCAGAGCATTATCTGATTGGGAAAGAATTTATCCTTTATTCTGATCATGAAGCTTTGAAGTATCTGAATAGTTAGAAGAGGATTAGCAAAGATATGCATGAGCGTTGGTGTCAATATTTGCAAAAATTTCCTTTTAGATTGCAGCACAAATCAGGTGTGCATAATGTTGTAGCAGATGCATTGAGTAGGAGAGTTGACTTGTTGATTACATTAAGCGAAGACATCTTGGGGTTTGAGCAATTGAAAGATTGTTATGCAGATGATGATGACTTTGGAAAAATTTGAGAGTCATGTGCTGTTGGTCAACCTGTACAAGAATTTTATGTGCAGGATGGTTATCTGATGCGTGGCAATCAACTTTGTCTTCCTCAGACATCATTACGAGAGAAGATGATTCGCGATTTACATGATGGTAGATTAGCTGCACATCTAGGTCGTGATAAAACTATTGCTGCAGTCCGAAAGCGATTTTACTGGCCCAAGTTGCGTAGAGATGTCAGTAGGTACGTATAAAAGTGTTATGTTTGCCAAACTGCTAAAGGTCAATCTAAGAATATAGGTCTGTATATGCCTTTACCTATTCTTAACAATATATGGGAAGATCTGTCCATGGATTTTGTGCTTAGTTTACCACGGACACAAAGAGGTGTGGATTCTGTTTTCGTTGTGGTTGACAGATTTTCCAAGATGGCGTACTTCATTCCTTGTAGGAAGACTTCCGATGCAGTAAGTGTGGCCAGATTATTCTTTAAGGAAGTGATTCGTTTATATGGTGTGCCCAAATCTATCACCTCAGATAGGGATAGTAAATTTCTGGGGCATTTTTGGCAGACTTTGTGGAAGTTGTTTGATTCATCTTTGAATTTCAGTAGCACTGCTCACCCGCAGACTGATGGGCAAACAGAGGTGATTAATAGAACTCTGGAAAACTTAATTCGAAGTATTTGTGAAGATAAGCCGAAGCAATGGGATGTTGCTTTATCACAAGCAGAGTTTGCTTATAATAATGCAGTTCATAATTCTATTGGCAGGTCGCCTTTTTCTGTTGTTTATACAAAGGCGCCTCAGCATATTCTAGATTTGGTACAGTTGCCTAAGCAAGCGGATAAAAGTGTAGCAGCGGATCATATGGCTAAACAGATTGTGGAAGTACATCATGAAGTCAAACAGAAGCTAGAGGAAGCTAATCAGAAGTATAAAGCTATAGTAGATAAGCACGTACGAAAGTAGGTGTTTGCGGTAGGTGATCAAGTCATGGTTTTTCTTCGTAAAGAGCGATTACTAGCTGGATCTTACAGTAAATTACAGTCAAAGAAGTATGGACCTTACGCTGTCAGCAAGAAGATCAACGATAATGCTTATGTTATAGACGTTCCACATAGCATGGGCATATCCAACACTTTTAATTTTGCTGATTTGTCACCGTTTCATGAGTCCACTGAGACGTTATATCCAGATCCTGATTTTAACTCGATGACGAGTTTTTTTCAAGTGAAGGAGAATGATGCAGAATTTATTAGTGATGCGTTTCTGGACCGATTGGACAAACAGAAGTCCAAACGGAAAGCGAAACGGTGATGCGATTAGATAGTTTTTTTTCTATTATTTTATTTTTTTATGAGTTAATTTTAAGGGTTGTTTTTTTTTTTTTGTAATTTTACTATTTGATGCTTATTAACTTTCCTATTTGATTAGGTTTCCAATTCAGATTAGGTAACTTTCCTATTTGATTAGGTTTCCAGTTCAGATTAGATAACTTTCCTATTATGATTACGTTTCCTATTGTAATTAGGTTTAACCTCTATAAAAGGGTGTTTAGGGTTTGTTTTAAAGACAGAACATTATTATCATCAATATTGAATCTCGAGATTTTTCTCTCTAAGTAAGATTTTGCTTGAATTATTCGCGAAACGCTGTGTCAAGTATCTCTACGATTTTAAGAAACTTGACAAAATATTGCGGAACTAAAAGCATCAAGTGTGATAAAAGCGTGACCAAGTAAAACAGAATGTTGACGTAAGTAGGTTTTCCACTTTGGATGGTGTAAAATGTTTTCCATGGATAATTTTGTTTTCAGTTAAACGAACGCTGGAAAACCCAGAAAACACTTTTTTGAAAGTTATTTTTCGTGAAACAAATTCATAAAGCAACGAGAACCCAGAATCTTTACCATGCAGATACTGTGAGCAGCGACCGGATTTAGTTGCATGATTTGACGAAGTTTGGCCTCTGTGTCAGCCGAGGCGAGTGCCCTGCTTGGCCGTGAGTGTGCATCACTTTTGGTCGGGAATCCCGGGGGTGTTTGGCTGAGAATTAGGTGCTTGTTCAGTCGTGAATTCTGGCTGTACGTACTGTGTTGCTCTCACCCTCTCTCGGTCCTCTTTGTTGGGAGTGTCTATCGGAGGCTCCGAATGTCCTCTGTTCAAACAGCCGTGGTTTGGTCCCTCAAATTGCCGAAATTTTTGGCTACACAATTTGAAAAGAAACCGTTTGTTTCCCTGCTTGAATGACAGGCCACCATCCTTTATTTCCATCTCGATTTTTCTGGTCTTCTTTCTTATTCTCACTTGTGCAGCCGAGCTGCGTTGATTGGATCTTCCTGGCGTTGTCTGTGTTGGCCGCGCTTCCTTCGAGTGGTCTAGGGCCAGCCAATGCTTGCCCTGGGTCACTTTCCTTTTTGGTTTTGCTTCGTAATTGGGAACGGCACATGACACTCGTGTGGAAGCTTCGGCTAGGGCAAATGGGATGTGGCTGAGTTCATCAAAGGGGGTCGGGCTCGTGCCGGCTTGGTCTTGAAAAGCTCAAATGCGTATATGGTCCTTTAGTTCTAAATGTGAAATTTAGTGAAATCATTGTCAACTATTCTAAAAGTTTAAACTATTAGATCAAAGAGTGATTTAATATTTAATTACTTTAACACATGCTTAGTGTGATTTTTTTTTGCCTAGTTCTAAGCATAGACATATTTAATTATAAAGGTAAATGGGGTCCGGAAAGATTTGAACTCAGGACTTCCAGCTCTGATACCATGTTAAATTTGGTGGGACCACTGCCAATTATATGCATGGTTTAATATTTAATTACTCTAATAAAATATAAACTCATTTTGCACGTCGCATTGTCTATCAGGCCAATTTGAACGATCTTCATAACCAGGCCTATGTTTTACTCAATGCAAATGTGTTATTCCTAAACATAAAATGCCTCTACTGCCTAAATGCGGAGAAATGCAATAACAACTGTGAATGCAAGAATATGCAAAATTGATATTTGTATTTAGGGTCAAATTTTATCATTTTCAACGAATTTGATCCCTTATGATGATGAAATGCATTAGAGATCTTTGGCGAAAATTTAGGCATCGACATGTTTGTATCCGACTATGAAAATTAGAGATAAATTGTCCATGATCCTGTCTTGTCCCGTGAAGCGTACCCCATGCTTGATATTGGCAAGCCAAATAAGTAGTAGTATAACGTTGAACAAGTAGGTCCTACACCATTCTTTGTCAGTCTCAAACCTTCCAAATAGAAGATGAATGGATTAAACAGAGGTGTTGGGAATCCATGTGATTCTGTTGTCCCAATCTTCCAGTTTTTCGGCAATTTCACTGGTGGACTGGGTAGGTTCTATGATATCTCCTTTCACATATCAACATAGCTTTCTTGCCTTCAAGAAGTTAGGCGTAGCTTGAACTCACAAATTATATATTAGATCCATATAGAACAGTTTGATAAGCATCGGAAGAGAGAAGCTTAATGTTGCATATTGAATCAATGAAAATTAACCGAAAAAAAGCTGCATATTGAATCAATAAAAACTAACCTCAAATTCGGAAAGAGCAGCATGAAAAACATCAGGAACCGGATCGAATCAGTTAAAAATTGGGTGAACTAGTCTGTCAAAGTTGAATCAGTCCGGTCAACGACTGTTTGAATACCGGTGATGTGGTGATGCTGAAGTGGTATTGTTCACTTTGGCCTGCTAAGGTGACGTCGTTGATGTGGCGACCACTCACGTGGTGGATGCCGTGCCTCCGTTTGACACGGCAAATTATGTAGCGACACGTGTTTTGTGAAGGGTAAATAGTTGATGTCGGCGCGCGCAACGAGCGGAGTCAGTGAGCTGAACAACTCAAGACCCGACCTGGTGCGTGAGGGCACGTGGGACGTCCTTTTGCCGTCAAACTTGAGCAGCGACTTCTTTGGCGGCCAATTCGTCGATTGGCGATGGTTTTGTGGTGATCGAAGTGATCGGCGTAGCTAAAGTAGACGGATGGTCCTCTGAGTCGTGAGAAATTGGTTGTGGCCGCGACTTGACCGCTGCGATGCAACTGAGGACGGAATGGAAGCAGGGGTGAATGACGTGAAGAGTGAGAAGGGGGCGGCGATGTGCAACCAGAAGGCGCGGAGTGTGGAGAGGCGGTGGTTCGGACTTGGCGAGAAACTCGGCTCTTGTGAAAAAAGGGGCATGACTTTGGTTTTGTGTGAGCAATTTGTGAACCCGATTATCATGAGCAGCGAGTTTGTCCGTTTCTGAATAACCACAATATTAGCTCTAATATTATGTTAGACAAACTAATTTTCCCAATAATTCAAGTTAGAAAACGAGCCAATAATGTTTTTATGGCATTTAATTTAACACTACCACTCGCATATAAGCCAGTAACAGGTTCTTGAGGGAACCAAATAGGAAAACATGTAGAACAACAAGCAGGAGAAATTGAGAGTGTTAGGATTCAAACCCTTAAGCTGTGTTGTGATATTATGTTAGACAAATCATTTTTCCCAACAATATATATGTAACATATGACTTAATAGTTATGAACTTTGAATAACACATGTTGTGTCGCCTAACTGTGGCATATCTCATGTGGAGAAACTAGTATACTGGTGAGGTTCTAGTGACGGGCTCACTAATCTCGGATTTTTGGGTCACGAGTGGCGTGGAGTAGCTATTGCTCAAAATTAGGACCCTCATACATAGCTATTGCTCAAAATTAGGACCCTCATACATAGGGAATACTTCTTGAAAAAAAAACTAACCATCCTCAACTGCGATTCATGACCAAGCACATGTGCTTGTTTATTGTCACTCCCAATTAGGGGCTCCAATTAGAAAAGGCAGTTGAAATATACAAAACATTAGCAAAAGGTTTGTTAGAGACCAAGATTTCACTCCTTGCATTTTTAATATTAATCTACAATTTGGTTAGTGGGCAAAGCATAAGCAAAAGTTTTGTCTACAATTTGGCCTATGCATTAAAGAGCGCTCTCTTGACTCAGTGTTGACTTTGTTAAGTATAAGAAAAATACAGAAACAAAAGATTGTTAAAGGATACAATACAACATCGGATGACATATGCAGCCCGCTTAGCTATAATATCTGACTAACCTTTTGTCACATAACTCAATATCAGTCCTCTTTTGCCTTCCTCCATAACCTCTCTCTCTCTCTCTCTCTCTCTCTCTCTCTCTTTCTCTCTCTGTCTCTCTCACAACAGATTGTTGTTCAACAGAAGACCGATCTTTCTTTGAACCGGTTGAGTAACATTTTCACCATTGAGTCATGATTTTGCCAGTTATTGGTAAGTAAAAGAAATTCATTTCATCTCTGCTTCAGTGAACTTTGAGCTTCAAGTAGTTTGTTATGGTTATGGATGTCCAAGTTTTTCTTGGGCATAGTAGACTTGTACTCTGAGCAAAAGCAGAAAACTACAAGAAGAACAAAAACAAAGCAACTGAAGTACAAAGAATGCGAGAATTTACTTTTTTTTCTCAAATATTTCAGCTTAAGAAACCATACAAGCAACTTGTAAGGAGGCAAATTTTCTAAAGCAGCAAGGAAAGACAAAATGGCCTCACCTATCTATGTTCATAGGGTTACTTGGATTTTAGCGCTCGCAGTTTAATTAGGTTACACAGCGAAATATATCTCTATAGCTTTAACTCGTTGATCATTTTTGCCAAATGAGCAGTCGTTGATGTTTTTCTCGCACATTTTATGAGCAATATACTTCCACATTCTTTTGCTAATACAAAGAGTTGCATCTCAGCTGTTCTGATCTGACCAGCGGCATCGTCACGAAGAAGATGAAGGTCACGCAGGTCTTTTCTCCGCATTTCCAAGAGCTGTGGGAAGAATGGGAGCTGCGCGGTGTCATCTTCCTCAGCCTCACCCTCCAAATCCTGCTCATTTGTATGGGCAATCGCCGCAAATACATCTACTTTGCCTGGTTCAGGGGGGTCGTTTGGCTGGCCTACCTAATGGCCGATGCAGTCGCGATCTACGCGCTCGGCATAATCACGAACAAGCTCACGAAGTTGAACAGCCAAAGTGTGGACTTGAAGACCCAGCTAAACGCGTTCTGGGCGCCATTCCTCTTGTTACATTTAGGAGGGCCCGACACCATAACGGCATATGCCCTAGAAGACAATGAGCTCTGGTTGAGGCATTTGTTGTCACTAGTCACCCAAACTGGAGTAACATTTTATATCTTCCTGATGGCATGGACCGACCTGAGTATGTCGATCCTTACCATCGTAATAATTCTTGCTGGGCTTGTCAAGTATGGCGAAAGGGTTTATGTGCTCTGGACCGCCAGCAGTGAGCAGTTCAGGGACTCCATCCCTGACCCGCCTCCTAATTATTCCAAGATATTGGAGCAACATAAGTTGATGGAGGCCGAGGGCTACAATGTCATAGCGCATGAAGTGATCGAGGTCCATGATGTGATTGTGGAATACAATGTGGATGGTGCCGATCTTTCATGTTCAGAGGAAAGCCTTGATGTGGGGCAACTTTATAAGCGTAAGCAAGGAGAATTGCTTGCGGCCAGAGGCTTGGTCAACATATTCCAACGCCTTTTTGCAGATCTCCTGCTAAGTTTCGAGGATCGCGACACAAGTCGGTTGGTGCTCAAGGATAAGAATTTCCTTGCGGCCTTCAAGATCATCGAGATTGAATTGGGAATCGTGTACAATTTGTTCTACACGAAGGCCAAGGCAATCCATACTAGTTGGGGCTTTGTTCGTCGCATCACCGGATTGGTTTCGATCTGCATCGTATTGGTACTCTTCATCCTGATCAAGGATCAGCATTGCTCAGTAGCTGATCTTTATTTGACCTTTGTACTGCTAGCAGTGGCCATATTCCTGGAGATTTATGCTTTGGTCGTTCTTCTTTTCTCCGATAAGACGGCTTGTTGGTTGATTAAGGAAAAGAAAATCGCAGTCTTGGATTTCATCAATTGGGTGCGGCCACTTACTAAACGGCGCCGTTGGTCAGATCAGATGGCTCAATACAGCCTATTGAGCTTTGCAATCAAAGAGAAGCACCTTCCTTGCCATCAAATCCTCGAATTTCTGCACATCGATGAGAAGGTCGAGAAGCCCCTTTACAAGCATCACAAGGAAGTGACCAACGATCTAAAGAAACTTATAATGTCACATTTCACAGGAATGCAATCCCCACAGACCACCAGAGGAAGCCTGGTGGTGCTCGAAAAGTTCAACAGAGTGGAGAGTTTGAAATGGAGCATCGAGTTGGAGTTCGACCACAGGATCCTCATTTGGCATATTGCGACCGAATTGTTATGCCACCCGATAAGACGAGGCAGTTTGAAAAACCCTGGTTATAACGAATCACATGTCAACGAACACATCAAATTGAGATCCAAGATCAGTAAGCGCTTGTCTCGATACATGTTGTATCTCCTTGTCATGTACCCCATGATGCTCCCAACCGGAATCGGACGCATCAAGTTTCATGAAACCTACGTCGAGGCGATGAAATTCTTCAACGAATTCCACAAGCTGAACAAGCCCAAGCCCATACCAAGCGAGGACACAGACCACATGGCACCTGCTTCTGAAAACGAAGAAGAGACTCGAGGTTATAGGAAGTACGTGATGAAATGTGCAGGATTCTGTGCGCGTGCTTGGCAACATATCAGGAATTTGCTGAAGCGTAAATTTGACTTAACTATTGCCTACAACGAGCTGAGGGATCAGGTGAAGACAAATCTGAATTTGACGGTCTCAAAGGGAGACCGGAGCAAGTATGTGCTGTTCCATGGGTGTCAGCTCGCGTCGCAGCTGGACAAGATCGACAGTCAAGAGGAGAAGTGGGAAATAATAAGCGAGGTGTGGGTTGAGATGTTGTGTTATGCAGCGAGTAAGTGTAAAGGGAGTCATCATGCACAGCAACTGAGGAGAGGAGGAGAGCTTCTGACTCATGTCTGGCTCATGATGGCTCATTTTGGCTTGACTGATCACTTCCAGATTCCACATACCCCCGCTATAGCTGAGCTGATTATGCAGTAGGAAAACACTTCGGTTTTATTTCAAGCATATATTGTTGTTAAACAAATAGTTTAGCATGCTGTTCCGTATGGGAGATGCCTAATTAAATGGGAGTTCCTTTGTGAAACTGTGAGTTTTGTACAATGTAATTCAATAATGGTTATTAAATATTTGTTAAGCATGATGACAGGAAACATAGTAACGTTTCGATTTCTTACCTTAGATTTAATTACCATTGCTCTAGTGATCATGAGTACAAAATAATGTGTGTTGTGTTGAGGATTAATTATCACGTAATGTCTCTGTTAAATATGTCTTGAATTTTATGTACTTGGTCCGGTTCATGATCCGACCCGACATATTTTTGTGTGACCCGAAAGTGGAAAGAAAATTGAGATTTGGTTCGCGACACGAAGAGTTGGGCCGATAGGCCCAACCCGCTTTGGGAGCCCTATTTGTACTGCGGCTAGGTTTTCTTATGGTTGTATAGAGAGAATTTTGTTTTTAGAGAGTTTTTTGAGCCGTGAGGTTTTGTCGTTGTTTCGACTTTTGAAAACTGTACTCTCTTTGATTATAGTGGAATTTTGTCTTGCCTCACCCGTGGACGTAGATCACCTTGTGATCGAACCACGTAAATTCTCGTGTTCTGTCTTTTGTTTTTCCGCATCTGTTTCCAACAATTGGTATCAGAGTTGCGTTCGATTCTACGGTTCTTGGAGATGGCATTTTTGAAGTTTCAGATTTCATCTTTTGACGGACAGAACAATTTTGGATTATGGAGAATACAGATGAAGGCTTTATTGAGGCGAGAGGGTACGGTTAGGGCGCTGGATGGAAAATACCTAGACGATATGACCTCGGCTAAAATTGAAGAGATGGACGAGAAGGCGCATAGCACGATCCAATTGTCCCTAGATGATAAGGTTTTGCGAGAAGTCGCCGATGAAGAAACAGCGGCCGGTCTCTAGAAGAAACTGGAAAGTCTCTATATGAAGAAATCTCTAACATCGAGACTTTATTTGAAGCAGCGTCTTCATACCCTAAAGATGCGCGAAGGTACGTCTGTTCAGGAACATTTGGATGAGTTTAATAAAATTATTCTGGATATGAAAAATTTAGATATTAAACTCGAGGATGAAGATCAAGCTTTGATCGTATTATGTTCACTGCCTGCCTCATACGAAAATTTGTGAACTCGATGCTTTATGGACGTGAATCCATAACTTTGGAGGATGTCAAAGCATCTTTGAATTCTGCAGAACTAAGAACAAAATTGAATGGGAATACCAGCGAAAACAAAGCAGATGGTTTGTTTGTGAGAGGCAGGACCAAGAGCAGGGATAAAGCTTTCCGAGGGAAATCTGTTGGTCGTTCAAAATCTAAGCCACCTGGAGATAAGATGAACGTTGAGTGATACTATTGCCATAAAAAGAGACATTACAAGTCAGATTGTCCTTCGCTCAAGAAAAAGGATAAGCAGCATAGTCAAAAACAAGATTCGACGAATGTTGCAAACGAAAATGAGGCTAATGCGTCAGACAGTGTTCTTACGGCATGCTCTGCTGTTAATTTGTCCAATGATGTTTGGATAATGGATTCGGGAGCATCATATCATATGTGCCCAAATAGGGAATGGTTCACCACATACGAGCCATTGAATGGTGAATCAGTCTTGATGGGGAATGATGCTGTATGCAAAGTCGTAGGTATTGGTACTGTTCGGATTAAGTGCCACGACAAAGTAGTAAGAACTTTGACTGAAGTAAGACATATACCATACTTGAAGAGAAACCTTATCTCGTTGAGCAGTTTGGATTCCATTGGGTGCGTTTACTCAGGTGGAGGTGGAGTTCTCAAAGTTACAAAAGACAATCTGGTTGTGATGAAAGGAAACAAGGTGAATCACTTGTATCATTTGCAGGGTAGCACAGTTATGGGTCCTTCAATTGGCACAAGCAATTCTGTTTCTGACAATGATAGAACAAAATTGTGGCACATGCGTTTGGGCCACATGAGTGAGCGTGGCATGTCAGTTTTGAGTAAACGTGGTTTACTTTGTGGGGAGCATACGACCTCGCTAGATTTCTGTGAGCATTGTGTTCTTGGCAAGCAATGCAGAGTCAGATTCAGTACAGGGACGCATTCGACAAAGAGCACACTCGACTATATCCATTCCGATTTATGGGGAGCAGCACAGGTTCCATCTAAGGGTGGTGCTCTTTACTTTGTGATGTTCATTGACGATTATTCCAGGAAGGTTTGGGTTTACTTTCTGAAAAGAAAAAGTGATGTGTTTGAAACCTTCAAGAAGTGGAAAGCTCTTGTTGAGAATCAGACAGGGAAGAAGATTAAACGTCTTAGGACCGATAATGGTCTTGAGTTCTGTGGTGGCGATTTTAATGAATTCTGTGTAGATGCAGGTATTGTTCGACACCGTACAGTTAGGCACACTCCACAGCAGAATGGAGTGGCAGAACGCATGAACAGAACTCTATTGGAGAGAGCAAGATGCACGCTCTCTAATGCTGGCATGGAAAAGGATTTCTGGGCTGAAGCTGTTAACACGGCTTGTTATCTGGTTAATCGCTCTCCTTCAACAGCAATAGAATGCAAGACTCCTTTTGAGATATGGTCAGGTAAGCCTTGTGATTACTCTAATCTAAAGGTTTTTGGATGTCCTGCTTATTATCATGTTAAGGATGGTAAGCTAGAACCTAGAGCAAAGAAATGCATTTTTGTTGGATATGCTGATGGGGTGAAAGGTTATCGTTTATGGTGCCAGTGTCACGCCCCGAACCCCACGGCGCGCCACATCCCTTGCCAAGGTCGATTCGACTGCGACGTCTCAGGACACGTCGTCGACCCGACGCTCAACACAGAGACTTAAAGCACATGCGAAAGCAAATCAAAATCACCCGAACAATAATATACACATAACCAAGGATAGCCATACAATAACCAGCGCGAATAATTACACTTGCATTGATACTGGGCACCGAACACAATATTCAATTGCAGCCCATGCTAAAAAATCAAAGGCAATTCAAGGCCACTACAAACGGCCGGTGGCTCCTTCCAAGAACACTTCGGTACGCCTGCCATCCTCAAGGCTGGGGGTCTGAAAAATTGGGATTTAAACAACAATGAGAATAATCTCAGTGAGTAATTCCCTAAACTTAAACTAGGCTAACGTGCACCTCCTGACAAGCAAATTAAACAAACCAAGCAGTGTACCATTAAATCACCATAAAATCATAGGCTCACAGCCCAAATCATTTATTTCACTGCCCTGCAGGTTAGGCATTTATCGGCAATATTTATGTGCAAATTGTCGAGCAGGTACTCAAGATACCATCTCAGCACACAATTACCATTATCAGGAATAAATCGAATAATTTTGACCCGAAGGCCAACAGATATACCGACCCGAAGGCCGCGACCCTAAGGCCAACAACAGTTAAACCGACCCGAAGGCCACGACCCGAATGTCACAGTTTGTTCCGACTCGAAGGCCACAGTTTATTCCGACCCGAAGGCCCGACCCGAAGGCCAACAGTTGTATAAACCGACCCGAAGGCCCCAATAATGTCATGCACAATGAATGCCAAATTTCTCACGAGCACATGATCATCAAATGGCAATTAGATGCGCATTTTAACATGCCCAATCAATTCAACAATTTAATTTAGCCACGGCATGTAATTCACACACTGTTTTCAGTTGATCACACGAATATGTGGCATGGCAATGCCCCAATTGGGCCTCAACAAGCAACAATCATCGATAATCCATCAACCCGGGCACACCAGGCAATCACCCAGTCTAATTTCCAACTTGCCGTTTTCTAATCCACCGAAGTCCCAAAGCGGACAGCCACTATTCAATTTACCACGCAATAAGCTCAATTCACATTTCAATATGCCCAGCCAAAATACTAGTATGACCATGCGATTCATATGCCCGTGAATCCAAAGTCAATTACCCATGCCAAGATGCCAGACACAATTATTCACAAATTTGACAATATCAAGGCATTAACGGCCTGTTCAATCTACTCCATTTTTGCCCCAAATAATCCGGCACTTATTCCACACACTCGCTCCCATTTCAATATAATAAGTCCAAGGCCCGCCACGACCAATCAAACCTAGCCATTAATCTTCGCACATGGCGCCACCACTAGGATTCCAACAAATCCTAATTAGTTCCTAAAACACCTAAATTCAAGCCGATCCACATGATCCTGCGCGATCAAGACCCATCAAGGCCCACCAAGCCACTCCGCTCTTAGCCATACTAAACATGTCATGGCATTGCCCAATCACTACCAATTAGAGACAATTCAGTCACTAACTCAGTCTATCCATCAATTTCGCCAATTACATTACTAAGCCCCAATTTAATCGCGTCTCACCCGAGTCGGCCCTAGTGTGGACAGCCCCCACACAAGTCTTCCTAGGCCTATATATATCTTCAAAGGCTCGATTTAAACTCCCCAAAGCACCAATCCAATCGGCCGCCACAAGACCAAATACTACGCGCACTAAAGTTCACATTTCCAGTCCGAATTTTCCCGAACTTGGGCTATTCCATCCCAAACCTGACCAGCCATCTCTCGGCACTTACATAGCCGCGAAACCTCATCAAACGGTCACTATAATTCACCAAATCAGCCGCGACATCCACTCCTGTCATCCTTTGCACAATAACCCCTAAACTTGTCTAGAAATGCAAATAATCCTAATTAGAGTTTAGGGTCAAACTCACCGGGTGTCCTAAGCTTCAAACCGAGCCGAACACGCAGCGATGGCGGCTGGACAGCGGCTACCCCTCGTCGAAACAGTAATGGCGGCGGCGGTTCCGGCGAACGGCGCGAGCCTAGGCAATGGTTTAGACGATTCCACGGCCTAGAGAAGGAGAGAGAGACACGGTCAGAGAGAGAAAGAGAAATGGGGCGGCTGGACGGCTGGGCGAGGCGGCGGATCCGTGCCGGAACAGTGATGGCGGCAGCGGACTTCCTTCGGTTCAAGGCCTTTCACGGCCAAACAGAGGGAGAGAGAGAGAGAGAAAGGGAGGAGAGGGGGCTTGCCGGCTGCTTGGGGTGGGACACGGCGGCAACTGGTGGGGGTCGGAGCGGCGGGGACGGCGGCACGCAGCGGCGGGGCGAGGCGGCGCGCGGCGGGAGGAGGTCCAGAACAGGGGAGGCGTTGGGGGAAGAAGAAGAACAGAAGAGAGGAGGTGGTGGCGGCCAAGGGGGCATCAGGGCGACGGAGGTAGTTGAGAGGAGCGGTTGGGTGGCAGAGGCGAGGCGGCGGCGGCCGGAATGGCGGCATACGGCGGCGGCGACGCTAGAAGCCCTAAACAGGGGAGGACTTTGGGGGAGAGAAAATCAGGGGGAAAAAGGGTCACGCGGCGGCCGGGGTTGGCACGACGGCGTCTCGGGTGGTCGGAGGACGAGGGGGCCGGTTGGCGGACAGTTGGGCAACGCCGGATCGTGGCGGACGCCGCGGCGAGCTGCTGTTCGCTCGCTCCGCGAGCAGGCCATCGACGGGCGGTCGCGGCGACGGGGCGGAGGCGGCGACGGAGCTTGCTGGCGACGGCGACTGGTGGAGCGGCGTCGGGCGGAGGCGGAGGGCAACCGAGGCGGTTGGCGAGGTCTGGTCAAGCGAAGGAGGAAGCAGAAGCAAGACCAGTCGGGCTCGGAGGAAGAAGAAAGAGGAGAGAGGAGAGAGAAGAAGAAAGAAAAAGAAAAAGAAAAAGAAGGAGAGAGAGAGTAGGTGCAGGGGTCTCACATGTGGAAGGGGGAGACGTGACCGAAGAGGGGGACGTGCGCGCGGGGTCAGAGGGAAGAGAGAGAGAGAAGAAATAAAAGAAAATTATACACATTCAAATATTAAACGCAAACCGAAGGTCCAAATTCAAAACCGAAAACTATCTACAGCTCCAAAATAGGCCTCGCACATAAAAAGGGACAAAGGTCAAATTAATTAAACCAATTTATAACGAGGGAGGTCTACTAGTCCAAATTCGCACCTGGTCAAAACTCCCCCTTTTTCCATCATCCCTGATAATCTCAACACTGGCTGCGATAATATTGACACCGTACAATTTATTTCGTCCTGAAACTCCCGAAAATCGACTGCCAAGTTCGGGGTCTAAGTAACGGGCAAATTTGATCGAGTGCGATTCTAGCAAAATCTCTAATTTAAAATGATAACCGGGAGTAATCAGTTCCCGGGCGAGATTTTACTATAAGTACATTGACATATTACGCGTTTTATAAATCCCAAAAATGGCCCGAAATTCGGGATGTTACAGCCAGGAACCTAACTCACCTAAGTTCATTATTAGTAGGGATGTTACATTTAATGAAATGCATATGCTTGATCAAAGGAAAGTTGCTGATGAGTCTGCAGGTAAACATGAGAGTGATATGAATGAGGTGGAGGTTCAAGTGGAGCTTCCAGAAAAGACCTTTTAGAATGTTTTGAACGAGCAAAATGCTCCTGTTGATTCAAATTTAGATGAGGAAGATGTAGATGAGGTGGAGCAGCCATACTCTTTTGCTACTGGCAGAGAAAGGAGACAGACCCGGCCTCCTCAGAAATATGGGTTCTCTGATCTAGTGGCTTATGCTCTCACGACAGCAGAAGATATGGGTATTCAGGAACCTTCTACCTATACAGAAGCTATTACTTGCACAGAATCAGAGAAATGGACTATTGCTATGGTTGAAGAACTTGAATCACTTCACAAGAACCAGACTTGGGACTTGGTGCAGTTGCCTAAGGGAAAAAGAGCCATCGGGTGTAAATGGGTCTTCAAGAAAAAGGAAGGAATTCCAGGTGTTGAAAATGCTAGATTCAAGGCTTGGCTCGTAGCTAAAGGCTACAACAAGAAGGAGTGAATTGATTATGATGAAGTTTTCTCTCCTGTGGTAAAACACACTTCCATTCGTGTGTTGCTGGCTATAGTTGCTCAATTTGACTTAGAGCTTGAGCAACTTGACGTGAAGACTGCTTTTCTGCATGGGGAGCTTGAGGAAACTATTTATATGACCCAGCCCGAGGGCTATTATGTAGAAGGCAAGGAAGATCATGTTTGTAAATTGAAGAAATCCTTGTATGGTTTGAAGCAATCACCAAGACAGTGGTATAAGAGATTCGACAGCTTTATGATAGGGAGCGGTTATCAGAGGAGCAACTATGATAGTTGTCTCTACTTCAAGAAGGGTTTAGATGGATCCTTTGTCTATCTTCTCTTATACGTGGATGACATGCTCATTGCTGCAAAGAACATGTCAGATGTGTTGATCTTGAAGAAACGGCTCAATGAGGAGTTCGAGATGAAAGATCTGGGTCCTGCCAAGAAGATCTTAAGAATGGAGATTCAGAGGGACAGGAAAGTAGGAAAGTTATATCTCTCGCAGAGGAGTTATATTGAGAAGGTACTTGAGAGGTTTGACATGCAAAACGCTAAGCCCGTGAGTACACCGTTGGTATCTCATTTTAGACTTTCAGCATAAAAAAGAGATTCAAGAAATGGAACAAGTATGACAAGAAAGGGAAGGAAGAAGGACTTGGTCCGAGGAAGAAAGGCTTCTTTAATAATGGAAAGAAAGGCTCGACTAAGAAGGATAAGACCAAAATGAAGTGCTTCCGTTGTGGGAAGAATGGACACTTCGTTTGGGGAATGCACCGAGCAAAAGAAAGGTTGGTCTTATTCAAAAACTCTAGTATTTGTGTTTCTAGCCTGGTTATGCTCACTTAATTTTTTCCTTCGAGAATTGTCGACTAAGAAGCAACAGATCATGTAGCACACGATCGAGGGTCTCTTGTGGAATACCGTCGGATAGCTGCCGAAAGCAAGTGGATTTATGTAGGTGCCAACGCAAGAGTTGAAGTTAAAGGAGTTGGCACATGCAAGTTGGTTTTGCGTGAAGGCCAAACTCTATGCCTAGTTGATGTGTTCTCCCCAGAAATTTGATGGAACTCGGTCTATGTGACTACTTTTCCCCGTTTAGGGTTACTTTAAATTTTTGCGATGTTGGTGTTAAACTCTGCCATGATTCTTGTTAATATGGTTCTGGTTATGTTATAGATGATTTTGTTCAACTTGATGCGGATCCTATTATATACAACTCTTAAGCTAATACGTGTTTCTCATTAAATCCCTCTTCTAGTAATGAGAATGCTGATGTCAATGTGGCATGCTAAATTAGGTCATGGTGCGAGTCAGATGAATAGATTGGTAAAAGGTCAGTTAAAACCATTGAATAAAATTGACCTGCTCACTTGTGAAAATTGCCTCGCCAGAAAAACAACTAGAAAACCATTCCGAAAGGGAACTAGAGGTGAATATTTGTTGCAATTAATCCACTTAGATATATGTGACGCAATGAATGTGAGGGCAAGACGAGTAGCTCTTTACTTTATCACGTTCATCGATGATTATACACATTTTGGATATGTCTATATGATTTCACATAAATCCAATGCATTTTTTTTTGTCTATTTTACTCTGACTCTCGACTTACTCTCAAATTTTTGTCCTACCTATTTGCAAAGCATGGAAGTCGAAACCCACATCTGAAACTAAACGTCTCCATCCCTAGCCCCCCTAAGATGTACTTAGGCTTGGTTTGTTTCGTGAAAAACGAATGATTTGAAAAATATTTTCCTAAAAAAAGTTGCTTATATCACTTGAAATAATTAGTTAATGAAAAATAGTTTCATTATCAACAATAATTTATGTCTAAACATTTTCGTGAACGATGAAAATATTTTTTATTCACCATTTTTATAAGAGATATAAGCTTTACTTTTGGAATTTTTTTTTTCAAAATCATTTATTTTCCATGAAACAAACATATCCTTAAGTGAATTCGAAAATCAATCAGACAAAGGAATGAAGACTCTTAGAACAAATCGAGGACATGAATATCCGTCTGATTAGTTGAAAGAGCTTTAAAATGAAAAGGAATGACAAGGCAACCGGCTATTTTTGGAACTCCTCTACATAATGGAGCTATTAAAAGAAGGAATGAGAACTTGTTAGAAATGGTTAGGTTTATGATAGGTCAAGCCAGCTTGCCAATTTCCCTTTGGTGCAATGGATTGTTGACTGCAGATTATGTCCTTGATTGAGTGCCCTCGAAATCAGTTAATAGAACTCTCATGAATTATGAACAAGTAGAGCACCTGAATTAAATCATTTGCAACCTTGAGGGTTGGCAACGTATGTTCATGATTTATTGCACAAATATGGAAAGTTGGGCATGTAAGATGCATTTTTGTAAGGTATTCCAAACATTCGAAAGGATATTTATAGGTGGACATACTGATAGAGTCAAGGGACTATTTGGAAAACACCCCTCTGGAATTTTAATTATTTCAAAACTATCCTTGGTACTAATATCTATTATGATAAGTGCAGATGCTAGGTCAAAACTATCTAGTTCCTCTGGAATTTTGATTATTTTAAAACTATCCTTGGTATTAATATCTACTATGATAAGTGCAGATGCTATGTCAAAACTATCTAGTTCCTCTGGAATTTTGATTATTTCAAAACTATCATTGGTACTAATTTCTTGCAAATGTCAATGTTTCCTATGATATAAGCATAGATGAGGAGCTAGATAGTGACAATCAAGAGAACAATTGTCAATATGACAAGTAACTCATTGTGACTTGGAGGTACCAGAGTGAATCTGCCATTCGTGGAAGCCTTCTAAGACTGAAAAAGTCAAAAGGATCATTGGACTTGCAATCACGTGTCATTACATCAATATCGTCACTAAAGATCGTCAACTGACTAGCCGATAATTTGCACATGCTGATAATGTGTATTACGTTCGTGCTAATACCGAGTTGCAAGTGATGATGGTGAGGTACTCGTCCAACTATGATTATTGATCGTACAGAAAATGAGATGTTGCAAGCTTGGAATCCACAGTAGAAAAACTGGAAAAGAATCATAAAAGCAACTGATAGCCTTTTGCCCTAGACTAAGAACCAGTGAAGTGACAACCGCAACAGACTCTATTTTAGGAAACCTACAGATATCATAAGAAACAATTGTAATGGGCAATCCCATTTTTGACAAAGGTCTCCACCTACCCTCAAACGGCTATCTTGATCTTCTTTAGAGTCTCCAGCGAGTTGTTTAAAGACTTCTATATAAAAAGGATAAGTGAAGCTTGAAGAAGGTTGGACGAGAGAAATACTGAGAATACTTATGTTGCACTTCGTCTTAGTTGTTTGAATCAGAAAGCTCCATTGTTCTTTGTCTAATATTTTTGGGGAAAATTACCAAAAAAGTCATAAACTTTTTGTAATTATGCCAATTCAGTCCTAAACCTTTTGCAAACCAGTCAATTTAGTCCTTTTGGCCTGCCGGCACTGACGTGGCCGCCGGCCGGCGTTCACGTGGCAATATTTTAATTTTTTTTATTATTTTCAAAATTTTTTTCCTTTTTTCTTTTCCTTCTCCCCCTGGCCTGTCCGGCCAGGGGGGAGGCTGGCCGGCGAGGGTGAAGCTCGCTTAGCCAAGGCGAGCTCCGCCCTTGCCCAGATTTGGCGAGGGCGAGCTCCGCCTTGCCAGAGGTGGGCGAGGCTCGCCCAACGACAGCGAGGGCCTAGCTCGCCATGGCTGGGCGAGCTCTGCCCTCGCCGTCGATTGGCGAGCCTCGCCCAGCTCCGGCGAGCGTTGCCCAGCTCCGGCGAGGCGGAGCTCGCCATGACTGGGCGAGCTCCGCTCTTGCCCAGATTTGGCAAGGGCCCAACTCGCCATGGTTGGGCGAGCTCCACCCTCGCCGTTGCTGGGCGAGCCTCGCCCAGATTTGGCAAGGCGGAGCTCGCCCTCCCCAGATCTGGGTGAGAACGGAGCTCACCCAGTTCCGGTGAGGGCCTAGCTCGCCTCGCCGGAGCTAGGCCCTCGCCGGCTAGCCTCCCCCTTGGCCGGACAGGCCAGGGGGAGAAAGAAAAGAAGAAAAAAGGAAAAAAATTCGAAAATAATAAAAAAAAAATTAAAATATTGCCACGTGGATGCCGGTCGGCGGCCACGTCAGCGCCGGCTGGCCAAAAAGACTGAATTGACTAGTTTGCAAAAGATTTAGGACTGAATTGGCAAAAAAAAAATAATTAGAACTGAATTGGCACAATTGCAAAAGTTTTAGGACTTTTTTGGTAATTTTTCCAATATTTTCGTATTTCTTTGTAATTGCAAATAGTCAAGTGTACAAATATAAGAGCAATCATTGTGTACTGATGGTGTGATCAATTATATGAAAGGAACAATACTTGCTAGTTGTAAACTTACATTGCAGATAATTAGTGGAGTCCAGCTTGCATTAGTGCTATTATCTGGAGAGTGGACGTGGATTTAGTGATGAAGCTGAACCACTGATAATGGTCTCGTCTTACACTCTTTGCATATAGTTGTTATAATCCTTTTCAATATATTCCACGACTACCCCCTCCCACCCCCCCCCCCCAGGCCCCTTCTAGGTTATGTTTTAAGTCTCAACAGTTGGTATCAAAGTTTCATTTCTTATTATCTGAAGTGTTCTTACTTCTAAGCATAAATATCTTTACTTATGGCTAAACTTGGAAGTTTTCTTGCTCTTGATTTTCATGCTCAGCCACAATACTTCAATGGTAACAACTGTGGATATTGGAAACAACGAATGCAAGTGCACATTGCGGGACTAACAAACTTATGGGGGATGTCATCGTCAATGAACCTGCAAGAGCTAATGTCCAACAGGAAGGCAAAAACATGTAACCAGCCGCAGCTATTGCTGTTGAAGCTCAACTGGATGAGTCATAGAGAAGACAAGCACAAAATGCTAAAGCTAAACACTTGTTACGTTGTGGTCTCTCCCCATGTGAATTTAGCAAGATATCTTCATGTGTTACAACAGAGGAGATATGGGACGGGCTCATATCACATTTGAAGGAACCGACCGAGTATGAGAAACCAAGATGAACACCCTACTTGGAAATTACGAGATGTTCAAGATGAAATTTGATGAGACCATGACAAAGATGTTCACGAGATTCATAGAAATCATGAATGGCCTTGCAAATCAGGGAAAAATCTTCACCGATGTTGAAATGTTAAACAAGCTCCTAAGGGTACTTTCAAATGAGTGGAGCCACGTGAAAACATTAGTACGTGAAACAATCCCATTGCCATGGATGAGCTGACAGGAACTTGGATGTCCTATGAAGCAAAACATATGAACGAGGAGACTATCAACAAAGGTAAAAAAAATCATTGCCTTTAAAGTTGATTATAATGATGCAGGTAGACCAACGTCATCTGCAGATGAAGATGATGAGGAAATGACACTTCTGACAAGAAAATTCAACAGTATAATGAGAAAGGAAAAGGTTTCCAAAGGAAAAAGGGAAATGAAGTTCTGCAAAGAAAGAAAATTTTCCAAAATAAAGGATGAAAACAAAGGAAAAGACATTGTTTGCTACGAGTGCTAGAAGCCTGGCCACCTCAAACCTGATTGTCCATTTCTCATGAAGACTAGAGGGAATCCAGGAAACAAGAAACATGCATCGGAAGTTGAAACCTGGAGTCATATAGAATGTGAAACCAACAATGAAGAAACTGAGCAAGCAAACTTATGCCAGATGGCTGACTCTAAAGCCGACGAGGAAGTCGAGGTAAATACTCTTGAACTTACTTATGAGGAAATGCGGGACTTCTTAAAGGAGATTCTCGAGGAGCACAAAAAGGCTTCTAGAAAAATCTCTAAGCTAAGAAGAGCAAAAACTCTTTCAAAACTCACTAACCAAGATTCTAAGCAAAAAGAGGCACTCAGAACTCTACGAAAAGAACTTGACGCTATCAAAGGCCAACATTTCCCAGAATGAACGAGCTTCTCTCCCAATTTCTATCAATCAATTTTGGGCTTTACTAGCATAATAGTTTTTAAGCTAATATTAGAATAACAACATATTCTGAGCTATAAATTCTTGAAAAAGTGGACCCTACAATAGTATGTTATTCTTACCGTAAATTAAGGACAGTCACATAAGCATTTATCATCACTTTTTGTAGTATTTTTTTTGTCGAAAGAAAGATTTCATTCATCATAATAATATCCGAGAGGTACATAAAGGCATCTAAGCCTAGTAAATCCCAAACAACTGCGGAATAGAGCAAATACTAGAACGCAAATAACAAAGCACAAAGAATAGTCTATAGCTAAAATCACACTCTCATCGCTCAAGAACATATATGCCACCGTAAATGTTCGGCAGTCAATCACCAGATTCAGTGATGAGCATATGCCAAAATCCCCCACTCCATTTGCAATGGCTTGCGGTGCACATCTAGGTTCAACATCCTGATCACCATTGTCGTACAAAGACATCAACATCAATAAGTTGAAAGAACACAGATCAAATATCTGTGAGGAACTCCCAAATTTAGACTTAAATCTAAATCAGGAGAGTAAAACCCCCAGATCTAGACCTGAATCTAAATCGAGAGAAAAGAGGGACCTAATCTCAGAGAGGTTGTGGAGCCACGTCATGAACATCTTCCTCAACGGCTGTCGACTAGACGAATGACCAAACTAGACTCCACGTTCACCCAAGATCAGCTGCAGATATTTATTTATTTATTTTGGTAAAGAGTTGCAGATATTTATTTATACACACAATCTCCCAAAATAGAGGGAGAGAAAAGAAAAATCTCCCAAAATAGAGGGAGAGAAAAGAAAAGACAGTCGAAGTAAAAAAAAAAAAGAAAATCAAAGGTGAAGTAGGCTCTTAGCTTCACAAATTGAAGCTGAGAGCCTATAGGCTTTAAAAGATGGAAGAATTTTTGGGAGACAAAGGAGTTTTCCTTGGGAGATGAAGGGGTTTTGCTTCTTTTTGTAGTTTAGTGGTTTATGTTTTCGCAGTGTACTTCAGTCTTCCTCAGTCGTTAGATCAACCTTCGAGTTGGGTTGTGGTTCTTTTCCTGGACGTGGATCGTCTGATGACTACAAGGGCTACGATCCATGCTCATCCAACGACCAACAGTATAATCTTGTGCGAACAACACCATGTTGTGGTGGTAGACAAATATTTCTACATAACTCGCGCTTTTTTGTCAAGCATAGCAACATGCAGATAAGACAAACCAGAAAGTTCCTTTATCAGAGAAATGGCAACCACTAGGCACACTTCCAACAGCTTTGCCGCGGGTATGTCTACTTCGCCACTGAGACTGAAAGTCCAAATTTGAAACAATTTTCTTGTTAATGATGAAACCCGTAGATAATTTTCTTTTCTTTTTATTCTCAGAAAAAGTCTTAGATACAATTTGTCATAACGGATGGAGCGCAAGTAGAATTTGATTATTCCAATCCAATTTGGTTTTTTACTATGTTCTATAAGAGGTAATGTTTTCTTCGAGTTCTATCGATGTAAATCAAATCTATCTGAGACTTTCAAAGGCAAAGTTGATACTGTTATTTACATTTAACTGGAGAGTATAGTTCATTGACCATCCATATCACATTTTCTTCTTTTTGGCCAAAACTTCCATATTGATCGAAAACCTTAAAATAAATCAATTAATTCCAAGTAAATCAAGCAGCGATGGATACCCTTTCAAACGAAACTATGAAGTGATATCAATCATTGTTTTCTTGTAGCACTCACTCTACTAGATAAACGCGTTTCATTTTTCCACAACAGATACAGTTAAAACAAACGAGTACCGACACATTTTCTACCATGGAAATGGTTATGGGTTCACAGTTGAAGAGAAATTATAGTTACCATTTTTCCTTCTGGTCGATCCAAACTCAATACTGCGGAGAATCGATCCATATGATGGATAACTCTTTTGCCAGCAACAAGAAGCAATTATTGTCGAGATCTTTGTCGACCCAGAACTTCTGCAATTTTACCCCAGAACAAGCTTGCCACATATTTCTCTTGTTTAAGTTAAACCATTACAGAAATGACATAGTTTCTATTATTTTACTTTTTCCTGATAAATTACCAGTTTATTATCATGCATGAGCACTCCACCGTAGATCCGATTGCACAACTCTTCGACACCGATCGAGGAATCCGCTCTCGTAGCTTTTCTAACAAAAGTCAGGGCGAGGAGAGGAGGTCTTCTCTCTCTTATTTTCTCTTGTTGGGTGGCTTCTTCATCTGGGCTCATTGAATCCGTGACTTCCGCCTTTTGTTTTCTCTTCCATTTTCTCTCCATTGAGTTTCTCGCAGCCGACGAAACCTGTCTCAATTCAAGAAGATGTCTCAACACTCGCAGCTTTGTAATAAAGTGTGGGAAGATGAAGGATGCTTGTCGAAGGTGGACTTTTCGGTCTTTTCTTGTGGTAGCTGATTTTTCGGTCCCAACTAACCATCAATGGGTATTCATTTTTATTTTCGGGTGCCTTTTGTTTAAATGAAACTTTCTACGAATTCATTTTCCAAGGTTTGCTGAAAATTAATTAGTCAACGAAAAAATATTTACAATCAAAGAAAACACTCACACTTAAAATTAGAAAAACAAATTCCCGTTTCTAAATAGTGGAAACCATTTTCACAAGCATAACACACCTACTTCTTCTTCTTTTTTGGTCAATACATACGCAACACACCAACTTCAACACCCATTATTCCAAATAAGATCCAAACAACCAAAAACGTTTTCAATGACACTTTTTCGGCATACCACTAAAGAAATGAATATTAA
Source organism: Syzygium jambos (assembly GCA_031216235.1). Taxonomy (NCBI): domain Eukaryota; kingdom Viridiplantae; phylum Streptophyta; class Magnoliopsida; order Myrtales; family Myrtaceae; genus Syzygium; species Syzygium jambos. Next base: position 10,461,210 of record CM062227.1, read on the forward strand.
TTTTTCACGGAAAACAAGTTCCTTTGTCATGAAGTTTTCCTCAAACGAATGCACATGGAATGAGTTATGTAAAATTCTGCTGCTTGTTTCAGGAGGCTAATTTATCTAGCCACGAAATCAAGATTAATATAAGCCGCATAACCATGCATGTTTTCTCAATTTAGGGCTCTCTTTTTACCCTTGCATGTGTTTCAACCATGGAGACATAGCCCGATCTCATTATTTTGTGAGTAAATGTGAAGAAAAAAAGACTTGAACTGTAAATTCGGGTTTGGTTTGGCTTCGAGCTTGTTCGGTCTGTTTAATCAGCAAAAGCCATGGTCTAATAAATTGAAAGAACAAACGCAACCAATAAGCTTGATTTTTTCCCTCACAATGTTCAATGGCTTCTCTATTCGAATAGTGTATAAAGATATCAATAATCGATGTCCTAATGGCGTACGTGCTTTCTTAATTGACTTATTAAATAACTAGTTTTTAATCCCTGTGTTAACAGAATTTACATAACAAAACATGTTATAAAAAAATTCATTTAGAGACTCTAAATTTAACTATATGCAATTAGGAAAAATAGCACATATTTTTCAAGAACCAATCAGATTCAAGAAAATAACATATTTTTCACTATACCTCGTCGTTAATAACATGTGTATTAAGATGAATGGATTGTGGATAGAGAATGCGCCGTGTGGCCTTTGAATGAATTTTCAATAGTCTTAACTTTTTTTTAAAAACCTATTACTTTATCCTGAATTTTTACCTAACCTAATACATCCGTTTTGCTATTTACTGAGAGGATTGAGTAGTAAAAAAGCTATCTTGTCTGGCGGATTTTATGATGTTTTGATTATTTTTCTAATTACACTCTTAAATCAATGTGTTCAAACTGTTTCTGTGTCTAATCTAAAATGTCTTTTACAACACATATTCCAACAAAACATTTTTAACTAAGATGAAATGAGGAGTATGAATTACATTTATCGATGTTGTCTTCTCAGAATCATGAGTTGATTTTCTTTTTTTTTTTTCAATTTGAAAGTTGACAAAATATAATTGGATTTTTTTATGGCAAAATTTGAATAGCATATAGTGCCGTGACTCTCTATAATTATGGGTAAAATCTTTCTTTTATCTTTTCATTTCAAATTGGAAAGTATGCCATGGCTGATGTTGTTTTCTGGATAGTGATTGTCTAGTCAAACAATTAGCAAGGTAAGACATGATTGATGTAATGGAAATCGTGCCACATTCATAATTGAGTCCTTTAATGTTTATATAGAATAAGTGCAGTAAAAATCCTAAAAGTTATTGAAAAAACATAATTAAATTATAAAATTTTCAAAAAGTGCAATCAAATCATTCTATTAGCTTTGTCCAATTTCTATACTAACATGATTTTTTTTTATCATTTTTTAAAGATATATAGCGCCGATGTTGCACCCATCAAGGGGCACATTAGAAAAAGAAACATGTAAATAAAAAAAAGAAAAAAAAAGATAATCGATGAAAGAGCTTTTCGTTTTTGGGGTTGGACTCGATTTGGGCCCAATGTAGAAGAACAAGAAGAAGAAAATGCTACAAGAGCCATGAGCTCTCAAGCCGTGCTCTCTCGATCATAGACCTAAAGAAAAATGGAAGAAGTAAAATATTCTTGAATCCTGCAAATCACAAAACACTTGTTGTAAACCTAGTCCTTGTGATCTAGATATTTTATTTTTAGATGATGGTTTTGGCAACGAGAGAAAGATTTGAACGCATGAAATTCACGTGCTATCACTTGGACCAGTTCAAATCCCAGCAAAAGGAGCTCGAGCATCCATGGCCGCGAGCTCGAAGAAGCTCGATTAGCCATGGCTGTGAGCTTCAAGAAACTTGGAAGCTGGAGCGGTCATGGTCGAGCTTGTCAAAGCTTGAGCGGCCATGGCAAGGAGGTTGAAGAAGCTCGAGTGGTCATGGCCACTAGCTCAGCAAAGCTCGAGCAGCCATGACCGTAAGCCTAAAGAAGCTTGGAAGTTGGAGCAACCATGGCCAAGCTCAACGAAACTAGAACAGCAAAGTTTTGCCTCTATTTTTTTCTTAATTTTTTATCTTTTTATTTTTTCAATTCATATCTTGTTTTCTCTTTTGCTCTCTCTTCTTCTTTTATTTTTAATTTTGCTATCATTTTTTCTTTTTAAATTTTCAATTTTAAGTAATAAGAGAAGTCACGTTGACATTTTCTAATTAGCCAAATTGATGAAGTTAATGAAAGAACTTAATTGCACCAATTTGATAAATTTCAGAATAGAGAGTTGCAGTGCGAAATCAGAAATGCATTTGCATTTCAATAAGAAGTTCTTCCTCCATTTCTATATTTGTGCCCTTACTCCATATTTCCAATGTCTATATTATTTTTTTGTTCAAACATTTGGTATCAGAGCTAGTAATGACATCCACTACTTCCAGTCAATTGCAACTCCAAGTTGAGCGGAAGGAATTTCAACAATTGGTCTGTCCATATGAAGGTTCTTTTCAAATCGCAGAATATGTGAAATCTGGTGGAGAATTGCTACAACAAAGTATCTGATGTTGAAGCATTTGATGTTTTAAAAAGAAAGAGAAAGATTCATTGGTGGAGTCCCAAAATAAAGATTAAAGAGTAGTGTATGCGATCTTCCAAGGCATGGAGGAAACAATATTTGAAAAAATATTGAGCTTAGAGACCGCGAAAGCAGTGTCTGGTTTGCGTTTGCCACAAGGCATGCAAGCATGGCAAGACACCGTTCTGCAAGGGTTAGAAATTCTATCCTATTAAAAAAAACCTACGAGTCGAAAGCAGCGTGTGACATCATCTTCAGATGTCTTTCGACTTCAGACTCTTTGCTTTGTTATGGCATTATGAGAAAAAGTTTAAGAGGATGAGAGAGGGAAGAAGCTATAGCGGCTCCTCGGGAACTTCTTATAGGGGCAGCACGCCTACTGGCTCAATTGATTGACACTCTTGTAGGCTATTTTTATCTTGTCTAATTAGATTATTCTCAGTTCCCGATATCTTCAATTGTTCACTGAAAGCATTTGCTTTGGTGGTTCGCTGAGCTCTTCGCCTTGCCTTTGTCGAATAGGGATCTAGATGGGAAAACTATTGTGTGAATGCCATCAAATGGATATTTTGCAAAAATCATTTAAAGGGTGATGATCGTGTCAGATCAGTGTGGCTTCAAACACTTTGAGGTGATTTCGAGTCTTTATGCATGAATAACTCTGAATTAATCTCAGTATATTTTGATCGTGTGCAAACCATTGTTAACCAATTAAAGTTAATTGTGAAAAACTCCAAGATGTATGAGTTGTACAAAAATTCTTGAGGTCCTTGTTGACGCCTAAATTTTGATTACTCATTTAGGCATTTATTCCATAAAAATTTTTAGAAATTGACCTTGATCCCTAACAAAAAAAATCAGTAATGGCATCTGCATATTAGTTGCATTTTTCATGCATTATTAAATCCACATAATTTGCATACTTATTAGACCAGCGGCGAATAAATTTAAATAATAGTTATGAACTTAATTAATAAACTAAACTGAGCCCATAAGAGCATCAAATTTTGCTCAAGCCCATAGAATACCTATATGACCGAAATTGATGGATAAAGCCAACTTGGAATAATTGAATTATTATGTAGAATACTTGGAAGATAATTCAGATTAATTTATGAAATTCAACTAGAGGAAATAATCAGAAAACAAGTTGAATGTCAGAATTAGGAAATAGGAAACCTTAGGCTTGCTCTTAGAAATAGAGACCGGTGTTCACAAAATTGGGGTTTTTAGAGAGAGACAATATAGGTCGACAAAAGAAGAAAAAACAAACACACATGAGCGCTCTCTCTCTCTCGCGGCCCCCCAGAAATTCCAGTGCGCAGATTCAATTAAGTATTCGTTAATCGTTAGATCCCACTCAAATTTTGAGGAGAGTACGTTAAAATATTGTTCTTGAGTTTTTCCAGTGAGATTGATGAGAAATAATTGGGAGTACTTCTTTGATGGAGAAAACCCGAACCGGTCAGACTTGTGGATCAAGACTGGAGAGCTCAATGCGCGGTCCCGCGAAAATGGTGAGTACGCGTTCATTCTAAGTCGGAATGCATTGAAATTTTGAGCAGACCTCCTTGACACCTAGTTCTTGAACTTCACGAAAGGAATCAAGCATCGAATATCCATAGATCCCATTGTGATTTTCTCACATCCACAATGCGCTTGCCATGCCCCTTACTGCTCTCGTCGATCTTACTGCACCACCACTGGATTAGTCTCACCATCGCAGACTTCCTTGCCGTGCCAAGCCTGTGGCTGCAAGCCTCTTGCTAGGCTTACTCATCATCTCCGTTCTATCTCACTCCACGTGCTCGCCACCACTCTCCGGTTGCACTTGCACCTTACTAGTCACTATAGGCCTCCTCACCGCCGGTCCGTTTGAGTTGATAATCTGAACTACGTATTTTCCTGAATTGAATTCAATTGAAATAATATCTATTGCCTAATTTAGGTTATTATGATTCTAACTTGATTTGTGCGGAGATTTTAGGCACATCTCGTTTAGGAAATTTTTTTTAAAATTGAATCGTGCATATAATCGAGGATTAGATCTTTAAGACTTCATATCAGGTACCAATTGCCTTTGTTTCCAATTTTGGATTGAGATAAATATGTGAATATATGGGTTTATAGTATATTTTCCTTATTCCATTTTGAAAAATACAAAAACTTGCATTGCATGTTAGGATAGATTGTATTCTTAATTTATAATTGTGTGTCTGGGTTTCATGTAGTTAATTAGAAAATTACCTAATTTAGAATAGTTTTTAATATAAATCATTTCCTAGTTTGAATTAGGAAATCACATGTTTTAGGCAATTTCCTGTTCTAGTTTAAAAGAAAATCATAAAAAAAAACATGCATATATTATATAGAATTAGTTGCATCATTGCCACGCCATTTGTTGCAGTGTCAGCATTGCCGTGTCATCATATCAATGTCATTTAGTATTGCATGTTTAGGCTCATATAAATTAGATTGCTGTCATATTAGAGTTAGATTACATATAGATTGCATCTAGATAATCAATATCATATGTTACTATAGTTAGATTAGCATCATATAGACATAACCTAGAATTAAATTACATCTCTTGCATTGCACGTAGTTTAATATTATGTTAAACTAGAAAAACCCAAAAAGAATTAAATGTCATTGCATTTAGACATCATATTTAGGCATTTTTTAATTAACATCTTGCAGATATTGGGATATTAATCATAGAGAAGTTATGCTTTGCTTAATGACTTAAGGTTTGCCCTATTTCTTGATTTATTGAGTGTTATATTATTGATTGTGCATCTAAATAAACACCCATTGCATGTTAGTGGCTTAGGATTAAAATCAACCGACACTGTTGGCAAAATATTTTTAAAATAAAGAGAAAATGTATCGAAAGGGCATTAGATTAATCTAGTATAACCAAGTCACATTATCCATGACATCTCTAATTCATAAAAGTAAAGTGCTCTCCCACGCTTTACTTAGGTATTTAATCAACCTATCAATGATTGATTAGTGGTGACTCCTCAATAAATTGATTTGCATGTTAAGTTAATTAAATTAAAACCCAAAAATTTGTTGGTATGGATTTGAGAGAGTTTGTGATAAATCTTTAGGCTAAGTAATCTATTAGCTTTCCCTTTGGTGGTTCACTTCTAAGAAGGTTGCGACAGATTTTGACCGAAAGATTTGACTACATTGTCGCAACCATCGAAGAATTGCAAGATACGTCAACCTCGATGTTAGAGTGATTGATGGGTTCATTGTGCTCACAAAAGTAAAGAATGAATAAAAAATCCAACAGTTAGGATCCCAACCAAGCAGTGCAAAGTTAGGTTGCACTACAAAAAAAACACGAAATTTGCGACGGAAATTTGCGACGAAATTATTTCCGTCGCAAATTTGCGACGTATTGTATTTTCCGTCGCAAATTTGCGACGGAAAAAATCCGTCGCAAATTTGCGACGGAAATAATTTCGTCGCAAATTTGCGATGGAAAACATAATACGTTGCAAATTCCGTCGCAAATTTGCGACGGAAAATATAATCTGCAACGGAAAAAATTTCGTCTCAAATTTCCGACGGAAAATAAAACCGTCGCAAAATCCGTCGCAAATTTGCGACGCCAAAGTAAGTCCGTCGCAAATTTGCGACGAAAACCACCGTCCGTCGCAAATTCGTACTTTATCAACCCGTGACATGCAATTACTATATCTCTCTCGCTCTCTCTCGCTCTCTCTCATTTTTCTCCCTCTTTCATATGTCTGAAATCAGCAAAATCCGCGCACGCACATATTAATCTAGGTGAAGCTTTTGTACCGGTAAGTGTCATAACTAGCTTCGTTACTATTCGTCGTTGCATTGTAATTTTTTTAATATATATTTATGTTTGTTTTTTTTCGTATCTGCATCACCGGTTTAACGACAGGAGACCGGCGACACCTCGCCGGCCTTCGGACGAGCCGAACGGCCACGCCGTTTTGCGACGGATACCTGATTTCGTCGCAAATTTGCGACAAAAAAACAATGCCGTCGCAAATTTGCGACGGATACCTCATTCCGTCGCAAATTTGCGACGGAAAAACAGTTCCGTCGCAAATTTGCGACGAATACCTCATTCCGTCACAAATTTGCGACGAAATTTTCATTTATTCGTCGCAAATTTGCAAAGGATGAATTCCGTTTCCATCGTACATTAAAAATTATTAAAAAATGATTCTTAAGTGATTATTCTTTTTTGGGTTTGTGCCTAATTGAAGGTCTCGCAATCCAAGTGGACGTTGCAATTCTCATCAAATTGATCACTTTGTCCTACCAATATTTCAATCAAATATTTGGGTAAGTCTTCTTTACATTGTAATTTTTTCTATTTTTGCAATTTCATATTAATTGTTGCGTGAATAACAAAAATTATAATTTCCAAAATTTTATAGTTTTAATTAAGAACAATAGATATGATATTTTAGATATTTTACCAGAATTTTTTATTTTAATACAGACACAATGCAAAGAGAAATGGCTTGGATGTATAATAAGAACTTACCTGGACGTCAAGGATTGACAGATGAGTTTCGTACAGGGTTGGAACTATTTTTAGACTTTGCTAGTAGTAAATATGAGTTTATGAATGGAAATAAGTTAAGGTGTCCGTGTAAAAAGTGTGGTAATGGTAAATTTCTTATGTGTGATCAAGTTAGAGAACACCTTATTAGATTTGGGTTTACTCCGAACTATTATAATTGGACTTCCCATGGCGAACCATTTATATTTGATGAAGGACATGGAAGAAGTGACCAATTTTCAGTTAGGGAAGAATGTGGCTATTATGAGCAATTGAACCCATACGAGAGGATGGTGATTGATGCAGCTAGTTATAATTTTGTCACATAATCAAATCATGCAAGTACTAGTTTTACTCCTTCACGTGAACAAGTGGGTACTAGTCATGCTTCACAATTGGAAGATATAGGAGTAACGGGTTTTGAGGAGAATGTGTATAATAAAACTTTTCAATCTAATCAGTTCTGGGATGTGTTGAAAGCAGCAAATGAACCTCTATGGGCAGGTTGTGAGGACCACACTAAGTTATCGGTGACAGCCCGACTATTAAATATCAAGGCAGAGCATAATGTGTCTGCGGATTGCTTCAACTCTTTTGTTGAAGTAATGCGGGAATCATTGCCTCGTGATAACAACATGCCAAGTGATTTTTATGATATGAAAAAGCTAGTGGATAACCTAGGTCTTCCGGTTGTAAGAATTGATGTATGTAGTAGGGGTTGTATGATATATTGGAGAGATGATGAAAATGCAGAATTTTGCAAATTCTGTAGCCAACCTAGGTACAAGATTAATAGGAGGTCGAGTCGTAATCAGAAGCGTAGACCATGCAAGCAAATGTTTTATCTGCCCTTAATCCCCAGATTGCAAAGGCTTTATGCGTCTAAAGCCACTGCTGAACACATGACTTGTCATGCAAATCATGAAACAGAAGAGGGTCTAATGTGTCATCCTTCAGATGCGGAGGCATGGCAACATTTTGATAAAACATACCCTGAGTTTGCAATGGAGCCTCGGAACATCAGGTTAGGTCTCTGTGCCGATGGATTTGCTCCATTCGAGAAAACAGGAAAAAGTTATTCATGTTGGCCAGTTATCTTAACGCCGTACAATCTTCCACCTGGTATGTGCATGAAGACACCTTATATGTTTTTGACAGTGATCGTGACAGGGCCGCAAAATCCGAAAAAGTTGATAGATATTTATATGCAACCATTGATTGAGGAGTTACAATGGCTATGGGTTGAAGGTATCCCTACGTATGACGTTTCTACCGATCAAACATTTGTAATGAAGGTTGCCCTTCTTTGAACGATAAATGACTTTCCAGCTTATGGAATGTTATCTGGATGGAGTACAGCCGGGATCTTAAGATATCCGATATGTTTGGAGAGGTCAAAGTCATTTAGATTAAAACATGGAAAGAAGCCTAGCTATTTTGACTGTCACAGATAATTTTTACCGCCAAGTCATTCTTTCAGAAGGAATAAGAAAGAGTTCATCAAGAATAGGACAAAAAGAACGCGTCCACCATTGAGGTTGACCGGCAATCAAATTTGGGAGCGTGTGCAGGGCTTTCCAACTGTTGTTGAGAACCCGCACGGCATGACTTTTGCGTATGGAAGTACACATAAGTGGACAAAACGCAGTATATTTTGGGATCTACCATATTGGAAGGCCCATCTTATTCATCATAATCTTGACGTCATGCACATAGAAAAGAATGTTTTCGACAATATCATAAATACTGTGATGGATGTCGCCGGAAAAACAAAAGACAACTTGAACGCAAGAAAAGATATGAGAGATATTTACGATCGGCCAATACTATCTGTGGATGCAAGCAATAGGGGACCAAAACCGAAAGCAGTTTATACATTGGATAAGGAGCAGAGGCGAGTTGTTTGTCAATGGTTGAAATCTGTGCGGTTTCCTGATGGATATGCTTCGAACCTCGGGAGATGTGTTGATTTGAATGAATGTAAGTTGACAGGTTTGAAGAGTCATGATTGTCACATCCTGATGGAAAGACTAATTCCAATAGCTTTGAAGGAAGTTCTATCGAACTTTGTATGGGGCGCCATTACAGAATTAAGCAATTTCCTTCATGATATTTGCTCGACAGTGTTAAAAGCATCGCACATGGAAAAACTAGAGAGAGATATTTCAATTATTCTTTGCAACTTAGAAAGGATATTTCCTCCAGCGTTTTTTTATTCGATGGAGCATCTCTTAGTTCACTTGTCTTATGAGACCAAAGTTGCAGGTCCCGTCCAATTTCGATGGATGTATCCATTTGAGAGGTAATGTTTTTTTTAAAATACAGTTCAAATTAGTTTATCATATAATATATTCCGATAAGCTTCTTTCTATTTCAACTAGATTCTTATATCATTTGAAGAAAAAAGTGAAGAATAAGGCACGTGTTAAAGCTTCAATTTGTAATGCATATATTGTGGAAGAAGTGACAACATTTGCATCATACTATTTTGAGCCGCATGTTCAGTACAAGAGGCGGAGAGTAGGCAGAAATGATGAGGGCCCCATTGATCCCAATTGCACGGCATTCTCTATTTTCAATTATCTGGGTCGCCCAAGCGGCGCATGTCAGTTTCGTTACTTATCAGGCGAAGAATTTCATGCAGCCCATACTTATATTTTACTGAACTGCCCAGAAGTCGAGCCATACTTCAAGTAAGTGTAAATTTGCAAATATATATTTTGCGTGTCAAATATTTGCTAATAATGATATGGCTTTTTTTGTTGGTAAAGATGATATGGCTTTTAATATTAGGATTTTCCAAACTTCAATGTTTGGACACAACCAAATGAGTTTGACCGTTTGTGCGATGAACAATTTGCAGCATGGTTCAAGACATATGTAAGTTGCCTATGGATCAAAACCAAGTTATTAAAATTATATACATCATTTAGTAAAATATATATTATTGACTTTGCATGTGTAACCTTAGGTTCACAATAATTATGATGAATTTGGAGGGCAAGGATTGCTATATTATCTGTCATGGGGTCCACAGTTAGGAGTTCGAAGTTGGCCAGCATATTTCATAAATGGATATAATTTTCATACTTAAGAATATGGAAAGGGAAAATCCACAATGAATAGTGATGTGTCTGTTCGGTCATCCAATGGTGACAGTTGGCAAGATGATTTTTATGACTTATTGGATGAAATCATAGAGATAGAGTACCCTGGACCATTAATGATGCGGGTTGTGTTATTTAAGTGGACGTGGTTCGACCCCGTCAAAGGAATGAAGGTGCATACGAAGTTCAATTTGGTTGAAAAAAATCACAAGAAAAGGTATATGAAGTATGAACCATTTGTCTTGGCACAACAAGCAATTCAAGTATGTTATGCATCATATCCTAGTTTGAAACGTGACAAAGCTGATTGGTGGGCTGTATGTAAAATCAAAGCACGGAGGAAAATCGAGGAACACTGAGAGGATAGAGCCTACCAACAAGAGGAAGTGTGTAACATGATTGAAATTGAGGAATATAACATACCAACTTTACGAGATCCGTGTGGAGCAATGATAGATGTGGATCCAACTGAAATTTGCGAATTAAATGTACAAGAATGTTTTGAATCTGATTTTCAGACAGAAGACGAAGACAAGGACGAAGACGAAGACGAGGACGAAGACGAAGATTAAATTTTTTGTCACAAAACACTACAGATGTGTAATTATTAATGCTACAAGTGCTATTACGGTTGTTATCATTATTGTTCATGTTATTATTGTTATTGTGCTTTTTTATTATTGTTGTTGTCGATTATTCTTTCTATTTTAATTTATCGTCCGAAATTTTGTCCCTAAATGCCGACAAGTCAAATATTATTAACGTGCCCTAACATTTCCGATATTCTAATTTCCATTGAAAAATTTTAGATGCCAAAATTTTGGACTGAAAAAAAAAACGTAGCAAATTTAGGACCCAAATCAATGAGACACTAAAATTATGACCGAAAAAAGATGTCACAAATTTACAACGATTATTTAGAATGTGCAAAATTGCGACGGACTCAAAACCTGTCCGTCGCAAATTTTGCTATGGAATTTCTACCGTTCGAAATTTAAGACGGACTCAGACCTGTCCGTTGCAAATTTTGCTAGGGAATATTTACCGGTCGAAATTTGCGACGGACTCAGACCTATCCGTTGCAAATTTTGCAAATTTTTATCCGTCGCAAAACTCAAACCTGACCGTTGCAAATTTTGCGACGGACACAACCGGGTTCGTCGCAAATTTGCGACGGACAGGTTTGTGTCCGTCGCAAAATTACGCGGGAATTTAAACTGTTCGAAATTTGCGACGGACTCAAAAATATGTCCATCGCAAATTTGCGACAGACTACAAAGGTCCGTCGCAAATTTGGAAGGGAATTTGCGCTGTTCAAAATTTACGACGGACTAAAATTGTCCGTCGCAAATTTTACGAGGGAATTTTTCCCGCTCGAAATTTGCGACGGATTTTTTATTTCCGTCGCAATTTTTTTGAGTATCAAAACTTGCGACGGACATTCTAGGTCCGTCGCAAATTTTTGTTGGTGAAATATTTGCGACGGACTTAGAATGTCCGTCGCAAATTTGCGACGGAATATCCACATCCGTCGCAAATTTGCGACGGACATGCTAGGTCCGTCGCAAATTTTTGTCGTGAAATATTTGCGACGGACCTTGGATGTCCGTCGCAAATTTGCGACGGAACTCGAACGTCCGTCGCAAATTTGCGACGGACCTTGCATGTCCGTCGCAAATTTGCGACGGATGTGGATATTCCGTCGCAAATTTGCGACAGACATCCAAGGTCTGTCGCAAATTTGCAACGGACGTTCGAGTTCCGTCACAAATTTGCGACGAATGTGGATATTCTGTTGCAAATTTGCGACGAACATGCTAGGTCCGTCGCAAATTACGACGGAACAAGAATTTCCGTCGCAAATTTGCCCTAAAAATTATTAAAATAAAGAAGGACTAAAATTTGGGAAACTTTACCTAATAGCTTAGACTACCTGTGGCCACCCAATTTTAATATGGAAATTTTATTTTTCACTGGCTAAATTTTATATTAAAAATAATAATTTAAAAATTCTTCAAAATTTTAAAATTTCAAAACTTTACGGAATGTCTTAGAATATCGTGGCCACCAACTTTTAGTGAAATTTTTTTTTTGGTCCCAAAAAAAATTTAACAATAATAATAATTTATTTCTTACAAAACTTTACAGAATGACTTAGAATATTTTTTTTTTTTGATAATCGAGGTGTCCGCGCGACCGGCAAGCGATGACTCAGCTATAAACCGGCGGTGATGCACGACTAGTCCTCGAGTGACGCTAGCGCAGGACCCACCACCACGGCGTCACACTTAAGAATCCCTAACGACTACGCTGGGGTTTGAACTCTGATCCCTTCGTGGGGGGACCAGAGCGCAAGCCAACGCAGCCGCTGCGGGCGGTGGTGACTTAGAATATTTGTTGCCACCCACTTTCAGTGAAATTTAAATTTTTATATGTGGTAAAAAAATTTTAATCAAAATAAATGCGATTCATATAGTGATGTTTGATACCTGTGGTCACCCATATCGTCCTCATACATTGATGTTTCATATCAAAATGAATGGGATTCATAGTATATTTGTTTGTAGGAAATTACACGTCATAAACACTCGACATTGGCTCATTTCAAGGAAACATTTTCTCAGTCTTTCCATCAAAATGGTAAGTTTCGTCATGTACATTATTATGTGTTCGTAATACGTGTCAATAGTTCTTTACATATTCGCATAACCTTCCTACTTGTCAGTATAAACGTGGAGGTCACATGCCTAGAAGACAAGGCTCTTCCTCGTCCTCGTCCTCGTCCCCGTCCCTTTCCTCTTCTCCTGTCCCGGCATCTAACCCTTAACCACAATATGGTCCGTCACAATATGGGCACGTTGGCCCTTCCTCCCACACTCAACAATATGTTACGGGACTTGACCACATGCGAACTGAACGTTCTCCAGTTCAATCTCCTTTAGCTCCTTCTCCTTCTGTTCCACCCCATTATTCAGCGGAATAATCAAATATTGACGGAAACGCAGGTCAAGAAGATAACCGATTCTTCATATGCCCATTTGGAGATTCGTAAGTGCTTCATTTTTTTTTAGTATATGTCATATTTGGGGCTTTAGATTTTGATGTCAACTGAATTATCCATGTTACACAATATTCGTATGAATGCAGATTCACGGATGCTACGTCTGTTGTGAGGGAATTGAACAAAATAGTAAGAAACTTTTGGATGGGAGAGTATATTAATTACAGAAGTGTACCACAAGAAGTGAAAGAAATGTGGTGGAATGAGTTCAAGGTAACTTTTACATATTTTATTTTATCACCAATTAAGTTTGGTGTAGTATATTGATGGTCAAGAATGATGTAAAGGGACCAGAACAACTCTGTAGTTTTCGATACCTAAAGGACTAGATATTTTCCCCGACATAAACTTTACAAAATCTTTCTTTATGTGTCTGTTGCATGGTTATGGATATGTGATCATCATAATAATTTTCAATTTGTGTTTTTATTCATTGCAGCGGAAGTTCATTTGGGACGAAGCGGAAGACAATGAAGTGAGAAGAATTTTCGATAAGAAAATAAGTGATTTTATGCGAAATGTCATGAATAGAGCGAAGAGCAAGCAAGCGAAGCCGTCTTTCTTTACAGCTAACAATTGGGTGGCAATTAACACATTTTGGGCATATGAACAGAGTCGGCAACTCTGTGAGCAGAATAAGTAGAATCGATCTTCTAGTCCTAGTGATGGGTCAACCACATATGATGGGGGCTCTATCAATATTGCGGAGCATCGCAAACGACTGGTAAGTTTGTTAAATGAGTTATAAGTTAATTTAATTCAATTACTCAAGTTTACATTTTATAGGCACATGAATTGGGGACGGAACCGACATTTGTAACTACATTTGAATGCACATTTCAAAAGAAAGATAAGACATGGACTGGCGATCGAGCAAAAGCTGTTAAGGTATGTAAAGTTATACTTTGGCTTATATGTAAACTATAATGAAAATCGTGAATGCTTTCAATATTTATGGTATATATAGTGATTTTATTTTCATCTACATTGTTAATGTAGGAAAAATATGATGAACTTTTAATGATCAGTGCTAGTGGTAGTGATGATTGTCCTGAGTCCCGGCCACCAGTTGATAATATGGCATTATGGATGGAGGCAATGGGTGGGGCGAAAAAAGGGAAAATATTTGGGCTGGGATTGTTGTCAAGGATGTTCATGCCGAAAAGTCCTGGAAGTTCATCATCCGCTGGGACTGGTCGAAGGAGGTCACGACCAGACGAGCAATTGACCCAAGAAGTGAATCGTCTGAATAATTTACTTGTTCAGAAGGATGAACGAATACATAACTTGGAAGAACAAATGATAATCGTTATGCAACACCTTAACCTCAGTCGCAATGACGGTCCTCCTGTACCTCCAGCCAATCCAATAGGTGATGGGCACAATGATGACCAACACATTGATGCCGAGAATGCTGATGCTGATGATGATGATAATGATTTTCTCCGGTCTTTCTAGTTAAAATTCTGGGTAAGCTTGCTTCATAATCTTGGTTTTTCATAATTTCACTCATATTTATATGTAAGAATATTTATGTTCATCCTGAAACGTATTTTTGTTATTTTACACCTAGTTCCACATCCATGCATAAACGTTTTTTTTTATATTCTAGACTGATTTATGTATCGACATTTCCTCAGATCTCGACAAAGGTGACTACTTTTGGGGTCCTGCCGTCATACCAAAGCCGCGTCTTCTTCTGTATGGTTTTTTTTGCGTCTTCTATAGTTGTCCCGTCTCTTGGTTCATGTTTTGAATGTATTGTAAAATTGGATATGAAATAGTATCATGTCAGACTCTATAACTTTCCTTCTATTATTTGTTTCAATTATATGTCATTGTGGCTGGTTTGTCAGAATTTATGGTTTGTTCGTTTTTCTGTTTCAATTATATGCCATTGTCTCCTTTGATTGATATGGACAATAATTTATGACCGAAATGATGTAAAAATAGCAACGAATATGTTAAGTCAAATTTTGCTATTATTAAAGTTTGTCGCTAATTTGCGATGAAATGCGCGACGAATTTTCCGACGATTTTGCGATGAATTTTGCAACGAATTTTGCAACGAATTTTGCGACGGATAGAGTTCGTCGCAAATTTCCGACGAAATTTGCGCCGAATTTGCGACGGATTTTGCGACGGATATAGGTCGTCGCAAATTTGCGACGGATTTTTGCGACGAATTTTGTGACGGATATAGTTCGTCGCAAATTTGCGACGAATTTTGCGACTGATATAGGTCGTCGCAAATTTGCGACGAAATTTGCAACGAATTTGCGACGGATTTCTGCGACGGATATAGTTCGTCGCAAATTTGGGACGAAATTTGCAACAAATTTGCGACGAATTTTGCGACGGATATAGTTCGTCGCAAATTTGCGACGAAATTTGCGACGAATTTTGCGACGGATTTTGTTCGTCGCAAATTTGCGACGGAAAATTTGCAACGAAATTTGTGATGGATTGTATTCGTGGCTAATTTTGCGACGAATTTTTTTTCGTCGCAAATTTGCAACGAATTTTTGAATTTTCCGTCGCAAAAATTTGCGACGCCCTAGTAGCGACGGAATTTTTTCCATCGCAAATTCGATTTGCGACGGATTTTTCCGAAAATTCCGTCGCTAATCCGGCGTTTTTTTGTAGTGTTGTTCAATCAAGTGGAGGAGGCTATCAAGGTAGCCGAGGATGTGGAGTTGGGAGCTTTAGTTCCATCGGAAATTATAAAACACGTGACAAAACAAAAGTCAGGTATTTTAAGTGCAACAAATTCGGACATTATAAGTCCAAATGGCAAGCAAAGACGTCATACAAGCATGTAGAACAGGCGCACACCATCAATGCTGACCAAAACATGGTGCTAGCATGCAAGAATAATGACTTGAGAACCATGGACACCAACCTCTGGTACCATGATATTTGATGCAGTAATCATATGTCTAATCAGAGGGAGTTGTTCTCGCAGTTGGACAAGACCGTTCGTGGTGAAGTCAATTTCGAGAATAGAAAAAAAAAATTCTTGTAATGGACAAATGGAACATTAACATCAAATCAAAAGATGATAGTAATGTTACAGTTGCAGAAGTTTATTGTGAAGCCCTAGGGCATCACGATAGACACGAGAACTTTGATTTAAACCATTATTATTATTATTAAGTATGCGGAAGCACAATAAACACATCGCACGAGAAACATGAGTTTGACAAGTTTGAATTATTCACATATGCATTTTTCCATTATCTTCCTTTTACCAAGTATTAATACAAGTACAAAAAGAAACAAAATACAACGCATTAACTTGGGGAATGTTGACACCTACTTTTTAATTGCCCAATTAAATTACACAAAATTTAGAGGTTAATGTCCTTAATTCCTAAATTAAAAAAATACATTTTTATTCAATTGCATTGCATATAGACATAGGTACATTTTGCACTATTAGAATGTATTTTTCTTTTTTAAAAAAATTTTAAAAATTTTAAAAAGTAATTAAAATATTAAAAATAGAAAAAACGAAAATATTAGATCAGGCCAGGCCAGGGCTGGGCCGAACCGATCCGCTCTTCTACCTCCCCTTCGCCTGCGCGGGGCCTGCCTTCTCTCTCTCTCTCTCTCTCTCTCTCTCTCTCTCGCGCACGCGAGACTGACGGCTCGGCCTCTCCCTTCACCCACGCATGGACGGCCATCTCTTCCCCTCGCCTGCGCACAGCCGGCCCCTCTCCCTCTATCTTCTTCCTCTCCCCACTACCATGGACACCAAGAAGTAAAGGAACAGACCATGACCATGCACCGGCCTAGAGCGGCCACAAAAGTCAAGAGCATGGAATAGGCCGATGCAGGCCACTGCAGGGCGATTAATGGAGTAGGAGCAAGTGTTCGTCAGCCTTAAAAAACCAGAGAAGAGAGAGAGCGGACCAACGGCAGGAAGAAAGAAAAACAGAGTATAGAGAGAGGGGGTGAGACCGAGAGATTTTAGAGAGTTTGAAGGAAAAACGTTGAAACTTTGAGTGAGTACAGGTTGAAGAAGGAAGTATCTAGCCTTGTTGTTGCCCAGAGACCGATCGGCGACTCCCAGAAACGGCCTCGACCAATGAGCTTTTCCTAGTAGTCTGCTTCCCTTGTTTTGCCTTGTTCTTGCTTGCAGGTAGGCCGGGATTCGCGTCAGCCGTTCCGCGCAAATCCCGGCCCATACCAACCTTCCTCCCAGTTCACACATCACTGTTAGTGGTGAGTCATGGCTATCAGAGCAGGTTGGACCCCAAACAGGTCAGTGTTCCCTGTTTTTGGCTATGAGCACCAAGTGCTTGATGGAATGCCTCAATGAAGCTGGATTGGTTTTGGTCGCTGGTCGACAAGCAGGTGGTCGGATGGCAAGCTAAGTGGCCTAAGAAGTAAGAGTGATCGGTTTCCAGTCCGATCCAGTTTCAAGGTGGAACCGAGAATCGGATCGAGAGAATCGGTTCCCAATTTTGGGAATTGCGGAACGGACCGATTGGTTCTAGGATCGGGAATCGATCGGACCAGCATTCTGATCTAGTCCAATGGAACTGATCACTTAGAGTTTATTTTTTTTTTGTTAAACACTTATGGTTTGATTCACATTTTACTAATTTTGTCAATGAATTTATGTCAATGAAGTTCACTTAGGGTTTAATTCATATTTTACTAATTTTTATCAATGAGTTTATGATAATGAAGTTTTATTAGAGTTTAGTTCACATTTTATTAATTTTTTTAAAGAAAAAATAACAAAAGTATATATTAAATAGTCGGTTCGGTCCAATCCGCTTCCCCCTTGGAATCGAGAACCGGACTGCCCGGAAACCAGTTCCGCTTTTAGGAACTGGGAACCGAACCGATAGTCCCAAGAACCGGACTAAACCCGTCGGTCCGGTCCGGTTTGGGCGCTCCAAGTTGCTCACCCCTACTAAGAAGGCCTTAAGGTTACCTCCAAAGGTGAGACCTAGGTCGGAATTGGCCTGTGTTGGCCGGCGAAACGCTAGACCTCGCCTGGCTGATGGCTCCATTTGCTTGAGTCACGCGGGGACTAGATTGAATTGGGCCTGCAAATCGGTCCGCAGGCCCTCCTTGACTTGAACCGGCCCTTTTATAGGTCGGGATTTTTTATTTCCATCGGCCCTGACTGGACCAAATCCAGTTCAGGACCCGGGTTGACTCCCGACCCAGTTTGGATCTAGAGATCTAACCCGGGTCAACGCCTTTAGGTCGGGTCGGTTCTGACACAACCCGAATCCACCGACCCGAACCGATCAAATATTATATTATTTTTAATTAAAAATAAAAAAAATATTTTTAAAATTTTTCTTTTAAAATTAGGAAATAGTTCATAAATTAGTATTTTTGAATATTTTTCTAAATTATGTGAATTATTTGATTAATGATCATATTGAAATCGGATAAGCCTATAGGGCTATACGATAGTATTTTGCGTATTATTTTTACTACTGTTGTATTATCATTATGCATGTTATTTCTAATTAGTATATAATTGCATAAATTGTCACATATTAAATGTTGTCGCCTTAGTTAGGGTTAGAAGCCTAGGCTACATATCTAGTTTGATTGTTAATCTCCAATTATTGTGCACTTGTTTGATCACTTCACATGTTAGGAGATAGATCCTAAAATCAATCCAAACTGCCTGACAAATATTTTCTGAAATGAACAGGATGAAAGATTCCGAAAGTCCGCGAACTCATTTAATCTCTAGTTCGTAGGAATAGGGTGATTCTCCCGTCACCTTACTTAGGTTTCTAATCGACTCATCCTAAATCGATTAGTGGCGATGTCTAGATAAAAATCACTTGCAGGTTAAAACCTAAATCACAAGTCGTGATATGATGTGGACTTGAGAGAACCCGAATTAAGATCTAGATCTAGATTTGACGCATATCAGGCTACGCCACATTTTCCCTTTTCCATAGGAAAATTTGGCGAGTCACGACAGGGAAAAAGGTCGGTTCTTATTTGATACTACCCTATACTTTAGCACTTAAAAACTTGCCTAAAAAAATCATGCCACTAAACTACATATCGATAACCTCGCATATCAATATGCCATCATTGCCATCAAAACTGGGGGACCATCAAAGCCCCTAAGTGGTCTAACCTAGGCGACAAATCGATGAGGGATCCACTCCGGTATCTCTACGTCGATACATACTACGGAACCACACTTAGACACTACAAAAAAACATGTTTTTTCCGACGAAATTTCCAACGAAAAATTTGAAAAAATTTGTTGGAAAACGAATTTCCAACGAATTTTCCAACGAAAAAAAATTCGTTGGTAATTCGTCGTCAGAAATTTTTCCAACGAAAAATTTCAATTTTCGTTGGAAATTTGCGACGAATTTTTTTCGTTGGAAAACTCGTGGCTAAATTCGTTGGAAACGAATTTTTTTTTTCCAACGAATTTTTTTTCATTGGAAACTACAAATTTTTTTTTGGTCGAAAAATCGTGGAAATTTTTTTTCCATCGAAAATTTTTTTTTTTTGGTCGAAAAATAGCCCTAGCCGCCTGCGAGGGCCGAGCTCGCCCAGATCTGGGCGAGCTTGAGCTCGCCGGCCATGGTGAGCTCGACCCTCGCCATGGCCGGTGAGGGCCAGCCTCGTCGCCGGCGAGGGCCGAGCTCGCCCAGATTTGGGCGAGCTCGAGCTTGCCGGCAATGGCAAGCTCGGCCCTCGCCATGGCCGGCGAGGCTGTTGCGCCTCTTCTTGTTCTTCCCAGAACAAGAAGATGAAGAAGAAGCAGCAGCAGCAGCAACAGGGGCGGGAGCAGGCTTCGGGGCCGCCGCCCGTCAAGTCTGTCGTCGTCTCCTAGCCTCGCCCGCGACGAGGCTTGGTGGCGTCGGGGGTGTCGGAGGCTTGGTGTCCATGGCGCCGGAGCCGGAGCCGGAGCCGGAGGAGGAGGGGGGCGGTGGGGGAGGAGGCAGAGGGGGAGGCGGAGGGGGAGATGGAGGGAGAAGGTGAAGGCGAAGGAGAGAGAGAGAGAGAGAGAGAGAGAGAGAGAGAGAGAGAGAGAGAGAGAGAGAGAGAGAGAGAGAGAGAGAATGAATGTGGAAATTGAGAGTTGTGGGAATAACGAGCGCGAAAATGTTGAATAAGGAAGAAGTAGGGTTTTCGTTGTAAAATTCGTGGGAAATTTCTCAAGAATTTTGCAACGAAAATTGTACACACTAAAATAATTGCCCGGAAAATTCAAATTCGTTGGAAAATTCGTTGGAAATTTCCAACGAATTTTCCAACAAAAATTGTACACACTGAAATAATTGCCCGGAAAATTGAAATTCGTTAGAAAATTCGTTGGAAATTTTCAACGAAAATTTTTTCGTTGGAAATTTCCAACAAATTTTCCAACGAAAATTGTATACACTGAAATAATTGCCCGAAAATTGAAATTCATTGGAAAATTCGTTAGAAATTTCCAACGAATTTTTCAACGAATATAAAAAATGCCGAACAATACCGGATTTTTTTGAATTCGTTGGAAAATTCGTTGAAAATTTCCAACGAATTTTCCAACGAAAATGTACACAATGAAATAATTGCCCGGAAAATTGAAATTCATGGGAAAATTCGTTGAAAATTTCCAACGAATTTTTTTTCGTTGGAAATTTCCAACGAATTTTGTGACGAAAATTTTTTCGTTGGTTGGAAAATTTGTCGCAAATTTGCAACGAAAATTTTTTCGTCTTAAATTTTCGTGGTAAAAATCCAGTTTTTTTGTAATGAGTATAAGCTATTGCTAATTCAGGTGCTAACACATCTTGATATTCGCAGTTAAACTAGGTAGGAACTCCAAACCACAATGATGGATGGTGATCCATCTTGCAAATCTGAAAAATAAAGATGAGCCAAGGCCCAATAAATGAAATCTCTAAGTCTAATGGAGGATATCATTTTACTACTCAACACAGTATCCACAAAAAAAATGTTAATCAAGATGAGTACAAAATAACTATAAGAGACAATTGAATGAATAAATGCACTATTTTTCCTATCATAATGTTTCAATGGAAATAGATGACGCATAAAATTATTCACCTCATTTCAAGAGGATGGCATAACATAGTGAGCACAGCTACAGCAAATTAGTTCATTAACAGATATGTGTGCCTATATGTTTTTATATATGCACCTCTACGTATCTCATATTCTTTACTTCATCTCATCCGAAACACTCCTGAGTCTTCTTGACTCACAAGGCATCTCGACACACGGGCTTGTCCCCACTAACATATAGGCAATGGAAATATATAAATAATACTTTCCATATATGATTAGATAGTAGCAGTACACTTGATAACATTATAATCATATGATTTCCCTTGCATCAACAATGAATTTAACACTCGTTTTCAAGAATCAACATCTGGTACACAACATCTTTTCATGCAAATCATTTCCGAAATACAATTATCTCGCTCTTTCATGTCACATACGCGGGTAATGATAATGACGTCTTTTTCAAGAAAATTAGTTCAACAACAAATTCAACACTTGTCTTCAAGAATTTAACATCTGGTACACAACATCTTTTCATACAAATCATTTCCGAAATATAATTACATCGCCCTTCCATGTCACATACACGGGTAGTGATAAGTCCGCACTTATATAATTGCTTTCGATTACTTGGGTTTTTACTTAATTACAACGCACTTCAATAGCTATTGACACATATTTTTAATTTGCCCAACTAAATTAATTGCACAAAATTTAGAAATTAAAATTTTAACTCCTAAAATAAAAATATTTCCATTTAATTGCATGGCATGTAAACATTAGGGACATTTTGCATCATTAGAATATCTTTCCTTTTTTTAAAAAATTATTTAAAATTAATTAAAAAAAAGGAAGTTCGATCGAGGAAGGCCCGACCCGGCCTTGCTCCCCTTTCCTCTCTTCCCTCAGCTGGGCCTAACCCAGCTTGCTTTACCTTTTCCCCAGCTTAATGCTGTTTCCCCTTTCCCTATTCCTCTATTAAGTGGACGAGCCATAGCTGAGGAAGGGGAAACGCTCCACAACTGCGCAAAGAGCGGCTATAGCAGGTGGAGTAGAGCATAGCAGGTGTAAGGTGACCGGCCGACACCATAAAATCAGAAAGAAGAGAGAGAAAAGGGAGAGATTTTTTGAGAAAAAACAAAGGGGATTGAGGAGGGAGAAAGCAAAAAGAGTGCGAGTAAAGAGAGGGAAGAGAGCAAGAAGAAGCCTCAGCCGGTGTCGTCGTCGCACATGAGTTTCGACCTACGGCCCTCAGCTGATGCCTCAAGGCCCAAATCGGTAAGTCCCTATCTCAAGCCCTATTTTGCCCTATTTTTTGGGCATGTCGGGCTGGAGCTCGCAGCAGTCCCGCTCGCGTAAACTCTGGCCCATGTCATCCTTATTCTGGGTCCAGGTATCCTTATAGGTGGTGTTTTGTGGTCACCAACGTAAGTTTGAACCCTAATTTGGGTCAGAACTCCTCATTCCAGTCGTGCACCTCGCCTGTTCGACAAATTGCCTAACGAAATCCGAAAATTTTAGTCCTCAGCTAGTGGCGTAGGGACCGGCCGAGGAGTAGTGGACCTGGTGGTGGCCACATGGTAGCTGGTTGAGGCCGAAGGGAGGTCAAAGGTGGTCAGGTGAGGCTAGCCAAGCCTCGACCAAAGCTTCGCTGCAAGAGACCCGGGCTAAAGCTCAGCCGATGGCTGCTTTGGCTGGCCACCCACCCAGCCATGAGGTGGGCTCCTTGGCCTGAGACCCTGAGGCAGCCGTTAGCAGGTGGCCAGGCTAGTGGCCGGCCAAGTGTTGGCTTTTGACCTAGGTCGAGCATCACATGCTTGGGCGCGAAAGCCAGGTCGGACGAGTTAGCAGATCTTGGCCGACCCGAGCCAACCTTTCAAGGCTGAGCACTCTTTTTTTTTTATTTAATTATTATGAATTGGGCCTAAATCAAGCCCTATCAAGCAATAGATCCAAGACGGCAAACTCGAGTAGGCCAATTTGGGTCGAGTTCATAGACCCGGTTCAGTTTTGATTGAACTCGAATTCGAGACCCAACTCGGATCTGTTTATTATAATATAATATTATTTTAGTATTTTAATATTAAAAACTAAATAATTTTAAATATATATTTTAAAAAAATTTAAAAATTTAAAAATGGAAATTGGGCTTTGGAATTGCCTTTTCTCTCTTTCTTGTATGATGCATGCCATGCTTCATTGCATGATTGGTTGATTTGCATGTTTGAATTGTGCATTTAATTCGACCTTGCATATGCCCGATTAGAGACATGTCAAGCCTTTGTTTGTGCACTTCTGATGTATTGATTATCATTTTCCTAGCATGGTTATAATGAGAACCCTAGGATTCACAATCAATAGGAATATTGCACGAACACCTTTAAAGTGTTGTTTGAATGAGGTTAGGTAGCGAAATGGCAGTAATTAGATAATTAGTGTAATCAAGTCTCCAAACTCATTTGAATCTCTAGTTCATAGGAGTAAGGCGATTCACCCATCGCCTTACTTGGATTTCTAATCGATCCACCCTAAACTAATTAGTGGTGACTCCTGCATAAAATCAATTTGCATGTTAATAACTTAAACCTTAAGTCGTGAGTTGGTATGGGCTTGGGAGAACCCGAGTTAATTCGTAGGTTTAGACTTAGCAATCTATTAGCCTCTTAACCACCCTTGTTAGCCTATCGAGGGCTGGTGCTGTGGGGAGGTCGCGTCAATAGCTTGCTTGTTAATTTTTTTTTATAGTAGACTGGATTTAGATTAGAATCATAATAAATCTCAATAAAAACTTTTGTTTGATCACCTAGCGGCATTGAGGCTTTTAGGATCATAAATGGCAATAAAGATTGCATGATCACTTTGGAAAATAACTAACTCTTTAGGCACCGAAATGACGCTAATAGCAATATTGCCATAATCAAGTCCTCGTGCTTAAAATCTATAGTTGCAAAGGAAACGAGACGAATCTCCCGCATCTCGTGTGGGTTCTAGCTGACCCCCAAAAATAGCTAGTGGTGACTCCTAAAATTACTTAGGTTGCTAAATACTAAAAAAAAAATGAAATCCAAATATCACATGAGGTATGAATTTGGGAGAGTCGTGCTCATCTTTTGAGTGATGCCTCTAAACCATTCTTGAGGTCCCGAAAACCCTTGGGAGGGTCGCGATACTTCTTATCTTTTTTCTTCTTTTTCTACATAATTTGTCACATTTTTTTCCAATGTGGCACTTGGGGTTGCCACATCGGCACCACGTGTCTGAAAAAACGATAAGAAAGCCACGTCAATATTTTTTATTAGTCAAATAAGACAACATTAATGAAGGGGTTTGATTGAACTAATTTTAATAAGTTTAATGACTTGATTACATTTTTTGAATATTTTGTCACTCAAATGCACTTTCACGACAAGTTTTATTACTTCCGGTGTACTTATCCCTAAATAAATTAACCCAATTATGATATGAAAATAATTAAGCCTTAATCAGACATGCTTAATAGATGAATGTTATATAAACGTCTCGTGTTAATTTTTTGTTTCTTGCTTAGTGTCGTGTTAGTTAATTCTACCTAGAACATGAAACCAATTGAAACACTAAAAAATGATCATTTAGAAGAAATATTTTGTTTTCACTTTAAATTGAGGCAAAACTTCGACGTACCAAGTTTTAATTTATTTTAAATTATATTCTGCTCAACTGCTCACGGGGTCTAGATTTTTTGAAAATGTGATGGTTGAATATGTTTCAAATTACAAATAATATTTTCTAAAATTTTAAAGGGGGATTACTTGTGGTGTCTCAAAATTTGGAGAGATCAAAACCCTAAATTAAGGGGGTCATTTCGTACAAAATTAGGATATGAATAGTTACAATAAAAAATCCTAAAATTTTTTTGCCACTACCCACAACAACTGTCCCTTCCTTCCTAAGTATTGAATTTGAGCAAGCTCAAATCACAGAAACTCTCTCTCCGACAATAACTATGTCCCTTCATCTCTAGGTATCGGATTTGGGCATACTCCAATCACAGAAAAGAATCTCTCTCTCTTCCTTGCTACAATTGTAGCCTGTGAACTATTTAATTGAATCAAGGGTGGAGCGCCAAAAAAAAGAGGAAAAAGTTGACCAGTCAAAGAAAGAAGAAAAGCTTATGCTCAACCTAAATAAAAGAGGGGGCCATGCAGAAAGGGAAAGAGAAGGGAAGAAAAGAAAAAAAAAAGAAAGAAGAAAGAAGAGAGAGGAAAAAGGGAAGAAGAAAGTTCGTGTGTACACGTCACGGGGACCTCATCAAGGTAGACTTACTTTGATTCGCAATGCCCTATAATGATTTAAGCCCTTTGTTTGTCTAATTGGAGTAGTTTCTTGAATTAGGACACAAATTTGAAATTGTATGAAAATGAAACTGCGAGGTACAATTTTGGAGTGTCAAGTCAAGAAATTATGGGTGATTGATAATTTAGAGAGTTATGGAGCCGTAGGATTTTACACAACTCGATTTGAGCTTATGATTTGCCCAAAATGAATTTCCAAAGTCGGGCAAATGTGCTGAACAAAAACGACCAGTAGCTTTTGGAGTTGAATTTCGTGGGTTTCCTTCTTCTTCTTTTTCGAATTCGGGCAACCTACGAGTTCTCTAGTATTTTGAAAGGGCTTTCTTTTGATAGTAAGTATGTTTAAATTGGAGTTCGGTAGAAAGAGTTATGGCACGAAAAAGTTTGTCGCACAAGTAGCCATTTGTCAAGCGAGTGGCTGTTCTTCACGTTGATGGTTTCCCACCATGGTTGGCCATTTTTAAGGTCTTTTGTTGACCCGTAGTGAGTGTTGTAACAAGGAAATAGCGTAGTTTAGTCGAGTCGTTAATTAAAGTAGTATTTCACTTGGTTTTAACGTTGATTCTCATTTAATTGATAGAATTATGAGATCGTTGACTTATATAGCTATGTTGTTTGGTTTTGGGTATTCTCGGGTGAGTAGTGCTAATCTCTTCTTTGGTTTTGTAAAATCTATGTTTTGAAGTAATAGTAATTCAATATATATATATATATATATATATATATATCTATATATTGAACTAAAAGATCATATTTTTTTGTGTACAACTAGATTGAGTGATTACTTCTTTTTTGTTATTGTAAGATAGTTTGGTAAACTTTTCTTGAAAGGTTATGTATACTACTTTGTAACACGAGGTAACTTCCGAAAAGATTTGAAAAATACTTTATGAAAGATGATTCTAACCAATGAACTTCGTTGCGAAAGATAATATATTTTGATTTGTGAAATCAATTTATGATACTGATTATTATTTGGCTTTGTGTATAGAATTGATTTGTGAAAGACTATATGTTTTGATTTATGAAATCATTGTGATATGGACTAGTCAAGGGCTAAGCGCTACATAGCAGCATGAGTCTCGGGGCAAACACATCTAAAGCCTTGTAAGATCGATATGTGTTCTCCAGGACCTTATACTATTGATGTATGTTGGTCAAGGGGTAAGTGCTATACGGTGAAGCAAATCTCATGGGAGCCACCTCTAGGGCCCTGTTCTTTTGATATATGTTGGTTAAGAGCTAAGTTCTACACGGCGACACGAATCTCATGGAAGCCATCTCTAGGGTCTTGTACTATTGATATGTCTTGGGCAAGGGCTAAGTGCTACATGGTGATGCGAGTCTCATGGAAGCCACCTCTAAGGCCTTATACTATGACATATATTGGTCAAGGACTAAGTGTTATATGATAACGCAAGTTTCACGGGATCCACCTCTAGACCCTTGAGTTGGATATTGAGCATGAAATTGATTATTAATGTGTGATTTGAGATTGAGCAATGGAATGGACAATTGACGTGTGATTTGATGAGATTGATAAATGAACTTGACTATCAATGTTTGAATTAGGGTGGTGGATTATATAAGTAAATCTTATTTATATAAAACTTTGTTGAAATGAAACAACTCTTATATGATTTGATATCATGGGTTTGGAGTATGAGTTTCTAGTGTTGCTTTGTGTGTGTGTGTGTGCGCGTGCGAGCACACGCGAGTGTGTAGTGTTTGCTCGATCTGCTTAGAAGAGATGTACCACTCACTGGGCTATCATTTCTCATACCATTCGTCTTAAATGCTTTTTAGGTTCTTTGGTTAGCGGCAAATAGAACAAGAGTGTTTGCGTTATCGCCAGGGCATTTTGTTAAAGGGATTTTTTTGGCTAGGAGCTTAGTTAGTTGTGTATTTCTAAGCTGTATAAGACTAAGACGAGTTTGTTGGATTTAGTTGTTAGTTAGAGATGTACATATTCTTTTTTATGGATCATAAAAACGTCGATGTTGTAATTAACATACTGATATATCATATATGTATGTGGTTGGAGATATATATTTTAATAACAGATTGTTGATATCTTTTTTAAATTGCATCCTTTAGGTGGAAAGACAGCTATGTCATCCTTCATTATTATTGATTTCAGGGTGTGATAGCTTGTGCCTCAACTCGACCTTGGCAAGATCGCATCTCCTCTATGACGGAGAAGACAAATGTCAACCATCACGGAAGAAACACAATCTTTGCGTCTCCTTTATTTGAAAGGACACTAATCTGCGCCTCTCATCTGTGGTGGAGGAGAGGGGACCCGCTTGTCTCCACTATCAATGATGAGCGATGAAGAAAAGAAGCAAATTGGGTTTCCTCTGCGTAGGTGGAGGAGACGGTACCTGCCTGCCGCTGTGATTTCGATCAGAGTAATGATTCTATGAGGCATTTGGTGGCGGGGACGAGGCTATGGTTTGTCAATGTATCAATTTAGACGAGTGGATGAGGCTGTGGCTTGACATTGGTAGGGAATAAAAGGGAAAATTTCTAATTTAGTGTAAATCTATTGTAATAATCTCAATTTAATCACAAACCTTTCAAATGAAATTTCAATATAATCTTTTCCAATCAATTTTCACATGAAATTTTTGACGCGGCGGTCCAGTCATCGTTGAATTTTATGCAAAACAATGTCGTTTCAATTTAGTTTGTTCACCTTATTCAAAAATGACTAGACCACAATATCAGCAATTTCAAGCAAAACTTAACTGAAATGACTATATTAAAATTTTATGTAAATGTTTAGGATTTTATTAGTAAAATAGAAAAATTTAGGATTGAATTAACATCTATACACTAGGTTTAAGACTGTATTGATAATTATTCCAAGAAAATGAAGTCAGTGGCATGGTTAGGCTACAGCAATGAGGAGCTCGCAGGCCGAGGCGATGAAGAAGGAGGGAGAGAGAGAGTCTGATTTTTATTTATTTCTTGTAAAATGCCAAGCAGTAGATCTGGTCATATGGCACAATCTTAATGGATAGTCTACCTAAAAATAGATAGGCCCTAATCTATCCAATTTTTTTTCTCTTTCTATGCCCCAAATTCTAGTGAAGAGCGTTGAGACCTAAATTTTGACTAACCATTTAGAATAAATTGCACAAAAAATTAGGGACTATATTTTAGCCTCTGAACAAAAATATTTATAATATTGCATATAGTTTTAGGAGCATTCATCATATTGTTTAATTCTTTCATTGCATTGGACCGGCGGTGGATAATCTTGAATAAGTAGTTCTGAGCTTAGTCAAATTAATTGAACTAAGCCCACGGGAGCTAAATAAAATTGGCCAAAAGCCCATGCTATGGCCGAAAGTTTGGTGGCCTTCGAGATTTCTTCTCTACGGTATGATCAGAAAAATGAAGAAGGAAGGATTTGGGCACAAGATAACAATGTTCACGCGAAAAGGCGGATAATATATTGAAATATCTTTGTGGAAATCCAACTTCCTTAGAGAAATACACGTGAAAAAATGGGCAAAGCTAGAATTCAGACAAGAAGGGAGAGGGAAAGTGGGCGTATAAAAAAGATAGACCTTTCCGCCTACGAAGAATCCGGCCAATGAAGAAAAGAGGAAAGAAATTTTGTTTCTTTCCTTGATGGGTTCTGCGCCTTTGCATATAAAAGGGGCTCTTTTCTCTGTTGGGGGGGGGGGGGGTTAGAGAATAGAGAGATGGCTAGAGAAAAGAGGGATGAAGTCGTGAGGGGAGCTTTACAATTGACAGAGAAAGAAATAGAGAGGGAGGATGGTGCTGCTTCCTCAGCAACACCCATCACAATACACGAGGAAGAAGACGTTCGTGACGGAGTGCACTGGTCATCCATACTTCACTAGGGGGGTAGAGAATAGAGAGATGGCTAGAGAAAAGAGGGATGAAGTCGTGAGGGGAGCTTTACAATTGACAATACTCGGTAGAGAAAGAAATAGAGAGGGAGGCTGGTGCTGCTTCCTCAGCAACACCCATCACAATACGCGAGGAAGAAGACGTTCGTGACGGAGTGCACTGGTCATCCACACTTCACTTCAACAATTCTCGCCCAAGTCGAAGCTTCTTCACGGGGGCAATATACATTGTTGAGGAGAAGACAGAAAGGGGAAGGCTGATTCTTCATCAATATCGACTATTTGCATCTCATTATTATTCTTTTCCTCTTTCTTCTTGCACCCCCACTGAATTCCACACGCAGAAAGCGCCAAAAGGGGAAGAGACATTAGATAGAAAGACGGAGAGCACATCGTCTGCGCTTTGAAGATCGAGACTTCTCCTCGTTAGCTGTGAGCCTCGCTACGAGTCCCTTCACGACGAGTAGCTGCACACTGGGAGCACCAGCCCAATCCGAGTCTCGCTGCGTTGCCGTACCCTTTTGCTGGATCCACGCCGAGCCGAGAGTAACTGAGTTTCTGTTTTGCAGGTCTCACGGAGCTTGTTTGAGATCGCTCCGTGAGCTCTCTAATCAGTCGTGAGTCCCGTGGCCTCTTCTCTCGACGCCCACCGCCTCGCTGCTACTACTGTCCCCGGCGAGCCATTCTCGCCACTGCTGCTTCCAAAGCTACCGCAGCTCCCCCACTCCTGCTGCCGCCGCTGATCTCTAGTATCTGTTGGAGAAAGGATTTGATTTGATCCTTTGACTCCACTAATTGATTCAGACAATCGGCACAATCGGCATTAAGAAATATTGATGGAATATTCAGAAGATTAAATAGGAAAATGATATCATGTTTATTTATTTCCTGATTGCTTATTGTACTATAAATACAGCCATGTACATGTACAAATACATATTGAGAAACACAAATTTCATATTCCTCCTCTTCAATTTCTGTCATGGATTCAGAGTAGTCCTTCCTGGTCTAACTTCCACTACCTTAGAATTGCCTCCGGTTGGTTTCTGACTTCTTGTTACGATCCCAATTCTGCAAAACAAATCAGCACCCGAGTAGGAATTCAAATTTTTTTTTTTGATATCATACCAAATACCAACAGTTCTTCAATGTAGGAAACCCCTAACTCGACTCAACATCAAGATTCAGACTTGGTTGATCCGAACGAAGAGGAGCGGTCTTCTGCACAGCACTCTACCGGATCTGCTCCTGCTCCTACTCCTGTTCAAACTGCTCCTATTCAATTTGCTCCTGTTCTAGTTCAAATTCCTAGTCCAACCCAGTGGACTCTAGTTCATTGGTATCCTATTCAAGGACAATGGGCCATCGGGCCAAGTCAAACAAGGGCACAACATGGTCCACTTGGAGAGGATGGCATTCCAGACCATGGAACTCCCCTTCCGCAGGAGACCAATTCGAATAGAGGACCGAGTTGGACAACCCCGAATCACGGACCCGAATTTCTGCCCTACTCGGTCCCAGTCAGCAACGGCCGCCCCGAGCCCGGCGACACCCTCTATACGTCATCGGCCGACGGACCAGAGCTGCGGCTCATCAACCTACAGCTCACCGGACCGGACAACTACAACGCTTGGGCTCGGGACTTCCGACGAGCTCTTATTACAAAAGACAAGGACGGCTTCCTCGACGGAGCCATCACTTTTCCGACCGAAGAACGACTCCAACAGCATTGGTGGAAGTGCAATCAGTTGGTTCGCACTTGGATTGGAAATTGCCTCGCTTCCGACGACGCGGTCGGACTCCCACCAACCAAGGATTCGAAGGTAATGTGGGAGAACATCCGTGAAATGTATGGGCGCCTTGACCGAGCGAAGCTATTCACAATCACTCAAGCCTTGTCAAAATTGAAGCAAGGGAACCTTTCGATCACTGCTTGCTCCAACCGACTCTCGGCTCTGTGGAACGAGCTCGAGGTGGCCGAGGAACAGTTGGAGGGACCCGAGGCTACACTCCGACAATATCGAGCAATGAAGGATAGGGAGAAAGTAACAAGATTCTTACTCATTCTGAATGAAACATACTCACATTTTAGGTCGCAGATATTGGCGATGGAGCCAATGCCATCACTCGGCCGGATCTATCAACCGGCCGTCCAAGAGGAGAGCCAGCGACTGGCCATAGCCGAGCACGGACGAGTTGAGAGCATCATTCTCACAGCACCATCAAAACCACCATATCGGAGCGTTGCAAGCATCGTCGGAAGCCATGGGAGTGTTCCACCTATGGGGCTTCATCAAGCGGCGTGGAGCAGAAAAGAAGAGGAGAACCCTAGAAGTTCTTTTCGAACGGGCGGTCAAGATCAAAAGGTTGGATCCAACGGCCATCATTTGATCAGTCACTTGAGCGAATCGAATGGCTATTATCAGGCCACGTCAACCTCTGCTTTCAAGCCATCTCATGGTCCACGGAGTCCCACATCATCACAAAGAGGAAGTGGGCCAAATTCCAAAAATAAAGGTAAATACTGTGAATATTGCAAGCGCCCACATCACACCATTGATACGTGCTGGAAATTGCATGGAAAACCAAATGACAAAGAAAAAAAGGAGAAAGATTTTTCGGCTTACCAAGTTTTGGCACAAGGGATTGAAAGGGCAAATCAGACCATTACTCATGATCAGTATCAACATATTATGAGGACTCTGAATCAATTAAAGAATACCGACAAAAGTGCAAGTTTTTCAGGTATTTCTTTCTGCAATAACAATGTTGTTTCAATTAATGCATGGATAATTGATTCAGGTGCTAGTGATCATATAATCTGTGATGAACACATTTTTTTTGATGTTCACAAGAAAATTCATTCTTCTGTGACTGTTCGTCTTCCCAATGGTAACATCACTCATGTTACCAAAATTGGAACTGTCCATCTTAGTCCAAACATTATCCTAAAAAATGTCCTCTACATTCCTGAATTTGAATTCAATCTCATATCTGTTTTCAAGATTTGTGAAGACAATTCTTGTCGCGTCATATTCAATTTAGAAAATTGCTTCTTTCAGGACCTTTCGACTGGCAAACTGATGGGCTTGGGTAGTGTTGCGCAAGGACTATATTTTTGGATAAGCTTTCCAAAGGATTTTGATTTATCAAAAGGCATTTCATGTAATGCTACCACTAGCAATAAAAATTTTCTTTCTCATCAGCATTTGGGTCATAATGCTCGTTTTCCTTATCCAAACTCTACAATCTACCCTTTGGCAAAGCAATCACGAGCACCGTTTCCAAAAAGCACATCTCGAGCTACTAGTATTTTTTCTCTAATTCATGTAGACATCTGGGGTTCCTATCACACTCCACATCATGATGGGTCTCGGTATTTTCTAACAATTGTCAATGATTATACTCGCGCTACTTGGGTGCTCCTCATGCAATCCAAGAGCCAAACCTTTTCCAATCTATCAAATTTCTTTTCCTTGATCAAGAATCAATTCCATAAATCCATTCAAAGAATTCGCACAGACAATGGGCGTGAATTTTTCACTACAGAGTGCAAATCCTTTCTTGCTTCTCATGGGATACTTCATGAAAGCTTTTGCACATACACACCGCAACAAAATGGGATTGTAGAACGTAAACATCGCCATCTCTTAGAAGTAGCTCGAGCACTTAAATACCAAGCCTCCATTCCTGAAACTTTTTGGGGAGATTGTGTGATTACAGCGGCCTATTTGATCAATCGCATGCCAACTCGAATTCTTGAAGGACGAACTCCTTTTGAGATGCTCTTTGGGAAACAACCAGAGATTGGACATCTAAGAGTATTTGGCTGTTTATGTTATGCGACGATTGTGGGCCCTCGGGACAAAATGGATCCCCGTGCACTCCGATGTGTTTTCATGGGATATCCTTCTCTACAGAAAGGATACAGGGTTATGGAGATATCTACAGGTTGCTTCTTTGTTAGCCGAGATGTTGTTTTCCATGAAGATATATTTCCGTTTGAGGATTTGACATCTTCATCTCATACATTTATATCGGAGCCAAATCATCGTCAGTTCTTATCAAAAGAAGATTTATCTGCAACCCCACAATACATCTTCGTTCCATCGATTCAGATGTCAACAATTCATGAATCATCAAACCAAGCAGTCGATTCCTTAGTAGCTTTACATGAGGAGGACACTTCATTTGCTCCGCTTGCACAGCCACATATTGAATCTTCTTTATCACCCCTGGAACGATCAATTGCCGAGCAACCCCGACGCTCGAGACGTTCTGTTCGTCCACCCACATGGACTAAAGACTATATATGCCCCACATTGGAGTCTCAAGGTACACATTATCCTATTTCTTCATATGTCTCTTTTAGTCGACTGTCACCAGAGCACATGTATTGTATTAGTCGCATATCCGAAGAACAGGAACCAACTTCTTATGAAGAAGCGGCACGTGACCTACGCTGGCAACAGGCTATGAAGGTCGAACTAGATGCCCTTATTAAAAATCAAACTTGGGACATAGTTCTATTACCTTCACATAGGAAATCAATTGGCTGCAAATGGGTATATAAAGTCAAATACAAGGCAGATGGTTCAGTTGAACACTACAAGGCTCAACTAGTTGCGAAAGGATTCACACAACGGGAAGGTTTTGACTATCATGAAACATTTTCCCCCGTTGCCAAAGAGGTGACTGTGCGTTCTTTTCTATCCATTGCTGCATTTCATAATTGGCAGTTGCATCAAATGGACGTTCATAATGCTTTGCTTCATGGTGATCTAAACGAAGAAATCTACATGGAACTTCCACAGGGTTTACGACAACAGGGAGAGTCTCGGGTATCTCGTCTTCGTAAATCCCTATATGGACTTAAGCAGGCTTCTCAACAGTGGTATGCAAAATTCACCAATGCACTCATGCATGCGGGCTTTAAGCACTCCAAGCATGACTATGCTTTATTCACATGGACCAAAGGTGCTTCATCAATTTATTTGTTAATATATGTTGATGACATACTTATTATGGGAAATGATGATTCTGCCATTAGAAAATTCAAGGATTATCTGCATTCTACTTTTCATATCAAAGATTTGAGACCTCCCAAATATTTCCTTGGTATTGAGATAGCTCGATCAGACAAAGGAATATCACTCAGTCAGCGAAAATTCGTTTTGGAAATCATATCAAAAGCAGGATTATCAGGATGTAGGCCAGCTGTCATTCCTATTGAACAAAATGTCAAGCTTACGACGCTTGAATATGATACGAGTTTATCATCGTCTAATGAGGATCCGTTGCTTAAAGACCCATCAGGATATCAACGACTTGTGGGAAAATTAATATATCTCACCATGACTAGATCTGATATATGTTATGCAGTGCAAATACTCAGCCAATTCACGCATAGTCCGAAGCAGTCCCATATAACAGCAGCATTGAAGGTTGTAAAGTATTTGAAGGGATGCCCAGGACTTGGAATTCTCTTATCTCGTGATTGCGACATGAAGATGACAGCTTATTGTGATACGGATTACGCTACTTGCCCGATGACCAGAAGATCTATCACAGGCTTTTGCATTAAATTGGGAAGATCCTTGATTTCATGGAAGGCAAAGAAGCAATCAACCGTCTCATTATCATCAGCCGAATCTGAATATCGAGCTATGGCAAAAACTATTTGCAAAATAGTTTGGATACGGGGTTTGCTTTCAGACTTTGGGGTACAAATTGATGGAGCAAGCAAACTATTTTGTGACAATGATGCTGCACTTAAACTAGCAGCAAATCCAATCTTTCATGAAAGGACGAAACATATAGAAGTTGATTGCCACTTCACTCGTGAAAAAATTCAAGAAGGAACTATCATAACTCGAGGAATTGGAACTGCGAAACAACCTGTAGATATTTTCACTAAGCCGTTATGCCAAAGACAACATGCGTATCTGTTGAGCAAGCTTGGCGTCTTCGACGTATATAAGCCGCCAGCTTGAGGGGGAGTGTTGGAGAAATGATTTGATTTGATCCTTTGACTCTACTAATTGATTCAGACAATAGGCACAATCGGCATTAAGGAATATTGATGGAATATTCAGAAGATTAAATAGGAAAATGATATCATGTTTATTTATTTCCTGATTGCCTATTGTACTATAAATACAGCCATGTACATGTACAAATACATATTGAGAAATACAAATTTCATATTCCTCCTCTTCGATTTCTGTCAGTATCCCTTCCAGCGAAGGACCAGCACCCTCCAATTTCCCGAAGTGCTTGAGACCTCTATCGATTAAGCTTTGGCTCTTGTTTGTCCGAGTTCCATCCAAGCCCAGCGAATTTCAGCTTGGTTGCAGCTGATTCGTCCAACGACCATTGCCGAGTTTCTTGCAAATTGTCTAGACGGGACCAGTAGATTTTTGGGCATCGGTTGGCCTTTTCTGGTGCAGT
The DNA here is from genome assembly GCA_031216235.1 of Syzygium jambos. Lineage (NCBI taxonomy): Eukaryota > Viridiplantae > Streptophyta > Magnoliopsida > Myrtales > Myrtaceae > Syzygium > Syzygium jambos. Next base: position 10,497,214 of record CM062227.1, read on the forward strand.
GACAAGTTTTGATACTTGATGGACGAATTCCCCACCGAGATTGCAAGTTTCTAGGCATCATCATTGGACTTCTCTAGGGTCCCATCGCAGGTTCGCCACCGTCACAAGGAGTCTGTGAACTTCCACTGCTGGTCAGACCAACGCCGACCCGCCACCATCCGCCAGTCTAAACTTGAAAAGCAAATATTCAAATTAAATAAAAATCTCATCTAATTTGCTTTTCGAGTATAATGTTTTCTTGTTTGAAATATTGCAATATTATGTGAATCTTTAAATGATATTATTGTATCCATTAAGTTCCCAAATAGCCTTTAAATTATGAATTATTTTCTAATTTCACAATGTGAATATGATCGACTGTCCGATTTCATGACCAAAATATAACTCGCGATCGCACGGAAAATTATTAATCCGATCTCCTGCCCGAGATATGATTCGTGATTGTGCAGAAGATTGGCCAATCCGATCCTCATGCCTGAGAGATGATTCGTCAATCTATTATTTCTAAATTTAAATGGATATGGATAATATTTATTGTCATTGGGTGCCGTGCTCATTTCATTGCTATTTCTTTCCGTTTTTTGTTTGAATTGAATTGATTGTGTTTCCATAAAAAAAATCAAAAAAGATTAGTCAATAATTCGAAATCTATTTTTTATATAACATTGCATATTTAGAGTAATTTTCTCATTCCGAATTTAATAAAATACCAAAAAATATTCTTAGAATAAATTAGATTTTCGTTTCTAGGATAGAATGTAGGTTTAAATTAAAGTATTTAATTAATTTCTAATTTCATGAAAAATACAAAAATATAATATGCATGTCAAATAGATTAATTGCATCATGCTTGCAAGTCATCTTGCCACACTATTCATACCTTGCCACGTGTCATTGCTCACGTGTCATTAGAAATTATACATCTAGGTTCATTTGTGTGCCATATTAGAATAGTCCATTTAATCGTCGCTAGAATTAGGACATTTAAATAAATTGTACGTTGCATGTCATACTAGACGTAGAATGCATTGCATAAAGTTTAGTTTTTGTTAAATCAGAGAAAACCATAAAAAAATGTGAGTGAAATTGCGTGTTAATTAAAAATCATATTAGGATTGTTGATATGATTTTCTAACTAACATTGCAGATACTTTCATTGCTCTAAGGTAAGTATTTTCTATCCATCCTTGCAATTTATTTATTGCTTTGCTTTATTGGGTGTTTTATTAATGGTTGTGCACTTACATGATCACCTCTCATGTTAATGAATAGGTTTAAAATGAATCCAAGCTACCTACCAAAGATTTTTTTGAAAATAAAAGAGAAAAGGTACCGAAAAGGTATTAGAGTAATATGGTGTAACCAAGTCCCCGAATCCATAATCTCTAGTTCGTATGAGTAAAGTAGAACTCCCGATTCTTTACTTGAGTTTCTAATCTACCCACCAAAAATAGATTAGTGGCAACTCCTAAATTAAAATAATTTGCATGTTAAAAAACTTGAACCTTAAATCGTGAATTGATATGGGCTTTGGAGAGTCCGAGTTAAGTCTAGGCTTAATAATTCATTAGCCAAACCCCTAGGTAGTGCACCCGAGGGTAGGTCGCGACAAAGGGCTTTAAACTCAAAAAGTTTAGTTGTAGTCTGATCTGCGCGTCATTTGTTATGGATAGAATAATGACTTCTCAAAGGATCGCATGGCAATTTCATAGCTTTTCTCCCACAAAGTCTTTATATAGTAAAATCGTTGTTAATTGTCCATCATGGAAGGACTAACCTAACAAGTTGCAAAGCTATACTTCACAATTTCAAATAACTTAACTGCCACGTGGTTGTCTCATGCGCACACTTTTTAAGCATTCCCTTCACACGGATTTAATCATTAATTTGTTAATGCAAAATGAGAAAAGTACAGAGCAAGATGCCTCTCAACAAATCTTGATCCGAAGCTCATAAGAAGAGAACACTCGTTGACATCTCTTCATATTTTGTTTATAGAGTGATCAATCGTCATCGGATCAATCCCAATTTTAAGAAATAACCAAAATGTATAACGATGAAACCTGACAAAGAGTGCCAACTTCTAGGCTCACATGGCAAAAACTTATGGGGGGTGTGAATGATTCTTATTATAGTCCATTAATCTTCCTCAAATTGAATTTAGAAAGAGTCGATGGTCAAGAATCATGTGCAAGCCTTTAATTTGATGAAAGCCAACTCCGCCTTGGAGCCTCCCCAAGACAATAGTTGGAAGAGGTTTGCTTGGTGTTATACAAATAACAGATCAATAATAAACGGGAGCTTTACTTGGTATCCACATAATAACTCAATATCGGAAAACAAATCTCACAAAATCAATTCACAGATCACATAAAAAAAAATGCCCAAATCACCCAGATATCCAAACATCTTCTCTCAAACTCAAACTCGAGGTAGTAGAATCTTTTCTAAAACCAGACCGAGGAAACATCCAGAATGGTGAGCCTTAACGAAAATATCTGCTTCTTGATTTAGAGATGTGACTAACACAACTTGAATGGTACAATCCAGAATACGTTGTCGCACACATGTTTAGACATCCGCTTGTCAAATAAAATGTCATTTGAACAAACTTAGTGAATTAACTATCGTAGTAAATACTAGTGACAATGATGATAGTCATATCTCAGCGCTGTCATGCAGGTAATGAAATTGAAGTCCATTGCCTATCTTCAACCGCGGGATGCTATTAGATCCAATCCATTTTGATCAACTCAAGCAATCAATAGCTCATATTCTAAACCCGCCAACATAAACTCCAATTGCTTAAGTGAAGCCCCAGTGATAGGACTTGTATTATAACTTCAACTGATCAAGAAGAGTGATTTGCCTTTTCCCTTTGGCAGGCGGCACTGCCACAGTTGATTACAACGGTCATCTTTGTGACAGAATGCGGATTACATGCAAGTGTTCTCAGCACCGCTTAAGTTCTCCAAATTCATTCAAATCAGTTCCATTCATAATGTTCACCAACATCAGCTTTCATTGGTCTAAGGAAGGTATCTGCACTTGTATATTGTAGGGAAGTCTTTGGCACATTGGCATCCTTCATCCTATCATGCTGCTTTAGAGGTTATATAAAAGCTGACCCACATCCAAAGATTGGGCAAGAAACATTTGAAGATAGGAAATAGAGAATCAATGCAAGAGCGATTAAGAAAATTTCTGGCGATTAACTCATGAGTTACATAAAATCTGTCTAAGCGATAATCTTCACACCCAAAATTGCCAAAGTCCATACACAAAAAACACACAAAACGAAATTTCAGGGGGAGTTTAATTGCAAACTTAACCAAAATCAACTGTGAGTGTTGTTCCATACTTGAAACTCACCAGTTTCAGGAATTGGAATGGGCTCTTTCAATGCTTTGATCAGGAATATTGCAAAATCCAAACTGGGTCTATACTGTGTCCGTTGTTGCATTTTGAGCTAGGAGCCCATATTGTGCCTCGTAGCTACTAGTTTTATAAATGTTCCTTTGTGAGCGGTAATCAATGCCAGGCTAACCGGAGTCGGCCCAGGCTCTTCAATATGCACCACTTTTACTAGTCAATCCACTTTGAGGCCCATTTAGCTTAGAGTTCTCACAAGCGAGTCTATCCCTAAGATAGTAACCGGGGGCTCCCTTTGAGGTCCTTATTTTACTTTCAAATATCAAGGAACATTTCCTCTTTGTAAAAAGAGATGAGCGTATCCATCTATAAATGTTAGATACAAGAGCAGTTCAGAAGTTCTTCTATTGATAGCTTTTCCCGCAGCATTTGCAATTGTGAATAGAGGTGCTTCACTTCTTAGGTGCGCAGCAACTTCGTAGCTGTAGTGTCTCCCCTTTTAATTTATGATACCTTACTGCAAACACGCATGATACTATATATCTTAATAAACATACAACCTAGCACGGTTTCTTTAGCATAACACAAATTATGGCCAAGGAATATGATTCGATCTTAACGAATTGAGAACATCTACGCGTAGGATTTTATGGTCTGGTGACATCACCTCGTCATAAGGTAATCTATATCAAAGAGCAGCTCAAAAGAATTCTTTTTTGTAACAAATTATACTCATCAAAAGTAAAATAGACCTCATTTTTAGTCCAACATCATCTTTCACAAGGAAAATGAAAATTCTCGCGTAATAAAGTATAGTCATTACAGAGAACTTATTTTGTTTTGTGGTATTTCACCTTGGTCAAGAGCAAAGTAGTCTATTTGTAAGTAAAATATGATTTTTTTTCTGTGTTGATAACTTTCTAAAAGAGTTAGTAAGTGTCAAAAATATATTGGTAAAACAAATTGCCCATCACTTGATTTCTTAGTATTTTGTTAGTAACTAGGGTGATTGGTTCCTAGTCCGGTCCGGTCCTACCTAAGAACCGGGAATCAGACCGGAAGGATCGGTTTCAAGTTTCTGAAAACCGGGGACTGGACCTACTAATCCGATCCGGTCCAATGGAATTGTTGACTATAGCGTTCTACTTCCAAACAAAAGCACAATATGAAATAGAAGAAATCTAGATTGGGAAAGCTCTGCTATGCAAAAAGCAAACACCAACAATTGTAAAGCTTAACACCATGGACGATAAGGTGAGATGAGAAAGAGGAGTGAAGAATAGAGATTATTCAGATTATGGTTTACTTTAAGCTATTTTTTAAGAAATTTTAAAAAATGTAACCGGTCCGGTCCGATTTGCACTCTAGAACTAGAAACCAAACTGATGGCCTCTGGAACCATCCAAAACTGGCCAATCCAAATGGTTCCCGTTATAAACCTCTATTAATAATTTACCAATACTTTTATGAAATGAGATTCATATAGAAATTGGTATGAAAAACATTGTGATATATTCTTTGAGGAGAGGTTTGGTTTCAAACCCCATTTGAATAGGAGAAGTATGTCATGCTAATGTGCCTTGGATGACCCACCTCTCAAGGTCAGGTTACTGAATGTAAATATTTCATTTTCTGTTCAAACAAACTTAATTTCCTATACGATTACCTTTGCTATGTCAATAAACAAGGCACATGAGCCAAAAATAGCTCATGTTGGAGTCTATTTATAGCAAAATATTTTTTCCTCACAATTAGCTGTACATGGCATTGTAGCACCTCGAACTTGCAAACGGGGTTCCAGCCAGTAGCACCCAGGCTGCTAGGATCTTCCTATACCTAGGTTCAAGTAATATAAGGGATACAAAACTGATCATAAAGTTAAATATTATACTGGAGTCAGCCACTAATAAATTCGAAAAATCAAAGTCGATTGAATACCTAAGAGCTTAAGCAGTGATGAGAAGGCCAACTACCTGAGTATACGTGTGAAGGAAACCAATCTACAAAAAAAATTGATCTTATGTTTGAAAGTTCGGTCACGTGTGGGACGAATTAACATTCCACGATGCCCTTTCGGTACCATTGTCCATTTTTTTAATATTTTTTCCTAAGTCATTCATTATCTAAGGCGTTTTTAAACATGGTGTCCTCCCCTCTTTTGCAGATGGTTGGGTGCTAGCAGTAGCGGATCCTCCAGTTTCTCTGACTTGTTGGATTAGAGAAACGCTTTCCCTTGCCGTTCCTCCAGATGAAGCCTCGGGAAGTTGAGTAAGATCAACTTCTGTTGACACCTAAATTTTGGCGCATCATTTAGTGTTAATTGCATAGAAAATTAGGGATTAAATTTTTAACCCCTGAACAAAAATATTAGAATTGCATAGCATATAGTTTAGGTTCATATAGATTAATTACATTCCGCATCGGATCGACGGTGGCAAGCGAGCTTAAAATTCATCATGTAAATTGAGCTCGGGCATCGAATGAGACTCGGCTCACTCGGAAAGCATGGGCCGAAAATCACACGCAAAAGGGCTTGGTTGTCTTAATTTGAGCTTAAATTAGCCAATTATGCTTAATTAAAGAAAAAGCCCAAATTAATTCAGCCCACTAAGAATTAAATTAAAGCCTAAACCTAAGCCTATTAGGACTAGAAAACCTGGCTAATTGACCTAGATTTACACTATAAATATATGTCTTTGGAGACAATTGATACGGAGAGGGGGGCTTTCAGAATTTCAGAAATCAAATTTTTAGAGAGAGCAAAAGGGAGAGAAAGGGCGAAGCTCTCGGCCTCCCTTCCATGGTTATTCCCTGGTCGCTTGACAGTGGTGCTTCCCTCATCGAATCAACCAATCCTCGTGGGTTTTCGATAACCACCAAGTCCAAATGTTGACCTCACAAGGAAGAGACACTCACTGACATACACCTGGAGCTAAGGAACTTCGGGCTTCTCTTTGGTTGATGGTTTTAAGTTGGTCTTGTCCAGGGATTGCCTCGAAACAGGGCCTTTTGACGTCGCGTCCAGCCCTTGCATTACGAGCAAACAGCGTTTCAGTCCACAAATAACAAGTCTCTCAAAGTGTTCTTGCTGTGAGCAACAAGCTTTGATAACAAGCGCAGCAGCCCCCCTGCAGTGGACTCGGAGCAACGCAAGCCTCCTTGCCGCAGCGATTCAGTCCAACTGCCCCCGCAAAGCTTCATCGTGTTTAATTCCTTTCTTGCAGGTTCTAGCGCGATTGATTCTGTTCTGGTCTTTTCATCCATACCGTGGTCCATCGTCGTTGTCCAACGAGCATCATATCAAGAACGCATCCGTCGCTCTCCATCATGAAGTTCCATTCGCAAGTCCAAGAACCGTGAACCATCACAAGCACCACCGCAAATAGCACCGCCGCCGTCCTCGTGGCCACGCCGTCACCGGTCCACTCACCATCGTCTTGATCCGGAAGCCTCAATCCGGATCCGAGTTCGAATTCGGAAGATATCCGCAAATTAGGTAAGATCGTTATCCGAATATTTTCCTAAGTTTTCAGTGTTTGAATATTCTGTGGATATTCTTTGGTGGATTGCTAGATATCTTAGGATAATATTTACAATATCCGCAATATTTGAAACACTTAAAATTAGGAATTTTGCCTAATTTAGCAACGTATCTGGACGACTATCCGACCTTATCCCCAAGGTACGATACGCGGCGATACGGAAAATTATTATTGTGTCCATAATCACTTGGACACGATGATAGATTTTATTTTCTTTCCAAATTTAAACAATCAACTTTCCGTCGATATCTATAACCCTATAGATATGACCGTTAGTTTGATTTATTTGCCTAATTTGAATCTGATAAGAAGAATCTTGCGGATTGCGTGGATTGTTTGAACGTGATTGTTATCTTTGTTTAATTGTTTTCCTTTTAAATAAAGAAAATCAAAAAAATATGTTAGTTAGGATTTAAATTAGAAATTTTGCATGCTTAGGGAATCTTAAATATATCCAAAAGAATAAAATAATTATTTGATTTAAATTGGGATTTAGGGTAGCATATTTCCTAGTTTAAATTAGAAATTGTTTTAATCTTAGTGGATTATTTAGGATATTTAATGATTTCGAATTTTAATAAAAATCCCAAAAAAAGAATCACTTTAGGATAGATCAATCATTTTCTCTAGGATAGATTGCATGTTATTTTAGGCATTTTTTAATTCCGAATTTCATTTGAAAATACCAAAAATAAATCATTTGTCCGTCATTAGAATTATGTCACGTCGTCGCATGACATATAGTTTGCATGTTAGGCTGCATTAATCGCATGATATTTTTTGCACGTCATTACATATAGTTTAGCTTTCATTTAAATAAGTGAAAATCCAAAAAAATTGAGTGAACTGCTTGTTAATTAGAAATCGTATTAAGATTGTTGATATGATTTTCTAGCTAACCATGCAGATGCTTACGTTGCTTCGAGGTAAGTAATTATCCCAATCTTACAATTTATTTAATGTTTTGATTATTGGGTGTTACTTTGGTGGTTTGCGCACCCGCATGATCACTTCACATGTTAGTGGCTAAGTTAAAATGGATCCAGACTGCATGCACAAACATTTTTTTTGAAAAGAAAAGGTACCGAAAGGGCGTTAGACTAGATCTAGCGTAACCAAGTCCCCGAGCTTAGAATCTCTGGTTCATAGGAATAAAACATATCTCCCTATGTTTTATTTAGGTTTCTAATCGACCTACCACAAATAGATTAGTGGCGACTCCAAGCATGAAAACATTTGCACGTTAAGAACTTAAATCCTAAGTTGCGAATTGGTAGGGCTTGGGAGGGCCCGAGTTAGGTTTAGACCTAATAATCCATTAGCCTGAGAGAAAATTTTAGGTCGCGACAGCTTGGCGACTCCGCTGGGGAAATGAGTTAAAACTCTTAGTGGACTTAGGCCAGTTTTTCTTTTCAAAAAAAATATTTTTGTTTGGCAGCGAGGATCCCAGGTACGTCCCTAACATTTTAGGTGTTAAATGTTTTTGCAGAATGGGAGGTATAAGGGGAGGCGTGATTGTTAATCATTTATTTTGCAGGGAGGTGTTTGGATGAATGGTTTATTTTATGCATGAAGCGCTGTATGATATAACTTGTTGTGCATGCCTTGCATTTACACTACACTGCACACACTACCCGCTGCCGGACCTGGGCGGCACAGGTTTAGGATGGTACTGAGACAGCGGACACCCCGACCACACCCGCGTGGTATGGGTCGCCCTTCTTGGTCCCGAAAGTTGTTTCACGGTGTCATTGAGTTCCCACCACGGTTGCACCCTTTGCAATCCGGGTCGGCTCCTTGACTAAGCCGGAGTCAGGGGAACCCCGGCCTAACCACCACCATGACTGGTTTAGCCTGGTAATCCTCGCGTCTCCACTTTGCAAACCAGAGTCTAGATAGAAATCGAACCTCACGTTTCATATGCATGTCTATGTGATTGCCATGGTCCTACCGGGTAAAGTAAGTCTTTCGAACTCTCCTTTTTGCAATTTATTTAGTTATTGCATTTTTCGGGTTGGTCCATGATAGGTCTAGGTGGGTTTTAAATTTGAAAGTAATAATCATTGAGTTTTTTTTTTAACAAAAAAAAGAAAGAAAGCTCTTTTGGAGAATTATTTTCAATCTATGTCTTTATTTTCCTAGATGTGTCATAAGTCATTATTTCCTGAGAAATTTATCATTTTCACAAGTACATGGAGTAATGAAAAATGTCATGAAAAATGAGAATAAAAAGGGACAATTAGACTGAGTCATGGACTGATCGTTTTGAGGATGTATACTTACCGTGCTCTATTTTCAAATTAGGTTATTACGGACCGTCAGCGTTCCCCAATCCGTACTCGCTCAAGAACAAGAATGACTGACCAAAATGAGCAGGCTCGTGTTGCTGTCCTTGAAACTGAGATGAAGCAAGTCCTGAATGTGCTCGAGAATCTCACCAAACAAGTTGCTTCTCTACAGACAAGCATTTCCACACTGTCTGCACCCGCTCAACCGAGTGTAGAGATTGTACTGCCCAATGACTCTCCTCCTGTTGAGTCAAACAATAAGGGAAAAACTGTTGCCATTGGCACTTCCTCGACCGAGAATGGTGCAACTTTAACTGACAAAACTCGTCCGATTATCACAAATGAGGGCGATGCATCTTCAAAGCCACCAAAGAGTGATGAGGCTGAGCGCATTGATAAGCTTGAAGAAAAATTCCGTCAAATGCAAGGCTTTGATGATCAATTCTCACGAGGTCTTGCTCACATTGTCAAGGTCCAAGTTCCTAAGAAGTTCAAAGCACCTGAGTTTAACAAGTTCGATGGCCTTTCTTGTCCTAAGATCCATTTACAGTACTACACGACGAGGATGGCGCCGTATGCCGATAATGTGCCACTCATGATCCACACTTTCCAAGATAGCTTAATCGGACCCCCCTTACAATGGTTCGTTTTGAAGAAGATTCACTCGCTCAAGACATGGGAGGATTTATCTGATGCCTTCATCCGTCAATACAAATTCAATATTGACGTGGCCCCGTCACGTGAGGATTTGATTCGCACTAAGAAGAAAAAGACCGAAACCTTCAAGGCCTATGCCACTAGGTGGAGAGCTCTAGCTGTGCAAATCATTCCCGAGTTAACTGAGAAAGAGATGCTCGATACCTTTATGAAGACTTTACCATTCGAGTTTCGTAATCGAATGTTGGGTTCTAATTTTAATTCTTTAGCTGAGCTGATACCTGCGGGAGAACGCATTGAGATCGCTTTGCGTGATGGTTGGGCCACTGAGCAGGCTACCTTTGCTAAGAAGTTCACCCTCAAGAAGGATAAGGAGCCGATACCTGAAGTGAATGTAGCTTACTCTCAACAAAGCCGTGACATTGCCTCGGCAATGCAGTCTATTGGCAAACAACAAGGTGGACGCCAATTCACTAGTCGGCAACAAGGTACTAAAAGGAACTTCACACCTCTGCCTGGGCCGTTATCCAAAGTTCTGCCTGTTCTCCAAAAGAAAAATTTGCTTTCAAGTGAGCCGAAACGCCCAAATCCCGAGCGGTTCTCTGGTTATGACTCCTCTAAGAAGTGTGAGTATCATATGGGGGAGGTCGGTCATTTTACTGATGATTGTTACGTACTGAAGCATAGAATTCAAGACCTCTTGGACACAAAGGCATTCTCTTTCCGCAATGATCAACCAAATGTCTAGCGGAACCCTCTACCCAACCATGCTGGAAGCACGGACGCTATTATTGAGTAGAGAAATTTCTGTCTTTATACTCCTCTGCGAAGGAGTCTTTTATGCTTTCTAGGATTTCAAGTGGTTTCTAGGATTTCTTGCTTTCTAGGATTTCAATTCATGTTTATGTTTTAATTCGTAGGGCTTTGATTATTTGCATTTCCCTTCCAATAATGTAATTCATTCGACTCTATTCAATGAAATTACAAGTTTATTTGCATTTTGAGGACATGTTGAAGTATACCAAAATAGCCCGGTGATGATATCCAACCATGAAAAGAAAATATCATCCAAGGAGAAATTCTGAGGGCCGGGCTTTCTCATGCTCCCTAAAAAAAAAGACTTTTCGAAAATAAATAGCTTTTCCAAAGCGTGCATCAAATTTACCCTGTTTGTTTTTCTGATTCGCTTACTTTATGTCTCAGAGCATAACTTCTATAAGTCTTGATGACAAGGGGGCATTTGAAGATGACACATCAAGTTCAAATGATGATGAACCTACAAGGCAAAAGATAAACATCCACTTGGGCATGATGCTATCTTCGAAGAACAAAAATGGGTGCTCAATAGTAGGGGATGACGAACTGAGGGGAATGTCGAACTTTGATGATGATAATGGACTGATAAATCTGATTGAAATAATGTCATGGTTCTAATTGGAATCTTCTGAGTCTCAATTCACATTTGCTTAGTATCCTATTCATACACATTTTTTTTGTAGGGGCAAAAGCAACGATGGAGCATTCATGTGTCCATTCCTTCTAAATAGGGGCAATCAAAGGGCTCCCATTCCAAAAATGTTTCTCTGTGTTGATGTTCTCACACCTTTTGCAAGGACCATTTATTTTGAATACTCAATGCCATATTTTTCATGCTTATGATGAGATTTTTGAGTATGATAAATGTGATTGGAAGTTGCAAACTTTTTTGTGCTTGAAGTTGATAAGCTTGTGAAACGATCACATCTTTCAAGAAAAAGAAATTTTGTTTAGTAAGTTTACCTATTTGACCCATCAATTTCATGTTAAAATTTGTCAAGATAGACAATTTAATGAATGATGTGGAATTGTTTGAGTATGCTAAATAAGATATATTGGGATGATGAAAGGCAAACCATATCCTACACATTGTCCCCTATTCATACACTTGTGAGATGAGTGAAAAATTTCATGTCCACAAGGTAAAGGGTTATCTCGCGAAAGGTACGACTATCGAAATGATGAGAGGCAATTCACTTCTCTATCCTAAACAATACAGGTTATCCATTGTTTCGCCACTTTGAGCCTAAATACTTGGAGAAGCTTTTTCAAATTACCCCTGTCAAGAATCACCCCACATCGGGGCAAACTGGAGGTAAGTCGATATCACGAGGTAAAAAAAAAATGGATAGAAATTTTCTTGCTCACACTTGTATCAATCTTCAAGTGTTGCTATTGCAAATGAACTCAAACATTAATTCAAGTGTCTTAAGACGATGAAGAGCGGTTCTTTCTCTATCCTACACACTTTATCCATTGCTTAGCCCACTTGAGCCTATATTTTCGTTTCATATGAACCTAGTTGGTGATCACCCCCCACACTGGGGCAAAGCAAAAACCATCATTGTCCAAGCAGCATATTTGAAGCACCAACTGAAGACGAAGACCCTTGAGAGTCTAAATGTTAAGTTGAAGTGTAATTGGCCAATGTATGCATTGTAGACAGTGTGTGTCAAAAAAAAATGGAAACTAGGGGGCATAAAAAGCAATGTGCCTGGTAAAAGCAAGGCCATTCCCCTGAAAAAAAAAAGTCGAGAAAAAAAAAAGAGAAGAACTTTAAAGAAAAAAATGTCAAGATATGACATGTCAAAGTCATGAATTTCAGTGGAGCAGTAGTCTTGCAAGTCTCGAAGGAATCAAGTGACGAACTCTCGCGGCCAATAAAGCATCTACCAAGAAGACAATCCCTGGCAAAGAAGAAGATCGGTGATTATGCCTAGATGATCACCAACTCTCACCCTTATACACATTTTTGAGCTTGATATATCCTTTCGTTTCTCAACCCGTGAAGCTAGCCTACGTTACGTCCCTTGCAAAGTCTCTTCTGATTAAGGCACTTGAATTAACATAGAGTTTCATATGTTTATAAGCTTAGCTCGAAGAAGTGCGAGCAAGTCTATTTCTATCTCATTTTGCAGGGTTCTTGACTTGTAAACCCGGAGATGATTATGGAGTATTTTCTTTCAATAGCCTCAACTCGAAGAGTCCTCTTTGTTAAGCCATTGACCAAACCGACACTATGGTCCTGATAAAGACCTCTTAGATTGGTAAGGTCGTACTGCTTGCGAGAATACTCGGATCCTTGTCGACATGATGATGGTGAGACGGAGTGATTCTCATAAAATAGCCCTTCCGAATAAGAGTGAGTGAAAGCCCTTTCTAACTGAAAGTCTCTCATTTAGCATTCTTAAGAAATTCATGTCACAAGTGAAAATTGTCTTAATTGATGATTTTCCCCAGTGGAAATTTGGTAATGCAAATATGGTAAAACCATCATGCATAAACCTCAATTGAATTGATGAATTTTGAAATGTGAGTTTTAGAATAGTTGAGATTGCTAATCTCCTTGATGAATGCATATGTGTTTTGCTCTATTCATGTCTGACAGGTAATGTTTCCTCAAAGACTAAAGAGTTCCTGACGCTACAGTTGTTTTTTTTGAAACTTCGTGTTCGTCTAAATATTTTTGAATATTCAATTACCTGATTGTAGTTTCAGGTATCATTTCCGAAAATCCGAAGGGAATTTTCGATCCTATCTGATTGCAGTTTCAGATATCTTTCTCGAAGATCCGAAGGGAATCATCGAGCCCATTCAAATATCTGATTGTAGTTTCAGATATCTTTCTCGAAGATCCGAAGGGAATTTTCGAGTATATTCATATTTGATTCAATTTCAAGTTTCTATCTCGAAGATTCGAAGGGAATTTTTGAGGCCATTCAAATACCTGATTGGAGTTTCAAGAATTTTTCTTGAAAGTCCAAAGGGAATTATTCGATACTTTTTATCGAAAATCCGAAGGGAATTTTCGAGCCCATCTCAAGCATCTTCTCTGAAAATTCAAAGGGAATTTTCAAGATTATTTCAGGTCTTATTTCGAAAATCCGAAGGGAATTTTCGAGCTTTCAAATACTATTGGGAATTCCAAATACTTGGCGGGTTTCCAAAGCTAATCCATACCTCAATTTTGCTTTCCCAAATCTTCAGGTAAGTAAATGCAGGTATGTTTTCTATCTTTGCATTAGCATCCACATATCACATTAGAAAATGGGTGTGGGCTCATTGAGATCCCATTTACTCGACAAAAAAATTAATTTTTCTCATTGCATTTGCATAGTTTAAATTTAGGTCTCAGTCTTTGAGCGAAACCTCTGCGAGCCTCCACTCAAAGAGGGGCAGCTGTTGACACCTAAATTTTGACGCATCATTTAGTGTTAATTGCATAGAAAATTAGGGATTAAATTTTTAACCCCTGAACAAAAATATTAGAATTGCATAGCATATAGTTTAGGTTCATATAGATTAATTACATTCCGCATCGGATCGACGGTGGCAAGCGAGCTTAAAATTCATCATGTAAATTGAGCTCGGGCATCGAATGAGACTCGGCTCACTCGGAAAGCATGGGCCGAAAATCACACGCAAAAGGGCTTGGTTGTCTTAATTTGAGCTTAAATTAGCCAATTATGCTTAATTAAAGAAAAAGCCCAAATTAATTCAGCCCACTAAGAATTAAATTAAAGCCTAAACCTAAGCCTATTAGGACTAGAAAACCTGGCTAATTGACCTAGATTTACACTATAAATATATGTCTTTGGAGACAATTGATACGGAGGGGGGGCTTTCAGAATTTCAGAAATCAAATTTTTAGAGAGAGCAAAAGGGAGAGAAAGGGCGAAGCTCTCGGCCTCCCTTCCATGGTTATTCCCTGGTCGCTTGACAGTGGTGCTTCCCTCATCGAATCAACCAATCCTCGTGGGTTTTCGATAACCACCAAGTCCAAATGTTGACCTCACAAGGAAGAGACACTCACTGACATACACCTGGAGCTAAGGAACTTCGGGCTTCTCTTTGGTTGATGGTTTTAAGTTGGTCTTGTCCAGGGATTGCCTCGAAACAGGGCCTTTTGACGTCGCGTCCAGCCCTTGCATTACGAGCAAACAGCGTTTCAGTCCACAAATAACAAGTCTCTCAAAGTGTTCTTGCTGTGAGCAACAAGCTTTGATAACAAGCGCAGCAGCCCCCCTGCAGTGGACTCGGAGCAACGCAAGCCTCCTTGCCGCAGCGATTCAGTCCAACTGCCCCCGCAAAGCTTCATCGTGTTTAATTCCTTTCTTGCAGGTTCTAGCGCGATTGATTCTGTTCTGGTCTTTTCATCCATACCGTGGTCCATCGTCGTTGTCCAACGAGCATCATATCAAGAACGCATCCGTCGCTCTCCATCATGAAGTTCCATTCGCAAGTCCAAGAACCGTGAACCATCACAAGCACCACCGCAAATAGCACCGCCGCCGTCCTCGTGGCCACGCCGTCACCGGTCCACTCACCATCGTCTTGATCCGGAAGCCTCAATCCGGATCCGAGTTCGAATTCGGAAGATATCCGCAAATTAGGTAAGATCGTTATCCGAATATTTTCCTAAGTTTTCAGTGTTTGAATATTCTGTGGATATTCTTTGGTGGATTGCTAGATATCTTAGGATAATATTTACAATATCCGCAATATTTGAAACACTTAAAATTAGGAATTTTGCCTAATTTAGCAACGTATCTGGACGACTATCCGACCTTATCCCCAAGGTACGATACGCGGCGATACGGAATATTATTATCTTGTCCATAATCACTTGGACACGATGATAGATTTTATTTGCTTTCCAAATTTAAACAATCAACGTTCCGTCGATATCTATAACCCTATAGATATGACCGTTAGTTTGATTTATTTGCCTAATTTGAATCTGATAAGAAGAATCTTGCGGATTGCGTGGATTGTTTGAACGTGATTGTTATCTTTGTTTAATTGTTTTCCTTTTAAATAAAGAAAATCAAAAAAATATGTTAGTTAGGATTTAAATTAGAAATTTTGCATGCTTAGGGAATCTTAAATATATCCAAAAGAATAAAATAATTATTTGATTTAAATTGGGATTTAGGGTAGCATATTTCCTAGTTTAAATTAGAAATTGTTTTAATCTTAGTGGATTATTTAGGATATTTAATGATTTCGAATTTTAATAAAAATCCCAAAAAAAGAATCACTTTAGGATAGATCAATCATTTTCTCTAGGATAGATTGCATGTTATTTTAGGCATTTTTTAATTCCGAATTTCATTTGAAAATACCAAAAATAAATCATTTGTCCGTCATTAGAATTATGTCACGTCGTCGCATGACATATAGTTTGCATGTTAGGCTGCATTAATCGCATGATATTTTTTGCACGTCATTACATATAGTTTAGCTTTCATTTAAATAAGTGAAAATCCAAAAAAAATTGAGTGAACTGCTTGTTAATTAGAAATCTTATTAAGATTGTTGATATGATTTTCTAGCTAACCATGCAGATGCTTACGTTGCTTCGAGGTAAGTAATTATCCCAATCTTACAATTTATTTAATGTTTTGATTATTGGGTGTTACTTTGGTGGTTTGCGCACCCGCATGATCACCTCACATGTTAGTGGCTAAGTTAAAATGGATCCAGACTGCATGCACAAACATTTTTTTTGAAAAGAAAAGGTACCGAAAGGGCGTTAGACTAGATCTAGCGTAACCAAGTCCCCGAGCTTAGAATCTCTGGTTCGTAGGAATAAAACATATCTCCCTATGTTTTATTTAGGTTTCTAATCGACCTACCACAAATAGATTAGTGGCGACTCCAAGCATGAAAACATTTGCACGTTAAGAACTTAAATCCTAAGTTGCGAATTGGTAGGGCTTGGGAGGGCCCGAGTTAGGTTTAGTTCTAATAATCCATTAGCCTGAGAGAAAATTTTAGGTCGCGACAACTTCATAAGGCAAATTCGGAGAGAAAGAGAGAATAGTGGCAGTTTGGGTTGATTTGTAAACTCCAGTTGCCTTATGAGTACTTTGCGATGCTTTGGGAACCATTATTCTCAGAGGTTGAAGAAAGAGACGACAATTGAGGATTTGAGAGAGAGAGAACTTTCGGCCCCAGAAAAAGAAAAGAGATTACTTAATCAACAAGAACAGTCTGTTAATCTTACAGTAAATTAAGGATAGTCACAAAAACATTTCTCTTATCTAATTGGATTTTGCTACTATAACGGTCTTTGGGCCACTATCAAAGTGACAACATGTGGTGAGGCATAATTTTTTGAAGGAGTGGACTCCATAATAATTTTTAATCATTTGTTATTTTTTTATGGTCAAAACAAGCCATTAATCTTATAGTGAATTAATGATGGTCACGTAAGAATCTCTCTATCAAATTCTATGAAGAGATTTTGTGTTTGAATAGTGGAATCAAGAAATTTTTGTTCACTGTTTCTATGTATCTACTCTTTAGATGTGTTCTAGTCTGGACAAATTGGTGGACTTTCACGGATACAAGTCGTTAAAAAAGAAAATAACAAAAACTATCAATTCGAGAAGATGAGATGTAACAAGTCTCTCACAGTTCCCTGCTTCCTATCAGTCACTGTTTGTAGTTTCCGTTCCTTAGTCGTTAGTTCAACCTTGGATAACCCACGGCCGCAAGGGCCACAGCCCAAGTTTGGTTCCTCTCCTGGACGTGGATCGTCTGATGACTACAAGGACAACGATGCATGCTCATCCGACGATCAACAGTATAATCTTGTGCGAACAACACCATGTTGTGCCGGGAGACAAAAATTTCTACATAACTCACACTTTTTAGTCAAGCATAGCAAGTTGGCAACATCTAGAAAAGACAAGCCAGAACATTCATTTGCCAGAGAAACCGCATCCGCCAAGCACTTTTATCTTGACAAAACAGCAGAAACTGATTAAGTGCTAATCAATTTGCTAGACAACACCTTTCGCTTTTTCTTCTTATCCATGTGATGTGGCAGATTCAAACTTTTTGACAAATTTTTGCTTAATCTTTTGGCCGAAGGACGACACCTTTGACGATGAGTCTGGACTTCCAATGACCACCCTTTTCGGAGAAGGAAAAGCTTATCTCGCCAACATTCTTCGGAGTTGTCATGAATGTACCAACAACGATGTCTATCCAGTCTTCCTTCCGCCCTTCCACCAAGTTCTTGAGCCTTTCCTCCAAGTTCTCCATTCGTCCCAGCGTGGTTCCATCCGGTAGAATGAGGTTTAGGTTCACTGGAACGTGCCAACCCCTGCTATTTTCCCTCATTTTCACCACGAATGCGACTTCATACGTAGTCTTCGGAGAGAGCATGATTGTCTTAAACGTGCCCGAAAGTTCTAGCCAGCATACTTCCAACAGCTTCGCTGCGGGTAGATATACTTTGCCGCTATAACTGAAAGTCCACATTTGGAACAATATGCTAGTTAATGATGACATGAAAACTGTAGATAATTTTTCTTCTCATTTTATTATCAGAAAAAGTCTTAGAATGAATCGTGATGGATGAAGCGCAAGTAGAGTTTGATTGCTCAGATCCAATTTGGTTTATCAGTTTGTTCTTTAAGCAGTAATTTTTCTGCAATTTCTGTCTACATAAATTGAGTCTATCTGAGACTTCGAAGGACAAAGGTCGATACTGTTTTTCACATTTAACTAGAGTATACTTGATTGATCATCCATATCACATTTTCTTCTTTTTGTGACCAAAACATCCATATCAATCCAAAACTTTAAAACAAACCAGTAAATTCCGAGTATAAGAAGCAGCGATGAGTGACCTTTCACACGAAATTATGAAGATATAATCATCATTGTTTTCTCGTAGTACTAATTCTACCAGACAAACACACGTTTCAAGAAACTCCCATTGCAACAAACAAGTACCCACGTTTTCTTCCATGGAATTGATACTGTGTCCACAATTGAAGAGAGTTTGTATAGTTACCAATTTTCCTCCTCGGCGGTCCATTTCCAGTATTTGTTATTGTCGATCCAAGCGATGGATAACTTTTTAGCAAGCAACAGGAAGCAATTCTTTTCGAAATCTTCGTCGACCCAGAACTTCTACAATTTTACAGCAGAAGTGAATGGAATATTTATATCATAGGTTCAAGTTTGCCACACATTTCTCATGCCTAAATTAAATAATTACAAAGTGACGTACCTGTTTATCATCCTCAATGAGAACTCCACTGTAGATCCGATTGCAAAGCTCTTCGATGCCAATCGAAGAACCCGCGTTCGTCGCTTTTCTAACTAGCGTTACGGCGAGGAGAGGAGGCCTTCTCTCTCTTCTTTTCTCTTCTTGCTTGGCTTGGCTTCTTGATCTGGCCTCGCCGAAGCTGGGACTTCCTCCCTTTGTTTTCTCTTCCATGTCTTCCCCCATTGAGTTTCTTGCAGCAGATTAAACCTGTTTCAGTTCAAGAGGATGTCTCAACACTCATAATTTTGGTGAGAAAGGGAAGAGAAAGGCTGACTTCATGGTCAGTTGACTCTTCGGTCTTAACTAATAATAATTCAAAGGTATTTATTTTTATATATCAATTTGCGAATGCACACGGAAATGAGTCTGATAAAATCCTGCTGCCGGTTTCTAAAGGTCAAATTACAGCCACGAGATCAGGATCAATATAAGCCGCATAACCCTCGCGTATTTTCTCAATTTAGGGCTTTTCTTTATCCTTGCATGTGTTTCAACTCTGATTACTTTGTAAGTAAATGTGAACAGAAAATAGCTTGAACTGCTGTAAAATCGGGTTTCGTTCGGCTTCGAGTTCTTTCAGTTTGATTAATCAACAAAAGCCGTGATCTAACAAATTGAAAGACCGAACCAAACTGGTAAGTATGATTTTCCCCCCTATTCATATTCAATGGTTTCTCTATTCGAATAGTGTGTGAAGAGTATTTAAAAATCGATCTCGCAATGGAGTATGTGTGAGTTTTTCTTAATTAGCTTATTAAATTACAAGCTTTCAATCCCTGGTAAACAGATTTTATATAACAAAACGCGTTATAATAAAACACATGTAGAGACTCTAAATTTAACTACATATTTATTCAGAGGAATAGGTTCGTAATCATCTTGTTGCACATAAATTTTTTTTTTTTTTGGAGAAATCTAACAATGAAAGCTCTAAATCACAGAAACAAAGGTCAAAGCTACGAAAACATTTCATAAATGTCATACTCGTACACTATAGTATGTTGACTTTTGTTAATATACTTACATTTCTCCAATTCCTAGTACGGGACAAACAGTCAAATATAAGATATCTATTTGTGATTTTTTTTCATTGGGTTTACATCGTGCTTGTCATTTCATCAAAGTACATATCATCGTCATGATTGAATGGAAATTAAGTAATTTGATCATCTCTAATGTATTAATCGTCGCCTCAACTAATGATCACGTGATTAGTCTTGTATGTGCGTACAATATGGTTTCTTTACTTTACCAATTGCTCTTGTATGTTCCATTTGGATTTAGTACGAGCATACCTAAGAAAGCTAATAATTAAATTCAATGGCGAATCTTTTTTTTTTTCTGATAATTTATTTCTCTTCATTCCTTTGTCCTGCAAAAGATGACAAAGTCACACATAACAATGGATGCCGTCAATTGCCTCCGTCAATACTTATTTTCTAGTACTCCTTTCGCCATTACTTTGAAAAGGACGTCCAACAAGCACATCAAAATCGAAATGATCTCCACATTTCTGTTTTCGATTTACCATTCGATGCTGCAGTACTTTCTAAAGGGACACTTCGAAGTTTTACGACTTTCACTGCAAATCTTATAGCCTAGCAGGTCGCCATGCTAGTGGCACCTTTGGCCCCTAAGAAAAATCATAGATTCAGACAAAACTAAAAGATCAAGATATATCATAAACTTAAAAACCAAACTATAGTCGCCACCAATTAATATAATATAGGTCGATTGGACATCCAAAGAGCCTAAAAAGTGATAGGAAAGTCAGTGAAGTGGTTGGACGTGTGATAGAATTGGTCAAACGAAAACCTGTGATCTTAGGTCCAGGGTTTCAGTTACTTGCAACGGTTTAGTATTCCATGATGCCCTTTCGGTATCTCATACTCTATTTTTGGTTTAGTCTTAAAAAATTCACCGTTTGATTTCTTAAGCATGTGTTATATTTTTGTTTAAAATCGTGCAATGCCGCCCAAACACTTATTCGACTTCTCTAATAATTAACGAGGCCATTTTCTCATGCATAGTGGCGTGATTGTGTATGAACGACATCTATATGCATATGTCAATCAAAATGCAAAATTCAATCATGACATATGAAATTGATAAAACATGACAACAATTACATACAGAAAGACATGACGAATCAAATGTAAAACATAATGATGAAATTATACGATATGGTAATAATCACATGCAACATGATATGACAAATAAAATGCAAGACATGAGGATGATTTGATATGACATGGCAAATCAAATGTGAGACAGAAGGATCAAATGACATGACATGGCTATAATCAAAACATAACATGGCAAATCTAATGCATATAACAATGAAATGATGTGACATAGTAATAATTACATGCAACATGGCATAGCCAATCGGATGTAAGATGTAACGAAGAGAAGACATGACAAGAATCACATGCAACATGGTATGACAAATCATATATAAGACATAATGATAAAATGACATGACAATGATATGCAAACTATATTTTGTGAGAGTCATTCATTCAATTTACGTTGACCCAAAAATTAAACATCCAATTTCACATTGACACAATGCACACTCACAACAAACAAAAAGGAATCAAGAATACCACAAGTACCATAACTTACCTATAGCACTCACTTGAGTGCCATAAATTTTTTTTTTTTTATCATAACTTCTCAAAATTGTTTACTTGAGTGCCATAACCTTTCAAAAACGTCCGCCCAAGTGCCGGAATTCAACAAGGCATGGCACTTGTGGTGAACGTGATTGATTTAAAAGTTACGATACTTAAGTGATCGATTTAAAAGTTATATGGTACTCAAATGATCAAATAAAAAATTTTAAAATAGAAGTGAGCACCTTACATAAGTTTGGGCACTCAAGTGATCAGAAAGAAGTTATGGCCTCAAGTGAGCGCCATATGATAATTATGACACTTGTGATATCTTTTTTGCCATTGAAAAGCCTTAATTTGATTTTGATACAATATACGCTTACAACATGTGATACTCCAAAACGAAATTACGGCAAAGTAGTTACACTTCAATAGCCATAAATGGTTAAACATCATGGGAATCACATTTCACATGGGAGAAGGATACCATCAGTACCATAACTTTTGTATGGCGCTCACTTGAGTACCATAACTTTTTTTTCGACCGGTTGATTGTCATAACTTCTAAAAAATATTCATTTAAGTGTCATGACATTTTAAAAACATTCACTCAAGTGCCAAAAATTTGAAGAGACATAACACGTGCGGTGAACATTTTTAAAATTTTATGGCATTCAAGTGATCAATTGTAAAATTATATAATATTCAAGCAAGCTTCGTACATAAGTTATAGCACACAAGTAGAGCGTGCATAAAATATGCCTATCAAGCAAATGCTGTACAAAAATTATGATATTTATAATGTCATTTTCCCTATTTTACAGTACACCACAGAAAATAAAGTGTCCTATGAGCACGCATTTAATGATCCACGTCAATAATGTTCCTATTCGCCAATAGGTGGCATCAATCATTTTAACGTACAAGGAAATTGTAGGATCGCGAGCAAGACGACGGCGAAGTCACAGTTGAGATGTAAATCCACCTCAATCGTTCCCATAGGACGAGTAACTTTTGCTCAGCAAAGTAGTTGGGATATAAATTTGTTTAGGTTATTTCATTGTCTTGTCCTTTTCAAAAGATTAATGTGATATGACTTTTTCTCAGCTTTGTACAGAGATATATTACCGTTGGCTAATCTTTACTTCTCTTAACTCACTAGTTCCTCCTAATTACATGTAGCATGATGTTACGAATAATAATAAGATGACATGACATGACAATAATCACGTATAGCATGACACAGCAAATCAGATGCAGGACGTGACAACATGATGACGACATGACATGACATCACCATAATCACATGCGCACAATATGGCAGATTAAATGTAAAATAGAATGATAAAATGACATGACAATGATAAATAGATTATATTACATGGGACATCATTTATTCAATTTATGGAATTATGTGGACATTGTTACATTTATAGCAAAAGGAGATCATATACACTTTAACATGGCCACAAAAATAACACATTGACACGAGGCACGCTCGCAACAAACAAAAAGCCTTAAATTAAGTTTGATACAAGGTGCACTTACTTCAATAGTCTTAAATGGTTCAACACCACAAGAATCACATTTCATCGTACACCACTGAAATTAAATGTCCTACAAGCACGCATTTAGTGATCCATGTTGCAAATGTTCCTCCTGGCCAATATAGGTATTGACACTTAAATTTCGGAGCATAATTTAGTGGTTAATTGCATAGAAAATTAGGGATTAAATTTTAACCCCTGAACAAAAATATTACAAATCGCACAGCATAAAGTTTATGTTCATACAGATTAACTGCATTTCGCATCGGATCGACGGTGGTAAGCGAGCTTAAAATTCATCATGTAAATCGAGCTCGGGCATCGAACGAGACTCGGCTCACTCGGAAAGCATGGGCCGAAAATCACACGCAAAAGGGCTTGGTTGTCTTAATTTGAGCTTAAATTAGCCCATTATGCTTAATTAAAGAAAAGCCCAAATTAATTCAGCCCACTTAGAATTAAATTAAAGCCTAAACCTAAGCCCATTAGGACTAGAAAGCCCGGTTAATTGACCTAGGTTTACACTATAAATATATGTTTATGTCTCATAATCGAAGGGGAGTTCTCATAATTTTTGGATCAGATTTTTTTTAGAGACACACAAGTGAATCGCTTGAGAAAAGAGAGAGAAAAAGAGAGAGACGGCTTCAAGAGAGAAATCGTGAATAGAAGCCGAGAGAGCAGCACCCTTGGAGATCGAAGATGGATGTAGTGGTGACGCTTGTACTCATCCTGGTGAGTGCAATTTGACAATTTGGTCAAACATCCACTTGCAGACAAGTTTGGCAAAAGCCAGGTCCTTCACTGCCACAATAGGAGCGAAAAAGAAAGAAAAAAGAAGAGATCCACGAGAAGAATAGCTCCAACGTCGCATGGGAATCAGTCCCTCCGCTCCAGGTTTCCTCCTACCATCGTTGCTGGTCGTCCACGATGCGTCCAGTTGGTCCCGCGAACACCAGCGATTCTGAAGCCACAGCACCCCCAAGCGATTTCATCGAGTTCCTCCATCATCCAGCCACCTCTCAGCCGCCGCACCGTGGCTGAGTAGCAACCAGCAAGCTTTCATCGTCTCTTTTGCAGACTTTCGGGCCCTTTCAAAGTATTCCCGACGAACAGCCCCTTACTACCGCTCGCGAGCTAGTCCTTGACCGAGAGCCACGCCGTTGTAAAGCCCACCGTGTGCACCACCGCGAGCGACATCGTCGTCACTATCATCGCCGCCGGTCCATCCGTCGAGTCCCGCAATCCACAATCCCGATCCGCTGCAAATTCAAAATTGGAAAGAAATCTGCAAATCAGGTAATTATCTTATCCCGATTTGATTTGAATATTTTGGTTGCCTAATTTGTGCTTATTGATATCTAATTTTGCATATTTGGATAATAAGCATTATTCCAATTAGGATTTTATTTCTTTTTTTTGAAATCTTGGATATCTATTACTTTTCAAATTTGGATAAAATTTAGAATTTTCAAAATCTTTTGAATATATCCAAGATATTTAAGATATCGAGAAATTTTCAAGATGTGATCGATTAGGAAAATTTCCTAATCCGCAACCGCACACGTGGAAATAAATCCATCTATTAGACTTTAGATAGAGTTATTTCCATAGCGGGAATTTCGAATTTTAGGATCGATCTGTCAGGCTTCAGATCGAAATTTAATTCGAAAGATTTAGCGGTTATATTTTTTTTTACTAATAAATTTGTAATTTGAATTTAAATTCGAAAATACAATAAAATTTCATAAAAAAATACCAAAAAGATCGCTCTAGAATAGGTTAATTTCTTTAGTTTAAGATTGCATGTTTAGATAATTGGCATTTCGAATTTCATTAAAAAAATAATATGCTCGTCATTAGAAATAGGTCACGTCATCGCATGACATATAGTTTACATGATAGGTTGCATTAATCGCATGTCAATTTTTTGCACGTCATTACATATAGGTTAGCTTTCATTTAAATAAGTAAAAATAAAAAAAAGAGAAAATTTCTGCACCTTTGAACTCTAAGTTAAGATTTATCAAAATTATCAAATTGAGTATTTTTCCTGAAATTGGTACCGAAAAGGCGTTAGGGAATCTAGCGTAATCAAGTTTCCGAATTCATAATTTCTGGTTCGTAGAAATAAAATAGTACTCCTGCTATTTTATTTAGGTTTCTAATCAACCTACCTTAAATGATTAGTGACGACTTCTATTGAAAATATTTACATGCTCACAATTGGACCAAAGTTGCGATTTAGTAGAGTTTAGGAGAACTCGAGTTAGGTTAGTTAATTTAATTGATCTAGTAATCCATTAGCCTAAGATCGAATATCTCAATTTTTTTTAGGTCGTGACAATAGGTGGCTTCAATAATTTCGGTGTCCCAATGAAGTTGTTGGATCGCAAACCAAGCGATGGGAAAGGTAGCCGACGAAGTCGTTGGGATGTAAATCCACCTCAACTGTTCACTCAGGACGATCATAACTTTTGCTCGGCAAAGTTGTTGAGATGTAAATTTATTTGCCTCGTTTCATTGTCATGTCCTATCAAAAGATTAATGTGATGTGACTCTTTCTCAGTTTTGTACATAGATATGTTGTCGTTTGCTTAATTTTTATTTCTCTTAACTCACTAGTTCCTCCTACTTCTAATTACACATGACATAACATGACAAATCTCATGCAAAACATAATAACGAGATGATGACGAAATGACATAATATGACAATAATCATATGTAGCATGATATGACAAATTAGATATAAGATAGAATGATAAAATGACATGATAATGATATGCAGATTATATTACATGGGACATCATTTATTCAATTTACGGAATTACCTGGACATGGTTACATTCATAGCAAAAGGAGACCATATACACTTTAACAGGACCACAAAAATAAACATCAATTGACACATTAACATGAGGCACACTCACAACAAATGAAAAGCCTTAATTTAAGTTTGATACTAGGCACACTTACTTCAATAGTCTTAAATGTTGAAAAAAGTTTTACATGGTTCAACAACATAAGAATCACATTTCATGGTACGCCACTGAAAATAAGTGTCCTGCGAGCACGCATTTAATGATCCATGTCGCAAATGTTCCTCCTGGCCAATATAGGTGGCTTTGATTATTTCAGTGTCCCAATGAAGTTGTAGGATCGCAAACCAAGCGATGGGAAAGGCCGCCGACGAAGAAGTTGGAATATAAATCCACCTCAACTGTTCGCTGGAGACCATCATAACTTTTGCTCAGTAAAGTAGTTGAGATGTAAATTTATTTGTCTTCTTTCGTTGTCTTGTCCTTTTCAAAAGATCAATGTTATGTGACCTTTTCTCAGCTTTTTACGGAGGTATATTGTGGTTTGCTTAATCTTCACTTCTCTTAACTCAATAGCTCCTCCTAATCTTCTTACGTGTCAACATTTTGCCCCATCTTTTAAATTTCTAATTTGTTTCTCTTATGATATTTATGTTTCTTAGTTTTAGTTTGATACAAGGTACACCTACAACATGGGATACTCCTACAAAAGTACGGCATAGTAGTTACACTTCAATAGTCTTAAATGGTTCAACACCATGAGAATCACATTTGTATATCACAAAAATTAAGTGTCCTACGAGCACGCATTTAATGACCCGCGTCACAAATGTTCCCCCTAGCCAATAGGCAGCTTCGATCATTTCAACGTACAAGGGAAGTTGTAGGATCGCGACCTAGGCGACGAGTGGTTAAATACCATGAGAAACACATTTCACTACACCACAGAAAATAAGTGTGCTATGAGCACACATTTAATGATCCACGTCGCAATTGTTCTTCCCAGCCAATTAGCGGCTTTGATAATTTAAATATACAAAGGAAGTTGTAGGATCGCGAATGCAGCGATGGAGAAGGCAGCCAACAAAATAGTTGGAATGTAGATTCACCTCTACCATTCTCCCAGTACGACTGTTAGTTTTGCTCAACAAAGTAGTTGGGATGTTAATATATTTGTGTTATTTCGTTGTCTTGTCCTTTTCAAAAAATTAATGTTATGTGACTTTTTCTCGTACAGAGGCATATTGTCGTTTGCTTAATCTCCACTTCTCTTAACTCAATAGTTCCTCCTAATCCCTTTACGTGTCAAAATTTTTCCCCACTCTTTTAAATTATTAATTTTGCTTTCTTTAATGAGATTTATATTTCTTACCTTTGATTGGCCCGGGCCAGGCCCCTTTGGAGAAGGCATGGCCCCTTCTCGTCTGGGCCCAAATTTTTTGGGCCTGCAGCCTTTTCGGTCAGCGATCTTTTTAGAAAAAGCTTACTAGGCATTTCAAGAAGTAGACTCGCCCCCCTACAAATGCAGATATGAAGGGTACTAATAGCCAGTTCGAGCAGCCTCAAGATGAGGCGTGGCTGCCTTTGAGATGCGCGCACCTCGAGTTGAGACTCGATCTTTCCGGACCTGTATCTCCTCCATCCAACGTCTGATTTGTGTGATATTTGCTTCGTTGGAACGTTCATATCGAGAGCCTTCCAACAAGCCTTATGTAGGTAGGTAACATCGGGAAATCATGGACTTGATTTCAACTCATATCGAGACCTAAGAAGTTTGTGAAGCGAGCGTTGTTTCGGTGACTTATCATTTGCCAAAATGAATTATTTACCACAACTTAGAGGTGGTCAAGGAAGTTTCGTTCCATTCCAAGACTCTAGGCAAGGTTTTTGACTCTGGGACCTTTCTTTCGGGTATCAAAATGTTTGACCGCTGATTACTCTTGTCGCGACCTACCCCTCGAGGGCCGAACTCGGATGAGGCGGGTTTAGAGATAAGTGTTCATGAGATGGTTCATACGGCACCTAAAAAAATGTTTTTACTGAAGTGTAAAAGTTTTTGTTTAGCCATATGACCCATTGATCATGAACGTGGATTTTCCCTAAATCCATATCTCGCGTGACAGCGGATCAATTTTATTTTTTAAGGAGTCGCCACTAGCCTAGGTCGGGGGTCGGCTAGAATACCCAACCGAAACGCGGGAATTTCGTTTCCGTTTCTACGAAAACCAGAGATCAAAGGTTCGGGGACTAGCTTACGTTAATATTTCTATTAACGCCCTTTCGGTACCGCTAAACTTAATATGGTTGTTATTTAAGTCGTCATGCATTTTTTTACCATTTTCATGTCAAAGTCTTAGTCCACTAGGTGATCATGCATCTTGTTTTTGCGTTTTCATTTAAGATTCTAAACTAATCCTATCTTAGTCTAGAAAAAGAAAGAAACAATCAATTGTATTTGAAGGACATTTCGTAAAGTAAACACTCGAAGTATTGAAAAGACGAGCTAACTCTAAGTGCGAGAAAGTAAAAGTAAAAACCCGTAACTCGTCGGGTGTTTTTTTTTTTGGTAAGGGTAACTCGTCGGGTGTTTATTACAACACGAATTGAAAAAACCCGAGACATGATCGGGGATGAATGAATTAAGTACAAATTGAAACCGGATTGGACATCGGTCTAACACCATAAAAAATGAGTACAAATTGAGACCGGATTGGACATCGGTCAATCACTTTGGCTTTCTATTTCGGATTATTCTTCCTTGGACCGCCTCTCGGGTGTCGATGTTTACATCCATAATATTCATTCATAACCAACGACATATGAAAGAACAATGGTGCAAGCATTTCACTAATTAAGCATGGGCCTCGGGATCGGCCTTTGTTTTTCATGCGTTTCGATTCATCACCGACCTAACCACCTAACATTATTTGATTAATGGTTAATGATAATGGGCTACCATTTGTATTCACAAAACGGTAACTCATATCAATTAACCTCTAAAGTCGGATTCTAATGACCATGATTGGGCTACCCGCCGAACATGCACCGGGCCTAACATTCATCTAACAAACACATGCATAATAATAAAATGAGC
Source organism: Syzygium jambos (assembly GCA_031216235.1). Taxonomy (NCBI): domain Eukaryota; kingdom Viridiplantae; phylum Streptophyta; class Magnoliopsida; order Myrtales; family Myrtaceae; genus Syzygium; species Syzygium jambos. The sequence continues at coordinate 10,526,259 of CM062227.1, forward strand.
ATGCATTCAAGCCCATGGGCCTTGTTTCGAAGCCAATCAAACAATGAGAAGTGGGCTTTATAAAAAGACCACTTATTCAATTAAAGTCTAATTCGGATTGCTTCTGTTCAAGTATCATTAACTATCCTAATGACGTCCAAATGAAGTGGTTCAGGTGTCATTAGAGAGCTTATGACATGAGGATCAAAAGTCCAGCAGACCATTTTTTCTAAATCTTAGCCAATTTTCCCGAAAATATCGAATTAAATCTCAGTGACAGGCTGGACTCGGTTCAGTTATGAATTTCAAAATAATGACGGGAAAAATAACAAACTTTATCAAAACCGCATGAAAATTTTTGTACGGTTAGCATTCCCTGTGTACAACAACTTTCATGTTTTGAGTTTTTGCTAAAAAGCCCTCGAAATATTTATAAAATTATATTTTTGCGAAGGACTCAATTGCAAATGAAATTTTATCCCGGAAAGACCTTTCATGAAATTTTAAACAAATTGGCCCTCCAAAAATTACTATTAGGTCCTCAAAATTTCCAGTTGACATAATGAGACCCCAATGAGCAACTTTTTAATTTTGATTTTTTGCAAAAAAAGACTCTAACTTTATCAAATTCGGAGAAATATCTTTTGAACTCCAAAGGAATGAAAATCAGATCTGGACACAGATTCTGATCAAATCGTGAGAATTCCTTTTTAAAATTCAAATGATCTCCGATTTTGATGAAATTAGTGTCAAAAGAAAGATCTCAATCTCAGGAAGAACTTTCATGAAGAAACTGTTTTCATATCTCGAACACATGAATTTATGAAAATCGAAGAACACACGAAGGTCGACTGAAACCAGCATATCACCAGATTCACATGCATAGGACGTTGCAAATCGTACTAGGCTAACATGCTCAAAATTTTGTGAAAATTTTATGATGAATATATCAGGATGTACTCTACAACTCTCATGAAGGAAGTTTTTCCAGAAAATGATCGTAAAAAATCATAAAAATCATCAAACAGCACAACGTCAGTCAGGGAATCATCAGAACAGACTTGAGCAACATATTCCAGATTCTGATCCTAATTTCTAAAAGTGTTTTGACATAGCAAATCAAGTCCAATCGAGGCATATGATATATCAAATCGAAGCTTAAGACGAGCTCTACGACTCTCTAGTTTATCACTTCATCAGATTTCGACGTTAACAAGCTCAAATCAGCATCTCAAGCCAACAGGTTTCACTGGACACGAATTTACAGAATTGTGTTCAAGTGCTCTTACCTTGTCTCACAATGCTCCAACGCTCAAGCGAGCGATCCGGCCTCCGTATTCAGACCAGAAATGTCACGGAGAAGCCTTGGAAAGCTTGGCCAACCTATGACAATAGAGTGTACGAAATGTCGTGAGAATAGATTCGTTTTGTCACGAATAGACTAATCAGCGAAAAATTAAGCTAAGGATGCGATCCGGTGGCCGTTCGACGAGAGGCCGGCCACCACAGCAACGTGAGAACGCCGAGGAAGGTTGTCGGATGCTCTGGATCGCCGGAGGAGGTCGCCGGTCAGCCAGTTCAGCCGCTTGAACCGGCTGATCACATCACCGGCAGCAGCGCCGGTGATGATGCCGAGAAGAAAATCAGGCCGGAACAGCAAGCTCCGGCCACCTGTGAAGGTAGCTGGTCTTGCGACCAGCCTTGTGCCGCCGTGGGGGATGACAACGGAGCGGCGGCTCACCGGAAAACAGCCGGCGATGAGGCGAACGGCCGGCGGCCGAGAGAGAACACGAGAGAGAGAGAGAGACGTGGACTAGAGAGAGAGAGAGAGAGAGAGAGAGAGAGAGAGAGAGAGAGAGAGAGAGAGAATTCAGATCTGAAAATGATTATCCCCCTTTGATTTTTGGAGGGAAAAACACTATATACCTCCCCCAACTTTGAATTTTAGCCCTTAGATCAATCCAATGGCTCAAAATGCATCCTTAATGATTAAGAATATTCCTTAATAGCTAAGGATTGGTGACATGGCATCATGGATGGACATGATCAATTCTAGATGAATGGCCATGATTGATTTGCTTATCCCCTAATTAATTTGCTTAATCCTTGAAGAAGGGCATTTTTGTCATTTCTTTTAGGGGCATTTTTTGTAATTATCAATTAAGGGTATTTTTGTCATTTTCACACTCAAGAGGATGTGACTGACCTTGGTTGGTCCGACCGGATTATCGATCATCAAAATTTTCGACCGGAAAATGGCTAGTCCGATCGGATTAGTTCAATTTGAATCAAACCGATTTGAGTCAATTAGCTCTGAATTTGGGTAATTGCATGACCGAGCTAGACTAACAAGTTTAATTGAAGTCTAATTAACCAAATTGAGTCCCAATTCATCAAATTGAATATTAGTCTAGAGTGGGTCAAGTTGAATTGCACTATTTAGACCAATTACTCTTAGACTTCCTAATTATTGGATCACTAAATTGATCAAATTGACCCAAATTCATGTGAATCTTCCAAAATTGATTTTGAATTTGGATTTCATATAAGAAATTAGGCTCATTCGTGTCTCAATTGCGCACATCATGAAGAATCGATCAAAATCACTGATTAGGGCCAAAATTGGGGATTTTTGTGTTTGGCTTGGAATCACAAAATTGGTTCAAAAATTAGATATAAAATGACCTCTAGATCAAATGTCGTGAAGAAAACTAACCTAAAAAATGACTAGAAATGAAGTAATTTCATTTTTGGCCGATTTAAATCAAATTCCGCAATTTGGGAAAAAGTGGATTCTAAATCGATTTTTGTAAAATTTCTAATGCCAAAGGTAAATTGAATGTAAAATAAGATAATTTTTGGATTTTTGTATTTTTCAATTTTTTTGGTCAAAGGTTTGACCAAAAGTCAAACCCTAGTTGACTTTTCACTAGGAGCTTGATTTTATGATCAAATCTTTGAATTTTTCTAAAATTTCCACTTCTAAAGTGAAATTGGACTTGAAAGGAATCTTTTTATGCAAAAAGCCCCAATTTGACCTGGGGTTGACTTTTGGTCAAAGGGTTGACCAAAAAGTCAACGCCAAAGTCAACAATTTGACTTTTCAGATTTTTACATGAAATGAATAGAAAATCGCTTATAAAAGCTAAGCCAACAGACAGAATTAAAAAACAACATTTTTTGTTCAAGAAACAGGCTCCGTCGCGATCGGAAACCATAATCTTGAATTTTCTATTTTTAATGACGCATCGGCTAAAAATTAGGTGTCAATAGCTGCCCCTCTTTGAGTGAGAGTTCGAAGAGGTTCTGCTCAAAAACCAATTGGTACCTGCAAATTTTAGTCGATTCCAATTGGGAAAAAGAAAATAAAGACAAAGACATTTGATCAGAGTCTTACCTGAAGCACTTACCGTTGGATTGTCAGACCATTCATGTGTTCTTCTCTCTCTCATGAGGTGGAATGAAGGAAGAAAAGAAAGAGAAATGATTTTGTGGGAAATCTATGGTTTAAGGAAAACCAAGAACCAAAGGACAAGGTTTAAGGATGACCAGGAACCTAAGGTAAGGTTTAAGGATGACCAGGAACCTAAGACAAGGTTTAAGGATAACCTAGAACCTAAGGATAAGGTTTAAGGATGACCTAGAACCTAAGGACAAGGTTTAAGGATGACCAGGAACCTAAGGTAAGGTTTAAAGATAACCAGGAACCTAAGGTAAGGTTTAAGGATGACCAGGAACCTAAGACAAGGTTTAAGGATAACCTAGAACTTAAGGACAAGGTTTAAGGATGACCTAGAACCTAAGGACAAGGTTTAAGGATGACCTAGAACCTAAGGACAAGGTTTAAGGATGACCAGGAACCTAAGGACAAGGTTTAAGGATGACCAGGAACCTAAGGACAAGGTTTAAGGATGACCAGGAACCTAAGGACAAGGTTTAAGGATGACCAAGAACCTAAGGACGAGGTTTAAGGATGACCTAGAACCTAAAATTGGGGTTATGGTTTAGGCTGACCAAAAACCGACAATGAAGGTTATGGTTTAGGATAACCAAAAATCGAAAATGAAAGTTATGGTTTAGGATGACCAAAAACCGACAATGAAGGTTATGGTTTAGGATGACCAAAAATCGAAAATGAATGTTATGGTTTAGGCTAACCAAAAACCGATCCGCTGAGGAAAGATATTTTGAAAAAAAAGTTCCGAGATTGTTTAACAATAAACGGAATTTTTCAACTTTTGGTGAAAGGCACTAATCATCAAAATCCTTAAGAGGAAATTTTAACAAAATGATCTTTGAATAACCATCTAAAGAGGTTAGATAAAAATGCCAAATTGGAAATAACCTAATCAAAAAGGTCTTTCACACTGGCTCTCATAAAGGTTTTGATTCCCATTCATCGATGTGGGAAAGCTATTCAATTCTCACTGGTGATGTCTCACGAACCTATGTCAAAGGTTTTCGGAAACATTCACATTGAATACAAATTGGTTGATCAGAAAGGTCTTTCGAAAGGACCATAATGTAGGCTTGGTCATGGGCTTACACAAAGGGTATTTGCTTTGAGGCCAAAAACAGAAACATACCATCAATATCTTCAGCGGGTTTACAAGTCAAGAACCTTGAAGATAAGATAAGATAGGATTACTTCCACTCCTTCTAGCGGTAGTTTCTTTATGAAATCTTTATATTAACTCAAACCATCCCAATCGGAAGAGACTTCGGAGAGGGTTGTAATGTCGGTTCGGGTTAGGCTCAAAAGGCTTGAAATTTGATAGAAGGGGTTTAAAAGAAAAATGATGATTATCTTGGCATCATTACCAAATCATTCAAATCTGACATCATTTGATTCTTGAAAACCAAACTGTCTCGAGAGTCTATTTTTCTTGCAACATAAGAGCTTTGCTCTTTCTAAGCATCTTTTGCAATGAGAATTTTGCTTTCATCATAAGCATATTGTTTTTTCTTGCTTTTGCTTTTGCTTTTGACTTTGATATATTTTTTCATGGGCATCGGCCTTGCTTTTACCAGGCACACTGCTTTTTCATGCCCCCTAATGTTTATCTTTTGAGCTCTTTGGACTCTCGAGACACTTTATACATATTCACCAATTTTCTAAATTTCCTTGGTAAATCATATGTATTGCCCCAATGTGGGGAGATAATCAACATTTTGGGCTTTGAAATGAACATGCTTAAGGCTCAATTTGGCTAAGCAAAGGATAACTGTGTTTGGGTAGAGGAAAAGAATGCTCTTCTTCACTTTGGGATGTTTCGAGCTTCTATAAAGATCCATATGAAACTATCGCAAGAAGGCTGATGCAAGTGAAAGCAATAAAATCTTTCTTAATCTTTATAATCAACCATAACTTCTTATTTTGCCCCAATGTGGGGTGGTTCTTGACAGGGATATTTTGAGAATTCTCTTTATTTGGCTCAAAGTGGCTAGCAAAGGATAACGTGAGTGTTTAGGATAGAGAAATGAAATGCCTTTTATCATTTCAATCCATGTATTCAATGTGAATGAACCCTACGTCTTACGACATGGCTTTTTTTTCGCTCAATTCTCTCGAAATGAGTATAGGGACGTGTTTAATCAAAGGTTTGCTTTTTATCATCCTAGGCATTTACATTTGGCATTTTTTGAGAAATCCTCTTTTTGTTTTTCCAAAGGATCATCTGGTTAAATCTCCCGTCTGTGAGGAATTTTGATAAATCAAGACATTTGATTTTTTTGATTTTTTTTTGACTCCTCTGGGGATTTTTTATTTCAAACTTGAAAAACCTTTTGGACAGAAAAAAAAAAGGTTTTCACACATAAGATCTACTTCCTAAATTCTAAGGAGAAGATTGATTTGATGTAGCAACTTCCTTAGGCTTGACTCCTTGAGGTTTGGAATAGCTTCCCTGAGGAACAGTTGAGTACCTACAAAATGAACAAATATGCAAAAATGCCATGTATGCATGAAATGCATGATGCAAATGTTCTAAAGAAACTTGGATTCAGTCCAAAGCAACTCGAAACTTTTTATTCAGGGAAAATATTTCTTGACAGTATCAGCGTTCACAGGTTTTGGCAACTCTCGGCCATCCATTTCTACAAGAATTAATGCTCTACCAGGCAACACTTTCTTGATGACATACGGCCCTTCATAATTGGGGGTAAACTTTCCACGATCTGGAATAATGGGTAAGACTTTCCTCAAAACCAGGTCATTGATCTCAAAATGCCTGGGTCGAACCTTACGATTGAATGACTTAGCCACTCGCTTTTGGTAGCTTTGTCCATGGCACAGGGCTTTTACCCTTTTTTCATCAATCATATTAAGCTGTTCAAATCTTTGTTGAATCCATTCTGCTTCGGAAAGCTTTATTTGCGAAAGTACCATTAATGAAGGAATTTCCACTTCCACAGGTAAAACTGCTTCCATCCCATATACCAATGAGAATGGTGTTGCCCCAGTCGAGGTGCGAATGGAAGTTCGATAAGCCATTAACGCATACGGCAACCGATCATGCCAATCTCGGTAATTCTCTGCTGTCTTGGACAGAATCTTCTTTATATTCTTGTTTGCCGCATCGACAACTCCATTCATTTGTGGGTGGTAAGGAGAAGAATTCAAGTGGCGAATCAAGCAAAGACATATCGATATTCTTTCAAGTGTTTGATCAGTCGATCAGCATCTGTTTGAGAGAGACTTGCTCCAATTTTTGTTTCTTTGAGATTTTCAGAATCGCCCAAATTTATAACGACAGTTTGTTCTTCCATAGGAGGTCTGGATTCTTCATGTCGGATCCATTCTTTTTTAATAACCTAGGACTCTTCTTCATCTTCAAGATCAGAATAATCGAGTCCGCAAGAGTCTTTTGGACACGAATCCAAGCCATGCATATGACTATCATGATTATGCAAAGTGTCATGCTTAAGATGCAACAAAAAAATGGTTAGTATATGAAGATAAGAAATGCAATGCATGCAGATTTGATGAAAAAACTTTTCGAATTCCAGATTTTCGAAAATTTCATGGGGAACTCGTCCTCATATCATTGGACATTCTTGTTCCAAAAAACATTTTGAAAACTATAGATCGTGCAAAAGTCCAGGCCTCAAAGCATCATCATAGGGCTGGTTTGGTATACTTTCGCACGTCTATTAACAAAACATGCATATGCTTTTATTGAATTGAAAGTGAATGTCATATAGTGTTTTGGATCCGAAGCTCGTGATCCGAATTATTACAACATATGAAATGAACGAAACAAATGAAATGAACAAATGGAATTCCCTCGCAGGGGAGAATTAAATGGATTACAATTGAAAACAAAGTAAAACATGGAAACATCCCTTACACAGCGGGATTAGTAAGTGGATCATCCTCGAAACTCTCGGAAATGGCACCCACTGAACTTTCTTCAAATAAGTCGACGATATCATAAATGTTTATTTCTTCATCTTGGAGGAACTTCGACGGTCCAGGGAAGAAATCTTTCAACGGAGGAGGGAGTAAACGTCGGTAACTCTTTTCTTTGACACTCGGGCTTTTCTGATTATCTTGATCTTGTTGATCGCCTTGGTAACCTAAGCCTTCTCGTTTCTTTCTCTTAGTCACCTCAATGGGTGTGAGAATACCCTGGGACAGCTTTCCCAATCCTTTGCCAATGATGAATCCATACTCGATCAACACTTTGCTAGACATAAGGGTCGCCTTTGAATAGTGAGGCTTTCTCATAACAGTGCCTGTGGGCATATGAGATACTGACACTAACTCAAATTAGTAGTAACTTGATTCTCCTTTTACTTCTGGCTCCACATAAGGAATTGCAGTATTGTTGAAAGTTTCGGTATCCTTCTCGCAATGTACCGTTATAATCTTGCCACACACGACAAAACGGATCATCTGATGTAGACTTGAGGGTATAACTCCCGCAGCGTGAATCCAAGGTCGTCCCAACAACAAACTGAAGTTACTTGGGATATCAAGCACTTGAAATTTCTGAGCGAACATAACTGGACCAATCATCAGTTGTAAGTCAATTTCTCCAAGAGCTTCCTTTTTCATGCCATCAAAGGCCCTGACTGGAGTTTTAGAAGGACGAACATTATCCATACCCACACCTAGACGACGCAAAGTCGATAACGGACAGATATTGAGAGCGGAACCATTATCAATAAGTACTCTTGATATCTTTGTATCAAAGTGTTGAACAGAGATGTATAATGCTTTAGAGTGTGCTCGCCCTTCCGGCGGCAAATCCTTTTCGGAAAAAGAAATTTGATCCTTAAGAAGGATAGCACCTACAAACTCTTCCAACTGTACCTCTCCAATTGTTTCGGGTACATGTACTTCATTAAGAACTTTTAAAAGAGCATTTCTATGTTTCTCAGAAGACTTGAATAGTTCAAGTAACGAGATTTGAGCCGACATTTTCCTTAACTGCTCGATCACTTCTGTTTCACTCGTTTTGAGAGTTTTGAGAAGTTATTCCGCTTCTTCTTCTGTTACAGCCTTTTTCTCGACACCTTCACGAGATGGAAAACATCGGCCTGACCAAGTAACAGCGTCTATCTCATGAGACTCATAATCCCATGGAACTGCCTTGGAATCATAAACAGGAGGTATTCTTGCTTTCAAATTCTCATTCTTCTTTGGTGGTATCTCGATCACAATAGGCCCAATATCTTCATTAGAGATCTCTATATTTCCAAAGCCATCAGCCATTAGATCAATAACCACAGGTTCCATAACATGTGCTTGGATTTTACAAGTAGCATTCAATTCAATTACCACAGGATCAATCATGGCTACCATGCCATCATCTTCAAATTCGGACCCCCATCCACTCGGGACGATAGTCTTAGGGTCGATAAAAGCGCTTGGAGGAGGAAAGTATTTTACCATGAAATCGTATTTTCCACTTGGCTGCCCGAGAGTGTCAACAATTTCACCCTTTTCAACCGCTTTCTTAACGAACTCCCTATCCCAGTAGGAGGTATGGCATTCAAATTCCGAATCATCATCGGAAAGAACTTCTCTATTATCTTCGTCATCGCTCTATCCAGTCGGAACAATGTCTTTCAAATCAATAAAGAAACTTGGCGGAGGCGAACATTTGACAAAAGTGTCATACTTCCTACTTGGTTGCCTTGGAGTATCATCCACTTCATCACGCTCACGAGCGGTCGTTATAAATTCACGATACCAATGAGTTCTCCTAACACTAAAATCAGAATCTGTGTCAGAAACATACTCCTTGTTTTCATTAGCGGGTATAGATTCACAGACTTTAGATGTGTGATCCATGCTTTCATCATCTATGCCTCCCCATCCATCGAGAACGATATCCCTTGGGTCGACGAAGAAACTTGGAGGTGGCGTGTATTTGACTATGAAGTCATATTTACCACTCGGCTGTCCGAGGGTATCAACAATTTCACCTTTTTCGATAGCCTTCTTCATAAATTCACGATCTCGACAGGCATTCTTACTCTCACATTCCGAATCACTATCGTAATATGTGTCAATCCAAGATTCATCAACATCTGGCTCGTATCCATCATCTTTTGGCTTAGAGCATGAGGCTTCACTTGCGAACTTGAATGAGAATTTCTCGGACGACAAATCAATTACAGCGGTCTCAATGGACCCTTCGGGTTTCTTTCCTTGAAGAGGCTGAATTATGCCTAAAGCAGCCATCTTGGCTAAGCAATACATTTTCTCCTCCCGGGATATATTTCCTTCTTTCGGTTGATCTCTAGCTATAGTCAATAGCTCTTCCAACTTCGACACATCGAACAAGAAAGATTTCTCATTCTCGTCTCCAAATATCACATTAACGGCTTCGGTATGATTAGGGAGCGAATTTTATTGAACATTTGGCGTGGCATCTTTAAACGACAAGATCTTCTTATCCAACAGGTTCTAATCTTGACCTTGAGAGTGTAACAGTTGTTCACATCATGGCCCTTCTCACCCATGTGATACACGCAAGATTTTGCCAAATCAAACCCAGCAAACTTTGGTGGGTTGTCTCTCGGGATTTCTTTTGCTACGAGTCTTTGTTCAATCAACATCGGCAGCAACTGAGACATAGGTCTTGGTAACGGAGTAAATTGTCTTTGTGGAGCTTTTCCTTTTTGGTCAAAATTTCGGGAAGAACCCCCTGTTTCCACAATGGACCTTTGAACTGGTGTGCTTAATGGCTTTTGAGCATTAGGATTTTGAATATAAGCAACCTCCACCGTTGGCTTCTTATCCTTCTTTAAGGTAAATCTGCGAGTCGTCATCTCGGACAATCGACCCTCTCGCATGATTCCTTCAATGCGTTCTCCCAGTTCAACCATTGCGGGAAAATTGATGCAAGTGTTATTGAACATCTTATCGAAGTATTCTCGAGGTAAAGCTCGAAGAAACAACTGCATAATCTCTTTCTCGGACAACGGAGGTTTGACTTGAGACGCCATAGTTATCCACCTTTGGGCATATGCTCTAAAAGTTTCATTTCTCCTTTTGTCAACCCGGACCAGCTCTTCACGGGTTGGAGTAATTTCGGTATTAAACTTGTATTGTTGGAGGAATTCATCTGCAAGATCTTCCCAGGTGCAAATTTTCTCCAAATCCAATTCGATGAACCACGTTAAGGCGGAATCTGCCAAGCTATCTTGAAAATTGTTGATCAACAGCGGGGTGTTATCGGAATAACGAGCCATCTTGCTCAAATAATATTTCAAGTGGGTTTTAGGGCACCCAGTTCCATCGTATTTCCTTGAAAATTCGGGCTCCTTGTAAAAATCAGGGACTTTCACCTTTGTAAAAGGCGACAACTTATCAAAGCCTTGGAGTTGATAACCTTGCAACATGCACAGGCGTTCCTCCAATTTTGCAAGACGTCTCGCGCTCTCTTCATCCATATGAGCGACAGGCGACTCCTTAGGTGGAGCTTCCAAATCAATGACGGTAGGAATGGCATTAACGGGGACCTCTTCAACAGGTCCTTTGTCAACAGGATCTATCACCGGCGCATTAGTGGGCGCATTAGGAGTAGAAGCCGCAGCAGCAGGAGCCACGGGCGTGAAGTTCTTTACTTGATTTGCAAGATCAGTTAAGAGCGCCATCATTTGCGCCATTTGATTCTCAATGGTAATAACGCGAGCACGAGTTTCTTCGTTTTTCATCCTTACTTGGCGACGGGTGCGTATAATAAAACGCGATTCAGCCGTATTTTAATACCTTCTGTAAAAAACAGAAATCAAATTAGGATACGGAAAATGAATTTAGACGAAAATATAAAACCCTTCAATTTTATATTTTCTTTAGATGAAATAGAGATAAGAAATATTCTCATGATCCCAATATCACGTGAATAATCTCTTATCACAATTTCTTCACAAGAAATTATACAATTAAATGGGTAACACGCGATGATTAATCAAGATGCCCCATCTATATTCCATTGGAATCTCGGAAAAGAAAGCATACATAAAGGGAAATTTCACTATTAACAACAAAATTTGTGAAATACAATCCCTATAGATCAAACTAAAGACAAGAAGAGAATCCTATTACATCATTACTAAAATGAGTAAAAAGGAAACCATATACATCAAATCTATAAAAGGAAAATTACATGAAAGGAGACTTCCTCATGGAATATAGCCCAAATCCTAATGAATCTTCTTTAGATGCGAGGCGAATTCGTTTGTTTTCTTGGGTCAAACGTTCAACCTCGGCTAAAGCTTCATTCTTTTCCTTAAAAGCTCTGGCGGCTATAGCTTGCTGTTGAGTTGGCTTCTCGGGGACATTAGGGAGATCTACTTTAAGCTCGGGCTCGAGACGACGGTGTATGTACTCCGGCAATGCGTGATGTATCTTCATTTCCCCTTCCAATTCTGACTCATCGGTAATGAGAATTGGCTCCGGGTGGCATTTGTACCACATATCAATGGTGGACTTGATCATTTCCTTCACATCCGCCACTTGGTTCTTTTGGATGACATCTTTGCGATAGTCAAAATGATATAACCCCAGCTTGAGGAATGGCGGAATCTTTTGAAGTGCGCGATATTGACGGATCACCCTAAAAGGGTAATATGACGTAGACCCCATAAGACCCAAGAGTGGGATTGGGTTGTCGGATCCGTTATTAAGGCGCACCTCGGGATTTCCAAGCCAACGAACATGCCATTGGATTTGATTTGGAACAAGGTTCTTGAAAAAACTAAACCAAGTTGAGAATGACCAAAAGGGAAAGATTTTTTCTTTTTCTCGGAAGAGCGAGATAGGATGACAATCTTTGGACACATCTATGATTTTCAAGCTCAAACCAAAATCTTTGAGGTGAGAGACCAACCAAATTTGGAGTAAATCTATTGGAGCTCTAAAGATACCATTTTTGTTTTGTTTGAACCTATTGAGTGATATGAAAGTCTCACCTAAGATCATATTGGAGAATCTTTTGAACATACACACTTGATTGACAATGTGAACTACCAAAGGATCCATGGTCTTTTTGGTGAATGGGAAAATCACAAAACCAAAGAAGGCTAAGAGAAAAACTCGAGGAATTTGATTACCCGATTCTTTTGGCAAGCTAGAAAAATATTGTTCTAGGAATGTGAAAGAAAGTGCATTGAAATTTCCTCTAAGAACTCCTTTGATTTGGAGAATATCGATTCCTAAGAATTGGCTCAAAAGAGTTATAGGATCTATATCTATTGGAGGACTAACTAGACCAAAAGATCCGACTCTACCAATGGCAATATCGTACTCCTCAATTGTAGGGGTCAACTCATTTCGACCAAACACGAAAGTGGATGTCTTTGAGTTCCAAAAATGGGATAATGCTTTGATCATGGCGACACGAGGCTTAATGTATAAGAGTGCGGGAAGATATCCGATCCTCTTTTCCACGTAGTCTTTATGCTTTGACTCGAGACTTTCCCACATGGTCACGAGAGCTTTTGGCACGGGGATGATTCGAATCTCCGACATATCCATTTTGACTAATCCTAATTTGGGGCATCGAGATTAATCACCACGCATTATAGAAAAGAATATAACGTGGAATTGAATTGGCGTAATTGAAATTGTAGAACGATACAATCAACCTTACCATGAAGATAAAATGGCAAACACATCGACACATCGCATGAGGACATGTGAGTTTTGACACCTAAGGGTAGGATTCTAAAGGTTTAAGGTCCCCATCTTAATTAGATAAGAAGAGTTTACCCACCGCTACTAACGTCGGCCGGTGCACTTCTTACTAATCAAGATGAGCGGTGTTGAAGAATGGATTACCACATGAATTCACATGCGGATTCCACTCTTAATACCTCCTAAAGGTACCCTAAAGCGATCCGGGGTTTTAGACCGCGGGATGTGGGTGCATTTGTGTCGTGCTAAAGCAAGTAAACATGCATTTAAATCTAAAGCAAACAACACTTCAATATAATCCCATACATTCGACATTCACCCGTACACCACCTACAAAACAAAGGGTTTGCATTCACTCCACCCCTTATAGCTCCCACCTAAAAAACCATTTAACACATGGTTAGTGGACTAACCTCATTTTTCACGCGACTTTGACATGCAGTCGATGCTACAAAATGTAGACGAGTGAGATAACAACCAACCAAGTTTATTGCGGCTTTAATCCACTTAGGTTTGTAACCTAGTCCCCAGCGGAGTCGCCAGGCCTGTCGCGACCTACCCCTCGAGGGCCGAACTCGGATGAGGCGGGTTTAGAGATAAGTGTTCATGAGATGGTTCATACGGCACCTAAAAAAATGTTTTTACTGAAGTGTAAAAGTTTTTGTTTAGCCATATGACCCATTGATCATGAACGTGGATTTTCCCTAAATCCATATCTCGCGTGACAGCGGATCAATTTTATTTTTTAAGGAGTCGCCACTAGCCTAGGTCGGGGGTCGGCTAGAATACCCAATCGAAACGCGGGAATTTCGTTTCGGTTTCTACGAAAATCAGAGATCAAAGGTTCGGGGACTAGCTTACGTTAATATTTCTATTAACGCCCTTTCGGTACCGCTAAACTTAACATGGTTGTTATCTAAGTCGTCATGCATTTTTTTTACCATTTTCATGCCAAAGTCTTAGTCCACTAGGTGATCATGCATCTTGTTTTTGCGTTTTCATTTATGATTCTAAACTAATCCTATCTTAGTCTAGAAAAAGAAAGAAACAATCAATTGTATTTGAAGGACATTTCGTAAAGTAAACATTCGAAGTATTGAAAAGACGAGCTAACTCTAAGTGCGAGAAAGTAAAAGTAAAAACCCGCAACTCGTCAGGTGTTTATTACAACACGAATTGAAAAACCCGAGACATGATCGGGGATGAATGAATTAAGTACAAATTGAAACCGGATTGGACATCGGTCTAACACCATCAAAAATGAGTACAAATTGAGACCGGATTGGACATCGGTCAATCACTTTGGCTTTCTATTTTGGATTATTCTTCCTTGGACCGCCTCTCGGGTGTCGATGTTTACATTCATAATATTCATTCATAACCAACGACATATGAAAGAACAATGGTGCAAGCATTTCACTAATTAAGCACGGGCCTCGGGATCGGCCTTTGTTTTTCATGCGTTTCGATTCATCACCCACCTAACCACCTAACATTATTTGATTAATGGTTAATGATAATGGGCTACCATTTGTATTCACAAAACGGTAACTCATATCAATTAACCTCTAAAGTCGGGTTCTAATGACCATGATTGGGCTACCCGCCGAACATGCACCGGGCCTAACATTCATCTAACAAACACATATATAATAATAAAATGAGCATGCATTCAAGCCCATGGGCCTTGTTTCGAAGCCAAATCAAGCAATGAGAAGTGGGCTTTATAAAAAGACCACTTATTCAATTAAAGTCTAATTCGGATTGCTTCTGGTCAAATATCATTAACTATCCTAATGACGTCCAAATGAAGTGGTTCAGGTGTCATTAGAAAGCTTATGACATGAGGATCAAAAGTCAAGAAGACCATTTTTTCTAAATCCTATCCAATTTTCCCGAAAATATCGAATTAAATCTCAGTGACAGGCTGGACTCGGTTCAGTTATGAATTTCAAAATAATGGCGGGAAAAATAACAAAATTTATTAAAACCGCGTGAAAATTTTTTTGCGGTTAGGATTCCCTGTGTGCAACAACTTTCATGTTTTGAGTTTTTGCTAAACATCCCTCCAAAGTTTTATAAAATTCTATTTTCGCGAAGGACTCAATTGCAAATGAAATTTTATCCCGGAAAGACCTTTCATGAAATTTTAAACAAATTGGCCCTCCAAAAATTGCTATTAGGTCCTCAAAATTTCCAGTTGACATAATGAGACCCCAATGAGCAACTTTGTAATTTTGATTTTTTTCAAAAAAGGACTCTAACTTTATCAAATTCGGAGAAACATCTTTTGAACTCCAAAGGAATGAAAATCAGATCTGGACACAGATTCTGATCAAATCGTGAGAATTCCTTTTTAAAATTCAAATGATCTCCGATTTTGATGAAATTAGTGTCAAAAGAAAGATCTCAATCTCAGGAAGAACTTTCATGAAGAAAATGTTTTCATATCTCAAACACATGAATTTATGAAAATCGAAGAACACACGAAGGTCGACTGAAACCAGCATATCACCAGATTCACATGCATAGGACGTTGCAAATCGTACTAGGCTAACATGCTCAAAATTTTGTGAAAATTTTATGATGAACAGATCAGGATGTGCTCGACAACTCTCATGAAGGAAGTTTTTCCAGAAAATGATCGTAAAAAATCATAAAAATCATCAAACAGCATAACGTCAGTTAGGGAATCATCAGAACAGACTTGAGCAACATATTCCAGATTCTGATCCTAACTTCTAAAAGTGTTTTGACATAGCAAATCAAGTCCAATCGAGGCATATGATATATCAAATCGAAGCTTAAGACGAGCTCTACGACTCTCTAGTTTATCACTTCATCAGATTTCGACGTTAACAAGCTCAAATCAACATCTCAAGCTAACAGGTTTCACTGGACACGAATTTACAGAATTGTGTTCAAGTGCTCTTACCTTGTCTCACAATGCTCCAACGCTCAAGCGAGCGATTCGGCCTCCGTATTCAGACCAGAAATGTCACGGAGAAGCCTTGGAAAGCTCGGCCAACCTATGACAATAGAGTGTACGAAATGTCGTGAGAATAGATTCGTTTTGTCACGAATAGACTAATCAGCGAAAAATTAAGCTAAGGATGCGATCCGGTGGCCGTTCGACGAGAGGCCGGCCACCACAGCAACGTGAGAACGCCGAGGAAGGTTGTCGGATGCTCTGGATCGCCGGAGGAGGTCGTCGATCAGCCGGTTCAGCTGCTTGAACCGGCTGATCACATCACCGGCAACAGCGCTGGTGATGATGCCGAGAAGAAAATCAGGCCGGAACAGCAAGCTCCGGCCGCCTGCGAAGGTAGCTGGTCTTGCGACCAGCCTTGTGCCGCCGTGGGGGATGACGACGGAGCGGCGGCTCACCGGAAAACGGCCGGCGATGAGGCGAACGGCCGGCGGCCGAGAGAGAACACGAGAGAGAGAGAGAGAGAGAGAGAGAGAGAGAGAGAGAGAGAGAGAGAGAGAGAGAGAGAGAGAGAGAGACGTGGACTAGAGAGAGAGAGAGAGAGAGGAGAGGAGAGAGAATTCAGATCTGAAAATGATTATCCCCCTTTGATTTTTGGAGGGAAAAACACTATATACCTCCCCCAACTTTGAATTTTAGCCCTTAGATCAATCCAATGGCTCAAAATGCATCCTTAATGATTAAGAATATTCCTTAATAGCTAAGGATTGGTGACATGGCATCATGGATGGACATGATCAATTCTAGATGAATGGCCATGATTGATTTGCTTATCCCTTAATTAATTTGCTTAATCCTTGAAGAAGGGCATTTTTGTCATTTCTTTTAGGGGCATTTTTTTGTAATTCTCAATTAAGGGTATTTTTGTCATTTTCACACTCAAGAGGATGTGACTGACCTTGGTTGGTCCGACCGGATTATCGATCATCAAAATTTTCGACCGGAAAATGACTAGTCCGATCGGATTAGTTCAATTTGAATCAAACCGATTTGAGTCAATTAGCTCTGAATTTGGGTAATTGCATGACCGAGCTAGACTAACAAGTTTAATTGAAGTCTAATTAACCAAATTGAGTCCCAATTCATCAAATTGAATATTAGTCTAGAGTGGGTCAAGTTGAACTGCACTATTTAGACCAATTACTCTTAGACTTCCTAATCATTGGATCACTAAATTGATCAAATTGACCCAAATTCATGTGAATCTTCCAAAATTGATTTTGAATTTGGATTTCATATAAGAAATTAGGCTCATTCGTGTCTCAATTGCGCACATCATGAAGAATCGATCAAAATCACTGATTAGGGCCAAAATTGGGGATTTTTGTGTTTGGCTTGGAATCACAAAATTGGTTCAAAAATTAGATATAAAATGACCTCTAGATCAAATGTCGTGAAGAAAACTAACCTAAAAAAT
This sequence comes from Syzygium jambos, assembly GCA_031216235.1. Classification (NCBI taxonomy): domain Eukaryota; kingdom Viridiplantae; phylum Streptophyta; class Magnoliopsida; order Myrtales; family Myrtaceae; genus Syzygium; species Syzygium jambos. The sequence continues at coordinate 10,543,797 of CM062227.1, forward strand.
GACTAGAAATGAAGTAATTTCATTTTTGGCCGATTTAAATCAAATTCCGCAATTTGGGAAAAAGTGGATTCTAAATCGATTTTTGTAAAATTTCTAATGCCAAAGGTAAATTGAATGTAAAATAAGATAATTTTTGGATTTTTGTATTTTTCAATTTTTTTGGTCAAAGGTTTGACCAAAAGTCAAACCCTAGTTGACTTTTCACTAGGAGCTTGATTTTATGATCAAATCTTTGAATTTTTCTAAAATTTCCACTTCTAAAGTGAAATTGGACTTGAAAGGAATCTTTTTATGCAAAAAGCCCCAATTTGACCTGGGGTTGACTTTTGGTCAAAGGGTTGACCAAAAAGTCAACGCCAAAGTCAACAATTTGACTTTTCAGATTTTTAGATGAAATGAATAGAAAATCGCTTATAAAAGCTAAGCCAACAAACAGAATTAAAAAACAACATTTTTTGTTCAAGAAACAGGCTCCGTCGCGATCGGAAACCATAATCTTGAATTTTCTATTTTTAATGACGCATCGGCTAAAAATTGGGTGTCAACAACTCTCTCATTCAATATCGGTTCAACTTGATTTATGTCGCGTTGGGATGCTTGCAAAATCAGAGAAATCGTAAACTGCCTGCACTGCGAAATACGGGGGACCAGTCCTGTAGGGTCAAAAATTGATTATCACATTTAGGGTAGGACTCTATTTCGCCGGAATTTGTCTCGACAACAAAAAACCTTCCACCAAAAATCGTTATTCACTTTTTATTAAGAGGAGATAGATTCTGTGACGATTTTGGACAGAAAATATCATAGGTGCACAAGGAAGCCGATAGATATACATAAACAGAATTTCATCGACGTTAAAGTGTATTGAGATAAAAATACAACATCAGATTTTAATCGACAGCGAAGTACCCAAAAACTACAGCAAAGTATCACGCCAGAATTTAATCGATGATCAGATAGTTGGAAATTACAGTAATAACTACGGTACAGAAATTGAAAGATAACATGATTTGTTTGTTTGTGTAGAGAGAGGGGCAGTGCATTACACAAACATTGATATTTATAGTACTCACAATGTAACTGTCCATAGGCAGTTCTTCGGCAATTCTGGCCATGCTTTCACATCTTCGTAATTTTGGCCCCATACCTTCATGTTGCCATGATTTCTCATTTTTGGATCCTGCGATGAAATATCTTTCATCAAAAATCGTTGTTTAGTTTTTATTAACTGATACAGGTTCTGTAGTGACTCTGAATAGGAAATACCACATGTAGACAAGAAAACAACAATAACTTTACTTCATATAGAACTGTACAAATACAAAGCGTGCCGGAATTTAATTGATGAAAAAGCTTGAAAAATACAGCCACTTCAAGAGAACTAAACTTAAATAAACTATGACGAAACTTAATTGACGACAAAGCTTGAAAACACAAAGATATAAATGCCGGAATTTAATGGACAACATGACACCCAGGATAATATACATGCTAGAATTTAATCGACGACACGGATCTGTAAACTACACCAAAGAAACACACCGGAATTTAATCATCAACATGAGTCTGAAAATTGAAAGTACAATGCATGATCATAATGATAACTGAAAGATAGTAAATTTGTTGGCTTATGCGTGGGGGTTCCCAATAGATGAACAATGGTATCTATGGGGGTTGTGTCGTAACCGTCTTTGAGCAGTTTTCTTGCGGTTGTAGCCATGTTTCCTCATCTCCGAAAGTTTCGGGCCCAAACTCTCTTGATACCATGATCTTGTCTTCAAACAGTTGTTCCTTTAAAATCACTTGTTAGTTGCTCCACGACGTCCATCATTTTATTCTCCATTGACTACAAATCTATAACTGCATCTTGATGCCCTTTACACATTCAACTTCCTCCATATGCCTGTAATTGATAATCTGTTGACCTTATTAATCGATACCATTGTTGATTATTGTTAACCACATTGTCATCTGTCGGCAACTGATCGGCAATGGTCATCGATGTGCGTTAATATCGATAATAATTCTTGCGATCATTGATAATGGGTCACGTGCTTATCCATATTGACGACCTGACCAATTTTTGGTGCAAATAGCAGCAAATAGATAAAATCATCTGTCTTTACCCAAAAAAAAAAAATAGATAAAATCATCTGCTTTCATGTGGGATTGTCCCCAGTACATTATTAACCACCATGGAAATTCACAACCGGTGATAGGAGAACGGAAATTTCCGAACGATCCGGTACGAAAACACAACACGAAGTTAGTGGATCTGAATTAAGAGTAATCGTATTCAAATCAATCTCATATAAACTTATGAGACATGATTCATAAACATGTTGTATTCATATCCAACCAGCCATATACAAAATTGATCCATATAACCCGTTTGAATTAATGGGTGTATTGAGACCATAGAAAAGTGCCCCGTTTAGACACCATTAGCTAAAGACCTAAAATTCTAAATTGATGATATTTTATTGAATATTAACATGTTTTCTAATTTGATTTAATAATATTATGCTGAAAGATTATTGTAATTTGTAAATAAATTATCTAAAAGTTTGAGGATATCTCGTGTTAGGTTTATATTGAGAGGTTGATTTTGTGTCAATGGGTTTGCCACCCATTGACTTGCAAACATGCCAAACTCCTTGGTTTGCGTTTCAAGAGGGGCCGAGTGGGGAGCCCACTAGCTTATGCCTAAAGCACGTAAATGCCGAGACACGCGGAATGGCACATGCTGAATTCAACAGTTCCAATGGTGACGTTTCCACAGACATATCAAAAGCCTGGTCTTCAGCTACCACCGCAATTTGCATTGGTCCATGTCTTGAGTCGATCGATAGACCAGCTCATCACTGTTCCACATCCGACTAAGGCACATTGCTGATCCCCATCCGCTTCTCTCCCAATAATTTCAAGCAATCTTTGACTCTCTTTTCAAAGACCTTTTCGTCTTTCCCTCGCACAATCAATGATGCACTAGGCATACGACCAGGTCACGATCCATGGACACGATCCACATGCACTAGACACGCGATTAGGCACACATGTTAAGAGTTGGCACATTGCCAGGCCAAGTTCCTTGGAGCATTTCCTCTTGTGCCTCGTTACACAGACTATGAAATTGCCATTTATAAGAGTCATTCAACTTGTTACGGATAGGGGGGGTTCGGCCACATGCCAACTCTGGACGTGATGTTTTTTCATAAAAAGCTTTTGCAATAGGCATCAGGCAACCCCCTCTATCCATAAAAAGTAGAACGACTCTTATAAATGGCAATTTCGTAGTTCTTGTAACAAGGCATAAGAGGAAATGTTCCGAGAAACTTGGTCGGGCAATCCTATGATGTTATCTCATGTTAATATATACAGAGAGTAGGCTTGCTTTGAACACACTAATTTCTTCAAAGTAATAGCACCGGAGGCACGACCCGACCAACTAGGCCAGAAGTGTATTGCCGATAGAAGGAACATGTCATTCGGTGCACATTGTGATGGGTTCGTCTTGTCTTGCTCCTTTCTTTTGCGATTTGACCCTTCTTTTCTAAAATATCATGTCATGTCGTGTAGTATCACTCCATTTGATAAGAAAACGTGCGGTGTAGGTAGTCTGGCCAAATAGAAAAGAAAAATAAAACATATTTTAGGCTCCGTTCATTTGGCGAAAAATGTGACATTTTTGGAAAAGGTTTTTCGGCAAGTCATTTTCCTGAAAAATGGCATAATTTTTTGATGTTTGGCTGAAATCTGAAAAAGTCTCGGAAAATATTTTCCGTTGTTCGATATGGAAAAGATTTTCCTCTTTGCAATACTTTTAATATTTTTTTAAAATATTTTTAATTTTTTTTTTCTTTTTCCTTCTTCTTCTCCGGCGAGTTGGGCAAGGCTCAAGCCTCTCCCGAGGTCGCCAGATGTCGGCAAGGCTCTGGCGACCTCGGGCAAGGCTTGAGCCTTGCCTAGCTCACCGGATCTATCGAGGCAAAGCCTTGCCACGGGCCGGTGAGGCTCGAGCTCGCCTGTGGTCGATCGCCAGCTGCCACCGTGGCCGACGACTGGCCAGAGAAAAAGATAGAAAAGAGAAAGAAGAAGAAAAAAGCAAAAAAGATAATGAATGAAGCAAGAAGGTAGGGGAAAATGTTTTCCTCTTTTTCCTTACTTTGTTCAAGTTTTTACTCATTCAGGGAAAATGTTTTCCACGAGTAATTTATTTTTTACCCCCGAATACCGGATATTTTTCGTGAAATGAACGGAGCTAGTTTTGCCTCATTTCCTTACTCACCATTGACACGCCTTCAGCGCTGCCATAACGGTGACTTAAAAATTCAACTGAAAAATTGGTGCTTTCAATTATTGTCCCCTGAAAATGGTCGCTGTTTGTCATTATTAACAGGCCTTTGGTTGGTCATTTTCCATTGAATGCGTATAGTCATGTTTCGTCCGGTGGGCGGTGCCAATTCAAGGCAAAAAATTTAGATAGCTCCTCGCTCTATTACGGTGCATTTTTTTTTAAAAAATAAATGATATGAAAAATATTTTTTTAAAAATAATCGCTTGTATTATTTATAAAACTAAATGAACGAAAAATATTTTCATTATTCATGAAAATATTTATACATAAATTATTATCGATAAGAAAAATATTTTTCATTGATTAATTATTTTAAGCAATACAAGCGATCGTTTTTAGGAAAATATTTTTCAAATCGTTTATTTTCCGCGAAACAAATAGAGCCTTAGTGTGTAACTGCATTCTCTACCTTTTGTTAATGAGTGCAACTCTCCCTACTACAATGTGAAACAAATCATGTTAGTGTCTCCCTTTGCTCCCCTCTCTCTCTCTCTCTCTCTCTCTCTCTCTCTCTCTCTCTCTCTCTCTCTCTGACTCGTGATATACGATCAATATTCAAATTTCATTTGAAATTGTATTATACTAAAATGAAAGAATGGCCCTAATGCATGCATATTCAAATCATGCATTGAGCTCGCAAATATGATGTTAGGCACGAACTTAAAAAGATGGCCAGCTCAAACTCAATTCACGTGAACCATGTGTGCAGGAGACTATGGTAAACTTGTTGGACATCGCGGATGTGGATCCACATGAAGTGAGACTCGGCCAAAACCCTTCCCTATGTTTGGATATGCATGGTTTTGGAAACAAAATCACACCCTTTTTCGGGTGATTCAAGCTTGGAAATGCCATATAAAATGCATCGGTCGGATTCCCCTTACCGAATTCGACCATTCACATGTGGAAATTTCACCTTCGGAAGCAAAATGTTACCCTTACCATCCTTGGCCGACAAAAACCGGCCATGCCATCTTGGAGACTGCAATGTAGGCAATCTTAATTGCTTCTTGCAGCCATGGCCGACGGCCCATAGATGGACCAGGAAAAGATATTTTTCTGCAAGTATTATACACATGAACAAATAAATCCTCTTCGATTTCGGGACAAAATTGTAGAAGTTATGGGTTGACGAAGATCTCCCAAGACATGCTTCACGTTGATTAATAAGGAGTAGTCAATCGTTTGGGTCAACGCTGAGCAGTATTGGAGATGCATCCGACGCGAATCTCTATACTTTACTACACTAAATTTATCATTCTTGATTAATGTCTCGCCCGCACAGTGCACGCATTGGGCGATCAAATGACACACTCCCCACCATACTTAACGCAAAATCTGCACTATGACCCGCCAGGAAATTGTTTATCCCTGTTTTCTTCCCCATATGCGTAAGTATTGATCTATATAATTTGTTCTTCAATTCAACCAGTGAAGTATAAGCTTTTCCATTAATCTTGTCATGTATACGTGGTGAATCTGCATTAGAAGGCATGGAATTAGTTGAAAGTAAGCAGCTTTAACTCTCCCAAGCTGTTGAAAGTACGCTGATTACAAATTACTGGCACCGAAACATTTGTACTCTCCTGAGACTACATCCGAGGAAAATATTCGTGGTGAAGATGGTGGAGATGAGCAATAATAGATGAGGGTGGCAGGCTCCGGTGATACTGTTGACACTCAAAATTATCCCTGGTGGGAGTGGGCCGTTTACAAGTTACAAAAGATATAAAGTACAGACCCACATGGCGAAAATCCAAAAAGGCCGCAAGTCAGGCTTAGAGGCATTAAGAAGACCTAGGGTAATTCTCGACAGGACACGTCATAGAGGTGTTGATAAGTTCAAAATCACGAGCTTTGCATGTGACATCGACGAGTTCAAGATCACTAGCCTTGCACGTGATGTCGACGAATCCAAGATCACGAGCCTTGCACATGATGTCGACGAATCCAAGATCACGAGCTTTGCACGTGACGTCGACGAGTCCAATGTCACGAGCTTTGCATGGAATCATGGTAATACGTGGCGAAAAATTCATTTACACGTGTCAAAAGGTAAAGATATGACCGTGGGCGTGAAGATCAAGGAAGAAATAAAGAGACACGTGGAAGAAAATTAGCTATTACGTGATGCCTAAAGAACGTGAGCAATGTCGATAAGTCAGGAAACGGTTAAAGCGCAAAACGTAAGGAAGTGAAAAACTACTATCAAGGGGAAGTTGGTCGATAGTTATCAAGCTGCTCTATAAATACTCAAGGATTTCTAGTGTAGAAAGGACCTTCTTCAAGAACAACACAACACATCTTTTATCTAGTCTTTATCCTTAACGCATTAGGAGTAGTCTAGTTGCAACTTTTAGATTCTTTGTCGTAGATTCAATTTCGACGAGGGTCTTTATCAGGTTCAGCATTATTGATTAAATTCCAATGTTGTGCCGCCAGTTCAGCGTCGTTGATTAAATTCCGGCATTGTACTTAGAGTATAGCTGTTGATTAAATTCTAGCCATATTCTTTCAAGTTACGTCATTGATTAAATTTTGGCGTACTTTGAATGTATTGTCGAGTTTGGTATCATATCAACTCAGGGTGTAAGATCTATTGGGATTAATAAACGCATTTGACATTTTCTGTCCAAGCTTGGCTTAAGACCCTGGTCTCCTTTAATAAAATCTGAAACGCAGCGTTCAGTGAAAAATTTTCGACGGAATAAAAACCGGCGAAACATCTTTTTGGCACGCCTGGTGGGACCCTTATTGAGTTAAGTAGAGAGAGTGCTATGCCACGCACCCGTAGTAGAACCAAGTCGGATAATACTACTGACGAACAAGCTGCATCGATGGCGGAAGATAATACCCGTGCTGAGACATCATCCGCTCAACTTCTTCGGACCGAGGTGGCTAACCAATCTCAAGAAGAGGTCACAGATATGTCGAGGCAGTGTGTTGAAGATAGAAGGCAAACTAAGCTCACACCAGTTGCACTTTCTACCATGAGGCGGACTATTGAAAAAACTCAGAACATGTTCACTGATTATGTGGTAAGGCGTATGACTGAAGTGGTTAGGCCTTTAATCATTAACACTTATCATGAATGCACACAAGGTCAGTATGGAGGGTCTGCTACACCAACCCAACTGAGAACAGGGTCTCCATCAGCATTGGGGGATCCTACTATACAGTTTGGAACAATGATGCAAACTACGTCTACGATCCCACCCATTCGAATATTACCAAGGGGTGAAATCTTGCCAATAGCACCCAGTGAAGGATTACCGCACGTTAGCACGGACCCAAAAGGAGGAATTGCTCGATAGTCGGTGATTGATGAAGACCTCCAAAGATGACATCAGGCTGCTCAGATACAAGGCCCCCCTGTCATCCAGGTAAGTCCTCCACCTGTAGTCCTAGATGCTCAGAATCTTGTAACACCTTTCCTTAGGGGACAAGAATAAATTCAACAGATAAACATCCAACCACAACGTCAGGCGCCCCAGCCTGTGGTACCTAATGTGAATGAGCATTTTCCGCCCCCTATGGGTCCAGATGTTCAAGTCCAGCAACCATTGCCAGCACAGTTAAACCCACCAGTTAACCTACCTCTGGTTACGTACAACGTACCACAACTAATGCAGCCACCACCTTAACAGTAGCCGCAGTTACCATAGCAGCCGTTCTACCAATTGCCTCATCAAAATCTGAACTAGCCATTGCCACCTAATTAAGTGGTAGATCCTGCGCCCATCGTGGGTCCAGTACGAAATCAGTTAGTAGTGGATCCTGTGATGAGAGGATTTGGCCATGATATGGCATACCTCCCAAACATTTATAAGAAACCATATCCTGATTGGATGGATACTATACCATATCCAAGAGGTTTTAAAATGCCAGAATTTATATTGTTCACTGGAGAGGAAGATCAGTCCAATTTTGAACATGTTAATCATTTTCTGGCTCAATGTAATGATGCGGCTTATGCTGATTATTGGAAATTGAGGTTATTTCATTTGTCCTTGTCAAAAACCGCTTTTACATGGTATACTGCTTTACCTGCAAATTCGGTTACATCATGAGAATAAATGGAAAGGTTATTTCATGGCCAATTTTAAAGGACTGTGCCGGATTTGTCAGTAGCTGATCTCTCGACCATGAAATAGTTAGTTAATGAGTCTGTCGATCAGCTCGTTTCCAAGTTTAAGAGGGCAAGGAATAAGTATTTAGTCACTTTACCTGAAAAGACTTTTACGGACCTCGTTTTTAATGGATTAAAGTTTGAGATCCGAGAGAGAATGGTTGGATAACCATATTCAGATCTGTTCCAATTGTCAACCTTAGCTGCTAAGCATGAAAGTCTCCTTCAGGAAAAAGACAAAAGGTATGGTCGACGGGGTGAAGCTCGTTGGGTTGATGCTGATGAGAGCAAGGATGAAACCGAATCAATAGATATAGCAGATATGGCTCTCGCAAAAGTGGTGATTGATAAGCCGTACATTTGCAAAGCTCTAAAGCCAGCAAGAGTTAGAGAAAAATCCAACATCATGTCCAAGGCTAAGGAACCCATTTTCTATTCTTTCGATATCAACAAAATAGAGGAAATATTTGACTTATTATTAGCTGACAGAAAATCAAGCTGACGGAGGGTCAGGTTTTACCCACCAAAGAAGAATTAGCGGGAAAGAAGTATTGTAAGTGGCATTATTCATGGAGCCATGCCACCAATGACTGTCTTGTATTTAAAAGAAACGTCCGAGAAGCTATTAAACAAGAGAAGATAAAATTCTCTAAAGACAAAGGTAAGTCGCCGATGGAAGTTGATATCGATCCTTTTTCTGTAATGGTGGGGATGGTGTCATTAAGGACAAAGACCAGGGGGCATCAGCAATGTCCTTTTTGCGAAAAGTGTAAACGACTGTTAGAACAAGAGAAACATTATTCCAAAAGTCGAAGGTATCTGCCTAGTGGGGTTGTCGACGGATTTCGTGATTTGGCACTCATTGATTCATATGATGAACAAACTCATTCTAAGGGTATTAATCATCATAGAGGTCGTCGAGGCCGTAATAAGGCTATTAAGTCATTCAAGCAAAGGTACGAAGAAGGTGATTCGACTATTGGTACTCTGGGGGAGCCTAGTGGTAAATATGATTATTATGTTAGTTATGCTCCACCACTTTCATACAATGGGAAGATCGAGCCAAGTGGATGGGGTTCTAATTTCCCTGATTGGGAAGATCTTCACACAGACTCTCATCCACCATATTGACAAACTCTGAAGGTCCCAAGAGACCCGCTTGTAGGTCAATGGTACGAGGCCAGTCGAACTCAAAATCGCAGTTCAAATCTAACGCGGACTCAAAAAAGGAGAATGTTGCGGAAAAGAAAAGAATATCAGCTCCAACAACAGATAAATCAAGTTCACATTAAGCAGGTTAAACCAGTCCTGATTGCAGAGCAAAAGGTCAAGCTGAAAAATACTAAGCGTGAAAATTTAGTCTGAAAACGAAAACCATGAATGTAAGCGTCAACATCTGGTCGACCTTAGCAATCTTCACCAAAGTAAGACATTGAGTCTGCGCGGTACGAACCATAATAATTGTCAAGATCAATCTCATCGTTGAGTTCTTGCATGGTTCGAGTATGCCTTCCATCGAACTTTCGGGTAATGACGATGGAGCCAGATCATCCGATAGAGGTTACAATAGAAGAGAAAGAAAAAGTAGAATTTCACTTTGACATAGAAGAGGTAGTTGAATTTGAAAAACCTCCATTCAAGGGTTCAAATCATATAAGGGCTCTCAATATCAATGCAAAAGTTAATGGCCGACCGGTGTCTCGAGTGTTGGTGGACGGGGGATCTACATTGAATCTCATCCTGTATCGTTTCTACAAGAAATTGAGAAGGTGTGACGAGGAGATTATTCCATCAAACATTCAATTGTCCGATTTTACTGGAGAAATTTCTGAAGTTAAAGGAATTTTCATTGCTGACTTAACCGTGGGTACCAAAATTACCAGAACGTCCTTTTGTGTGGTCGATGCAGATGGGTCTTACAATTTACTATTGGGCCGAGATTGGATCCATGGTAATCAATATGTACCATCAACTCTCCATCAGATGCTTGCATTTTGGAATGGGGATAAGGTAGAATACGTCAAAGAAAACACCAAATCACAGGTAACATATGCACATGCATCTCCAACTCGTCAATTGGCCCTGGAAGACAGTATATCCATCAGTAAGCCACCTCTCGTTGACCCCAATAGTATTACATTCTACCGTTTCAACAAAAGAATCGTTGAGTGGGTCCCAAAGAGTCAACTGGCAGCACAATAAAATGAGGTTGTCCATGGAGAATCTTATATTGTCAAAAGACCTCATATAGAGGTACTCGGCCTATCGGGCTGAACTTGCAGAACAATCCGCAGAAGCTGTTGACGGAATCCTTGAATTTGAGAAGTCACCCATAAAAGAAATTGAAAAATCAGTTGAAGCTCAAGACCCGTTGCAAGAAGTTAACCTTGGACTAGGTAACGAATACCGTCCTATTTACATAAGCTCGTTGATCGATGACGACTTCAAAGCTCAGCTAATATGACTCTTGAAGAAGTATAAGGATTGCTTTGCCTGGGATTATAAAGAAATGCCAGGATTAAGTAGAGAGGTTGTCGAACACCGACTATCCATAAAAAAGGGGTTCAGACCTCATAAACAGCCACTCAGACGATTCGTCTCGGAGGTTATCCGTAAAGTATACGAAGAAGTCGAGCGATTGCTAGCAGCGGGTTTTATTAGGACAGCATGGTACGTTGAGTGGTTGTCTAACATAGTCCCGGTAAAGAAAAAGGATGGAAAGCTACGTGTCTACGTTGACTTCCGAGACTTAAATGCAACCACCCCCAAGATTGAGTGCCAGATGCCAATGGCGGATATGCTAGTTGATTCAAATTCTGGAAATGAAATTGTGTCATTAATGAATGGTTATTCATGCTATAATCAAATATTCATTGCTAAAGAGTGTTGACACCTAAATTTTGACTAACCAGGGATTAAATTTTAGTCCCTAACAAAAATATTAAAGTTAAATTACATAGCATTTAGTTTTAAGAACATTTATTAAATAGTTGCATTTGCATCGGACTGGTAGCGGATGGGCTTAACAAAATTTAATTGAACTGGAGTTAATGGACTCAAGTACAGAGGTTTTGAACCCAATGGAATTAATTGGATCAAGCCCATGTGAATTAAAGATTCGGCCTAACTTGTTATGCCCTCAAGTGATCAAGATTGACATGTGCGTTGCGCGTGTGGCACATTGAATTAGGAAATATTGAAAAAAATATCATGAAATTCTTTGGGCGTAAGATAACAATATTCACGTGAAAAAGTGGACAAAGCTGGAATTTGGACAGGATGGGGTGGAAATATTCGGTAAGGGACAAGGTTGCACGTGGTGATATATACTTGATCTTATTATATCTTCAACGAGGGCACGTGGATTTGCAATATATGAGGGGAAAGAAATAAAAGGAAGAGGGAAGAGGATCAGTAGATTTGGTTTCCTTCGTGCAAAGGGGAAACAATATAAAGAAAATAACAAAATAGAGAAAGAAGCAAAGGGAATTTGGTCAGCATGGGGCATATATTCTGAGCAATATATTAGACACTATCAAGAAGGCCTTCGGTGGCGTGAACAGAAAGAAAAAGGTCACAACAAAGGGAAAGAACTGAAATGTAATATATTCTAAACAATCATAAGAGGAAAGCAGATTCATTCTCTTTCCTCGAAAACCCAGGACCTCCCTACCTATAAAAGGGTCACGTATAGACAAGAGAAGGAGGAGCTCGAGAATTCTCAGAATAATTTTCAGAAAGACGCGAGTGATACACGTGAGTGAGAGTGAGAGAAGGTCGGTCGTGCCATTCCTTGCCGCACCAACCGGCGCCACTGCGTCACCACTCGAGTCCGTTCATTGCTCAAGAACGCTAAGTGCAGAAGCCCATTGATCGCCAAGCTGCCGCTGCTGCCCCGTGAAGCTCGAAAGCCGCCCGTCGCTGCTACTCAACGTTTCACCAACCTCTCACGGCCATACCTGTGGTCGTGAGTCATTGCGGACCGCTACTGCTGCTGTTCCGCGATGCCACCACCCCACCGCTGCTCTTCCCCGACGTTGGTTGCCGTTGCTACTACCCCTGCACTAGCGCTTGCTGCCCCGACCGACAACGATGTGCTGGTCACTATCGCTATTCCCGTTCGTGCAGTCGCCGCCTCTGTTGTTCTGTCGACCAACACTTCGGCGACCTTTATCAACTCTGCTGCTTCCTGATGAGTTCGTGGCCAAAAATCCTAATGCCATTCAGCCGCATTGACGAAGCACCAAACCTTGCCACTTCAACTCAAACAAATTCAGTGCCACGTTCTTGAAGTTTGGTCTCTAGAGCACCAGTGAAGTTCGTTAGCGATAATTGGCGGCCTTGAGGTTCCTTTGGTTATCCACGTTCCACCACCTTCTTGCTTTGTTGACCAGTAAAGTCAGCTAATCAAATTCCAAGTCACACTGTGATCCACCGTCCGCCAATCCCGAGACGTTCAAACTTGGAAAGCAAATATTCGAATTAGGTAAAAAGCTCATATAATTTGACTTTCAAGTATATTGTTTCCTTGTTTGAAACATTGCAATCTTTGAATGATATTATCGTATCCATTACGTCCCCGAATAGATTTAAATTAGGAATTATTTCCTAATTTCACAACGTGCATATGATCGATAGTCCGATTTCATGCTCGAAATATGACTCGCGATGGCACGGAAAATCGTCAATCCGATCTCCCGCCCGAGATATGATTCGCGATTGCGTGAAAAATTGGCCAATCCGATCCTCATGCCCGGGATACAATTTGTCAATCTATTGTTTCTAAATTTAAATGGATGTCGGTAATATTTTGTGATATAGTGTCGTTCGATTTTTTTTCTAAATAAAAAAATCCAAAAATATGTTACTTAGATTTAAATTAGAAGTTTTGCATGTTTAGGGAATCCTAAATTTATCTAGAAGATAGGATAATTATTTAATTTAAATTAGGACTTAAGATAATTTATTTCCTAGTTTGAATTAGGTGTTATTCTAATCCTAATAGATTATTTAGGTTATTTTTAGATTCCGAATTTCCATGAAAATCGCAAAAAGAATGAGTTTCTTTAGGATAGATTAAATTATTTTTTTAGAATAGATTGCATGTTAATTTAGGCATTTTTTTAATTCAGAATTTCATTGAAAAAATACCAAAAATAAATCGTTTGTCCGTCATTAGAATTAAGTCACGTCGTCGCATGACATATAGTTTGCATGCTAGGTTGCATTAATCGCATGTCATTTTTTGCACGTTATTTACATATAGGTTAGTTTGCATTTTAATAAAGCGCAAACCCTAATGAACATCTTGAGTGCCTTGCTTTGTTAATTGGAAATCATATTAGGATTGTCTGTGTGATTTTTTACTAATAATGTAGATGCTTGCGTGGCTTTAAGGTATGTTATCCTGCTATTTATTTACTGCTTTCTTGGGTGTTACTTTGGTGGTTTGCGCACCCGCATGTTCACCTCATATGCTAGTGACTAAGTTAAAATGGATCCAGACTGCATGTATAAACATTTTTTGAAAATAAAAGGTACCGAAAGGGCGTTGGACTAGATCTAGCGTAACCAAGTCCCCCAGTTTAGAATATCTGATTCGTAGGAATAAAACATATCTCGCTATATTTTATTTAGGTTTCTAATCGACCTACCACAAATAGATTAGTGGCGACTCCAAGCATGAAAACTTTCGCATGTTAAAAACTTAAATCCTAAGTTGCGAATTGGTAGGGCTTGGGAGGGTCTGAGTTAAGCTTAGTCTTAATAATCCATTAGCTTGAGAAATTTTAGGTTGCGACAAAGAGGATGTCCATAAAATTGCGTTCAGATGTCCTGAGGCTATTGGTACTTTTGAATGGCTAGTTATGCCATTTGGATTAAAGAATGCAGGGGCAACTTATCAAAGGGCCATGAATTTTGTTTTTCATGACATGATCAGAGAATTTATGAAAGTCTATATCGATGACATTATTGTCAAATCAGACCAGGTTTGTCATTTAAACTATTTAGAACAAGCTTTTATTAGGATGCAGAAATTTGACCTAAAAATGAATCCATTAAAATGTGCTTTTGGAGTAAGGGCTAGTAACTTCTTAGGATTCTTGGTTAATCAGAGAGAAATTGAAATCGACAAGAATAAAGCTAAGGCCATCTTAGAATTGCCACCTCCCGCAACCAAAAAGTAACTCCAGATGATTTTAGGAAAAATAAATTTTTTGCGTCGATTTATCGCTAACCTGTCAGGAAAAATTGAGGTGTTTTCCCCATTGCTGAAGTTGAAAAGTCATGAAGAGTTTGTATGGGAAGACAAACATCAATATGTTTTTGACCAAGTCAAGCGGTACTTGGTTAATCCGCCAGTATTGATGCCGCCCAGAGCGGGTCAACCATTGAAATTGTACCTGGCTGCTGCCGATACTACCATCGGATGTATGCTGGCGTAGGAGAATAGTGAAGGCAAAAAGCAAGCGGTGTATTATTTGAGTAGGATGTTAAATGATCCTGAAACAAGATACACTACGATTGAAAAGCTATGCTTGTCATTGTTTTACGCATGTACAAAATTACGTCATTATATGCTGCTGACTACGGTACATGTGATATGTAAAATAGACGTGATTAAGTACATGTTGACTCGGCCTATTGTTAGAGGCCGAATTGTCAAGTGAGCATTTGCTTTAACCGAAATAAATCTGGTCTATGTACCACTTAAAGCAATAAAAGGACAAGCCATAGCAGATTTCATTACGGAATATCCTGGAGCACAAAATGAAATTTGTGAGGAATACGTTCACGTTGTCCCATGGAAGCTTTACTTCGATGGATCTAGTACCCCTGGATCTGCTGGGGCTGGGATCATGATAATATCCCCTTATGGACAGAAAACGAAACTTATGTTCAAAATGAATTTTAAATGTTCCAATAACCAGGCCGAATATGAGGCCTTAATTGTTGGCTTAAATATCTTGGCCAACATGAAAATACGTTTCGTCAAAGTTATATGGGATTCTCAATTGGTGATAAAGCAATTATCTAGGGAGTACCAGTGTCTTAACGAGAATATTATATCTTATTATTCATTGACCAAAGAGCTCCTAAAACACTTTAACGACTTTGAGTTGATCCATATTAAAAGAAAGCATAACACGGAGGCCAATGATTTGGCACAAATGGCTTCCGATTATAAAATATCAAAAGACCTTATTGACCATATGATTACTCAGATCAAGATTTTACCATCGATGGACAATAGAGTTATGTTTACACAGTCGACAGAAACTCTTGTCGACAACACGACTATCGACAAAGTAGTAACCCGAGATTGGAGAACTCCATTTGTAAAGTATCTCAATAACCCAGTCTCTACTGATAGAAACTTCAAAAGAAAGGCCTTCAATTATTTAATGATTGGAGATGAGTTGTATTGTAAGACTGTGGATGGGCTATTGCTCAAATGTTTAGGGCAACAAGAATCTTTGATAACAATGGCCGAGGTTCACGAAGGCATATGTGGGGCCCATCAATCAGGGATAAAAATGAAGTGGTTACTCTGTCGACATGGTTACTTTTGGCCAATCATTACCCGAGATTGCATAAGCTATGCTAAGGGATGTGAAGCTTGTCAAAAGTACGGACCTATTCAACATGTTCCTGCAACCGTGATGAAGCCTATCATCAAACCTTGGCCAATTAGAGGATGAGCTATGGATATAATAGGAAAAATCTACCTCCCTTCGTCAAGAAAACATAGCTTTATTCTGGTTGCTACTGACTATTTTACCAAGTGGGTTGAAGCGGCTTCGTATAAGAATATAACACAAAAGACAGTGAAGAAATTCATCGAGGAGCATATTATCCATCGATTTGGCATTCCAGAATCCATAACTACAGACCAAGGCACGGTTTTTACTGAACAAGAGGTGATTAGTTTCGCCAAGGCTAGAGGTATTAAAATGATTCATTTAACTCCTTATTATGCCCAAGCCAATGGCCAAGCTGAAGTCTCTAACAAAACGACACCTGGAGGATAATCCTAGAGAGTGGAATGTGTTGTTATCGACGGTATTATGAGCTTATAGAACGTCCAAAAAGACTGCTACCGGAATTAGTCCATATATTCTCACTTATGGACAAGAGACAGTTCTCCCTGTTGAAGTTACGATTCAATCCTTACGAGTCAGACTTCAAAATAACTTGGCCAAGGAGGAATATGACGAGTTAATGTTTGCCAACGTCGATGAATTGGGAGAGAACAGAGCGATTGCCCTGGAAAAGCTAATCCTCTAGAAAGATAGAGTTGCCAAAGCATATAATAAACATGTGAAGCATAAACAGTTCAAAATTGGCGACTTAGTATGGAAGACCATTTTGCCAACGAGTTTGAACAGTGAAAAGTTTGGTAAATAGTCACCGACCTGGGAAGGACCATTTATGGTAACCGAAGCATTTGTCGGAAATGCTTATCAACTAATGCACATCGATGGATAGGAATTTCCCCGTACTATCAACGGCAAATATTTGAAAAAGTATTATCTTATTATGTGGGAGATGCGAGATATGGACATGTGGCAGTAGCCGGTTCTTAGTGTGGCATTGGCAACTTCAGCAATGGTGACGGCAGGTAGCAGTGTGGCGGTTGGGCATGGAAGCAGTTGAGGGGGTAAAGGAGGAGAAAGAGGGAAGAGAGAAAACTAGGGTTTTGTAGGTTTTAGATTGGATGTGGCGAGGTCTAGAATTGAGTGGACACATATCACAATCTCAAGATGGATTCACAACAGGCGACAGCATCCGGTTGCGGACCATGTGCATTCAGAGCGTACCTTAGACAGCATATATGAAACATAACAGATGAAAAGAGTGATTTTGAGTTGTACCAGTTATGCAAGCTACATAATAACTAGTTCCTCCAAGTCCTTCCCACTTTCCAAGACGCAAGCGCAGGAAGAATCCATCAAGGTGCACCGGGGATGTCCGGGCACTCATCCACCTAAAAATTAAAGGACAGAAAGAGATTCATCTAAGACCAACAAAGTCTCGATGAATATCCGACTGTTGTGAATCATACAGAATGCCACAAAAAGTTCCCTTTAAATGCACCGGAAAAACTCCACAAATAACCCTTGATCCATTTTCTAATAAAGAAAATTTGTCCTATTTTTTCATTTTCCTTGTGTTGCCTCTCTCTCTCTCCCCCCAACCCCACAAAAGCTCACGGTTTTCAGCACGTGAGGATAGAGGTATTGAAAGGCGCAAACCGAAAAGGGAGGAGCTTTCCCGTTGGAGCCCATGATCGCGCCTCCATATCGTCCCTTGGACCACCGCTTCTTTGGCGAGTCCACAGTACCCAAAAGACAGTGCCCTGTGACCGTTTATTGTTAGATCGAAAAGCAAATTATCGCAAGCGTTCAGGTTGAGATATGCTGCATCTCAATCCGACATTGTAAGGGCACGGTGTCTCCTGGGAACCGTATAACGACCCGAGTTTCTTCTCTCCAAGTGTGCAGCAAGTATTTCACACGCCGATCGATAGAATCGCGCTTACACATGGACGACACTGCAGTATTATTGTCCTGATCGGGCAAGTAGTCCACGACCATGGTCGTGTCCAGAATAACGGATGCGCATGATCGATCGATCGATGACAACACGTCGACCAAGGAACATGGTACGATGTCCTCTGCAAACTTAGATTGACGGGCTTTTTGCTGTGCTCTGTTTTCATTTCGTGGATTTCGACTGATTTGCCGATGGTCCAACATTTGGACCTATCAGGCTGATTTTTTTTATTTATTTACTAACAGGTGCTGAACATTAAGTGGCCCACAATTGTTAAGAATGGATGGATGGGCTTGTGGACTAATCTTGCTTCATCAAGTCCAATTCAAGCGACGGATTCCAGTCCAATGTCTCATCTCATCTGCTCATCACAAGCTCCGCATCTCTTATATTTCCAAACCCCTCTTTATCCTATCATGTTTTCTTTTGGGTACCTCATCTTTCCTTTGCATTTAATATCGGATTTTATTGTTATTAAGTATACTTCATCGTTCCACTTCAGAGAATTAAAATAGACATCCCAAATAGAAGCAATGATGTCAGGCACTAAGCACATACATGTTTCTCTCTACTATAACCGCAACATTATATGCTGCAAATTACAAGGAATGATAATAGCAATTAGGTTGATTGCAATTCTGTTCAAGTTTCAGCAATATTTGACGACAAAAACAAAACATGAGCTGGCAAACCATCCATACAGTCGGTTGTTTCGTT
Organism: Syzygium jambos; assembly: GCA_031216235.1. NCBI lineage: Eukaryota > Viridiplantae > Streptophyta > Magnoliopsida > Myrtales > Myrtaceae > Syzygium > Syzygium jambos. The sequence goes on from CM062227.1 coordinate 10,562,558, forward strand.
GGCAAATTTCAACTCTAAGAGATCGTTTTTTTGTCGTTCCCCCTTATTTTTACATAAATTTTGACATGGCATACGGAATACTTGATCTATCTGTCATGTAGTTTTCACAAAACCATAGTTTTGATTTAACTCTTAACTCTGATGGACATTCTGGGTGTCTTAGAAAATGTGATTTACCTGCAAATGGGAGAAGTAGTAAAAAAGGCATAAACCTATTGTATTTGTACCAATTCCATCCTAAATCTTTCAATTAAACCAATTTAATCTTAAACATTTTCACGTCAGTACCAATTCAGTTTATCTAGCCGATTTATGCCAGAAATCGCTGACATGGACATTGGCCGTCTACGTAGCACGTCTGCCATATTGACAATGTTTTAAATTTTTAAATAATTTTTTTCGAATTTTTTATTTTTTTAAAAAAAATTCTCTTTTTTTTTTCCTTTTTTTCCTTTCCATCTCTTTCCTTGGGCCTGTGGTCGGTACTCAGCTATGGCCAGCCACTGGATTTGGCAAGGGCTTGACCCTAGTGGCTTGGGCGAGGGTCGCCCTTGCCGAATCTAATAAGGGTCACCCTCACGACCCAGGTCGGGAGGGTCTAGCTCTTGCTAGAGCCGATGAGGGCCGCGACGCCCTCATTTGGACTGGCCATGGCCTAGTACCGGCCACTTGCTAAAGGAAAGAAAAGGAAAAAAGAAGAAAAAAAAGGGAAAAATTTAATAAATTAACAAAAATTAAAAAAATTGTCCATGTCAACGCTAGCCATGCCATGTAGAACAGTCAACATCCACATTAGCGATTTCTGACTTATATTAGTCGGATGGACTCGATTGGTACAAATGTGAAAAAGTTTAGAACTATGCTCCAATTGAAAGATTGATAATTGAATTGGTATCAATGTAATAGATTTAAATATGTTTTTTGTACTTGTCCCATTTCAAAACACTCTAGGATATAAGTGGAATCATGACGACCCTCACACATGACCCACGAGAAGTTGCGCCACTCTAGTTGCATGCACACGCGCGCCACTTTATGCCTAAACCCTTGAGTTACGTGTAAGGGCTTGCTCGTTTAGGATGAAAGTTTAAATGCTTTTTTTATTTTTCCATCGTAGTGTAGAATATCATTTAAATTTCAAAAAAATATAAAAAAAAATATCTATGAATTTATATTTGTATATTTGTATATTATAAAAAATCAAAGTGCATGTGTCGCAACATTTAAGCTAGGCAAAATTTTAAAAGTAAAGATCTATCAACTCGCTCGTATCAAAAAAGACAAACCAGCCCCATATTGTAAAATCCTTGGCCAACCAAAAACAGGAATACAACTTCAAGACCGAATATGCTTCCATGATTTTTACCTCCTCCAAGATCGGGCAACGAGGATCACTTTGGACTTTTCTTATACGGGTCGGATCGCCACACATTTTGATTGCGGTCAAGGTCAAACTCAAGACATATTTTTAATGATTTCTGCTGTGACTCGATGTTGAACAAAGTTACAATAGCTTCACTAATGCTACTCTCCCACGGTACAATATTGGCTTCTCAACCACCAGAGGGGGGTCCAATCCTCAAGAGCGAGGCTTTGAGCGGACTTTTTTCAATGTTTGTCTCCCTCCTTTTTACAGGGAAATTTATAACGACAGCTCCACTTTTCATCAGGAGAAAATTTGTAGATCGTCTCTCGTGTCCGACTTTCTTTCGATGATATATATTACCTTTTTCTTGACATTGGTAAATTACTAAACTGTTTTATTGAGTTGAGATGTCTTGTCCATCATTTCTTTTTTGACAATTTTCATTTCAGATTGAAGTACGTCTGAATGACTTCCTGACTAGTGTTTGTTACTTGAAAAAGATGTCTTATAAGCTTTCGTTTTGACTTGTTGAGCAATTTCCTGCTAATGTCAAATTTGCAGAGAAGATTGGCTCCTCTCGAACATTAATATTTGTTTCATCTAATCACCTTTCTGGAAGTCATTTTCCTAAGTTACTGTTTTTATTAATAAAAACTGAGAGAGATAGATGCGGCCATATACTTAATAACACGTATACTCAGTAGCATGTAAAGTGGAAAGTGATGTTGTACCTAATTTTGTTATCAATCATACTTAATTTGGACATTGTGAAACCTTATTATAAGTACAATACTGAAGAAAGCTTCCTGTGTTGCGCCAAGAAACTATACCATTAGAACATGTTAATTTTAAGGGCAAATACCACAAAAAAAACCCCAATTTATGTCCACTATGACACAAATACTCCAAATTTTTTTTGTGTCAACAAAAACCCTAAACTTGTCCACATAACACAAATAATCCAAGCTTTTTTTTCTGTCACAAGAAAACCCTAAACTAGCCCACTGTGACACAAATACCGTAACAATTTTTTGTGTCACAAAAAAAATCCAAACTTATTCATGTGTGACATATATACTCTATATTTCAATTCCATCCAAGGTATAAGTCCGAAGCTTTTTATGTCATAAAAAAGAGTTTGGGGTATTGTGTCACAACGGGCAAGTTTAGGGTGTTTAGTGATACAAAAAAAAATCAAGGTATCTGTGTCACAGTGGGCATAATTTGGATTTTTTGTGGTATTAATCCTAATTTTAACGGCTAACAATAAGATATAGGGACACCTAAAGCATTCAACAAATGTGACATCCTTCAATATATTTGAAATTTAATTACCCATATATAATTTAAATATTATCGCGAGATTTGTCAAAACTAAATCCCCCCGTCGTGAAATCTAATCGCGAACCTCATCAGGATTTCAAACAAAACTTTCCCTACAACAGATAAAGAAAAACCACCGTTATATCAACACGTCAGAAAGATAGAATCCACATCCTATCAAACACAACAGTTAAAAACAACCCATGGCTATGCAAGCTTCAACTCACTATCGGCACTGTTTGTGTCCATTTTCGTGCTAGTAGCGCTAGTACCAACTACCTCAGGAGATACTAGTTACAACTCCATCTTGAGCTACACAACATCAAGATCCATATGAATAATGCCAGGAAAATTGTCCAAAAAGTTCTAAAATTATTGTACGGTAGCCAATTCAGTTTTAAACATTTTAATTTTGCAAATTTAGTCCTATATCTTTTAACGATTTGTCAATTTAGTCATTTCGGCTAATTTTGGTCCAAAATTAATGACATGATCTCCGATTGTCCTACGTAGTATGATTGGTGCTGACGTAGATAATTTTGCAATTTTTTAAAAAAATGATGATTTTTTTTTGAATTTTTTTTATTCTTTTTCCTTTTTCCTTTTCTTTTCTTTCTTTTCATTATATTTTTCACTATTTTTCTTTACCAAAGGGCCGGCGACCCTCACCGGTCACAGGCCTAGGTTGCGAGGCCCGAGCCAGCCATGGGAGAGGGATGTCACGGCCAGCACTAGGTGAGGGTGTTGAGGCCCTCGCCTGCCATCGGTGAGGGTCGCCGGCAATTGCCAAGGCCCTAGCAACCCCATAGGTCGATCGGGGAAAAAACAAAATTAAAAAAAAAGATAATAAATAAAAGAAAAGAAATAAAGATAAATAAAAATAAAAACATCATGAAATTTATAAAAAGAATTATAAAAATTATCTACGTCAACGTCAATTGTGCCACGAAGGACGAATGGCATCCGCGTCATCTATTTTCAATTAAAATTGGTCTAAATGACTAGATTGGGAAATCATTAAAAGGTTCATAACTAAATTGGCTAAATTGAAAGGTTCGGTATTGGATTGGCTAACACACAATAAATTTAGATTTTTTGGATAATTATCCCAAATACTGCCACAACCACTCCCACACAAAAGTACTAGAGACTTGCCCAGTTTAATTTCCCTCTGGCAATATGTGAATGTAATCCAAGCATCACAACTTGTGCATATATATACTTTCATACCCTCCTATTGAGCCTATCATCACTCTCTCAAATATAACATGGATAACCAAGTAATATAAGAATAAAATAATTAGCAACGTTATCTGGCCATACTAATTCGAGACTCAAGCATCCAATCGTTTTCAATGGGGATTTATTCACCAGGTAATTTATCATACTAAGCGCATTTGGAATCTTCTCGTAAATGTACCCCCAATTGCATATGTTACAATTCCAATTCTCGATTAGATGAATCCAATGTCTCAACTGTAAAATCCATTACTATCTTCCCTTGAAGCGAATGCAGGCCACTATGTTCAATCCTTCTCATTATTAACAGAGCACATCAAACGAACTTCAGAACTCCATCTTCTTAAATATCGTCACTATATCGTCGTGCATTTTGGTTCCAACATCATCGAGACCCACACCATCCAATTTGCGTCATTTTCCAGCCGTACTTTACAACTGTACATGTACTGATAATTAGCAAATTATGTCCGGTTGTAGCTTTTCCAAATGTTCAATTAGCGCCAGCATTTCTTACTGATAATATCGGACTAGATTAATAATAAATCCCATTGACTTATACCTTGACTTCAATGTCAATATCAAGGAACATCAAAATCCCAAAAAATAACTATAAACAAAAGGGCCCCAGTCACAGACGTCGGAGATGACGTCGCCATCTCCACGTAACGTTCCAGACGTTTGGAGATTGAATCGATCCAGCCTCTGAATCGTGTAGAGCCCAGGCCGTCGTGTTTCTCGCCCTTTGGCTCGTCAATCTTTCACATTTATGATTGAGAAAAGCTTGTGTGCAAAATGTCAAGAACATTAACATCTTCAATGGCGATAGAAATGGTGGTGGCATTTGTAGTGTCCTATTCGATCGTCCGTCATGGTCCCGACCCTCCCTCATTAATCTGATTATCCTTATGTTAAAGTCTTCCAACAAAGTCCAAACAATCACACAGAAGAAGATGATTAGATGAGCACGAATTTCACACCACACCAAATGAAATGTGAAATGAGGTTATTGAGAATTAAAAGTTAATTCTAGCATCTTGTAAAAGATTTTCAATCCTAAAAACTCGTTATATTAAGGAGAGAAGATGTATGCTTATAAAATCGTGATAATTTGTGCGGACAGTGCCAAAAAAACAATAGGGTTAATATCACAAAAAACCCCAAACTAGTACTCTTGTGACAAATTTACACCAAATTAATTTTTTTATCATCAAAAATCCCAAACTGGTGCACTTATGACAAATTTACCCTAAACTAATTTTTTAACAACCAAAAACCTCAAACTGGTACATATGTGACAAATTTACCCTCCATTAAATTGGATTATTATCATGAAACAAAATGGTACACATTTATGAGACAGAGGGTAAACTCCAAACCGGTACACCCATCAACTGCCACATGTCATCCAACTTAGAAATTTGACTGTAAAATTTAATGGAAACTAACAGATAGTAAATTTGTCATAAGTGTACCATTTTAGAGTTTTTCATGATTAAAAAATTAGTTTGGGGTAAATTTGTCACAAATGTATCAATTTGGGATTTTACGTGGTAATAACCCAAGAGAATATCGTTTTGTCCTTATCGTATAACCATATCCCTGCCATGCAATGCAATTTACCTGTCACTCATAATTCTCAACGAAATAATCTCTCAATCTCATACATTAATCGCTGATAATCTAAATATAAGACTATCACAATTTCGAAATACTCTTGAATTTGCTTCAGCATATAATTGAATCATGATGACTCTTCACATGTAACCCACAAGAAGTGCCGCCAGTCTAGTTGCATGCAGGCAGTTTAGTAACTTGTCTATTCCCAGAAACAATTTCTGTTCAAAAATAATTTTTTCTGTTTCTATTCTGTAGACAAGTTTATAGGCAAAAAAACGTATTTAGTAACTGCATAAAATTTCTATTCCCGAAGTAAAAAAAGAACATAAATGCATTTGGTAGGACACTAAAAATTTCTACTCCCAATTTTTTCGTTTAATTATAAAATTATCGGTGGAGACTTAACAATTCATGATTTGATAAAATTGGACTAGAAATAGAATAAAAATATATTATGATATAAAATTGGATGACCATAATACAATCATAAAGAAAATTATTCCTTATAGACAAAGGAAATACCAGGTGGTGGTCGAGAAAATTGCAGTTTATGGGACTTAATAATTCATGTTTGGATAAAATTAGACTGAAAATAGAATTATAATATATTATGATATAGAAATGGATGACCTTAATTCAATTATAAAGAAAATTACTCTTTATAGACAAAGCAAATACAAAGTGGTGATCAAGGAAATTGCAGTTTAGGGTGTAGGATTTTAAGATTTTAGGATTTGGGGTTAGGGATTAGCGTTTCAGGATTTCGATTTTGAGGTTTAGGGTTTGGATTTTTAGGTTTTGGATTTTAGGATTTAAGGTTTGGGGTTTATGTTTTAGAGTTTCGGATTTGGGGTTTAGTGATTTAGGGTTTTAAGGTTTCGGGTTTTGGGTCTTGAGGTTTGGGATTTAGGGTATGGGGCTTGGGGTTGAAGTGTAGGGTTTATGGTTTAGGGTTCGGGGTTTTGCGGTTTAGCATTTTAGGATTTACAGATTGGAATTACGATTTTAGTGATTAGGTTTTAGGGTTTCAGGTTTGGAGTCTCTAGGTTCAAGGTTTATTGTTTTGGGTTTGGGATTTTAGGTTTTTGGGTTTAGAAGGTTTAGGGTTTTTGGGGTTTAGGGTTTTAGGGTTTCGAGTTTTTAAATTTAGTGTTATGAGTTTTAGGTTGAGTATGAAGGTTTAAGATTTTGGGGTTTAGGATTTTAGGGATAAGGTTTAGGGTTTTAGGGTTTAGGATTTGTCACTTAGGGTTTAATATGAGAATATATTGTGAAAGAAAGAGAGATGATCTTATTCTCTATTGTTTCTTTTTTTGTTCCAGAAATGGAAAGGTAGATTTTTTTTACTTCTTATTTCTGTTCAAAATCTATTCCTTAACTAGTTTTCATTTCCGGTGAACAAAAAAACTAACTGACGTTACTAAACGGATTTCTTTTATTTTTCTGTCCCAGAGAACAAAAGAACAAAAAAATAGAGAAACAAAAATGTTACTAAACAGACCCTGAATTGATCCAGCCTGTGAATCGTGTAGAGCCTAGGCCATTGTGTTTCTCGCCCTTTGGCTCTTCAATCTTTCACATTTATGATTGAGAAAAGCTTGTGTCCAAAATGCCAAGAACATTAACATCTTCAATGGTGACAGAAATGGTGGTGGCATTTGTAGTGTCCTATTCGATCGTCCGTCATGGTCCCGACCATCCCTCATTTATCTGATTGTCCTTGTGTTAAAATCTTCCAACAAAAGTCCAAACAATCACGCAGAAGAAGATGATTAGATGAGCACGAATTTCACACCACACCAAATGAAATGTGAAATGCGGTTATTGAGAATTAAAAGTTAAATCTAGCACCTTGTAAACGATTTTCAATCCTAAAAACTCATTATATTAAGAAGAGAAGATGTCTGCTTATAAAATCGGGATGATTTGTGCGGACAATGCCAAAAATACAATAAGGTTAATATCACGAAAAATCCCAAACTGGTACTCTTGTGATGAATTTATACCAAATTAATTTTTTGATCATCAAAAACCTCAAACTGATGCACTTATGGCAGATTTACCCTAAACTAATTTTTTGACCATCGAAAATCCCAAATAGGTATATATGTGACAAATTTACTCTCCGTTTAATTGGATTATTATCATGAAAAATTACAAAATGGTACACATTTGACAGACGGAGGGTAAACCTCAAACCGGTACACCCATCAACTGCCACGTGTCATCCAACTCAGAAATTTAACCGTAAAATTTAACGAAAATTAATAGAGAGTAAAATTATCATAGGTGTACCAGTTTAGACTATTTCGTGATCAAAAAATTAGTTTGGGGTAAAATTGTCACAAATGTATCAGTTTGGGATTTTTCGTGATAATAACCCAAGAGAATTTCGTTTCGTCCTTATTATATAACCATATCCCGGCCATGTAATGCAATTTACCCGTCACTCATAATTCTCAACGAAATAATCTTTCAATCTCACAAACAAATCACTGATAATCTAAATATAAGACTGTCATAATTTCGAAATACTCTTGAATTTGCTTCGGCATATAATTGAATCATGACAACTCTTCACATGTAACCCATAAGAAGTGCCGCTATTCTAGTTGCATGCAGGCAATTTAGTAACGTTTATGTTCTCAGAAGCAATTTCTATTCAGAAATAGTGTTTTCTGTTTCTATTTCGTAGACAAGTTTATGGGCAAAAAAACGCGTTTAGTAACTGCACAAAATTTTTATTCCCGCAATAGAAAAAAGAACATAAATACGCTTGGTAGGACACTAAAAATTCCTACTCCCAATTTTTTCATCTAATTATAAAATTATCGGTGGAGACTGAACAATTCATGTTTTGACAAAATTGGACTAGAAATAGAATAAAAATATACTATGATATAAAATTGGATGGCCATAATACAATCATAAAAAAAATTACTCCTTATAGGCAAAGCAAATACCGAGTGGTGGTCTAGAAAATTGCAGTTTAGGGGACTTAACAATTCATGTTTAGATAAAATTGGACTGAAAATAGAATAATAATATATTATGATATAGAATTGGATGACTTTAATACAATCATAAAGAAAATTACTCTTTATAGACAAAGCAAATACAAGGTGGTAGTCAAGGAAATAACAGTTTAGGGTGTAGGATTTTAAGATTTGGGGTTAGGAATTAGGGTTTCAGGATTTCGATTTTGAGGTTTAGGGTTTGGGCTTTTAGGTTTTGGATTTTAGGAATTAGGGTTTGGGGTTTAGGTTTTAGAATTTCAAGTTTGGGGTTTGGTTTAGTGTTTCAGGTTTGGGGGTTTGAGGTTTTAGGAATTCGGGTTTTGGGTCTTGAGGTTTGGGATTTAGGGTATAGGGCCTGGGGTTGAAGTGTAAGGTTTATGGTTTAGGGCTCGGGATTTTACGGTCTAGCATTTTAGGATTTACATATTGGAATTACGATTTTAATGATTAGGTTTTAGGGTTTCTGTTTTGAAGTCTCGGGTTTAAGGTTTAGTGTTGTGGGTTTGGGATTTTAGGTTTTAGGTTTTTAGGTTTAGCAGGTTTAGGGTTTTGGGGTTTAGGGTTTCGAGTTTTTAAATTTAGCGTTATGAGTTTTAGGGTTTGGGTATTGAGGTTTAAGGTTTTGGGGTTTAGGATTTTAGGGATCAGGTTTAGGGTTTTAGGGTTTAGGATTTGTCACTTAGGGTTTAGTATGAGAATATATTGTGAAAGAAAGAGAGATGATCTTATTTCTCTATTGTCACGTCCTAAACCTCAACGGGCTCGCAATTGAATGTGACATCCCAGGACGTGTCGTCGACCCAAACGAAACACACGAAGATAAACGTAAGCGAAAGCGAAAATCAAACAATCTAGACAATAAACAATAAAAAAAGAGTAGTACTTGCACAAATCAATAAGCCCCTATCATTATCAAGAGGCCAAAAATTCATACATTAAGCTTCTAGGGTTAGCATCCACCTTCATCATAAAAAAGGGATAGGTGGTAGGATAGACTACGAAATACACAAAAAGGGCTTTACCAAAAAGGCTTCTAGGCCTAGCGCCTAAACCCTTCTACGGTGCCCAATCTGAATCGGACCATGAACACTCCGACTCCGTGTCCGAGTTGATCTCGATCGGCTCTTCCTCGTACTCGAACTCCAAGGATTCTGGCACAGGCTCTAGCTTAGGCTCGGGCTCTTCAAATTCCTCTTGGAGCTTGGGACCCGCAGGCGCTATGGGTTCTGGTACGGGCTCGGGTTCAAGACCAGGGTCTTCCGGGGGATCTTTGGCATGCAGAACCTCTTTATCAGGAGCAAACACGTCCTCGGGCTCCTAATCCATGGCATTCTTGTTGCCGTGCTGTTGTCCCTCAAAACCCCGGATTGGGCCTACTAGCTCCAACCTATCACCATAGAACTAGGCCAAGTAAGTGTGGCGCTGCAAGGCTTCTAAGCCCATATCTACCCAGACTGAAGTAAGGCTTCTTTATGCATCGTGTGCATAGGGACCCCAAAATGCCGAGGCAGCGGCATGATCAAGGTCAGGGTCGGGGATCTGAAATGATTTGCACTACAGTAATGAGAATAAATCTCAACAAGTAGATAACCTAAATCCCACCTAGGCCAATGCATACCCAAACGAGTCTAACATGAGATCTAACAGCCAACACATTTGAATCCACATAAATATACTTACCTCGCCTTAAAACAAGTGCCAACTTTGCATATTAGTTAAATCACCATAATACGATAATAACTCAAGAACGTAACATAATCACTCAAGCACCATAACTACGTACGTTCACCCAATTCAACCAAACACATTTCGCATGCGTGGCCAAGCAACTATCCACGACCCGCGTCAACACACCTCATGTTCATTCTCACAGCTCACGTCAATACACCTCAAGCTCAGCCCTCCGATCAATCCGAGCTCAGTCCTGCGTAATCACGCCTTAAGACATTTCTCTCGACCCGCGTAATCACATCTCAGGTCATTTCTTGCCTTTCTAGCCACACCCGATTAACCACGCCTCAGGTTGGCAGCCCTCCAATCAATCCGAGCTTAGTCCCGCGTAACCACGTCTCAGGACATTTCCCTCGACCTGCGTAACCACGCCTCAGGTAATTTCTCTCGACCCGCATAACCACGCCTTAGGTCATTTCTTGCCTTTCTAGCAACACCTACGTAACCACACCTCAAGCTGGTAGCCCTTCGATCAATCCGGGCTCAGTCCTGCGTAACCACGCCTCAGGATATTCTTCATCCACATACACCATAATACAATTTGCCAATACCAATCTAACACGTCATACTATTCAAAACCAAGTCATGCTCACCACATTAGCCCCACTAATTCGGCCTTCAAGTCGACCACATCCAAATGCCAATTTCACCTACATACGCCACTACGATTCAGTCATCGAACCCATCTCGATTGATCACTAATTTAGCACAGAATCACCACCACAATAAACCATAAAAATAATCACATCCAATTAACTAAACCTTACCCAATTTAATCACTAAACCAACACTAATCACCCCTAAACAAGTCTAAAATACCCAAAGTACTAAGTAGGGTTTAGGGAGTCACTTATCTAAGTTTGGCCCAGGGAAAACCGGCAAGAGCCCCAAAGTGGCCCGGTGGAACAGTGGTGGCTCGGCGCGGGCGAGGGTGCAATGGGCACGGCCCTCGGCCATGGCCCGAGACTCTCGATCATGGCCGGGCGAGGGACCAGGCGAGTGGGTGATGGCTGGGCATACTCGGGCACGACTCGAGGCAACGGCCAGGCGAGCTGGGCGACTCGGCCATGGGCAAAGGCAGCGACTAGCTGCTCAGCCACGGCCTAGACAGCGGGCTAGGTGAGCTGGGCAAGTGGCCGATGACGTTATACTCTTGAACTATCTCTGGACCCGTTATACTCCTTTCACCAACTTCATCCCAACATACCGATGATCTGTAAGCTCTGCCATATAGCGCTTCAAATGGTGCCATTCTGATACTTTGCTGATAGCTATTGTTGTAGGCAAACTCAACCAGATGTAACTGTTCCTCCCAACTACCCTTAAAATCCAATACATATGCAGCAGCATATCTTCCAAAATCTGAATCGTTCTTTCATACTGGCCATCCATTTAGGGATGATAGACCGTGCTAAACTGTAACTTCATTCGTAATGCCGTGTGAAGACTTTTCCAAAAAGCGGTAGTAAACTTAAGATCACGATCTGAAGTAATCGTCACTGGCACTCCGTGAAGACGGACTATTTGTCGCACGTATATCTCGGCATACCTTCCTAAGGCGAAGTCCTTTCGCACCGGCAGAAAATGTGCTGACTTTATCAATCGGTCGACTACCACCCAAATTGAATCATGACCCTTCTCACTCCTCGGTAATCCCATTATAAAGTCCATTGTGATGTGTTCCCACTTCTACTCGGGGATTTCCAATGGCTGCAACATTCCACCCCACTTGCAATGTTGTGCCTTCACTTGCTGACATGTTAAACACTTGGCCACGTGCTTGGCTACATCCACTTTCATGCCGTTCCACTAATAATGCTGTCGCAAGTTCTGATACATCTTCGTACTTCCCGGGTGAATACTGTAATTGCTACAGTGAGCTTATGACAAAATCTCCTCCTTTAGTTCTGCATCGCTAGGTACACATAACCGTCCACAGAACTTCAGAATCCCATCCTCGGGTACCTAAAAGTCCAATTTCCTTTTTGTGACATCTATTTCTAGAATCTTCTGAATTTTCGGGTCTGTAGATTGTAAAGCCTTAATCTTAGTCTAGATTTCCGATTCAATCCTTAATGCGGCAAGCAGACTTGAGACATGACTCACTTCGACCTTAAACATTGAATCCCGCCTTCAACAGAGTCCATTCCTTGACCATTATATGCGCGATGCTCGATTTCTGGCTGAGTGCATCCACTACGTTATTAGCTTTTCCAGGGTGATACAGAATATCACAGTCATAGTCCTTGAGGAGTTCTATTTAACGACGCTGTCTCATGTTCAATTCCTTTTGGGAGAATAAGTATCTTAAACTTTGATGGTCCATATAAATTTGAAATTTTTCCCTACACAAGTAGTGTCTCCAAATCTTAAGAGCGAAGATAATCGCATCTAATTCCAAGTCATGCGTCTGATAATTCAGCTCATGCGGTCTCAATTGTCGCGATGCGTATGCCACTACTCTTCCGTGTTGCATTAGCACGCATCGTTGTAGATCTCATATCCTCTCAAATCTGACGAGATCATCAACATTGGCGCGGTCATCAATCTCTACTTTAACTTTTGGAAACTCCTTTTACACTTATCCATCCATTCAAACCTCGTCAACAATGTCGCTAATGTCGAAAACCTTTCCACGAAGCGCCGGTAATAACCCGCTAGACCCAAGGAGCTCCGAACCTCGGTTACTGTCGTCGATCTCGGCCAATTCGTGACGGCTTCAATCTTTGTTGGATCCACTGCAATTCTTTCCCCGAATATCACATATCCTATGAATGCCACTCAATGAAGCCAGAATTCGCACTTACTAAACTTCGCGTAGAGTGCATGTTCTCTTAAAATCTGTAGAACCTTCTCCAAATGTAACTTGTGCTCGACGGAACTCCTTGAATATACCAAGATATCGTCTATGAACACGATTACAAACTGATCCAGAAATTCTTTGAATACCCTATTCATTAAATCCATAAAGACAGCAGGGGAGTTAGTCAACCTGAATGGCATTACTGTAAACTTGTAATGCTCATACCACGTCCTAAATGCCATTTTTGGTATATCCTCCTTCTTAATCCTCAGTTGGTGATAACTCGTCCTCAAGTTGATCTTAGAAAATATCGATGCTACTTGCAGCTAATCAAACAGGTCGTCTATCCTTGGTAATGGATACTTATTCTTAATGGTTACCTGATTTAACTGTCTGTAGTCAATGTACAACCTTAAAGACCCATCCTTTTTTCTCACGAATAATATTGGCGCTCCCCATGGAGACGCACTTAGCCAAATAAAGCCCTTATCCAACAACTCATACATTTGAACCTTTAATTCCTTTAATTCTGACAACAACATCTTATAAGGCGCTTTCGAGATCGGTTCTGTTCCCGGAGCCAACTCAACCACGAACTCCACTTCTCTATCAGGTGGCAATCCCGGCAATTCCTAAGGAAAGACATCGGAGAAATTGCGCAACACGGAAATGTCTTCTAGCCTCGGCTCTCTAGCCGTCGAATCAACTATATTTGCCAGAAATCCTTGGCACCCTTCATCTAACAGCTTAGTCACCTTAAGTGACGAAATCCAAGGGATCAAGGTTCCTCCTTGATTTCTCACAAATTCGAATCTAGGATGCCTAACCGGATTAAATTGGATCACCGTGTTACTAAAGTCCATTATAGCTTTCTATTTAACTAACCAGTCCATACCAACAATCACATTAAAGTCATACATAGCTAAAACTGCTGTTGACACTTAATTTTTAGCACATTTTTTTTCATATTTTCAATACTTTCAAAATTACGTCTAGGAATCTTGGCCAAGCCTAGAAACCTATGTCTAAATCAAAAAATAATTTTTAGCATTTTCAATAAAAATAGTCATTAGTCTTATTTTAAATCCAATTTCATGAATACATTGTCAATTTTGAACTCAATCGGGTATATGTTTTTCCAAAATTGAGCAAAATTAAACCTAAATTGAACCAAAAATGAAATTAAATTTTTTCTAGTCATTTTTAAGTCATAGTACCTTGAATTGATTCTAGGTCCTTCATAACAATTGATTCTAGAACCTTGAATTGCATAATGGTCGGTCCAATTGTACAATTTGACATAAAAATAAAAAATCCCCAAAATTTGATTGAAAATTAAAAATTTTGAACCCAAATTGGGAATCGTGCCCAATATGAAAATGTCGAAATGTGAGACCATCATTTCTAGGGTTAATCAGATATGGGTAATTCAATTTTGGCATCAATTTTGCCTAATCAGGTTATTAGGACATCAAATTGAACAAAACCCTATTAACCCGAATATAAAAATGAGAAAATATTGGACATAATTATAATAAAAATTGGGGCAAATTATACATTTGGGTTCGGAATATGATGGGAAATTCAATTTTGGGATTAAATTTGGAAAATTGGGTCAAAATCGGGTTGAATTGACGAATTTAGACCAACCCGGGTTGCCGGCTCGGTCGGGTCAATCCGGCTCGGTCGGGTCAATCCGACCCGACCCGGGTAGGTCATCTTCTTCACCCGGATTTCCAACATGTGCACAAAACCCAGAAAATCGACTCAAACCCAGAACTTTACCGATCATTTCCAGTTAATTCAGCATATTTTAATCGATTGTGCTAGCGGGATATTTTCCAGCTGGCACCAGATGATCATCCCCAACCGATTACAAGTCAGTTCCAACTGAATTTGGGCGGGAATTAATCAACAAAAAATGGAGAAAACTGATTGTAGAAGAAGGGGGAACGTGTTTAACAGAATGCCATAGAGAGAGAGAGAGAGAGAGAGAGAGAGAGAGAGAGAGAAAGAATGAGCTGGAATTAGAGAGAAATCTAGAGAGAGAAAGAGAAGTAGAGATCCTCAAGTCGAGTGATCGTCGCCGATTGACTGATCGGTGTTGGCAAATTGACCATTTCGGGAGGATTTCCTTCTCGGGTGAACCAGAAGGAAGCTGATTGTGAAGGCCTGAAACCGAGCCCCGTTCGGCCAATCCAGACCTGTTTCGGCGAATCCACGGCCACCAAAGTGAAGACCAAGTGTCAAGGAACAACACTGCAGGTGCGGATCACTTCAACAATTTCATTTAATCATCAGACGAAGAAGGTAAAATTCCTTCACAGTCACGATTTTTCAGAATTTCCAGAATGTGTTTTAGCTCAAACTTGTGTGTTTCTTTGTGATTTTGTGATGATTGATGCTCAAAACATATTTTGACTTCATCTTCATCATTTGTTGGCACTTTGAACGGTTAAAATGCACAAACCGAGTCGACCGTGCATTAAACCCCCTTGCCGGAAAACCCGAAGCCTTGCCGTAGCGTCACCGTGACCATAGGTCATCCAAGTAGGCTTCTTTCAACTTTGTTTGATGATTTGATGCTGATTGGAATCGATTTAGACGGCTAGGGCGAGTAGGATAATCATTTAGATTCTGAAAAATGCGAGTTTTAGCCAGTGAAGGTTAGGGTTTTTGGACTGAGTTTTAGCCGGCCGGCGAGCGTCTGACGGCGATCTAATTGGTTTAAACTGATACTAGAACATGTGGACTGGTTGATGGTGTGAATGGAAGGGCAAAATAGTCGCCGGAAGATCGCCGGCGGTGGGCCCAAACCGGCAGCCTCGAGAACACTAAATACAGAATTGTGCACACCACCTGTTCGGGGAAATGCCCCAAAGAAGTGGAGCTAAAACGGGGCCGTTTTGGACACTATGCCCGCCGGAGGAGGTGACTAGCTACCGGCGCCAACGACGTCCGGTTCGGCCAAGCCGAACCGAGTCAAACTGGGCCGGTCCAATTTGTTTCGCGGGAGGGAAAATTTTAAAATAAAAAATAACAAAAAAACAGAAAATTCCAAAAATTCCAAAAATATAATAAAAAATTATAAAATTCAAAAAAATTCAAAAAAAATAATTGGAAAAATTGGAAAATTCATAAAATTTTTCAGAAAACCATAAAAAAATCAATTCTCGGTTTAAAAATTTTTTCGAAAAAAAAAAATCAAAACTCACAAAATGGTCCAAAATCATCGTGGTCAACTATAAAAAACGAAATTTGAATTTTTGGAAGTGCCTAAGTGGTATTTTTAGGGAATTTCAAATTCAGGGGTTATAACCCCTAAAAAACCCTAAAACCCTAAAAATGTGTAAATAAAAAAATGAACAAGTTATTAGAGCTTCATTAGGGTTTAGAGTGTTTTGATTGATTTTTTTTAGAGATCACTTAGGATTGATTGATTTGGTTGATTTTGATTGTACATTTAATACTTGTTTGGTCTTTCCTGCGATTAGAATGGATAGGATTAGTGGGTAAGCCTTGGAAATTCGCATGACACGTGAGACATCATATTGTTCTTAGGTACCAAAAGGTGTTAGGGATCTCAATTTGGGATCAATAATGTAATCAAGTTCCCGTGCTCAGAATCTCTGGTTCGTAGAATCGTGGTATTTTTTCCGTACCTCGATTAGGTTTCTAGTCTACCTACTAATAATAACTAGTGGCGACTCCAAAATCGCAAATTTAGAAATCACCTTCCACTGTCACATGAGGTATGATATGGGAGAGACCCTTATACAGAAATACCTCATTAGTGCGTAAATCCCGAAAAAACCTCAAAAAGCGCAGCGCGACAGGCTTGGCGACTTCGCTGGGGACAATGAACCTTTTCTAAGTGGACTTAGGCCTAGATAGAACGATATGCTTGTGTTTTGTGCTTATAAGGATCCTAAGTACGTCCTACTAATGATAGTGTTAAATGGTTTTGCAGGTGGGTGCTATAAGGGGTGTTGTCTTTGTTAATCCTTTATGCATGTTTTTTAATTGCTTTAGCACTACACCATTAGCACGCACTACCCATGGCCCATCCCCAGCTACATTTAGGATTACCCTTAGGAGGTATGTGTTTAGGCGACACTATAAGCCGATTGCTCACGGGATCATTTAAATACAATGCCGATCACCAAGGTGGAATAATATTCCATTACTTTAGGCCAATTGCCTATTGGAATAGAATCCCTTGTCCATTAAAGTGATGACCTTAAGCCTCTAGTATATCCTACCCTTTTAGGCGTCAAAACTTCACTGGTTACATTCGCTTGTCTTTGTGGTTAGTATACCTAAAACTAAACCAAAATATCATGGTAAGCAAATATCGTTCTATTCCATTCTTTTACAATTATGCATGATAGTTGGTATATTTTCAAAAAAATGCCTAAATGACATTCAATGCTTGGTCTAAATGCCCCTTCATTTTAGAATGCATGATTAGGGCGCAATACTCCATTTGACCATTTTTTCATTTTTAGAAAAAATGTATAGGTCCATGGCGGATT
Source organism: Syzygium jambos (assembly GCA_031216235.1). Classification (NCBI taxonomy): domain Eukaryota; kingdom Viridiplantae; phylum Streptophyta; class Magnoliopsida; order Myrtales; family Myrtaceae; genus Syzygium; species Syzygium jambos. Next base: position 10,580,192 of record CM062227.1, read on the forward strand.
TCTCATGTAATTCAAATGTTTATTTCAATGTGTTTGAAGTTGCAACCCATAGTGTAGAACTTTATGGTCTAAGTGGAGTATGACAAAATGAACATCACACATTAAATTTGTCAATAATTTCAACTATATGCTCTTTTAAGGTTTAAATGGACTTAAAATGACATTTGCATTACTTTCGAGATATGCAAGTGTACTTTACATCCATTTTACCTCAAAAGGACATATGATTGAAATGGAGGTATTAAAATTGATTCGCAATCCATAGTGACTAATGACAAATCTTTTTACATAATTAGGCTCAATGGGAAAACTAGACATCCAAGTAATTCCCATTCCTCGAAAAGAACTTGTTGCTTGGTGGAAAGGCATGTCCAAAGACAACCAAACTTATGTCCAAGAAAGGCTTGGATACCTTCTCGAACTTATGCATGTGGAATATCAAGTCAGTTTAGTCTAAGCTTTGGCGCATTTTTGGGAGGCTTCCATTGCCACATTTCATCTTGGAGAGCATGAATTGGTACCAATATTAAAAGAATATCAAGTCGCCATTGGAATTAATTCTAAACCTAGGGTCGTAGATCCACCCATTGTACTTAATCCTGTGAGCCTTTTAGTCGAATTCTTTAACCTCAAAATTTCCAAAATCGAAAAGTTAGTTAAATCAAACACGGGTAGATTTTCATTATTCTTCCTAGTGGATAACTTTTCAAAACTTCCTAAGGAAATAGGGAACACTTCAGCCCGGGTATTCATTCTAGCTTTCTTCGGCTTTGTTCTATTCCCCGTGTCTCGAACGAAATTAGACCCTTTAGTAGCTGTGATCACAAGACAAGCATGTCTTAAATGGGACTTCTCTAATATGTTTCTTGCCTAAACCGTCATTTCCTTAAACACATACCAAAATCATAGGAAGGGTATTTTTCAAGCTTATACTGCTCTTTTGTCATTATGGTTCATCTCACACATTCAACCTTGGTGTCGTTTCGTGAATATTCGCGAAATTTGTTCGGCGATAAATCCAATTGAGCGATACATTCGTATCCAAAACAAATTACCCAAACAATCTTTCTTGGATTGGGCAAATTTCATTAGAGCCTTAACTCTTGATCAAATCCAATGGCGGATCAATTGGCTAAAGATTAGCAAAGTGAAGATCACAAACCGAGAGGATAATACGATACCATTGCTTGGTTTGAGTGGAGGAGCAGCTTATTGCCCTCTAAGGGTTATTAGATAATTTGGGATACTTCAGTAAGTACCACTGGTATGGAATCCTGAAGAGTTCGTTTTTCACATCCCAAGTGGAATTATACCCGAGGAGAATAAGAATGTCCTTCAAGTCAAAATTCACAAAATCATCCTATCTTTGGATAACCCACTCAAGCAAATAATCGAGTGGCCAAAAAGTTTGGAAGAAGACATGAAGATTTGCATGGCCTCTAAAGAATATATTAAGTGGATAGAAAATAAACGTCCAATTGATGTCGAGCCATATGTCTCGTTGAGCATAGTACCAGATCCTGTGGAGGAGTATCTTCCAGAATACATTGTTCCGAGCATGCTTAGAGTGGAACCTTACGTCCCCGAAGAGGTCGTGATTGATGTGGAAGAATGGGAGTCTTGAGCCAAGGAATGGGAATAATACTAAAAGGCGGAAGCTATTTTACCTAGCAAGAAGCCTAGGATTGGATGATTTAGATTCCCATTTGAGTTTAAAATCATGATGTCAAACAATTTCAAATTCTATATGCAATGATGTATTGATCATTTTCTAAACCCGATTTTAAAACATAAAGGAATTATCATGGATTGCAATTCTTTGAATTGTATGATTCCTTCATAAAGACATTGATGAAGGATTTTATACAAGGCTAAGACTTCTATAGAATTTCTTATCCTTGACAATCTCATGAAATCATACAATTAAAAGAATGTAGGGTTTCATAATCACTTTACTATGTTAATATTAGGTCTTTTTATGAAACAGGTTGTTTAGTTACGGAAGGTAAAAGACCTCGGACTCGCCTACAAGTTAGAATGGCAGAAGAAGAAACCTGTGCTCGATTAGGTGAAGTCGAGAATCAAATGACCCAAATGGTTGCAATGATGGCGGAAATGAAGGCCTATATTTTCGTATCTCGAGGATCTTATCCTACTACTCCAAATATAGGAACTTCAAACTCTACCGAAACACCAATTGAAGACCCAGTCGAAAATAAAGAACTGGTTCAAGAAAGTCCTCCAAAGACTACACCAGAGGTAGTGAATTTAGAAGAGGATGATCAAATCAAAAAGGCATCCAAAACAAAGGATGAAGAAGAGGCTAAGAGATTAGCCAAAATTAAAGAATGCCTAGCAAGTCAAGGCTACGAGCTTCAAAGGTTCGACAAGTTCTCGCCGTATGCAAAGGTGGTTGTTCTAGAAAACTATAAGAAATTAGAGTTCGTGAGCAAGTATGATGGCAGTAGCTGTCCTAAAAGCCATTTGAAGTATTATCTCTATAAGATGACAAGATATTCAGACAACATGTCACTTCTTATCAGTACATTTCAAGATAATTTGAGAAAGGCAGCCCTTGCATGGTATACAACCCTCGACATAGAAGACTTCATTGAATGGGATCATTTGGCCGGAGAATTTCTTTGCCAGTACAAGTTTAATGTTGAAGTACTCCCAACTAAAAAGGATCTCGTCAGGACTGAGAAGCCAAGGAATGAAAGATTCAGTGCCTATGTTCAGAGATGGAAGGCCGTTGCCTTACAAGTAAAGCCCGCCATAAGTGAAGAAGAGCTCATTGAGCTTTTTCTAAAATCATTGCCAACTGAGTATTACGACAAGCTTCATGTATCAAGCTGTCAGACATTCACCTTGTTAGTCAAAGTAGGTGAGAGAATTGAATGGGGTTTGAAAGAAAAGAAGGCTCAAGAAATAGTAACACGAAGGCCTTACCTCGGGAAAAAAGACAAAGAACCCATCCGAGAAGTGGCTATGGTGTCGAGCTCAAGTACTCATCAAGCATCATTTCCAAAGCAATCAAATGTTGCTAGGAAAATCCAAGGCAATTCGAGCCAAATAAAAAGCTCGTAAGGCAATATACACCGTTGCCCCGACCCCTGTCAAAACTATTACTAATGCTTCTGAAAAGATATTTAGTGGCTAAGGAAGTACCGAGAGATAATCCTACGAGATTTTCTTGGTATAATGAGTCAAAGACTTGCGCCTATCACGTGAGAGAAAGGAAACATGATGTAGATAATTGTCTCATTCTAAAGTACAAGGTTCAACAGCTCATTGACAAGAAGATATTGAAATTCCAAGAGCCCGACCCAAATGTACATCATAATCCTCTTCCTGAACACAATACAGTAAACATGATCAAGGATGAGGAAACAGTGATCGAGTCCGATGATGGAGATGAATATGAAGTCAAGATTAAAGCTTCTCGATGGGAGATGCTTGCTTTCGTCAAGAAGCACTCCTAAAATGTGAAATTATAGACAACTTGGGAGAAGACTCCGGAAAATATAACTTTCAAGTAAAATATACCCTACCGCCATGGGCATTCAAAAATGAAGTAATTGTGCCTGATGGCTGGGGTGGTATGGATGATGAAACCAGCCCCGAGGAGAAAGCTCTACCCAAGAAAGAAATGCTTCAAGAAGAAATAGATCCGAATGAAAGGGTGAAAGAAAAGGTCCGTCAGGGTGAAAGGCGTTTTACCCAAAAAACAGCCAGGGAAGGCAAAACTGTAAACCTACTCGGTCAAGACAGCGGTAAATACAATTACCGTGTCAAATATACACCACCACTATAGGCGTTAAAAAATGAAGTCATTGTATCGGGCGGATGCGGTGGCATGGATGAGGTCCCGATCAGCCAATTGAATCTCGAGGAGAATGAAGATCAGGAAGAGAAAAAGAAGAAAAAGACCCACCGAGGTGATAGGCGATTTGTTCAAAAAGCATGAAGACAAGGTGAAGTTATTGATTACTTGGGTCAAGACAGCGGTAAATACAATTACTGTGTCAAATATACACCTCCTTCATGGGCATTCAAAAATGAAACAATCACACCTGATGGTTAGGGTGGAATGGATGCTGACGAAGCCAATAGAAGCATGGTATCCATGATTACACCATTTCTAATCAAGTTTGATGAGGTAGATAAATATAAGGAGGAAGAAGGTCCGTCACACTAATCACTATTCAACTTCCCATTGATCAGCTAAGGATCGAGGAAGAAAAAACGCAGCCTATGATCATTGCTTTCCCTCCAAAAGAAAAGTTTGACACAAAGTGTGTACCTTGCGATTACTCTCCCAAAGAAGTCGATACCATAACCTGATCAGGGAGATGCAATGTCCCGAAGGAAAGTGAACACAAAAAGAAAGGAGTGACTGAAGAAGATGTTAAACAATTACTCTCAGTCATGAAGACGAGCGAATTCGAGGTAATTGAACAGCTAAGAAAGATGCTGGCACAAATTTCTCTATTGGATCTCTTTAAGACTTCAGAAAGCCATAAAATGGTGCTTATGAAGCTTCTCAATGAGGTGTACGTCCCGAAGACGATTAATGAAGTACAATTGGAAGACTTTGTCGGTATTATTCTTTTGAAGGATCAAATTACCTTCTCTGATGAAGATTTCCCAATTAATGGGCATTCCCACAATAAAAGCCCTATATATTGCCATCAAATACCGGGGCAAGGAGGTGTCACGGGTGCTGATCAATAATGGTTCCGCACTTAATTTGTGTCCACTAAGCACAATGTATTGCTTGGGGATTAGTGAGGAGCTCATCAAACCTTCTAAGGTAACCATGCGCTCGTTCGATGGAATGAAGAAAGACGTTATTAGCGATATCGAGCTCGTGGTAAACATAGGCTCTGTGCCTTTCCTGAGTGACTTCCAAGTAGTGGATATTCCAAGGACTTTCAACTTGTTACTCGGAAGACCTTAGATTCATATGGCTAGCGCTATTCCTTTAAGTCTCCATCAAGAGGTCAGATTTGTCATTAATGGCAAGATAATCACTGTACATGAGGAGACATATTTCGCCACCTGCAAGGAGAGTGCAATACCATATGTCGAACCCGAAGTGAAAGAAGAACCAAGTTATCACTCTTTCGAAATGATCTCAATGGTGCAAATTCCTGCTAGTTGCATCATAAAATCCCCGGAGTTCTCAACACCATCCATTATGTCTGGAAGAATATTATGCCAGTATAGATTTATTCCCGGTAATGGTCTTGGATCGAAATCCCAAGAAATCATGGAACCTATCACTCTACTCGTTACAAGGATGAAGTACAGAATAGGTTATATTCCAAATAACTCTAAAGATCACCATGGAGACCAAGGCCAAGGTCAAAAGAACCATGGAGACTGTAGAGGCCGAGGTGATCGCATCATTAATCCATCCATATGGAACGGCAAAGCTAAAGAGCTTTCTTATCATCATATCCACATCAAGGAAACTTTTCCTGGACCCTCCAAGCTACTTCAAGAAGAAGACTTACATGCAGAGGAAGAATATGTTTTGCCAAGCTTATTCGAGGAGAATACCATCAACGTTATCATAACTGAAGCAGAAAATACCTATGCACTGGAGTAGGAAGATTCTTTTGAACTTTTGCTACTAGCTTTTTCCATTGCATTTTGCTGATTGCCATTTCAAATTTGCTGTGATTTCATTTGCAATTTCAATTCAGTTGCAATTTACATTCCTTTTAATGTAGATGTAATCGTGTTTTTCAATTCAATAAAACTGATTAAATGTTTTGTTAAGGACATGTAGAAACAAAACTAAATCTATGATGAACATTATCCTCATTCATGAGGCTTAAGGCTTTGGGTTTTTATATTGCTCCTCCTCATTACGAAAATGATTTTAAGAGCAAGGAAGTCTGATGATATGAGGACTAGCTCTGTCTTTATGTTCTTTCAAAACAAGTTTTAAAATGAATTTCCAAAAAGTTTTTCATAGGACCATGTGAGCCTTACTTTGCATGCAATTACTAATCGTGTTGTTACATGTCAGGCATGAGCATTCACACATCCATAATAGGTTCATATGTGACCCAAATCTTTCTGAGGAGATCACTTGTGATATTGAAGTGGATAATGAAGATGAGGAATGGATCAGAAAGGAATGGATTCGTCATGAAGAATCAAAGTCACTCACATTAGAGAAAACAAATACTGTTAATCTGGGTGATAAAGAGAATCCCAAAGATGTTAAGATTAGAGAAAGTCTTCCCTCAGCAGAGGTAGAAAAAATCACAGATTTACTCAAGGAATATCAAGATATATTCACATGGTCTTATGCTGACATGCCAAGCCTTGATCCAAGCATAGTTGAACATGCTTTGCCAATTGTTCCAAGTATTCCACCAAAGACGCAAAAATTGAGGCGAACAAAGCCGTAATTGGTGAAGAAAATAGAAGAAGAAGTGATGAAATTACTCGAAGTCGGTTTCATTAAAGTAGTACCATATCCAAAATGGGTTGCCAACATAGTACCCATAATGAAGAAAGATGGTCGTGTGCGGGTGTGCGTTGATTATCGCGACCTAAACAAAGTAAGCCCTAAGGATGATTTCCCGCTTCCACATATCGATATATTAGTGAATAGCATTGCTGGGTTCAAAACATTTTCATTCATGGATGACTTCTCAGGATATAATTAAATCCTCATGAAGAAAGAGGATAAGGCAAAAACATCCTTCATAACACCATGAGGCGCATTTTGATATAAGGTTATGCCTTTTGGTCTGAAAAATGTTGGTGCCACATATCAAAGGGCAATGGTAACTTTATTTCATGACATGATGCACAAAGAAATCGAGATATATGTGAATGACATGATTGTAAAATTCAAACAAGGAGAAGATCATGTTGAGGCGCTTCGCAAATTGTTTGAAAGATTTAGAAGGTACAAGTTGTGGTTGAACCCTAACAAATGTGTATTTAGGGCAAAATCTGGCAAACTGCTAGGATTTGTGATCAGTAATAGGAGCATCGAAATAGATCCTTCCAAGATCAAGGCAATATACGACTTAAAGATTCCTTCTATGGTAAAAGAACTGAGAAGCTTGTTAGGGCGATTAAACTACATTACTCGTTTCATCTACCAGTTTTCTGAGACTACTAAACTATTCTTCAAACTGTTGAAGAAAAATGCCAACGTAAAGTGGGATGCGGAATGTCAACAAGCCTTTGACAAGATCAAAGAATATCTAGTATGCCCACCAATTTTGGTGCCATAAATTCCTAGAGTCCCACTGATATTAAATTTGACGATTCACTATGAGTTGTTAGGAGCGGTGCTTGTACAAAGAAGACCAAATGATGGTAAAGAACAAGCCATTTATTATTTGAATAAGAAGTTCACAACGTCAGAAGTGAATTACCCAGCAATCGAGAAGACATGCGTTGTATTGATTTGGGTATTACACAGATTAAGACAATACACCCTTCATCACCAAATTTTGCTAGTGATTGAGAATGATCCGATCAAGTACCTTATTGAGAAATCCTCCTTGGTCGGGAAATTAGCAAAGTGACAAGTCTTATTATCTGAGTTCGACATCAGAAGTTCATCCTAAAAGTCATTTAAAGGACGAGCGACAACATATATGTTGGCAGAAAATTCACAGAATATCGCCAGTTCAGAAGAACAACTTGGTGATCACATATTGACATTGGTCAACGATAAATGGACCATGTATTTTGATGGTGTAATCAACTTATCTGGATCAGTAACTGGGGCAATATTGATTTCCCCAGAACGCCAACACTATTCGGTATCTACGAAATTGGTATTTCCATGCACTAATAACATCGCTGAATACGAAGCGTGCATTCTCGGCTTACAATTAGCCCTTTCAATGAAGGTAAAAAGGTTGCAAGTATATGGAGATTCTATGCTCATCATATTACAAATAACTGGTGAATGGCAAACGCGAGATGCCAAACTGATTCCTTATCATAGATATATAGAAGAAATGATAGAAAGTTTCGAAGAGGTAACATTCGATTATCTCCCAAGAGCTCAAAATCATTTCGCAGATGCTTTTGCAACTTTGTCATCCTTACTACAGGCTGAAGAGGGTATGGATATAAAACCATTGAGAATCAATATTCTCGAACAACCAGCTCATTGCATGATGGTCTAAGCAGAGTTCGACAACGAACCATGGTATCATGACATCAAAAGGTATCTTCAATCAGGAGAATTTCCTGAAGAAAGCCAACTAGGTGATAGGAAATTTATAAGGAAGATAGCCAATAAATTCTTCCCCAGTGGTCAAACCCTCTACAAGAAATCATTTGATTCAACCCTGTTAAGATGTGTGGATGCTACAGAAGCTAAACAAATCATGAAAGAAATTCATGAGGGTGAATGTGAACCGCACATGAATGGACATTTTTTAGTCCAAAAGATTATGAGATTGGGATATTATTGGATGACAATGGAATCAGATTGCATCCAACACGTAAGATGTTACCATCAATGTCAGGTTTATGGAAATAAAATCAATGCACCAAATGAGCTGCATCAAATGTCCGAACCATGGCCATTTTCAATATGTGGCATTGATATGATTTGTCCAATCATCCCCAAGGCCTCAAATGGATATCGGTTCATTCTGGTTGCTACTGACTATTTCACTAGATGGATTAAAGCAAACTCCTACACAAATGTTACTGTCAAGAATGTCGCAAGATTCATCAGGCATGACATCATTGCTAGGTACGGAGTACCAGAAGCAATAATCACGGACAATGGCTCAAATCTAAACAACAAAATTGTAAATGATTTACTTGAGCACTTCCATGTCCGACATTTGAACTCATCTCCATATTGTCCATAAATGAATGGAGCATTTAAAGTGGCAAATAAGAATATTAAGAAGAAACTGGCCAAGACAGCCGAAAATTATCGTGATTGACATGAAAGGTTGCCGTATGCTCTAATGGCATACCGAACTTCAATTCGAACATCAACCGGAGCAACTCCATTTTCCTTGGTTTACGGAATGAAAGCAGTGCTACCTATTGAAGTAGAAATTCTTTCATTAATGATGCCATCTCAGTTAAAGCTTTCAGAAGCTGAGTGGAACCAACAAAGGTATGAATAGCTCAACATGATTGATGAAAAGAGATTAAGAGCTATATGCCATGGACAAGCCTATCAAAGACGAGTGACTAAATCCTTTAATCGAAAAGTAAAACTAAGGAATTTCAAAATAGAGGATTTAGTAATGAAGAAAGTCATATTCAACAATTCAGATCCTCGGGGCAAATTCACTCCGAATTATGAGGGTTCATATATTGTTAAGAAGGTTCTTTCGAGAGGAACATTGATTCTTGTAGATATGGTAGGAACAGAACTGGCCTATCCTATAAATGTAGATACTATCAAGATTTTCTACCCATGAAATGAAGACAAAATATTTAAGAAAAGATTTGGGTCACTTTGGAACATGTGCATATCATGCATTTCATAATCATGTTTATTTGTTTTGTAGAAGAAAGCAAAAAGAATCCGAATCAGTCAATGATTTCAGAATTCCCAATGAAGTTATCAAATAGTATAGGGAAGTACCACTTTCAATTCTATTTTCCATTGATATCCTCTAATGTGCTTTCCTTTTAATCATTCCCAGAGAGATAAAGAAAGGGAGCAACAACAGAAGAATCCCCGGTGTAACCAAAGCAAAAATATGTAAACAAGAGAGATTTTGATAAGTTGATTAGACAAGTATTCCTAAATCATGAAGGCATGTGCTAAAGAGGTTGCATTTCTAAGAAAAAAATCAAACTTTTTCTTCTCCAAGTGGAATGACACTAAGCTTGAGCAAAAACAAAACAAATTGTTTTGTAAAGGAAAATACCTCATAAATGTTTCAATAAAAAATTTTGAAACACGCTTTCTTTGAAAATGCACTAAGCATCAAAATTCCCTAAAAAGGGATAATTTGACAAAAGGCTTTGAAAAATTTCAAAGAGAAAGTTTGGATCAAATCGGATGGAAAGACTTTCAAATGATGAAAGGTAAGTCATATCCAAACACGTCCCCATACACTCAAAGTCAAAGTGTTGAAGTGAGTGAGACAAACTCATTCTAAGGAAATAGGGGATATTCGCAATGATTACATGGATTGAAATGATGAAAGGCAATCATTTCACTATTCTAAACACTTGTTTATCCCTTACAAACTAAATTTGAGCCAAAATAGTGGAGAAGTTTTCCCCAAAACAACCTTGTTAAGAACCACCCACATTGGGGCAAATCAGGAAGTTTGTGGATTGATAGTTATGGAAAACAGGATTAAGAAAAATTTTATTGCATACTCTTGCATCAATCTTTTTGTGATAACTTCACATGAAATCATATGGAAGCTTAAAATATCCAAAAAGGAAGAAGAGTACTTCATTTCTTATACCTAAACGGCAAAAGTACACCACAAGTGCCATAACTTGTGTACGGCGATCACTTTGGTGCCATAACTTTTTTTCGGATCACTTTAGTGCCAATTTTTTTAAAAAACGATCATTTTAGTGCCAATGCTGACGTGGCTCGCCGGAAATCCGATGTGGCGCTGACATGGCTCGCCGGAGAGATCCACGGCTTGCCCGAGAGGTCCAGTCAGCATTAAAAACCAAAAACGACGCCGTTTTAGCCTGCTGACGTGTATTTTTTAAATATATTATATTATATTATATTATATTATAATTTAAAAAAAAAAAAACATCTGCAGCAGCGGCGAGGAAGCCCTCGCCGCTGCTGCCTGGGTCGCCACCACCGCCGGGAAGGGCCGGCGGTGGTGGCCGCAGTGGCCGGCGAGGGTCGCCGGCCCCTGGCCGGGGCCCGGCGACCCTGGCCTCGCCCGGATCCGGCAAGGCGAGACCTCGCCGTCGCCTGGGTCGCGATGGCGAGGTCTCGCCTCGCCGGATCCAGGCGAGGCCGACCTCGCCGTCGCCTGGGTCGCGACGGCGAGGCGCGGCCTCGCCTTCGCTGGGCGAGGCCGAGCCTCGCCGTCGCGACCCAGGCGACGGCGAGGTCGGCCTCGCCTGGATCCGGCGAGGCGAGACCTCGCCGTCGCCTGGGTCGCGACGGCGAGGTCCCGCCTCGCCCAGCGAAGGCGAGGCCGACCTCGCCGTCGCCTGGGTCGCGACGGCGAGGCGCGGCCTCGCCTTCGCTGGGCGAGGCCGAGCCTCGCCGTCGCGACCCAGGCGACGGCGAGGTCGGCCTCGCCTGGATCCGGCGAGGCGAGACCTCGCCATCGCGACCCAGGCGACGGCGAGGTCTCGCCTCGCCGGATCCAGGCGAGGCCGACCTCGCCGTCCACTGCGGCCACCACCGCCGGCCCTTCCCGGCGGTGGTGGCGACCCAGGCAGCAGCGGCGAGGGCTTCCTCGCCGCTGCTGCAGATGTTTTTTTTTTTTCTAAAAATTAAAAATTCGAAAAAATCCACGTAATTTCCAACGTGTACAAGTCATATTATTATTTTTTTAATATAAATGCCAAGTCAGCTTTTTGGCCGGAATTTTGGCCGGAGTCACTAAAGTGATCTATTTTTCTCCGATTTGGCATTAAAGTGATCCGAAAAAAAGTTATGGCACCAAAGTGATCGCCGTACACAAGTTATGGCACTTGTAGTGTACTTTTGCCTACCTAAACACATTACCTTTGACAAATCCCAATTGAGCCTGACTATTCATTTCAGAACCTCAAATTGGTGATCATCTCTTCACACTGGAGCATGAGCATATGATCTACTTTAATAGATAAGAAATAAAAGGGCAGAACATAGAGTCCTTAGAATTCAAAAGGATCAAAGATAAAAGAGTCTGGGGCATGAAAAAGTAGTGTGCCTGGTAAAAGTAAGGCCAAATGCCCAAGAAAAATGAGAAAGAAAAGAGAGTGCAAAAGAAAGCTCAAGACGACAAAAAAAGTCGTGACAAAGCAAAGTCAAGATCATGAGAGATCAGAGATCACAATAAGTGAGAATGTTCAAAAGAAAGAGATTGTGATGAATGTTAGAGGACTTTGATGTTCCTAGAAGAAAAGATCTCTAGTGAAAAAGAAAAGAAAAAAGGTGGTGATGCTAAGAAGATCATCAATTTCATGAAAATCTTGAATTCAAACAAATGAGCCTTTTGAGCCTATCAAATGCCAACAATACAACCTTTCCCCAAAGACTCTTCAAATTGGGATGTTAAGAGTAGAAACATAATTTTATGACAAAAAGTCATCACTCAAAGAAGTCTATGCAATACCATCTTGTCTTATCCTCATGGTTCTTAACTGAAAAACCCGAAGTCAGTTATGATGAAATCTTTTTCTTGGCCTCAGAATGCCTATCCTTTGAATAGCCATTGACCAAGCCAACATCACAACCTTTTGAAAGACCTTATCGGATCAATTAGATTGTATACATTGCGAATATCTCCGAACACCTAAGGATTGGTTAAGAGAGATAAAATTGAGAGATATTAGATCAGTCCCCTTTCAATCAAATGAAGAAAAAGACTAAATTCATAGATTGAAACAAATCCTTTCTAATGAAGATCTTCCAAACAATTATTTCAAGCATTTCTTGAAAGTTTGCAAGCATTTTGTTCAAATAATCCCTTGAAAAGGAAATTTGATTGCCTGAAATGCATTTAATGCAAAGAATGCATATTTCAAAATCAGGTTTCAAAAAGTTTTTGGTCAACTTAAAATCAAATTTTCAAACAATTTGTGGTAAGCTAAAAAAAAATCACATTTGAAACAGTTTTGATCAATTTCAAAACTACTTTCCAAAATAGTTTCTGATCAACTAAAAAATCATACAAAGGTTAGTGAAACCTCAAAATCACAAAACTCACCGTTAAGGCAAATTCAAAGTCCTACTGGTGAGGAACCACTAGGAAAATTCAAAGTACTACAGGTGAAGAGCCCCTAGGCAAATTCAAAGTCCTACTGGCGAAGAGCTCTTAGGAAAATTCAAAGTCCTACTGGTGAGGAATCACTAGGCAAATTCAAAGTCCTACGGGCGAGGAGCCCTTAGGTAAATTCAAAGTCCCACAAGCGAGGAGCCTCAAAGCAAATTCAAAGTCCTACAGGTGAGGAGCCCTTAAGCAAATTCAAAGTCCTACTGGCGAAGAACCCCTAAGCAAATTCAAAGTCCTACAAGCGAGGAGCCCTTAGGTAAATTTGAAGTCCTACTGGTGAGGAACCACTGGGCAAATTCAAAGTCCTACAGTCGAGGAGCCCCTAGGCAAATTCAAAGTCCTACGGGCGAGGAGCCCCTAGGCAAATCCAAAGTCCTACTGGTGAGGAACCACTAGGCAAATTCAAGTCCTCAGGTGAAGAGCCTCGGGCGTTCATGGTTCGTGAGTTCGTCCTTAAACCACGAAATTAGAATAACCATCATAATCATCACCACCATCAATTTATGCCCTTGGATGAGCAACAAAGAAACTCTCACAAACAGCTAAGTTTCTTTCCCTCAATCATTAAGAACATTTTAAAATGTGTTCTGAAAAGAGAACTGTTGAATTAGATCACAAATTTCAAAAGCAAGAACCCTAATCAGTTGTTGTGAAATTTCCATTGTGACATTCTGAAATTTGACCCACTTGAGATTTATGAAATGAATAGTTTATGGACGTGCTTGTAGTTAGATCTCGCCCGAAATTGATCACTTCGAGAATACTAACCGTTAGGGAAAGGCTAATTAGGGTTTTAAATTCGTGCGACCAAAGAACTTGATCGTGAATCGACTTTCGATCATGAAAATCGTCGAGGTAACATTTTGAGCCAATGTAGGCCGATCCAAGGATAGTTAGGGATCAATTTGCCATTATCATATTATTGGATCGCGGGTGATTCCACTTGACCATGAAATGAATTGATGAATGACCCCAAACCTATACCAAACGATCATGCCCGTCGGATCTAGCGATCGATCCTCGCGATTAAGTGACCACCGAGGTCGTCACGACTCGAGTGAACTTGAACGTGGCTTGATTTAGTATTGACTACGGGTCAATAATGTGAATTTCCCCAAAAGCCACTCGTTAGTGTGAGATATGCGCAAGTTACATTATTTAGAACTTAGTCATTAATTAGAGATCAAGTTGGGCATTGGAAATTTGGAAAGTCATGACAAATCATTTGGACGATGTTATCATTTGCTCGGATAGCCTCGGATTTGCCCGAATCCTTCATAAAAATTGAATTTTGGCGAGAAATAGAAAATGACCATTTTACCCCTGGAGGTTTGTTAAGGCCAAGTGTAATTGGGGAAGGGCATTTTGGTCATTTCGCCCTAGCCTTAGAAATAGAGATTTTTGGACAATTTTGTCCTTGGACTTTTTGTGAAATCCCCAAATTGCCCTTGGATATTTTGGAAAAGATTCAATCCGGACCGTCGATCTCAAGATAAGATCGAATCTAGGCCGTTGATTTGGATTGTGAGAGAGGGGTGTGATGGTCTTTTGTGACACCAATAATTGTCCTAAGCTATTTAATCTCATTTTCTCTCTCTCTCTCTCTCCTCACTCTCTCACCCTCGGCATCTCTCTTTCCCTCTCTCTCCCTCCCGGCTGATCACCCCTTCCCCCACCGTGACCGTCACCTCCCGCCAAGGCCGACTGTCATCGCCGCCCTCCCGTCCAACCGGAACAGCCGCACACCGGAGCAGCTCATCGCTTGCCATGGCCGCTCATCTAGCCAGCCGCTCGCCCCGCCGTCCTTCTCTCTCCCCTGTTCTGCCTCACTGAACCACCATCACCATCATGTCTTATTCAGCCGCCATTTGCCCAAGTCGCCGTGCAGTCGCCATCACCACCGCCGAACCGCTCGTCGCTGCCGCACGCCGCCGTGAGGCCACTGGCCTGCCGCCCCCTTTCCACTCTAGCCGAGCTAGCCTAGAGTTCGTGTAAGTCGCCCCCTAAACTCTATTTAGGATGTCGGGTATCGATAGACACTATTCATAGCCACGGGCCGGTTTCGGCCCGAAACCGGCCCGTGGCCTATGTGCTCGATTTAGGCTTGGAACCGGCCCGTGGCCTACGGGCCCGATTCCATTCCCAGAAATTTTGGAACTGGCACGGAACCGACGGTTCCGGGCTCGGTTAAAAAAAAAAAACCTTGCAGCAGGGCCTACACGTCTGCAGGCCCTGTTGCGATCTATTGCCAGGGCCCAAGGCAGCCTTGGCAACGGGCAAAAGCCGCCACAGAAGTAAAAAAAAAAATTTTAAAAAAAACACCCTGCAGCAGGGCCTGCACGTCTGTAAGCCCTGCTGTGACCCGTTGCCAAGGCAGCCTTTGCAGGCTGCCTTGGCAATGGGCAAAAGCCATCGCAAAAGTAAAAAATTTAAAAAAAATTTGAAAAATTTAAAAAGATAACCGTTGCAATATTCTCATATTGCAACGGTTATCTAGTTTTTTTTTTAATCCTAAATTTTCTTCTCATTTTTTTCCTTATAAATTCTCTAAAATTCTCTCATATTCTCTCAATACTCTCAAATTCTCTTCTCTCAAATTTTCTTAAATTCTCTCAATTTTCTCAATCCGCGTAACTCTCTCTTAATTCTCCCAATCAATCCACTCAATTCTCTTAATCCACTCGAAAAATGGCAAGTGAAAGTCGAGTGCCAACTGGCAAAGGTAAGAATATCATGACAGAATCCCATCATTCTTTTGATCCTCGTGATTATGTAGATTTTAAAGATGATGAAATCAACATTTTTCCCGATGTGGAGAAGTCCCGACACAAGAAAGTCTTCATCCTCCTGCCGAAATATCTACAACAAAGGAGGTGGAGCGGGAACTTACATCTGACATTTCGCATCGCTTCACGAAATTGGAAAGGTTTGATATTGGTGAAAAAAGGTATGATATAATTTATAAACATTGTGAGAAAATATATAAATATACAGGTGGATTAGGATATAGAACATTCAAATGATATCTTAGGAGCAAATATCCAACCCAAGCAGGAATCGATATCAGGCAACAACAAATTTCCGGGTACGTCAATCCTAACACTTCCCCTTTATTTCATTTTAATGAAAAAACTTATAAGGAAGAATTAGGTAAATTTGTTTCCGTTGAGCATTTATCATTTAGTTTTGGAGCAAGATTTGGTTTTAATCAATTTGTACAAAAAGCATGTGCTCCACAAGTAAAACGTATTCCTAGAAATTCACTTAAACGAATAATTAAAGATCTTTACAGAAATGGAAAAAAGGATTTACAAAACTTTTTTATGCAATTTAATGGATGCGTGCATATAGGTAGTGATATTTGGAGTGATCATTGGCAAACGTATTCTTACATGGGTATAACATGTCATTGGATAGATGACGATTGGAGTATTAAAAAAAGAGTTATTGCATTTAGAGTTTTCGATGGTAAGCATACGTCGAATAATGTTTATAGAATTATTAGGCAAATTTTAGAAGAATATTATTTGCTTAACAAAATTTTTTCAATTGGTTTTGATAATGCCGCGGCAAATACCGCTTCAATTGCCAATTTAGAAAATATTTGTAAACCCGCTTTTCGTGGAAAATTTTTTCACGTTAGATGTACTTGTCATGTTTTAAATTTATATGTACAAGATAGTTTGAGAACCCTTGATATTTTTCTTGAATCAATAAAAACGACGATTCAATTTTTATGGAAACATCCCCAAAAAATAAAAGAATGGGGTAAATTTTGTAGAGAAAATGCCAAAAAGCCAAAAAGATCTCCAAGAGATATTCCAACTCGTTGGAATTCTACTTTCTACTTGCTTGGTGAATCTTATGAATATAAAGATTTATTATGTGCATTCATTTCTAATAATATACCTCAGATTAATTTATACTCACAAGAGTGGGCTATTTGCAAAAAAAATTTAGATATTTTAAAGGTTTTTAATGATGCAACTTATACTTTGTCCGGTGTTTATTATCCTACTACACATTTATTTTTAGCAGAGTGTATTAATATTGTCAAAATTTTTGACGAATATGAAAATGATATTGAATTACAACATACTATAGTAACAATGAAAATGAAGTGGCTACAGTATTATGGTGAAATTCCCATTATTTATTTAGTTGCTTGTGTTTTTTATCCGCGTTGCAAATTAGATGGTTTAAGTGATTATTTACATACGTATTATCAATGTTTACATTATGATACGGTAAATGTTACAACCATACTAAGTGAGGTTAAAAACATAGTAATAGAATTATATAATGAATTTTATACTAAATATAATTTAGGTGATATTGGATCTTCTCAATCTACCGAGACACAAAATGAGAGTACAGGTAAAATTAGTAGAATGTACCAACTTTTATTAAATAGATAAAAAAAACAAAAGGGAGTAATAGGAAATATTTCTGAATTAGAGCTTTATCTAACCGTTTCCTTTGAGTTTACTGAATCTGAAGATAGTACAGGTTGTTTTATTTTGGATTGATGGAAGAGGCACGCAAGCCAATACCTAATCCTTTCTCTTATTGCAAAACAAATTTTTGTAACCCCTTATTCCACAGTTGCGATCGAACAAGCATACAGTGCTGGAGGTAATATTTTGGACGAACATCGTTCAAGATTAGCTTCAGAATCAGCGGAGATGCAAGCTTGTGTCGATGATTGGACGAAGGCTCAATACCGACAACAAGAGATAGATCGAAATAATGAATCTGAATTCTTTAACGACGGATATACCACCAGTACCGATACCGCTACCAAAACCGGAACGGGTAGCAATGACTGAGGATAAAAGAACTGTTGGAGTTGGTAAATATTTTAGGGACCCTTGTTTCTCATACCGAGCACGCCCACGTGAGCTTAGAGAAACTGAAGTATAATTTGACGACATGTGACCCCTGCGCACAGAATACGGGGGTTCGGATAGGCTTAGGTTTTTGGGTCATTTTAGGGTATATATATTATGCTCCTTTTTTTTATAGATCATTGTAACGAATTGTAAGGCGCTTAATGATAATTTATTAAGTTTAAGCCCCCTCATTCTCTCT
Organism: Syzygium jambos; assembly: GCA_031216235.1. Lineage (NCBI taxonomy): Eukaryota > Viridiplantae > Streptophyta > Magnoliopsida > Myrtales > Myrtaceae > Syzygium > Syzygium jambos. Next base: position 10,598,230 of record CM062227.1, read on the forward strand.
TTTTGTCCCCAAATTTGATTACAGTTTACATTTTGATTACAATTTATATTGAATAATTTATTATTTCATTATTTCATTATTTTTTTCATAAATTTTTTTTAAAATTTTAAATTATGAACCGGAACCGGCCGGAATCGGAAGGATCCGACCCGAAACCGAATCGGAACCGAAACCGGCCCGGAACTATCCAGTTCATACATGGCTAGGAACCCAAACCGCCGGTTCCTGAACCGTGGCGTTGACTAATAGACACGATTAGGGGTTGAATCGAGTTTTTTAGGGGCTATTTTGGGGTTTAATTGGGACTATTTAGGGCTGTTTGGTTTGGATTAATTAGGGGCTGATATTGGCTGAATTGGGGGTGAATTTGTGATGTTTCGGGACTAATTTGATGTGGAATTAGATGATGGAAATTGTGGCTCGTATTGACGAGCATACGACTTGATTTGACGACTAAAGGGTGTCAGGTTGGCGAGCCGTGTGTGTGACTGATTTGTGGTGATAATTAAGGCAGGAAATGGACTTGGAAATGTTGAATTTGATGCCATGATTGTGGCTGTGTTTATGGGCCTGTTAGTGGCTTTGTACGTTTGTTGAATTGTGATTTGATTGATTGAAATGTGAGTCGTTATGTGCACACTTGGGCCGAATTGAATTTGATTGTCAATTGGCCGTGTTAGGGTGCTTATTGAGCTTAAGAAATGTGTGTGATTTGGTGCGTGCACGGGTCAAGTATGATTGGCCAATATATTGGCGTATGGGTGTCGAGCAAGTGAACAAGTGAGAAATCATGTGTGGTATGGTATGTGTGGTTACGGAAATCCCTGAGGCGGTATCATTACATAGGGAATTGATCCGTCCTGAGGCGGAACGACTACGCGGGACGATGTCCGATATTACTGGAGGACGGCCAACCTGAAGCGATACTATTACGTGGATTGTGTCGTAGGTGGTGGGTGTTGAGCCTGAGGCGGTACTATTACGCGGGTAGGATACACGGCCTGAGACGGTGCCATTACGCGGGCCATGAAGTGTTGTTATTATGAATTAGTCGTAGTGAACTTGAGGCGATACTACTACGCGGGTCACTGGCAAGTTGAGCGGAAAATATGATATGGTCGCAGTAAACTTGAGACGGTACCATTACGCGCGTCACTGGCGAGTTGGATGAAAAGAATGTGATGAGGTAGGAACGAGTATGTGAAATGTAATTAGAACGTGCATGTGATTGAAAATTATACTACTGTGGTTAACGTGCAGATTGCACGCAGGAAAGGCCCAGGTAAGTATAAATTGTGTGCCTGCTATGTGATGGCTGAGTGTGGTTGTGTTTGTGATTGTCTGGAGGTACGTGATAGCCTAGGTGGGGTTTAAGGTATGTGCTTATTGAGATGTAATCTTATGGTTGTTTCAACCAACAATTTCAGAACCCTGGCTTGAGTTATGAATCTTCCTCCACTACCGCCGCAGCGTTTTGAGATTCCTATGCACACCGATCACGATATTGTAGAATACCCTATAGATGATCACATGACCTGGGTTAAGCATAACACGGTAGTTTGGGTAGATATAGGACTACCCCTCTGGCAAGCCCACACATATACTGCTTGGATGTTTAGAGACGGGGTGGATGAGTTTGGCTCGGTCCGTAGCTTCGATGTCCCCTTCGATGGAGTTGGGGATTGGGACTCATTAGCTATACCCCCTCCCGACGGCGAGATGATGAGCCTAGAGACTAGCCTGGCACAGTCCGGTCTTCAACCTGTGCCCGCAACACCTGAGCCTTTGGGGGCCGAGTATGAACCGAAGTCGGAAGTATCCCAGGCAGGGTATGATCCGATGGACACAACTTCTGCATAACCAAAGAATATATACTTTCTTACCCTCCCATTGAGCTTATCATCACTCTCTTAAATATAACATGGATAACCAAGTAACATAAGAACATAATAGTTAGCAACATTATCTGGCCATACTTATTCAAAACTCAAGCATCCAATCGGTTTCAATGGGGATTTATTTACCAGGTAATTTATCATACTAAGTGCATCTATCATAAATCTCCTTGCAAATGTCCCCCAAATTGCATATGTCACAATTCCAATTCTCCATAAGATAAATCCAATGTTTGAGCGGAAAAAATCCATTACTATCTTCCCTTGAAGCGAATACAGGACACTATGTTCAATCCTTCTCATTATTAATTGAGCACATCAAACGAACTTCAAAACTCCATCTTCTGAAATGTCCTCACTATATGGTCTGCATTCTAATTCCAACATCGTCGAGACTCACATCATCGCATTTGCTTTATTTTCCAAGTGCACTTTACAACTATCCATATACTGAAAATTAGCAAATTAGGTCCGATTGTAGCTTTTCTAAATGTTCAATTATTGCCAGCATTTCTGACTGGTAATATCATACTAGATTAATAATAAATCCATTGACTTATCAATGTCAATGTCAAGGAACATCAAAATCCCAAATAAATTATAAAAAAATGGCCCTATCATATACGCTGGAGATGACATCACTATCTCCACTTAATGTTTGAGACGTTCGGAGAGGAAAAATTACCAAAATAGTTCTAAACCTATTGTAATTGTGCCAATTCAATCCCAAATCTTTTTTTGCGCCAATTGAGTCCTAAACCTTTTATACTTTTGCCAATTCAGTCCATTCGACCAACTTTGGTCTGCTGGTGGTGACATGGATGCCGACCGTCCTACATTGCGTGGCCGGCTCTAACATGGATAATTTTTAATAATTTTTAATTTTTTTCTAATTTTATTTATTTATCTTTTATTTTCCCTTTCTTTTTTTTTCGTCCCTTCATCTTCAACCTACAGAACAGAGGCAAGGGCCAGCGAGGATAGGCCTCGCCATGGTTGAGCGAGGCTCACCAGATCTGGCGAGGTCAAGCTTTGCCCTGCTGACAACCGGCTAGGGGTTGAAGATGAAAAGAGGAAAAAGAAAGAAAGGGATAGAAAAGAAAAAAAAGGAAAAAGAAAAAGAAAAGACAAAATAATAATAAAATAATAATTTTTTTGAAAAAGGATAAAAAATATTTAAAAATTATCACGTCAGCATTGACCAGACGATCGGCAAAAATTGATCAGATGAATTGAATTTACACAAATAAAAGGTTTAGGACTAAATTGACACAATTGCAATAGATTTAGAACTTCTTGGATAATTTTACCTTTCGAAAATGGCATCGATCTAGCCTCTGGATCGTGTAGTGTCCAGGCCGTCGTGTTTCTCACCCTTTGCCCTTTCAATCTTTCACATTTATGATTGAAAAAAGCTTGTGTGCAAAATGTCAAGAACATGGACATCTTCAATGGTGATCGAGAAATGGTGGTGGCATTTAAGAGACAAGGTGGTGGCATTGTAGTGTCCTATTCGATCATCCGTATTGTCCCGACTCTCGTTCATTAATTTGATTATCCTTGTGTTAAAATCTTCCAACAAAAGTCCAAACAATTACACAAAAGATGATTAAATGAACACGAATTTCACACCACACGAGACGAAATGTGAAATGCAGTTATTGAACATTAAAAGTTAATTCTAGCACCTTGTAAAAGATCTTCAATCCTTAAAACTCGTTATATTAGGAAGAGTAGATATAGGCATATAAAATTGTGATGACTTCTACAAACAATGCCAAAAAAGAATATCATTTCTTCTTATCGTGTCACCGTATCCCAGTCATGCAATGCAATTTACCCATCACTTATAATTCTCAACGGAATAATCTCTCGATCTTACAAACTAATTGCTCATAATCTAAATATAAGACTCTCACAATTTCGAAATACTATTGAATTTGCTCCGGCATATAATTGAATCGTGATGACTCTTTACACGCAACCCACAAGAAGTGCCGCCAGTCTAGTTGCATGCACACACACGTCACTTCTTGACTAAACCCTTGAAGTATATGTAAGGGATTGTTTGTTTAGAATGAAACTTAACATAAATTTATTTTATCAAAAAATATTACTTAAATTAAAAAAATTATGAAAAAATTCTACGTAAATTTCCATGTTAATATATGTACAAAGAAAAAGTTTTAAGCGTTTGGAATTGATATAAAAAGTCAAACTGCTTGTGTCGCAAGACTTATATTAATCGTGATCTTTGCCTCCTCCAGGATTGGGCAACAAAGTCCATTTTGCTCGGCTTGGTACGGCAACACTCGAATGGGGAAGAGAGAGAGAGAGAGAATAGTGTTCTGAAGGTATGATTCGTGGGCCATCGGAAGAGGTGTCAACTTTTCAAGGAAGTAAGTTTAAGACGTAAAATTACCCCTAAATAGATAATCAAACTTTCCTTTATCCCTATTTGTTAATTTAATTGATCAATCTATTAGGACCAACGTGAGCTTAAGATCAATATACGCTCTAATAGACATAAAATGATAAGCCATACTATGAACGAGTATGTAAAGTCGATCAATGTAAAGTTGATCTCATTAAGATGGTTCCATCGAAAGTAAAGGATTGAATGTCACACCCTGAATCCTACAAAAATGGGGGAGTGAGACGGCCATCCATCCACTCAAAGGACACAGTCTCAAACCATACCAAAAAAAATCCAACTCTCAAAAGCCCCCATCGATTTCGCTTCCATTCTATTGATCGCTAACCGAGGAATCTGAAAAGATTAGGAAGGAAAGAGGTGAGCAACCATAGCTCAATGAGCAGTGTGCATCTCTTCTAAGCAGATCTAGCATCCATTATTCATATTTACAAAACCATACCAGGAATTCATAATCCAAACCCAAAATATAACACACATATATCAAATTAAGTATGGGTTATTTAATTTCAACAAAGTTTTATACAATTCAGAGATATTCATTTAAACTATTATCACAATTCAAACATCAATGGTCAAATCTATTGATTAATCTTTTTCAAATCATGCATTAATGGTCCATTCCATTGACTTATATCAAATCACACGTTAATGGTCCATTCCATCGACTAATCTCAAATCACATGTCAATAGTCCATTCCATTGACCAAACTCGTGCTCAAATATTTAACTATGATCACACAGAACGCACGTGACAAGGCGACCAAGCTCCCTCCCTTAGCAAGGTCTTTACCTATACTGTCAGTGGCTAGCCCATAAGGATATTTTAATACTAGTATGCATACCCACAAGCCCCTCAACAGGCTCACATTGATATTAAGCACCAACACAAATTCACCATAACATCCTTCACAATTCACAAGCCAATTTATAATCAAATCACAAAATGGTTTCATAAACCAAACATATAATCTTTATCAACTCCGTTCATCAAACATAATATATTTGACAAGGCGTTTCTCAAACCACTTTAGAATCAATTTCATAAACCCATAACATTTCGAAATGGCTTTCATAAAATGTTTGTCAAACCATTCACAGATAACCAAAAAGTGGTAAGCCCAATCCAACATTTTATGCAACAAATATGCTGTCATAATATATCGAATCTCTGTCACCTTCAAGACATAAGTTTACAAATCATAGAAGAGATAACACCACTGACTTAGTTCGGTTCGATTTCCGAAAATATCGGTCCGGTTTCCAGAAATGCTGGTCCAATTTCTAGTTTCTAAAAGTAGAATAGATGTCCCGGCGGTCTGGTTCCTAGTTCCAAAGGGAACCGGACCAGGCCGACTACATATCTTTTATTTATTTATTTATTCAAAAATATTAGTAAAATGTGAACTAAATCCTAATTGAAGTAAGTTTTTTTGTTCGTCTTTTCAATTTAAGGATCATTACTGATGTTTGATCATTCATGGTTGCAAAATAATCCTTTTCTCTCTATAATTGGTCGGTTTAGTTTATTGTTTTCGATCTGCAATTTATAGATTTTCTTTTTAATTTTTGTTTATCGTATAATATATATGAGCACATAGTTAGGGTCCTTTTACTAAGATCTTTTTCTCAAAAAGTAGTGGGGAACACAAAAAAATGGCATTAAGTAGTGGGAAAAAAAAAAGTGACCGGTTCCATTGGATCGTATTAAAACCAGATTGGCCTGGTGGCTCCTAGTTCTAGGACCAATAGGTCCGATCCGCAATTCCCAATCTCGGTACGGTTCCCGGTTCAACCTTAAAATCGGACCGGACCGGGAACAGATCACCCCTATAACTTGGGAAAGTTGAAAATCAACATATGATGGTTACTCGAGTCGATGCACTCGTGTTCATATATATATTAATCGCAAAATGATATCAAATTTTGCGTAAAACACTACTTCAAAGAACAACTCTACTAAATCATGCTCAATCATCAACGAATCGACTCCTATGTGCTAACGAAGAAACTTGCCCTTAGTGGACACCCATTGTTATCCGCTATGCGCAGCTCACGCGCTGAATTTGTCCGTGCCATAATTCTCTCCACTGAACCCCGATTGACATGAACTTAGAGTTGAGAAAAAACCATTTCGAAGTACTAAAAGATTCTAAGCTTTGCTGACTCAAAAGATGGCTGAAGATAGGTGAAAACCATCATCGAAATAAGAAATTCATAACCAATCCAACATCGCACGCAGAAGTTCGAAAATTCACTCCAATCAAACAGAAACTCCAAATTGATTTCCGTCAAATCCCACGGTTTTCACAACACCCTAAACTTTCAATTCATCATAATTTTATAGCTTAGTAACTCTTAAATGGAACGCAGCAACTCAGAATTGACATAGATCCGAATTTATGCCCTAACTTTGAAAATTCCTTTGATTAGTCAAATAGAGGCTTCGATACTTATCGAGCGTTGCGAAATAGTGTTGATTCGGCTTGTCAAGATGTTTGGAGCGCACATGCAAGACCCTTCGTCCTCTTTCTCTGTTCTTTTCTTTTCTTGTTTTGAACGACAACTTCTCTCTCTTTACTTTACGCTCGTTTGCTGAAGAAGAAAGAGTTGGTCCTTTGGGCTAGACTTTAGCAAGATGGGCTGGAAATGTGGTTATGAGGAGTTGAGGACATGGACTTGGGCTGGCTTGTCATTACATTGAGAAACACGAAGACATGTAGAGAGAGAGAGAGAGACAGAGAGAGAGAGAGAGATGACTCATATCAATTAATCGTTCTTACCGGCTCATAAGTTGTCGTGGTGTGGCCTTCGAGTGTGGGACCTCTGGAAAGAGATGACACGTATCTTTCTTACCGGCTCATAAGTTGTCCTGCTGTGGCCTTCGAGTGTGGGACCACTGGAAAGAGATGACACGTATCTTTCTTACGGGATCATAAGTTGTCGTGTTGCGGCCTTAGGGTGTTATAAATAGGTCACGGGGGACCTGCAGTTTTGCTCCACACAAGCCTTCCTTCTTCACTTCGCTCACTCCCTTTGAAACCCTAAACTTTCTCCGCTTCACTCGTTCTTTCTTACTTTTCCCCGCGTCCGAAAATGGACCGAAACAAGCGCTTCATGACCAGTTTACTTGCCCTCCTCGACGACGACAAGTTCATGAAAGATGTAACGAGCTCTGGGACAGAACAAGTTAATGTCAAGCAGTACTTGAGTCTCATCGAGAAAATCCTCAACCAAACCACGGCCATTGCTGGGAATACTCAGCCAAAGGTAGATTAGTGGACCAGCAAATTGACTGACATGCTAGTCTCCTTTTCATTTACTCATCGTTGTGAGCTTAATTCTTCATAAATGCCAAAAGCTCGAACTTAGTTGGTTTACGAGACTTGTAAGGTGTTCCACAAATTTTCGACCTCTATACTCAAGCTCCAGAATTATAATATATATATCTGTGTGTACATGTGTGTGTTCGTGATGGTGGATATTGTCACATAACTTCTACATATTACTCGGAAAGACATGAAATTCACGGCAAATGCTACAATCTTTCCCATTACTAGATTCTATGGTTAATTGGTTGGTTCTTAACGCGCGATAGTTTTTTGTGGTGAAATGTCTTTGCTCCTCAAATTAATTTCAGGTTTCACTTTTGTCCAGTTAAAGTTTATAAAGATACACAATTTTTATACGCTCTTATGTTCATAATATTTCATGGTTAGGACTCACGAGTGAATTCATTTTTCCAGGGTGACCAGGGTCAGAGCAAAAGCTCGACCTTCCGCCCAATGCGAACTTCTAATCCTTTGTCATCCACCATCAACAAACTGTGTTGTCAGGTAATCTCATATTGAGAGACATTCCTCTCTCGAAAGTGGAAGTATATAATGCGAAAGCTCCAGACTTTTTTAGCTTTTTTTAAACAGTTCTTTGAGAAGGGAAAACTTTTATTTTACATAAGAATTAATACTAAAGTGAAAGCACTAAAATTGTGCATTCTAAAAAAGAAGAAGCAAACAGTGTGTTTATTATATTCTTCCTCGCGTCCTGTCCTATGGTAATCTTCTCGATCTTGTTATTTCCCGCGTTTGATGTCGAAAGCTATGTACACCACGACAGATCACTTGCGAGGCCCAGCACAGCAATGATGTGCGCCAAACAATGGCATCCGTTTTCGACCAGTTGTCACCCTTTTCATGGAATGCCAAGGCTGTGCTGACCCTGTCAGCTTTCTCGGTGTACTACGCTGAGAATTGCCGTCTTGCTCAAATTGAAGAGTCAGACAACCTTTTGAGCTCAGCGGCCATGCTGAGAGGGTTTCGTGCAATTGGTAATTCCTCTGACACCCAGCGGACCGAAGCTTTTGCGAAGCTTAATGGTCTGATCAAGGAGACTTTGAAGTTCACCAAGTACACTGTTGAGCTTGGGAACCCCTTCTCGGCATCCATTGATGAAGTAGCCTGTTTCAAATACATCATTGTCACCGTACTTGGCTGCTTAGTTCAGTTCAAGGGCTTAATTAGCGCGAGCGACGAGTATGTTATACCTTGCCTTTGATTTTAACAACCTTCATTAAAAGACTTGGAATTTAATTCCAAGCGCCCTCTCTCTCTCTTTCTCTCTCTCTCTCTCTCAAACTGTTTCACATCAATGCTCAACCAATCTCTTGATGACTTCAGGTTCCTAGGGCTGGATCTGTCGACCTTCTCAAACCGGGTCACGGCGATATATGCCTCCTTCAAGAAACAATTTTTATATAAGGAGATTAAGAGACGTTCTATATATTGTACTGACATTGTGGAGTTGATGGAGGTCCTGGTTTGCACTGAGGACGATTCGTGCAAAGTTTATCAATGTTCTCAGAAGAAAACGGTTAGCTTCTCGGTCCCAATAATCTTCATTGACTTTGATCACCGGTCATTATTGTATATCAATGTCACGAGAAGGGAATGCATATCAACTTGCAAGTAATTAACTACGTTTGATCATTGCGAGTTATAGGTAAAGGTGGAGGAGTTGCAGAACAAGAGACTGTTGTTGCTTATCTCGGACTTGAACTTGTCGAACGAAGATCTAGAAAAGCTTACCACTATCTACAAAACAGACGCTTTCAAATCTAGTGGTTACGAAATTTTTTGGGTCCCTATCGTGCAAATACGTGAGGAGGCGACAGAGAAGCAGATCCGGGATATGAGAAATCGGATGCAGTGGTACACATGCAACTCCATGGTCAGAGAGATGGCAGCAAAGTTCATCCAGAAGAAGTGGCAATTTCGGCAGCAAACTAAGGTTGTCGTGCTCAACCAACAGGGGAAGGTGGAGAACGTGGACGCGATGACGATGATTCGCCTTTGGGGATGGGAAGCCTTCCCGTTCACAGAGTCGAAGGGCAAGGAGCTCTGGAACAGGCAAGGGAACAACTGGTTGAAGCTCGTGTTCCCTGATGTGGAACAAAGAGTAAGTTACAAATACAGTTTGATTTCGATTATCTGTGCCACATTTTCATCATTTATCCCTAGTTGGAAGGACTTTCCTCCTACCAAGGGCCTCTGACTTGTCTGTCATAAATCGGACATATCACTCAAGTTTGTTTTTAGTCCGATTTACATTTAGGGGATATCCATATAGCAACCGCACAATTAGAGTCTAGCTGGAGATCTTCCTCCAAATAGGGACAAAGGAAAACACAACCTCAATCATAGTTTCGTCTGACAAGATTATTTAATGGTTTAGTCTTTAACACACTCGGCCAAGCCCCAACACGCGCACTATGGAGAAAAGCAAATAGAACGTGGATCTATTATTCCAGACACCGAATTCACACAAGAATCATTGGCCAGATATATTAAAATTTTCTAACTTAATCAATTTGTATTCTTGTTCTTTTAACATGTCCTGTGTCCTGATTGTGGGCCAGATTCAAAGGAAGGAGCTCATATTCTTGTATGCTTCCGCAGAAGACTCCGAGATTGTTCGAAAAATTAAAAATTACCTGAACGAGATCAAAAGCTATCGCGTCTCTGACAACCTAATCGACATCAACGAGCAATTTCTGACCCGCCTCGAGAGCTGCATGTCCTCGAAGATGCAGGCGAGTTCGGACGTCTACGGTTTCTGGAAGGACGAGCTGTTCAAGCTCTTCACCATCTTCAAGCAGGATGGTGGGTTCGGCATCCTCACGAGAGGGTCGAGCGTGTTCGTCAACTCTCGTCTCACCGATTTTGAAAAGGTGCTGTCGCAGCACAAGCAGTGGAGTAACAAAATAACTGAGACACAGGCTTTCGAAACTGTTTTCCAAGTGCAATATAAAGAGGTGTTCAAGTCGCGCTGCCACCGTTTCAGTATCCCCAACATGGTCGGCAACATTCCGGAGTGCATCAAGTGCACCAAATGCCATCGCTATATGAAGACCGCCGTCACCTTCGAGTGCTGCCATGATGAGCATTGACCAGCTGATAAGGCCATCAAGCCCGACGCCTTCGTTTGGCGCTCCAGAATAAACACGGACTGTTTAGCTCGGTCACGTTTTCACGTTATTTCTTCCCTTGTTTAGTTTGATGTTGCTTTTGATTATGTGTGGTTGGAGTATGCCACAGGGTTGTGCGTGCACTGCGCAGAACTTGTTGTACTCTCTGCATGCGGACACTGTGTGCTATGAATAAAAGTTTTTTATGATCTTAATATGGTATTGATTACATTTTCGAGGCGTACAGGATAAAGACTTACTAGTGATAAAATCCTAGAGCTTTTCTTGTTATTTCCATGCCTTATGATTAATTTCCATGCATTCCATTGCCCGATTCTATTTGTCAAAATATTTAAATCTCAAATTAGTCTTCCATCTAATAGTTTAACCTTTTAGAATATCTAATATTTATTTCACGAAATGTTACACAATCCTCCATTCACCTTGTTATTTGACATCATAACATAGATCGATTGGCCGAACCTAAACTCTTGACATTCACATAGTCCAACCAGCATCTAAAAAATAAAATTAGATCAAACATCTCATGCATGGAGATCCTGACTCTGTAATTTCTCTGCACGTCATACACAGCCAAGCCGTTCCGGCTTCTCCTACTTGATTGAAGCCAGAAGCCAGTGTCTCGCCACCCTAAACTCATGATCCAGTAGATGGCTGACATCCTGCATGTACACGAGGCAAAATTGATGTCATGCATTTAGGAATTAATATAAAACAAATTGAGGGATTGATCAAGGACAGGGAGTACAGAAACTCCAAGTACCTAGAAAGACTTGAGGATCGACATGACTTTCATTACATTGAATTGTTTCTTTTTCTTATATTTATATTCGCATCCGTGAAAAGGGCAACGTTTGAGAAATTGAGATCAGAATGGCCTCTACGTCAACCCAAGATGAATTAAAATTTTGCATCCCTCGGTCCTGATCTGAACTATGAATTACTTCATTCGAATTTTTATTTTGGGAAACACAGTTGTCACTTGGAGAATTCGCTTATAATTGATCTATGAGCTGTACCACTGGATATAGTCCCTTTGTGATTGCGTATGGACATTAACCAAAGACTACTCTTGATCTTGCACGTATTCTTTTGCTGACAAATCGATCGGTAAGGTGGATGATATTGTTTCTCAAATGAGGATAGTTCATGAAGAAGTGCGCCAAAGGTTTGGAGAGTAAAGCCGAGTCCAATAAAAAGGATGTTGACAAAAGGCAGCGTGAGACTATCTTTGAACTTGGATATTTTGTTTGGGCTTATTTGCCACCTGAGCGTCATCCCGTTGGAAGCTACAACAAGCTTAGTGATCGAAAGATTGGTCCACTTGAAGTTCTAATGCATATTGACTAAAGTTACCTTCTCATATGAAGATACACGACATGTTCAATGTTCGGCATTTAACACCTTATGTGGGTAATTCTTCTAATAATGGTGATTCAAATTCGTGGACGAATTCTTTTAAAGAAGGGGGGAATGAAGCAACTCATATTCATGACCAACTCATTCAACCAAGAAGGTCAGTACGCATTCAAGCTCGATGACACTTTCATCGGAAAGCCTAATATCGATAAACCTCGTCAACAAGTGAAGAGCCTCATCGATAAGTGAAAAGCCTCATCTTTGACTTTGTCATTTCCCATGCATCGAAGCTTGCATCAAGGCACTTTGGGACAAGCAGAAGCATTGGAAATATTGTTTTGATTTTAATAGTGTTTCATAGCTCTTAGTTTCTAAGAAATTTGATTAATGAAATTTGCTTCGTGCAATTCCTTTGAACCTCAAAAAGTTCATACTCCTTGAAAACTTATAAGAGTTTTGACTCCGTCTGTCACGCCCCGAACCCCGTGAGCGCGCAACATCCTGCAATGGTCATTATGATGTGACGTCCAAGGACGCGTCGCCGACCCAACATTTTATCTTTTGATTATGCATGCGGTAGCTAAATAAAGATTCACCCAGACAATAATAATAAACGAGGATAGATAGGAAAACGGTTTACAACATTGAAATCAAAATACCATTTTAACATTTACTTGATTAACCCTTGAGAACATTTTTACAAGCCCACTTTGGGCATTTCCATAAAAATCTACAAAAAGATGTCAAGATAGGGTCAATCTACTTCACCAAAAGTCAGCTTCCAAGCACCCCAAACTATACTGGGTGCATTAACATGCTAAGGGCCTGAAAAAATGTTCAACAACGACAAATGAGATAAAAAAATCTCAATAAATTAACGCCTAAGCCCCATTTAGAAGGCCAACTCACCTCAGGGGTCCCTAATCATGCGACCATGCACTAGACACAAATCATTAACCATCCACAGGCATTCTTACCTTGCCTTGGCACACATATTATGCATAACATAGATAGTCATATATCACAACGATGCATCAAACATATCACCTACCCAGAACGTGTAATGAGATTTCCCATGCATCAATGCACCACAGTTGCGCGTGTCTCAATTACAAGGCAAAATCCACTTTGGCACGTCCCATACCATGCCTAGCAGTTTCTATCCCATAATCAAGCACTATGCATCACACATATTCCATTTATTACGCCCCGTCGAGGTCACTATACATCAAGCGATCTGTAGCAAGATGGCAGTCTTCTGGACCTACCCGGGCATCGTCCCACCCCGTTGGGCACGGTATTGTCAAACGATCTACAGTAAGACGGTGTTCCAATATGGCAATATCAAACGATCTACAGTAAGATGATGGTATACCGTAAGGAGTATCGAGTCCGGCCTCGGGCCATGACAAGGCATCCGGAGTATCGGCAATCTAGATAATCTCCAAGCATCTGATAAATTGAGTATTGTTAAGCGATCTACAGCAAGACCCCGATAAATCAGGCATTGTCAAGCGATCTATGGCAAGACGGCTCCAACGTGTGACCACACGAGCACACAAAGCATTTAGGCCAATTCTTGTCTTCTCATTTAGCCAATGCATCCATGAATCGTGCTCACATCAATGCCACACGACAATAACAAGTGGTCACACATGCAAACGGTCAATCGACTTTGTGAACCTCATTTTAAAACATGAATTTACAAAAGCATTCAACATCGGATCACAGCCAAATAAACATTATTGAAAAGCTAGGTAATTGTGGTTACTGTCTCTATTAGTCCGGAAATCGAAAGCCAAATATTTCAAGTAAAGACCGGCAGATTATGGAATTCTAGTAAAACTGGACAGATTTGCATGATTTGGGAAATCAACTTCAAAAGCATAGCAAATGGTTTCCAAAAATTATAAAATTCGAATATGTTATAAAAAAGACCTTCACAAATATTTTCCATGAAAAACACAATCCCAAACTCCTTATACAAAGATCACTTTTGATGGCTCAAAAACAACCCAGAACTGGGCCGCCGGAACAGGGGAACTGAACCACAAGAAATACTCGTTTTACAAAACAAATCCTTTCAAAATACTTTGAAATTTTTATACGTTATAGACATGGATTTCGTTTACAAATCTTGTGAAGGAAGTATGGTCGAAATCGAACTGGAAATTTTTATAAAAATCTGAGAAGGCACGAAGGTCACGGAATTCACAGTATAAAACAGTTCTGATTTGGTAAGAAATTGGACCTTCGTGTAACCCATTTGAGCTCAGAAAAATCTGAAATTTAAGTATGTTATATATCAAGATCTTATGAACAACTTTTATGAAGAACACTTTTCAAGATTTTGACCACAAAATGCTCTATAAAAATGGAAAACCGGGGACGTACAGTAAAATCAGTTCTGAAATCAAGATAAAAACTCCAAGAAACGCCTTCAACTTTGAGATCCACCACTTCTCAGCCATGAAAATACCACACCAAGAGTTCACATCAACATCCAACATCTATTTCAACTTAGTCTAGCAATCAAAACTCACCAACGCTTATTCTAGAAGTTCAAACACACTAAAACAATAACTAGCTAAACTACCCTACGCAAGTTAAACATCCTAAACAAGGAATTAGATGTCAACTTACTCATCTAATAATGATGACGACGCAAGGACGACGGCGATGACACGGGCTGTCCATGGCAGCCTCGACTTGACATGGCAAGCGGCAAATGGCGGTGAACGGCACCCAGTGATCTACGAGGCTCAAGGATGGTGGCAAGAGGGGCTGGTGGATGAACGGTGGTGGTGGGGTATTCGGCCAAGAGAGAGGGAGAGAGAGAGAATAAGAGAGAAAGTGAGGAGAGAGAGAAAGAAGGTTTAAATTTAAA
The DNA here is from genome assembly GCA_031216235.1 of Syzygium jambos. Taxonomy (NCBI): domain Eukaryota; kingdom Viridiplantae; phylum Streptophyta; class Magnoliopsida; order Myrtales; family Myrtaceae; genus Syzygium; species Syzygium jambos. Next base: position 10,613,289 of record CM062227.1, read on the forward strand.
TCAAGGTCAATGGTTGAGATATGTTCTCGATGCCCAAGCAAAGATCAAGGGCTAGGATGTGTTCTTGATGCCCAAGCAAAAATCAAGGGCTAAGATCAAGTCTTGCTCTCCAAGTTCAATCCAAAGGCCAAGATTTAATCTAACAAAACAATTTCCAGAAGGGTAATTTAGCAAATAATTTTCAATGGCCAATTCATAAAAATTATGAGGCGACATCCTATAATTCGGGTGTAATATCCTTGAGCACTCGACACGCAAAAATTGGATCATAATTCGTGGCTGAAATCAATCAATCGCAATTATAGTTTATCTCAAACTAACGAGCGGCTGCTAGAAATAAATTTTTTTCGATAGCCTTTCCCCTTTGGTTAGTATTCTCTAGATGATCAGGCCAGAGCGAGAATAAACTAATAGAGCGTCGATGAAATCACCATTTTATAAATCACCAAATTTGATCGAATTTTCAGGATATCACACCGTCCTTGAAGAGTCGGAGCTTTTAAAGTTTGCATTTTTGAAGAGTTGTAGCCATCAATCTAGAAGAATTGATGCCATTTCAACTTACTCAGAGGCCTATAGGAGCAACCACTAAAGTTCCTATCCTTTTCCTCATTCTGTCCATTCATGTTCGTCCACTTCCTTTCAAAATCGACCATGTGACATTCCGAATTTCGGCCTATTTTTGGGATTTATAAAACGTGTAATTCGTCAATGCGATTATAATAAAATCTCGCCCGAAACTGATCACTCTTGGGTTATTATTTTTAAATTAGAGATTTCGCTAGAATCGCACTCGATTGAATTTGGCTGTTATTTAGAGCCTGAACTTTGATGTCGAATTTCGGAGTTTCGTGACAAATTTAATTGAACGGTGTCGATATTATTGTGGCCAGCGTTAATATTGTCCGGGATAAGTGAAAAGTGAAATTTGGACCGGGTGTAGATTTGGACTAGTAGACCTTCCTTATAGTGTGTTTTAGTTATTATCTTTTGGGCTTTTTTTCTAATTTATAATTACGATTTTTCATGGGCCGTTGGATCGTTTTCGGATTTGAACGAGGACCGTCGGATCACACTTGAGTGTATTAGGTGCCTAGTGTGTACTCTTTCTCTCTCTCCTCTCCTTCTTTCCCGCTGCTGAACCCACGTTGCTGCTGCCCCCACTCTGCTCCCCACGTTGCTTTTGCTTCTACCTTGCTGCTGTCTTCTGCTAACTTCTTCTGCTGACTTTGCTGCTGCCCCACATTGCTTCTGCTTCTGTTCTGCTAAACCCATGCCTCTGTTCTGCTAACTTCTGCTTGTTGCTGCTTTGCTGATTGCTTCTGCTTGCTGCCGCTGACTCCTCTACTCCTCCATGTCTCCTTGCTACTGACCAACTCTTCCTTCTCTCTCCCTTTTTCCTTTTCCTTTTCCTTTCTTCTTCTTGGTCTTTTTCACTTCTGTTTTCTACTGGCTTCGCCGTTTCTGCTTTCGCTTACCTCGCTGCTTCTTGCTTCTTCTTGCTGCCACACTGACCAGACCATTTCCTCACCGGACCATCCACCGCCGTGCACCACACCACCCCATCACCCCAGCTTGTCCCCTGGCCATGCTATGCCGCCCCCAGCAGCCCGAAGTTTCCCGTCGCCGGCTGTTTTCTAGCCTTGTCACTCGTCGTCCGCCTCACGTCACCACCACTCGGCCATCACCACCACCCACGATCACCTTCACACCATCGCTGACCACCTGAGCTGCTATCCGCTGTCTGCCCTCGTCGTTGCTTCACCGGAGTAGCCGTTACCATGCCAAGACTCTTGTTTGCTCCCTTGCTAGGTTGTCTTGCTTAGGCTCTCTTGTAAGTGACTTCCTAATCCTTGGTTAGGCTAGTGGGTTACTAATGGCATGTCTAGGGATGGATTAGGGGCTGCGGATGGTTGGTTTTGTGGTTGTATAAGCTTGATTTGCTTAATATTGCAAGTTTTATGATTCTCGGATTTCTGGTTGTTACTGTACCTTTGTGCTTTATTATTTTTTTGGTGATCATTGTGGGCCGAATATGAGGAAGTGTTCCTCGTGGAATTTGTTACCAACATCTTTAAGTATAACATACTTTAAATTCAGAATTTTTGGAATTTGTTTGGGGTCATTCGAAAGTCAGTTTTCAGACCGTCACAAAACTGCTCGATTTACTGTTCACCCGACCTTCTTGTCTTTCCAAATTTTTATAAAATTTTCCAAACCTTATTTTAACAAAATTCGTTGACAAAAATTGTTAAAAACAATTATGTCTATGACATATAAAAATTTCAGAGCTTTCCAAAGTGATTTGGATATTGAAAGAGTTGTATTTTTGATGGTCTGAAGGTCTGTTCGAGCGAACCGGGTTCTGTCCGACTTTGAGTGTCAAAATGAGGTGTTTACGGGTGGAACTGGGTTTCGAGTTCTTCACGGAAAATGTTTATACAACATATCCAAAATTTATAATTTTGGAAGTTGAATTACTATTTATTTTAAAAGGGATTCCAGAACTGTGCGCTGGCCCAGTATTGTTCCGAATCTGTGTATTCGGTTTTCCCTTGTTCTTAGTGGCTGATCATTGTGGATTGATATGGGTGCAAGGTGTGGGCCGTGTAGTGGTTGATTATGTGGTGAATTTTGGGAGTCTAATGTGTTAATTTGGAGGTGGATTAGTAGCCTAGAGTGGGCCTTGAGTGTGCGTGATGATATTGATTTAATCGCATGAATTCAGATGCCAATTATATGTTGTGACTGATTTGGATTAATTGGTTCATTGGGCATGTTGAGATATGAATTGAGCATATTGTGGCATTAATTGAGTGTGGAAATTATGGATGCCGAGCGTGGACATTATGGCCATGAATGTGTACATCGAGCATTGGTATAACATGTGCATTATGTGAGTGTGCACAAATGGCATGAGCATGTGATTACCTAAATCGCCTTGAGGCATCGTTTACGCGGAGTTCAAATAATAATTAGTGTATTATGCTCATGTGATCACATAAACCCTGAGGCGTCGTTTATGCGGGGTAATGAACCCATCCTGAGACGTTTAACACGGGACGATGCCCGGATTACCGGAAGATGGCCAACCTGAGGCGTCCTACACGTGGGTTGTGTCATGAGCCTGATACTTTTAACGCGGGTCGGAGATCGATTGAAAAGTGATAGACCTAATGCGTGTTACGCGGGTCGGACCTGATGCGTTTAACGCGGGTCGGTGAATAAATGGAAAGTTGGCACGTGTGCATGTGTGCAGAAAGGAACATGAGCATATGCATAGTGATGACACGTGTGCAAGAGTGCATTAACGAGTGCAAGCATGTGCATGGCATGTGTTTGTGGCCAATTGATATGTGTGTATGTACCATTGTTGGGCTCAGAGCCAATATTATTATGTGTCTAACCTGCAGGGTCAACATATATTTGATTTAGGCCCGAGGGCCTAAGTTGTGTGGTTGCTCTATTATGTGTTTGGGTAAGACTTGTCTAGGTATGCATTGGCCTAGGTAGGGTTTAGAGTGTTGCTTATTGAGACTCGTTCTCATGGTTATTATATAACCATTTCAGACCCCCAATTCCGACCATGAATGGTCCATCACAGCGTTTTGGGATCCCGAGGAAGAGCCGATGGAGTAAGATCCCGAAGAGGAGCCCATGGAGTTGGTGGACCCCTTTTTGTATAGCTAGGCTAACCTACCCGACCACTTGCCCCTTTTGATGATGGTGGTTTTAACCCTAGTGGCCTTTGTATGTAAGGTTGGATTTTGTAAGTACATGTCGTTGAATGAAGTATGCGGTTCATTTGTTCAAGTGTTTTAGTACCCTTGGTCTTTAATCTTGTCTGGGTGCTTTTAATCGTTTCCACTTGCGCTCTATGTTTTGATGTTCGCATGGGTCGATGACGAGTCCTGGGACGTCGCATTCGAAATACGACCACGAAAGGATGACGCGGGCTCGGTGGGGTCCAGGGCATGGCAGACCATCCGAAAGTGCTTATCTACAAACACTCAAACCATAAAAGTTGTAGATCTAAGAGTTTTCGTTTTTTTGGCTTTGGAATCAGCTCATTCTGATCTATATCGACAAAGTTACAACCGTTTTCCCAAGTTCACGCAGAGTTGAAATTTCTGCTCGTTTTTATGATGGAGTTTCCGTGTGTTTAAGTCACTCTCTTGATCCTATTGTTTGAGTAGTCGATTTTGGGCTACATTAGTATGCCTCAAATTACTCGTCCATCTAACAGTTTAACCTTTTAAAATATTTGGTAATTGTTTCACGGAGTTTTGCACTGTCTCCCGTTCATCCCGTAACTTGATATCATAACATAGATCGATGGGCCAAACCTAGACTCTCGACATCAACATATTCCGATCATCATAAGTGAAATAAAATTAGATCAAACATCTCATGCATGGAGATCCTGACTGTAATTTTCCTGAAGGTCACACACAGCCAAGCCAAATCCGTTCCAGCTTCTCCGCTTGGATGAAATATACCGAGTTTAGCAAATACTTGATTGAGGCAATGTCTCGCCACCCTAAGCTCCCATGAACCAACATACGGATGAAATCCTGCATTTAGGAATTTTTGAAACTTCAGATTGTACGCAGAAGCTTGGTTTTGATATGGATGATAGTTTGTGTTTTGATGTGTGCAAGTGTATGTGTATGGTCTAGTTGATGTAGAAGAATGAACAAGGGTAGGATACTTTGAAGAATGCAGGCAAGAATTATGGGACAAGGATGTAGTTTATTTAGTTGATGGAAATGTGATGATACATAGTTGTAGGAGGGGATGTTGGCGTACGTGAAGGAGTACAATGATATGGAGTTTGTCTAATGCTCCCACTACACACACTTACATTTATAACTCATTGCTTATTTATAGGCTTATTTCACCGACATTCCCCTGCACAATTGACATAAAGACATGTCTTACGTGTATGTTTTTTAACCCATAGACTTTTTAACTATTATCATAGGTTTTTCTACGCATGCTCTAGAGAACTCCGTACTCTTCCTCTACCGCATGAAGACTTGATGCTTTGTAGGATTCTTCTAGACTTCTCATTGCTTGTCTTCACATGAGAGTTTTCAAGCTTTACTTGAACTCGTCAACTTGGTGCTGACTCACATTTTGCTTTCTCGCATTCAAGACTTCAAGATTCAATTAATAGTTTCTAGATTAGTTTAGAGAAAATGGATCACAATTTTCGACAGGAACTAATATAGGAACAGATTGAGGAATTGATCAAGGACAGGGAGTTCGGAAACTCCATGTACATAGAAAGACTTTAGGATCGACACGACTTTCATTGTCAACCCAAATTTGCCATCCAACTACATTGAATTGTTCCTTTTTTCTTTTCATTGAGGACGTGAAATAAATTTATATTTGCATCCATGAATAGGGCAACGTTTGAGAAATTGAGATCAGAATGACCTCCGAGTCAATCCAAGATGAATTTGAGGGCTACGAGTTAATCGGTTTCGTTCGTTGAGAATCTACTTTGAATTCTCCAATCATGGTTAGGGTTTTCTCCTCCATTTATGTAAATCCATCTTCATGGTGATGGAAATGATGTTGTATTGTTGATGTTGTGCCTCTAGTGCGTGACTAGAGAAGAACTTTGTGTATCCTACTATTCTTGATGATTAGTGGAAGTTTTTGGGGCGGTCCATGGCTTTTCCCTCATTGGTTTTCCACATTAAATTTTGGTGTTGTTTGTTGCATTTGTCTCATTATAATGACAAGGTTGTATTGCTGAAATATTGTTGGTTGTTATTGGGATTAAGTCGATTTCGGTCGCTTTAGTTTTGGGGGAGCTATTGATCCTGGATTGGGTTAGTTATTGGCGAATTGTTGCCTGGTTCTCTCCAACAAAGTGGCATTAGAACTAGCGTTGATATTCTAGTACTTAATGGAGGAAACTATTGCACCATGTTTAAGTTCAATCCCTCGAATTACTCTATTTGAAACTCAGATGGAAGACATGTTATATTACGAAGATTTGTTTGACCCCTAGATGGTGATGAGGCTAAAGGAGATAAGGAAGACAACGAATGGGAGTGAATGAATCAAAAAATGGTTGGGTTTATTTGACAATAGATTGATGATAGTGTGTTTCATCATGCGGCTTAAGAAATGAAAGCGGATACTTTATGGAAGAAATTACAAGATCTCCATGAGAGGAGAACTCCACAAAATAAAGCTTTTCTAAAAAACTTGTGAATATTTGAGATACAAGGAGGAAAATAGCATGTCGGAATACTTAAGTGAATTTCAAGATAATGTAAATCAATTGATAAATCTTGAGATTGACTTAGGTGATGAATTGTAGTCATGTCTATTGATTGGTACTTTTTTCGACAGTTGGGACACCTTGGTTATGGCATTAAACAATTCGACTCTTTTCCGTGTGCTTTCTATGAGCATGGTTAAAGAAAGCTTGTTCAATGAATAAACAAGGAGAGAAGACTTGAATTATGCTTCTAAGTCGGAGGCTCTTGTCGTCGAAAAAAATGCAAGAAGTCAATCAAGAAAGTTTCAAAGTAATTATTTCAAAAAACTTGAATTATGCTTTCTATGAGTAATGTCAATGTGGAAAGAGAAACCGGGAAGAAGTTGAAATATGTTCGAGTTGACAATGGTCATGAATATGGAAGCTCGTTTAAACATTATTGTAGAGATTATGGTATCAAGCTTAAGAAGATTGTTCCAAAAACACCACAATAGAATGGAGTAGCGGAGAGAATGAATCAAACAATTAATGGTCGGATTTGGTGTGTGCTCTCTTGTGCGGGGTTGCCCAAGTCATTTTGGGGTGAAGTGATGAGAATAGTAATGGACTTGACAAATTTTTCTCCATTAGCTCCTCTTAAGGGGGATATCCCGTAAAGATTTTGGAGTAAGAAAGATGTTTCGTATAATTACTTGAAAGTGTTCGGTTGCTTGGCATTTGTGCATGTTACAAATAGATGAAAGGTCGAAGCTCAGTATATCTTCTTGGGTTATGGACATAATTACATTTCTTGGACGGATCGTAATTATAGAACCGCTTGGGGTTTGGCCGCTTTGGCTCAGTGGTAAGCAAACCTTTCTTCCGGAGGACTGTCAGCACTTGAGACAACGACCCAGGGAGGGAGGTGAATTGCCTCTTGTTGTTCCTCCTCTGATAGGGTTGACGACCCGTGCTATGTTGTTGAGTTTCTGCTACTTGGATCACTCGAGCGACGTTAACATTCTTCCGACTTGGCTGCGTATACATCATATTGACTTCAGCTGTCGGCTCTTCTTCTTTCTTATGCTAAATCTTTTGGTCGAAGAAGACGGCTCTACAAACCACCCATCTTTCAGCCCTATCTCAATATGTTTGCCTATGGGGATGAGTTGATTGAAGTTCTCAGCCGAAGTGGCTACCATCCGATTACGGTACTCGAACGGGAGAGTTTTAATGAACACCCTCTTCAATTCACTATCTATAGGTTCTGGGATAACCTAAGCAGCTATATTTCTCCATCTAATAGTATTATCCTTGAACGACTCAGTCTTTTTCATTTGAGCACGCTCGAGGTCTCCGCTAGTGGGAATGATGTCCATTATGAACCTGTACTGTTTTAGAAATGCTTCACTAACTTCCTTCCAGGTTTTGAGGCTATTTATCTTCTTCATGAGATACCAGTTCAAGGCAGGACCCGTCAAACTTGCTTAAAATGCATAGATCATCAAGAGTTCATTATCAACATATGACGTCATCTGTACGTGGTATAGCTGCAGGTAGGCTTTTGGGCAGGAGGTGCCACTGTACTTGTCAAAATCCGGCATCTTGAACTTCTTCGGAATTTTGATCTATGAGTAAAGAGACAAGTCGATTAAGGGTGAATCATGTGAGCCTTCCAGTTGCTTCACTCTCTCTTCAAGCTTGTTAACCCGTTCATCAGGTTTATCCTTGTTGACGATAATTTGGATAGGGTCATCTACTAAATGGGGAAGATCGTCATCTTCCTCACTATCGGCATTCTTTCTACCTTTATGCTTTAGGGTTGATGCCTCAGGGGATGTAGGAATAGGAGTCAGCCGAAGGGCTTTGATCTCAGCGGATATCTATTGCATTGCGGTGAGGAATTGCTTCATTTGGTCCTCAATGCCAACGACACGATCTCGTAAGTCAGTTTGATCGGCCATTCTAGTTCTCGATCGCGTACAAATAGGTGATCGTGATCTGTCCATAATTACCTGATTTCACGGATAAAACAGGTATATATAAGTGTCAAGAAGAATCACACGCCAATCCATGACATTGGTATGAACGCTTTGATTAAAAACGACCTTTTTATTGAAATGACGAAATTTTTTTTTACAACGACTATAACTTAAAATCACCTAAACAAAAAAAAATGACTCAATTCCTAAACAAGACTAAAGACTAAAACTGAAATGAGAACATAAATTCAAGCTTTTCTATTTGGCTTGATCCATAGACATATGGGAGGCGATTTCCTTCTTCAATTGCTTATAAGCTCGAGCTATCTTGGTGGCTTTTTCTTGAGCTTCTTCGACCTTCCTTTTGAGACGATTGTTCTCTAAGTGAGTAGCGGCCTTGAGAGGCACCTTAGGTATCTTTGGAAGTAACTCCTATAGGATCTTGTGCCGTCGAATATACTCGGTCATCACGAAATAGGACTTCTACTCCCCCTTGAGCTCTTTTTTGGGCCGAGCTATCTTTGAAAGAAGACACTTCTTCCACATCTTCTTGAGCTGGGCTACGGTCCTTTCGTGCTCTTCATCTTCATCGTTGAAGTCGACATGGAGGAGTTCTGGTTGTAATGCCGAAGGGAGCCCTTGGAGAATCTGGTACTGACAAGACACTCTAACGAGGTGGTATTCGATTGCACCTGTGAAGCCCAATAGTGGAACCGGCCAAATACCATCACACGTAAGCCGAGCATCCTCGACCTTGAACCAATTAGCATGCCATTGGAAACCTTGGGGTCTAGCTTTTTTCATGAAAATGATCCACTCGGAGTAATGATAATCAAGTGCGTTCCTTTCTTTTTCTTTATACCTCAAGACAGGATGGCTAGAATCACTAAGCTCAGATATTGCAAGTAAATCGCCACACCCTTTTATGTGAGACAAAAACCAAATTTGCAAAAGTTCAAGGGGGCATGAAATTTTTTGTCAACATGTTGCTTAAATTTAGTGAGGAAAATAAAAGTCTCGGCTAAAATGGTGTTGATAAAATTACTTTCAAGACAGACTTATTGGACCAACCATGCAATTGACGGACTACACATATTCTTACAGTGAGGAAAAATCACGAACCCGAAAAATGCTAGCAAAAAGATTCTGCCTTTTTGAAAAGATGTGGCTTTATACTCAAGAATGAAAAAGGACATGTCCCACGATTTGCTTTCAAGAACTTTCCCAATTCATCTTTTCCGACACCCAAAAATTCAGAGAACATTAAGGTGGAATCGATTCTCAGAGGTGGTGTAACTAATTCCGACCCTAAAGGTTTTCCAATGATCACGCTATATTCTTCCAAAGTCGGGATGAGCTCATGCTTATCGAATATAAAGGTAGATGTCTCAAGATACAAGAAGTGTGCTAATGCTCGAATGAGGCCGATACAAACTTGGACTTCCAATAAGAGGAGTAGACTCCCGATGTGGCCATTAACTAGCTTACGGTTGGTAGGACTGAGCAGGTTCCACCAGGCACGGAGCTCGTCCTTTAGAGCATCAAGAATCTGGATGTCTACCCCTCCCATAGTATATAGACCAAGACTCACGACCGACCTAATGTCATGGACCGACCAAAGAAAATACGAAACATAAATATATTGCAAGATAAAGGTTCAGAAAACTTACTTCACCCAATAGGACCATGGCAATCATATAGATATGCGCATGAAATGTGAAGTTCGATTTCTATCTAGACACTTGCTTGGAAAGTGGAGACGCGCGAATTACCGGGCTAAACCAGTCATGGTAGTGGTTAGGCCGGGGTTCCCATGGCTCTGGCTTAGTCAAGGAGCCGACCTAGGTTACAAAGGGTGCAATCATGATGGGAACTCAATGACACCGTGAAAGAACTTTCGGGATCAAAGAGGACGACCCGTACCACGCAGGTATGGTCGGAGTGTCCGTTGTCTCAGTACCATCCTAAACCTGTGCCGCCTAGGTCCGGCAGCAGGTAGTATGTGCGGTGTAGTGTAAATGCAAGGCATGCATAGCAAGTTATATCATGCAGCGCTTCGTGCATAAAATAAACCATACATCCAAACACCTTCCTGCAAAACAAGGGTTAACAATCACTCCTCCCCTTATACCTCCCATTCTACAAAAACATTTAACACCTAAAATATTAGGGACTTACCTGGGATCCTTGCTGCCAAACAAAAATATTTTTTGACAAGAAAAACTGGCCTAAGTCCACTAAGAGTTTTAACTCAAGTCCCCAGCGGAGTCGCCAAGCTGTCGCGATATAAATTACTCAAGCTAATGGATTATTAAGACTAAGCTTAACTCGGTCCCTCCCAAGCCCTACCAATTCGCAACTTAGGATTTAAGTTTCAACGTGCAAAAGTTTTCATGCTTGGAGTCGCCACTAATCTATTTGTGGTAGGTCAATTAGAAATCTAAATAAAACATTGGGAGATATGTTTTATTCCTATGAATCAGAAATTCTAAGCTCAGGGACTTGGTTATGCTAGATCTAGTCTAACGCCCTTTTGATACCTTTTATTTTTAAAAAGATATTTATGCATGCATTCTGGATCCATTTTATTTCCTAATTATTAACATGTGAGGTGTTCATGTGGGTGCGCAAACCACCAATTTAACACCCAATAAAGCAATAAATAGATTGCAAGATTCGGAGAATGACGTACCTTAATGCAGCGCAAGCATTTGCATTGTTAGTAGAAAATCATACAGACAATTCTAATATGATTTCTAATTAACAAAGCAAGGCACTCAAGGTGTTCTTTAGGATTTGCGCTTTATTAAATGAAAACTAACCTATATGTAATGATGTGCAAAAAATGACATATGATTAATGCAACCTAGCATGCGAACTATATGTCATGCAACGACGTGACCTAATTCTAATGACGAACAAATGATTTATTTTTGGTATTTTTCTCATAAAATTCAGAATTAAAAATACTCAAATCAACATGCAATCTATCCTAAAGAAAATGATTTGATCTATTCTAAAGTGATTCTTTTTTTTGGGATTTTTATTAAAATTTGAAATTATTGAATATCCTAAATAATCCATTAAGATTAAAATAATCTCTAATTTAAACTAGGAAATATGTTACCCTAGATCCCAATTTAAATCAAATAATTATCTTATTCTTTTAGATATATTAAGGATTCCTTAAGCATACAAAATTTCTAATTTAAATTTAACTAACAAATTTTTGGATTTTCTTCATTTAAAAGGAAAACAATCAAACAAAAATAACAATCACATTCAAACAATCCACGCAATCCGCAAGATTCTTCAAATTTAGATAAAGCAAAGAAATCAAGCTAACAGTCATATCTATAGGGTTATAGATATCGAAAAAAAATTGATTATTCGAATTTTGAAAGCGAATAAAATCTATTATCGTATCTAAGTGATTATGGATAAGATAACGATTTTCCATATCGCCGCGTATCATACCTTATGGATAAGGTCAGATAGTCTTTCAGATACATTGCCAAATTAAAAAAAATTCCTAATTTAGGGTATCTTAGAATATTGCGGATATCGCAAATATTATCCTAAGGTATCTAATCAATCACGCAATATTCACGAAATATTCAAAATATTCATACTAAAAATTTAAATATTTTGAAAATACACCGGATAGAGATTTTTATCTGATTTGCGGATTACTTTCCAAATTTGAATCATTGGCGGATCGGGATTGCGGATTGGGATGGACTGGCAACGGTGAGCGGTTGACGGCAGCGGGCAGTCCACAAGTTTAGGCTCGGGTGGTAGTAGCGCGTCAACGTCGGTCAGGTAGCAAATTCGAATTGGGCTTAAAGTTTGCTAGATCGCCACCGTTGCGTCACTCGTGTGTTGACCGGGAACTAGGAATTCGTCGAAATAGCTTAATGACGGTCAAGGAGTGGTCTTGCGCAAGCGACAAAGACCCACAGAAATGCTGATCTTTCTGATTTGGGTGTGTTCCTGTGACCTGCAGAAAAGATCCGGAAAACTCTTCTCCTCCCCTTTTTTGGCGTTTTCTCCTTTGGCTTCTTTGTGAGTGCAGAACGTGGAGAGCTTTTGCTCTCCACCTTGACCCTCGTGAGTTGAGCCTCAGGTAGAAAAGAATAGAAACAATCTCTCTCTCTCTCATTTTTCTTTCTCACTTTCTTGTGGCCGTGTATGACATTGTGTGGCCTCGTACTCTTAGAGATTCTATCTTTGAAAATTATGAGAGTCCCCCTTAATTGAGGGATATGATCACATATTTATATCGCAATTCTAAGTTAATTGATCAAGCTTCCTAGTCCTAATGGGCTTAGGCTTAGGCTTTTATCCTTTAATTTTTACTTAATTCCAAATGGGCCGAATTAATTTGGGCTTTTCTCTAATTAAGCTTTGTTGACACCTAATTTTTAGCTCATTTTTGTCATATTTTTAAAAATTTTCAAAATTAGGTCTAGGGATCTTGACCAAGCCTAGAAACCTGTTTCTAAACCAAAAAATAATTTTTTAGCATTTTTCTCCATTTTTCCTTAATTTCTTTTAGTCAAAATAAGCAAGAAAATCAAGAAAAATAGTAAATGGAATCAGAAAATTCCATAAAAATAGTCATTAGTCTTATTTTAAATATAATTTCATAAATACATTGTCAATTTTGAAAATCTCAATCGGCTATATGTTTTTCCCAAAATTGGGAAATATTAAACCCAAATTGAACAAAAAATGCAATTAAATTTTTTCTAGTCATTTTTAAATTATTGTGTATTCACAACAATTGATTATGGGACCTTGAATTGCATATTGGTTGGTCCAATTACACAATTTGACATAAAAATAAAAAATCTCCAAAATTTGATTGAAAATTATGAATTTTGAACCCAAATTGGGAATTGTGCCCAATATGAAATTATCGAAATGTGAAACCATCATTTCTAGGGTTAATCAGGTGTGGGTAATTCAATTTTGGCATCAATTTTGCCTAATCAGGTCATTAGGACATCAAATTAAATAAAATCCTATTAACCCGAATATAAAAATGAGAAAATCTTTGGCACAATTATAATAAAAATTGGGGCAAATTATACATTTGGGTTTCGAATATGATGGGAAATTCAATTTTGGGGTTTAATTTGAAAAATTGGGTTTAAATCGGGTTAAATTGACAAATTTAGACCTACCCGGGTCTGCCAGGTCGGTCGGGTCAACCGACCCGACCGAGGTAGCTTTCCCTACCCGACTTGTCCAATGCACAAAAAAACCAGAAAAATAACTCGTGCCCACAACTTCATTGACTTACCCCGATCAAATTAGCACGTTTCAATCGATTTGGCCAGTTGGAAAATATCCAACTGGCACCGGTTAATGATCCCAACCGATCGGAAGTCGGTTCCAACTGAATTTGAGCAGAAAATTGATTAACAAAAATGAAGCAAAACTAACCGGGGAAGAGGGAAACTTGTTTGAGGAAATTCAAGAGAGAAAGAGGAGAGAGAAATAGAGAGAAAACGCTTGAAATCTAGAGAGAGAAAGAAGTAGAGATCCCCCAGGTCGAGTGATTGGTGCTGGTTGATTGAACGGCGCCGGCGAATAAACCGTTTTGTGAGGATTTCCTTCTCAGGTGAACTAGGAGGAGGCTGATCGAGAAGGCCTGAAACCAGGCGTTTTCCTGCGTATTCAGACATGTTCTGGCAAAGCTGTAGCCACCAAATTGAAGACCAAGTGTCAAGGAACGAGACTGCAAGCGTGGATTACTTCAACAATTTCGTTTAATCATTGGACGAAGAAGGTAAATATCGTTCACAGTCATTGTTTTTCCAGAAATTCCAGAATAGTGATTCGGTTTATTTGTGCATATTTTTCTATGGATTTACTATATTAGGTGCCTAAAATGTGTTCTAACCAAGTTTTACTTTGTTTGATTGCATTTTTTATTGGGAAATATGCATAAACCACCTCGATTGTGCATTAAACCCCTTCGCCAGAAAATCCGATGACCTCGTTGGAGCATTGCCATGGCCATGGGGCCATTCAAGTTAGTTTCCCTGACCTTGTTTGATGTTTTGATGATTGTTAGAACCGATTTAGATGGCTAGGGCAGCTAATAATAGGTTTAATGTTCTGGAAAATTTTGCTTAGGTTAGTGTCATATTAGGATTTTCTAATCGGTCTTTCGCCGGCTGGTGAACATCCGACGGTGACCTAATAGGATTAAACTGATACTAGAATATGTGGACTTGATGATGGTGCAAATGGAATGGCGAAATAGTCGACGGAAGATTGTCGGTGATGGGTTCTAATCGGCGACCTTGAGAACTTTCGAACCTGGTTAGTGCCTACCAAGTGTTCGGGGAAATGCCCCAATGAAGAAGGCCAAAAACGGTGCCGTTTTGGCACCGTGCCCGCCGGAGAAGACAATTGGTGCCAGTGCTGGTGCTGGCCAGTTCGGTCTCGCCCGAATCGGTCGAGCCGGACCAGTCCGGTTCAATTCGCCAGCGCAAAAATTCAATAAAAAATAAAAAATAAATCAAATAAAAAAATCAAAATCAAATATAAATTAGGAAAATCGAAAAATCAAACAAAAAAATAAATAAATCAGAAAAATAAAAAAATATAGAAAAATTTAATTATAATTATTTTTAGAAAATCAGAAAATTTATAGAAAATTCAAAAAATCCAAAAATTTTCAGAAAATTCATAAAAATTTCGAAAATTCGAAAAATACACATAAAAAATATAAAATTTTGGAAAATCATAAAAAATTGAAAAAATGAGAAAATTCATAAAAAATTTCGAGAAAATCATAAAAAATCAGTTCTCGGTTAAAAAAAATTTTCGAAAAAAAGTTCAAAAATTCAAAAATTTGAAAATTCACAGAAAGGTCCAAAATCATTGTGGTCAACCATAAAAAGTGAAATTGGAATTTTTGGAAATGCCCAAATGGCATTAAAAAAATCAAAAATTTTGAAAATCCACAGAATGATTCAAAATCATCGTGGCCAGCCATAAAAAGTGAAAATTTGAATTTTCGGAAATGCCCAAGTGGCAATTTTTGGAAAATTCCAAATTTAAGGGTTATAACCCTTAAAAAACCCTAAAACCCTAAAAATGTGTAAATCATGAAATAAACAAACTATTAGAGCTTCATTAGGGTCTTGGTGTTTTGCTTTATTTTCATTTTTAGTGGCTAAATTAGGATTGCTATGATTGATTTGCCATTAATTATGTATTTAATTATCAAGTGCTTAATTGTTTGTTCATGATTAGATTAGTGAATTGACCTTAGAAATCCGTGTGACATGTTAGATATGCCATATCATTCTTAGGTACCGAAAAGGCGTTAATGGTCTCAATTTGGGATCGTTAACGTAACCAAGTCCCTTATTCAAAATCTCTGGTTCATAGAATTGTGGTATTTCTCCCGTAACTCGATTAGGTTTCTAGTCAACCTACCATAAAATGACTAGTGGTGACTCCAAGTTTAAATTTAGATCAAATAAACCCTGCTGTCACGTGAGGTATAGTCTGAGAGAGACTCGTGTAGAAAAAATACCTCCATTCTAGCACGCGAGAGCATGGCGCGATAGGCTTGGTGACTCCGTTGGGGAACCTTGGGTTTCTAAGTAGACTTAAGCCTAAAATAGAATGAGATGAATGTGTTTGTGCTCGCAAGGATCCCAGGTATATTCCACTAATGATGTATTAAATGGTAATGCAGGTGGGAGGTATAAGGGGTGTAGTCTGTGTTTATCTTTGTTTTGTAGGATGGTGTTGGGATTGAATGTGATTCCACCAAATTTTAGAAGTGCTGTTTGATTATAAATTGTTGTGCTTGCCTTTAAATTGCTTTAGCACTACACTTTTTGCACATACCACTCGTGGCCCAACCCCGGCTACATTTGGGATCACCCTTAGGAGATATGTGTTTAGGCAAAACAGTGAGCCGATTGCTCATGGGATTGTTTAAATACAATATCGACCACCGAGATGGAATAATATTCCATTACTTTAGGCTGATTGCTTATTGAAATGGAATCTCTTGTCCATCAAGGTGGTAACCTTGAGCCTTTAGTATATCCCACCCTTTTAGGTGTCTAAACCTCACTTGTTGCATATGCTTGTCTTTATGGCTAGTATACCTAAAACCAAGCAAAAATGTGTCGGTAAGTAAGTGTCGCTCCACTTCTCTCATCTTTTCAATTATGCAAAGTTAGTTGACACAATTTTGTTAAAAAAAATACCCAAATGACATTCAATGTTTGATCAAAATGCCTTTTTATACTAGAATGAATGAATAGAGTGACATGCTCCATTTGGTCATATTTTTCATTTCTAAATGGAATGTATAGATCCATGGCGATTTTTAATGTAATTCAAGTAGATTGAGTGCTCAAGATGTGACACATATAATCCCATTTGCCAAAAGTCTATTTTCGATGTATTCGAAGTTGTAAACCATAGGATAGGACTTTATGGTCAAAATGGAGCATGACAAAAGGCATTTGCATTAAACATTGGTTTCATTCACATTTTCAAGTATATACTCTTTTAAGGCATAAATGGATTAGAAGTGGCATTTGTATTATGTCATAAGTATGTAAATGTACTTTACCTCCATTTTTTTTCCATAAAAGGACATATAATTAAAATGGGGGCATTTAAAATTGATGTGTAATCTATGGTGATTAATAATGAACTTTTTTGCATAATTAGGCTCAATGGAAAAACTAGACATCCAAGTAGTTCCCATTCCACGAAAAGAGCTCATGGTTTGGTGGAAGGACATGACAAAAGATAATCAAGTTTATGTCCAAGATAGGTTGGGATACCTTCTGGACTTGATTCATGTGGAACATCAAGTCAGTTTGATCAAAGCATCGGCGCATTTTTGGGAAGTTTCCACTGCCACCTTCCAATTTGGAGAGTATGAATTGACATCGACTTTGGAAGAATATCAAGCCGCCATTGAAATTGATTCCAAGCCTAGGGTCATAGAGCCACCCGTTGGACTTAATCCCATAAGCATTCTTGCAGAATTCCTTAACCTAAAAACTTTCAAAATCGAAAAGTTAATCAAATCAAACACGGGTAGATTTCCATTATCCTTTCTAATGGACAATTTTTCAAAACTTCCTAGGGAAATGGAAAACAGTTCAGCCCGGGTATTCATTCTAACTTTCCTCGGCTTTGTTCTATTCCCCGTGTCTAGAACGGGATTAGACCATTTAGTGGCTGTGATTGCAAAACAAGCATATCTTAAATGGGATTTTTCTAATATGCTTCTTGCCCAAACCGTCATCTCCTTAAACACATATCAAAATCATGGAAAGGGAATCTTTCAAGCTTCTACGGGTCTCCTATCTCTATGGCTCATCTCACACATTCGACCTTGGTGTCATTTCATGAACATTTGCTAAATTTGTTCGGCGATAAATCCAATTGAGCGATACATTCATATCCAAAATAAATTACCCAGACAAGCTTTCTTAGATTAGGCCAATTTCATTAGAGCCTTAACTCCTAATCAAATCCAATGGCGGATCAATTGGCCAAAGATTAGCAATGCAATGATTACAAGCCAAGAAGGGAACGCAGTACCATTACTCAGACTGAATGAGGGAGCCACCTATTGTCCCTTGAGGGTTGTCCGACAATTTGGGATGCTTCAACAAGTCCCACCGGTATGGAACCTTGAGTAGTTTGCTTTTGACATCCCAAGTGGAATTATACCCGAAGAAGAAAAGAAAGACCTTCAAGCTAAGGTTCACCAAATTATCCTTTCTTTGGATAATTCACCTTCACAAGTAGTGGAATGGCCAAAGAACTTGGAAGGAGACATTGAGATTTATATAGCATCCAAGGAATACATCAAGTGAATGGAAAGTAAACGACCAATTGATGTAGAGCCATACGTTCCATTAAGCATTATAACGGATCCCGAGGAAGAGTATGTCCCAAAATACATTGTCTCACACGTACCTAGAGTTGAGCCTTACATCCCCGAAGAAGTCGTGATCGATGTCGAAGAATGCGAATCTCAAATCAAGGAATGGAAGGATTACCACGGGACGGAAGCTACCTTAGTTAGCAAGAAGCCTAGACTTGAATGATTTAGAATTCCCATTCGAGTTTAAAATCACTTTGTAAAGCAATCTCGAATTTTATATGAAATACTCATTTTTCAAAATAAGTTTGAATAAATTCAAAGACATGATTAAAAAGAAGGACCACCATAGATTACAATTCTTTGGATGGTATGATTCCTTCAGAAAAACATTGATGAGAATTTTTATGCAAAGCTAAGGCTTATGTAAAAGTTCTTATCCTAGTAATCACAAGAAACCATATAATTAAAAGAATGTGGGTTTTCATATTCATTTCACCAATTCTAATATCCCGTTGGTTTTCATGAAGACATGTTTTTTAGCAATGGAAGGCAAAAGACCCCGAACCTGTTTACAAATTAAAATGACCGAGGAAGAAACTCGCACTCGACTAGCTGAAGTGGAGAACCAGATGACGCAAATGGCTGCCATGATGGCAGAAATAAAGGCCTTCATTATAGCTGTAAAGGGATCTCATCCTACAGTTTCAAATTCAGGAGCTGCAAATACCGCTGAAGTACCTATTGAAGAGCCAATGAGAAGTAAAGAACTAGTTCAGGAGAATCCTCCAAAATCTGCACCTGAAATGGTAGATCTGGAAGAGGACATTCGGGTTAAAAAGATCCAAGGATGAAGAGGAGGCCAAACGATTGGCCAAAATTGAAGAATGCCTAGCAAGCTAAGGATATGATCTTCAAAGGTTCGATAAATTCTCGCCTTACGTAGAGGTGGTGGTTCCAGAAAACTACAAAGAACCGGAGTTCGTGAATAAATATGATGGAACTGACTGTCCTAAAAGCCATTTGAAATATTATCTCCGCAAGATGGTAAGATATTCAGACAATATGCCACTTCTTATCAGCACATTTCAAGATAGTTTGAAGGGAGTAGCCCTGGCATGGTATACCACTCTCGACATAGAAGATTTTACCGAATGAGACCATTTGGTGAGAGAATTCCTTCGCCAATACAAATTCAATGTCGAAGTACTTCCAACTCGAGAGGACTTAGTTAGAACCGAGAAACGAAGAAGTGAAGGATTCAGAGCCTACACTCAAAGGTGAAAAGCTGTAGCCTCACAAGTTAAACCAGCTATAAGTAAGGATGAGCTTATTGAACACTTCTTGAAGTCGTTACCAACTGAGTATTACGATAAGCTACATATATCGAGCTGCCAAACATTCACTATGTTAGTGAAGGTCAGTGAAAGAATTGAATGGACGTTGAAGGAAAAGAAATCTCAAGAAGTGACAGCACGGAGATCATATCCTGGAAGAAAGGATAAAGAACTTGTACATGACGTAGCTATGGTATCTAGCCCCAATGTTAATCAAGCTTCATTCCCAAAATAGTCTAACGTCCCTTGGGGAAATCCAAAATAGTTTGAGCCGAAGAAAAGACCCATAAGGCAATTCACTTCATTATCACGGCCCTTGTCGAAATTTCTACCAATGCTGTTAGAAAGGCATTTGGTGGCCAAAGAAGTGCCAAGAGATAATCCTGCAAAGTTCCCTTGGTATGCTGAGTCAAAGACCTGCATATATCACATGGAAGAAAGAGGACATGATGTGGACAATTGTATAGTCTTGAAATACAAAGTTCAGTAACTCATAGACAAGAAAATATTAAGTTTTCAAGAGCCAAAGCTAAATGTGCATCAGAACCCTCTTCCTGAGCACAATGTGGTAAATATGATCCTTACAAAAGGAGAAATAATAAGGCTTGATGATGAAGATGAATATGAGGCTAAACTAAAGACTGCTCGACAAGGAGATGAGTGCTTTCGTCGTGAAGTATTGTAGCATCCCGAATTTTGACCCTTTATCGGGACCAATAAAGTGTATATTAATTCTCATCTAATTTTAGTAAGTCTCGCCGGACTTAATCAATCACGGGATACTAACCAAATGGGAAAGGCTAAGTAGGGAACGGTACATAGACCAGGAACCCGATCGTGAGTTGAGTACCGATTTCGAGAAACGTCGAGGGAATATTTTGGGCTAATATGGGCTGATCTTAGGAAAATGACGGATTCGATGTAATCAGTGACGTACGCTTGGATCGCGGGTGATTTCGCACAATCGAAAGTACGCTTGACGAACGAATCCCGAATTTCATCCGAATGATCGCGACCTCCAGCACTAGTGATAATTCCTCACGTTTTCCCGAAATTTGAGGCTATCACGACTCGGACAATCCTAGATTGATATGCGTACCCCTAAACAGCCACCCATTAGTGAGAGGCCCTAAAACTTCAAAACGAACAAATTTGATCGCGAAATTGGACCCGAACTTCGACGTCAAAATTTCGAGGGTAATTACAACTATTTTGCAAGACTGATGTCATTTTAGTGTGGCCACACATGTTTGGGGCTAGTACGGCTGAAAATTGGAATTTCGATAGAAATTGGAAAAATTTACGATTTTGCCCCTGGAGACTCCGACGGCTGTTTTCGAGGCCAAATGAGATTATTTTTTTAGGCCGATGCCATTTTGGGGTGGCCACGCATATCTGGAGTATTTTTTTAGGCCGATGCCATTTTGGGGTGGCCACGCATATCTGGAGTGCGTACGGTCGAAAAATGGAATTTCGACCTCGGGGTGAAAAATTACGGTTTTACCCCTTAAAATTTTCAGACTGATTTTCGAGGGCTTAAAGGATGATTTTTACAAATCCGACACCATATTATGCTGGCCACGCATATATAGGAATGATATGGACAAAAATTGGAATTTTGACCCGGGATCGGAAAATTACCAAAATACCCTTGGACCCATTTTTGGTAATTCCGAATTTTAGCTATTTTTGGGACTTAACCAAGGGTCAATTGGGTCAACTATGGTCTGTTTAGCCCAATAATTGAGGGCAAATGACCACTTTGTCCATGCATTATTGGATAAGAAGGAACTCTAGCCATTGGATGAGGGGCAAAGTTGTCCAAAGCCCTAGATTGGTGACATGTGTAATCCACTAAGCCAACTTGGACCAACATTTGACCAGCTCATCTCTCTCTCTTGAGTCTCTCGGCCATTCTCTCTCTCCCCCGTTCTATCCCTTGCACGCCGTCCATCCTCCTCCTCCGTTTTCCTCTTGTTGCCGTCATGAAGACCCGCCACATCGGAGCTCGTCGCCGCCGACTGGGGTCGGAACAGCGCCGCCTCACCATCCTCACCATCATCACCGCCTCACCTTCTTCTTTTTCTTTTCTCGGTCTTCCCTTCCTTTTTCCCTTTCTCGACCTTTCAAGCCGGAACACCACCGGAGCTCAACCACCGTCGCCGCCAAGCGCCGTCGTGCCGTCCACCATACACCACCACCCCTAGCCATCACCCTCAGCCCGTTCGACCACCTCATCCTCTTTCTCACCGTCTTCAGCCGCCGTTTTAGCCGAGGCCAAGAGGGCCACCGAACCGGCCACCACCGCCGGTTGCCGTTCAAGCCAGCCACTGCCGTCCTCACCGCCGTGTCGCCGTCCCCGACGTCCCTAGCCACAGCCCGTCTCCACAGCCACCTCCCCTGTCTCGGCCGTAGGTGGCCGTGAGTCCAACCGGCGCCGCCGTGAACCGCCGACTTGTCCCCCGGAATGCCGCCGCCGATTTTACCGCGTGTCAGTAATTGGTCGCCCGTTCCCGTCGACCCGAGTCGAATTTAGGCGAGTATTAATCCCTAAACCCCGAACTAGTTTAATTGTGCATTTAGGGGTAAATTAGGGGTTAATTAGGCTTAATTATGGTTTAATTAGGTGTAGTTGTGTGTGGGATGATTAGGGGGACTTAATTGGTGCTTAATAAGGTGATTTAGGTGTGGTTTAGGGCTTAAAATGTGTGCTGTCCTGGTACTATTCACACAGAACCGAAAATGTGATTTTTGCCTAAGTTGAGGAATTAAATGGGTTTGTGAGTAATGGCTTGAATTTAGGCAATTTAGTGACTAATAAGGAATTGTTCAAATCCTATTGGGTGATGCCATAATTGTGAGATTGACGACTGAGATTGGTTCATCCATGGTGGGCCTTAGGCGCATTGAATTGCATTGAAATAAATGCGTGGAATAAGTACCAAATTAATTGGGCTATAATGGAATTAATTGGGCGTGTCGATAATGAGTTGAGTTGGTCAAATTGCGAATAATTGTGATTGGTACATAATGGCTTGATAATTGACTCGGGTCCCCTGGCATGTGATTCACGTATTATGTTGTGATATGACTGGATTTGGGTGCAATGGTGTACGTGCCTGATGTGATTAAACTGTTGGCCTTCGGATCGGGCCTTCGGGTCGTTTTAAATTGCTGGCCTTCGGGTCGGGCCTTCGAGTCGTTTTAAACTGTTGGCCTTCGGGTCGGGCCTTCGGGTCGATTTATACATTGTTGGCCTTCGGATCAGTATATTTACGAGCCTACGGGCCAAAATAATTGTGCCTATTCAATAATTCGTACGTGATTATTATTGATAAAGGCCTAACTTGCAGGGCTGTGTTATAATTGAATTGGGCCGTGGGCCTTGGAAATTTATTGTGATCATTGGTACACTGTTTGTGAGTTTTATTTGCCTGTCAGGAGGTGCACATTAGCCTAGTTTAGGATTAGGGGTTTATACTTGCTGAGTTTATCTCACGGTTGTTGAAAAATTGATGTTTCAGACCCTCGACCATGAACATGGGAGACACGCCGGTACGCTTCGGGATCCCCACCCACATCGAGCGTGCGATGTCTGTACACCTCGTGGGGAACGGGGAGGTGTATTTGAGACACTATACTATAGTTTGGGTAGATGTGGGCCTGTTGCACTACGAGGCTCACGAATATTTGACTTGGTGTTTTCGGGACCGTTTTGGAGACGAGTTCGGTCCTATCAGATCTGCAGATGTCCCATTTAACGGGGAGGGTCAGTTGGATCCGCAGTGCCCAGACAGTGATGTAGTGGATGTGTATATAAAGGGTGACCCGGATTCTGATGTCAAGTACGAGATTGTCGAGGATGAGAAGGAGCACGAAGAGTTAGGGGGAGTAAATTTTGAGCCTGAGATAGTAGACCTAGTCCCGGAGTAGGTGGATGCTGAGGTCCCAGAGCCGATGGACATAGATGAGGTCGAGCAGCAGGACCCCGTGCCGGAGATTGAGTTGAAGGCGATGAGTTCAGATGAGGAGTCGGAGCCGTCTTATAGCTCCTCAAAGTCGTTGGGTTTCAACCCCGACTGGGTGCCTTAGGCTAGATCTCAGCTTTAGAAGTGAAGGCCGATCCCTTTTTGACTGTAGCCCTCCTTTTTGATAGTTTGACCTCCTCGGCCACTCATCCCTTTTTGTCTTAGTGGCCCCTCTCGTTGTATATTTCATTTGTAAATGGATGACGTACAAGTTTAATAGTAATGAGTATATATATGTTTTTAACCATCCTATAATTCTTGTTCTATGCTATTCATGGTTGTATTGTTTAAAGTACGGGTGTATATATATTATATATGTACGTCGTTTCCGCTTGTGTCGTGTTTCTCTGATTTGGGTTTTTGGGTCGGTGACGTAACCTGGGAGCGTCGCACCTCAAATCCGACCCTTTACGCGGGATGTTGTCGTTTCGTGGGGTACGGGGCATGACAAGCATTCTTAAAAGAGGAAATTATAGACAGCTTGGGAGAAGATTCTGGCAAATACAACTTTCAAGTAAAGTATACTCCACTACCGTAGGCTTTTAAAAGTGAAGTGATTGTGCCCGATAGTTGGGGTGGCATGGACGATGAGCTCAACAGACAAAATGAGACTCCATCAAGTGATGAAGTAGATCAATTTGAAGAGCAAAAAGAAAGGGTTCGGTAAGGTGAAAGGCGATTTGCCAAAACATCACTTGAGCAAGGTGACACTGTAGACTTCCTTGGTCAAGACAGTGGAAAATACAACTTTCGTGTTAAGTACACACCTCTACCCTCGGCTTTTGAAAACGAAACTATTGTGCCTGATGGATAGGGAGGCATAGATGAAATCCCAATCAACAAATTAAGTCTTGAGGAGAAAGAAGATCAAGACGAGAAAATAAAGAAAAAGGCTCACTAAGGAGACAGACGATTTGTTCGCAATGCACGAAAACAAGGTGAAATTATGGATTATCTGGGACAAGACAGTGGCCAGTATAACTACCGTATCAAATACACACTACCTTCATGGATATTCAAAGATGAAAATATCGTGCCTAACGATTGGGGTGGAATGGATATTATTGAAGCTAACAAAAGCATGGTGTCCATGATTACACCACTATTGATTAATCTTGATGAAGTGGATAGGCTTGAAGAAGAGAAGGATCATGTTGAACTAATTACCATTGAGCTCTCAATTGGTCAACTAAAGATTGAAGAGAAAGAGGTTCAACCTGTGATCATCACTTTGCCTCCAAAGGAGAAATTTGATACCAGATGTGTACCATGGGACTACATCCCTAAAGAAGTTGATACAATAACCAGATCGGGAAGATGTTATGTCCCAAAAGAGGGTGAGCACGAAAAGAAAGAAGTAACTGAAGAAGATGTTAAGCAGTTATTGTCAGTCATGAGGATAAGCGAATATGAGGTAATTGAGCAATTGAGGAAGATGCCAGCACAAATTTCATTACTGGGTCTTTTCAAAATCTCAAAAAGCCATAAAGTGGTGCTTATGAAGCTTCCTAATGAAGTACATGTTCCCGAAACGATCAACGAGGTGCAACTAGAAGATTTCGTTGGGGCTATTTTTTTGAAAGATCAGATAGCTTTTTCTGACGAAGATTTTCCAATGGATGGCCATTCACATAACAAGGCCTTATATATTGTCGTAAGTTGCCGGGGTAAGGAAGTATCCCGCATTCTGATTGATAATGGCTTCGCGCTTAATTTGTGTCCATTAAGCACGCTGCATCGTTTAGGAATTAATGAAGATTTCGTCAAGCCTTCAAAGGTGACTGTACGTTCGTTCGATGGGATGAAAAAAGATGTTATCGGTGACATCGAGCTGGAAGTAAATATAGGCCATGTGCCTTTCCTGATCGATTTTCAAGTGATAGACATTCCAAGGACTTTCAACCTACTATTGGGGAGGCCTTGGATTCATATGTCTAGCGCCATTCCTTCTAGTCTTCATCAAAAAGTTAGATTCGTTATTAACGGTAAAATGATTACCGTGCACGGGGAAATGGACTTCACCACTTACAAGGAAAGCGCCATACCTTATGTCGAGTCTGAGATAAAAGAAGAGCCCAGCTATCATTCCTTTAAGATGATTTCTATGAGACAAATTCCTGCTGGTAGTGTCATGAAGTCTCTGGAACTTTCAGCATCGTCTATTATGTCTGGAAAAGTATTATGCCAATATGGATTCAATATTGATGATGGACTTAGGACAAAAGCGCAAGGAATTAAAGAACCCATTATCCCATTTGGCACAAAGAAAAAGTATAGGGTGGGGTATGAAGTCACTAGTAATCACCATGAAGGCCGAGGCCGAAGTCAAAAGAATCATGGAGGCTGTGAAAACCGAGGTGATCGAACCATTAACCCATCAATGTGGAAGGTAAGGCTAGAGAGTTACCCTATCATCATATTCATATTAGAGAAAACTTTCTTCGGACTCCCAAACTCCTTTCAGAAGAAAATTTACATGCAAAAGCAGTATCTTGCTGGGTTTATTTGAAAAGGGCATTATTAGCGTCGTTATAACTAAAGACGAAGACATCTACGCACTGGAGTAGAAAGATTCTTTTGAATCCTTTCCTTATTGTTGCCTTTACAATTTGTCTATTTCATATTAACGTTGTTTGCAATTTCAATTCAGTTGCAATTTACATTCCTTTCGATATAGATGTAATTGCATTTTTCAATTCAATAAAACAGATCAAATGTTGTATTAAGGACATGTAGAAATAAAACCAAACCTATGATGACCATTATCCTCATTTATGAGGCTTGAGGCTTTGGGTTTCTATATTGCTCCTCATTGCAAAAACAGTTTTAAGAGCAAGGATGTCTAAGGATATGAGGATTAGCTCTATTCTCTTGATCTCTTCAAAACAGATTTCAAAATGATTTTTCATTAAAACTCATGCATCATTTCATTTCATATGCAGTTACTAATCATGTTTGTTACATGTCAAGCATGAGCATTCACACATCCATAATAGGTTCTTAGGTGACCCAAATCTCTCCGAGGAGATCACTTGTGATATTAAAGTGGATAATGAAGATGAGGAATGGATCGGAAGAGAATGGATCTGTCATGAAGAATCAAAGCCACTCACGTTAGAGAAAATGATTACTGTTAATCTGGGTGATAAAGAGAACCCCAAAGAGGTTAAGATTGGAGAAAGTCTTCCCTCAGCAGAAGCAAAAAGAATAATAGATTTGCTCAAGGAATATCAAGATATATTCGCATGGTCTTATGTTGACACGCCATGCCTTGATCCAAGTATAGTTGAACATGCTTTGCCAATTGATCCAAGTATTCCACTAAAGAAGCAAAAATTGAGGCGAACAAAGCCGGAATTAACAAAGAAAATATAAGAAGAGGTGATGAAATTACTCAAAGTCAGTTTCATCGAAGTAGTGCCATATCCCGAATGGGTTGCCAACATAGTAGCCATAATTAAGAAAAATGGTTGGGTATGGGTGTGTGTTGATTATCGCGACCTAAATAAAGCAAGCCCTAAGGATGATTTCCCGCTTCCACATATTGATGTATTAGTGGATATCATTGCTGGGTTCAAAATATTTTCATTCATGGATGGTTTCTCAGGATATAATCAAATCCTCATGAAGAAAGAGGATAAGGCGAAAACATCCTTCATAACGCCATGGGGCACATTTTGTTATAAGGTGATGCCTTTCGGTCTGAAAAATGATGGTACCACATATCAAAGGGCAATGGTAACTCTGTTCCATGTCATGATTGGCTTCGAGCTTGTTTAGTCTGTTTAATCAGCAAAAACCATGGTCTAATAAATTGAAAGAACAAACGCAACCAATAAGTTTGATTTTTTCCCTCACAATAATGTTCAATGGCTTCTATATTCGAATAGTGTATAAAGAGATTAATAATCAATCTCCTAATGGTATACGTGCTTTATTAATTGACTTATTAAATAACTAGTTTTCAATCCCTGTGTTAATAGAATTTACATAACAAAAGATGTTATAAAAAAATTCATTTAGAGACTCTAAATTTAACTATATGTAATTAGGAAAAATAACACACATTTTTCAAGAACCAATCAGATTCAAGAAAATAACATATTTTTCATTATACCTCGTTAATAACATGTGTATTAAGATGAATGGATTGTGGATAGAGAATGTGCCATGTGGCCTTTGAAAGAATTTTCAATAGTCTTAACTTTTTTTTAAAAAACCTATTACTTTATCCTGACTTTTTACCTAACCTAATACATCCGTTTTGCTATTTACTAAGAGGATTGAATAGTAAAAAAGCTATCTTGTCTGGAGGATTTTATGATGTTTTGATAATGTTTCTAATTACACTCTTAAATCAATGTGTTCATACTCTTTCTGTGTCTAATCTAAAATGTCTTATACGACACATATTCCAACAAAACGTTTTTAACTAAGATGAAATGAGGAGTATGAATTACATTTTATCGATGTTGTCTTCTTAGAATCATGAGTTGATTTTCTTCTTTTCCAATTTGAAAGTTGACAAAATATAATTGGAGTTTTTTATGGCAAAATTTTAATAGCATATAGTGCCGTGACTCTCTATAATTATGGGTAAAATTTTTCTTTTATCTTTTCATTTCAAATTGGAAAGTATGCCATGGCTGATGTTGTTTCTGGATAGTAATTATCTAGTCGAACAATTAGCAAGGTAAGACATGATTGATGTAATGGAAAGCGTGCCACATTCATAATTGAGTCCTTTAATGTATATACAGAATAAGCGCACTAAAAAGTCCTAAAAAGCATTGAGAAAGCACAATCAAACTATAAAACTTTCCAAAATGTAATTAAATTCTAAAAATATCAAATTAGTGCAATCAAATTCTTCTGTTAGCTTTGTCTAATTTCTATACTAACATGATTTTTGTTAGCTTTGTCCAATTTCTATACTAACATGATTTTTTTATCATTTTTTAAAGATACGTAGCGCCAATGTTGCGCCCATCAAGGGGCACATTAGAAAAAGAAACCTGTAAAAAAAAAGGAAAAAAAAAGGTGATTCGTTTTTGGGGTTGGACTCCATTTGAGCCCAATGTAGAAGAACAACAAGAAGAAAACGCTACAAGAGCCATGAGCTCTCAAGCTGTGTTCTCTGGATCATAGACCTAAAGAAAAATGGAAGAAGTAAAATATTCTTGAATCCATCAAATCGCAAAGCGCTTGTTGTAAACCTAGTCCTTGTGATCTAGATTTTTTTATTTTTAGACTATGGTTTTCGCAACGAGAGAAAGATTTGAACACATGAAATTCAAGTGTTCTCTCTTGGACCGGTTAAAATCCCAGCAAAAGGAGCTCGAGCATCCATGGCCGTGAGCTTGAAGAAGCTCGATTAGCCATGGCCATGAGCTTGAAGAAACTTGGAAGCTGGAGCGGTCATGGTCGAGCTCGTCGAAGCTCGAGCGGTCATGGCAAGGAGGTCGAAGAAGCTCGAGTAGCCATGGCCATTAGCTCGGCAAAGTTCAAGCAGCCAGCGAATCACCATGGTTGACGAAGCTCAGGTAGCCATGGCCCCAAGCCTAAAGAAGCTTGGAAGTTGGAGCAACCATGGCCGAGCTCAACAAAACTCGAACGGCAAAGTTTTGCCTCTCTTTTTTTCCTTAATTTTTTTTATCTTTTTATGTTTTCAATTCATATCTTTTTTTTCTCTTTTGCTCTCTCTTCTTTTATTTTTAATTTTGTTATCATTTTTTCTTTCTAAATTTTCAATTTTAAGTAATAAGAGAAGTCACTTCAATATTTTCTACTTAGTCAAATTGATAAAGTTAACAGAAGGACTTAATTGCACAAATTTGATAAGTTTTAGGATTTTTTTAGCACATTTTGAAATGTTTATGGCTCAATTTGCACTCTCCTGGCAAGTTTTGACACTTTTAATGTATTTATATTATATTTAAAGACAAACCCTAACAAGACTCCAAGGAAAATTACTCTAAATAGGGAACTTTAGTAAAACCATATACTCTTAACCATAGACAATGTCCAAACAACTAAATTAAATAAAGAAACAAAATGATAATTGATGGTCGGAGAAAACTGTCTCGCATCAAATCCTTGGCTTTATTCTGATCTTATAGAATTTCACCTTAATCTTGAGTGATATTAGACCGTCACAAAATGTCGGATACACTTCTCTACTCCATCTAGTTTGCTTATTTATTCATAAGGATTGTACTTGGGTTTTAGGCTCTCTACAAGGGGGTGGAGGGTTGAAAGCGTATGAGAAGGGGCATCAAGACTACAAAGTTCCTCTCACACCACACCGTGTGCTCCACGTATCAATTTTCTTTCTTTCTTTCTCTCTTTTTTTTTATCAGAAAAAAGAGATTTATCCAGACTTTCAAGATTGCAAGTTCTTCTTTTGTACGATGTAAAACAAAGATCAGAACTCATGCACAAACGTGTGGACTTTCTTCCCTTTCAAAGGAAAGTTGGGTATTAATAGCTTATGGATCAGAACTCATGCACAATTCTGTGTTACCACTTACCAGTACCTTCTCTCTTGTCCTTATTTTTGGCTAGAGTTGGGTATTAATAGCTTCATGCTGGCACGGTTTGCTTATAGCTAATTGCTCGGGGAGATCTTTTTCTTGACAAATCTTTTCTAGGTTGCAAATTGAAGTCATGCAAGTTTCGTCTTATGTAACCATGTGGAGATGATCTTTCCTATGATGGTGAATTTTAATTTTTGTCAGTTGTGTGCTGATTTTCATCCTGATTGTCCTTTGAAGAAAATGAAAGTTTGCGTGGATCAATTCTGGCACATTTTCTCTCAGTTTTCTTCTTGTTGATAACTTTTGAGGAACTTCCAGAAGTTCCTCGTATTCCAATGCGCTCCTCTTCAAATGTATAGATTTTTATTTCCTTGGATTTCTGTTTGTAAGCCAAGAGACGGCCACTTTCTAATTTCTTCGGTCGCGAATTACTTGAGGCTCTTTTTCGGGTCAAAGCACGTGTCAATGGCCTTCTATTTGAACAATTTGGACTTTCAGAATTGTTCTCTATCGCATTTGAATTTTTTTTAGGCTTAGCAGTATCGCCTGTTTGATTCCAGTTTTGCTCTGGCTGAAGCGAAGTGACACCAACCTCAACTACGAGCTGGGCTTCTCTTTGTTAGGTGAGGAAACATTTTCCAATCCGGGTTTATCTTGTCCCCTTCTCCAAATCTTTTATCCGGCATTTTATCCAAATTTATCCGATCCAAAAGGCATTATCAAATACTATTCTATCCGAACTCAAATCCGAATAGGGTGTAGATACATCATCTTCGGCGATTCAAAAGCTTTTCGAGATACTTTTGCACTTTGGCCCTCAGTGAACACTCGGTATAAAAGGATAGCAAAACCCAAGATTTTCAATCGACTCCAACTCTCCATCGCTAAAGTCGACTCACTTGGGGTTTTGTCTAACATTTATTCAGCACCGTTACGCATGGGCTGATGCAACCATTCTCAATAATTGCAAGTTCATCGGGAGCTGCGAAAAGCTCTAGTGCTTTTGAAACCTAACCAGTAATCACAGCTTTTGCTTTTCCCTAAGAACTTTGACAGCTCGAAAACGCATTAAAGAAGATTCTGTCCATGCCGGATTTTCTCCCACCAGTGGCCCCTCGGAAATCGGAATCTTAGGATTTTGCTCCTGGCGAGTCCTCATATAATTGCTTACTCCATCAATTTACATTGGGCGTGGCTTGCTGTGACTGGAACCAGACGCGATCATCAACCCGATTTCTAACATTTCCGGGCAGGCCCACGGTGCACGGGACCATCGTCTTGCCAGGGCCGTAGGCGTATCTAAGTTCAGGGCTTAAGCCTTGTGATACTTCTAGGACCAAATGGATGGGCCGGATTGGATTCAAGGTAGGTCCTAGGGATCATCCTCCAGAGCTGAACGGGATAGACCGTCTCTTGGCCGTCCTCTAAATTCCACAAATATGTGCGCATACTCATCATTTTATCCGGATCGTAATTGATAAACATCTCTATATCGTCGTATGCATGATCACGGGTTTGACTACCCATTAGCTTCCTCGCCCAAGCCCCCTTAGGCCCCAAAGCACAAAATGGATGGGTCTACCTGGCAATTTCTACTTAGATTCGGGCCGCTTACTAAGTCCTGCTTCAACCCGGTAATGATAACGTGTGATTCGGTAATCGGCCGCCAATCTTTTCACTTAAATGTAATCACAGATCTGTTCTTGAAAAACAAGCATATACTTACCTCTGCCAACTCTATACCTTGATTTCTGGATTTTTGTTTGTTTTGTAGCTTTGTGGGCTTTCTTTTATGATGGTGATTTTTGAAATTTCCTATGGATAATTTTATGTATCATTTTGGTAATGAATGAAAATTTTCTTTGATCAATAAAAAATATTGATATGATCGCAACCCTCCCTCAAGGAGAGCGGATTTAGAGATAATGTTGAGTGGGGACAAACGGTCCTTGTACACAAGGTGCTCGCCCTCAGTCGACAGAGGTTCTCTCAAACGCCTAGCTCGTGTGACATTGAGAAATTTCGATTTGATAATAAATTATGAGATTCTATCCTATTTTGGAAATGCCATTAACCTATTGGGCCAACTAGGAGCCAAAAGAGATGCCGAAGGACGTCCTACTTCCTATGAGCCAGCAATTCTAAATTTGGGAACTTGGTTATGTTAACGGTCTAATTAACTCTCTTTTGGTACCTAAACTCGTTTTTTTTATCGAAAACTAATGCGATCTTATTCAATTTAAGTCTCTACATACGCCCTACTAAATGTCCATGCGCAGTTATTTTCGAAAACGTTTTTAATCAAACATATGAGTTAAGAACCATATCAAATCAAAAGTAATGAAAGCCACACTACCAAAGCATAAAAGTAAAGGCAACGAAAATAACATAAGTTACATGGCCTATTTCTAAGCCCCGAGACATGAACCCCAATAGCTAAAACTAAAACCTCACATCAATCAAATGGGATAAAAGAAGGACAAAATGTAAAGTGCAGTAAAATAATCCGATACAAGTCGGGCAAAGAATATACACTACCCCATTATAAAGCTCTGGAACAAGAGCCCGTGGGCTAGGTCTAAAGTTAAGCCTACCTCTAATCCTAAACCAGAGAAACATGCTTAAGTGAAAAACTAATTGCTAAACATAATCCTAGAAATTTTTTTTATCATTTTCTTTTGGAAAAATGACACAAACAGTCCCTAAACATTTGCCCAATGTGCAATTTGATTCCTGAACT
The DNA here is from genome assembly GCA_031216235.1 of Syzygium jambos. Lineage (NCBI taxonomy): Eukaryota > Viridiplantae > Streptophyta > Magnoliopsida > Myrtales > Myrtaceae > Syzygium > Syzygium jambos. The sequence goes on from CM062227.1 coordinate 10,646,027, forward strand.
TTTAATTTGTTCAATGTAGTCACTGAACTCTAATCCAATGTGCAATGTGGTCCTTGAACATTTAATTCGTTTTATGTCATCTATGAACTTTTGGTACATGTTCAATTTAGTTTCTAAATTATATGAAAATATTCAATGCAGTCTTTTCTATTAATTCAAGTTCAGTGATTATATTGAATATTTTCATATAGTTCAGGGATTGAATTGAAAATATACCAGAAGTTCATGAATAACATTGAATAAATTAAAAGTTCAGGGCCCATATTGAAAATTAGCATAAAGTTCAGAGACTACGTTGAATAAATTAAAAGTTCAGGGACCAAATTACACATTGGGTCAAAGTTCAGAAATTGTTTGCGTCATTATCCCTTTTTTTTCTTTTTATCAGTTTTCATCTTTTTATTTTTATCCATTTCATCCAAAAGAAAGCATAATCTACAATTCATCTTATTTCAAAATTCAAGAAATATGACTCATTAACCTAGATGAACCTGAACTATATGAAATTCAACTGAGACTATTTTTAAGATGCAATTACCTAACTAACACTTGCACTTTCCTATCATTTTAAATTTTCCTTTTTCTTTTTTTTTTCAATTGTTTATTATTTTTTATCAATTTGATCTATTTCTTATACGCCTCTTTTAGCAACAAAATTTTAGGGCGACAGAACCTTATTCTTTTCTTACATTTCTTCATGTAAAAACTCAACACAAAAAGACATACGAATCCCAAAACACAGAGACACACAATACACACAATCACTCAACACAAAGGACTCGTTCACAGAGACATATGAATCCTTGCTCTAAAGGAACTCTCCCACCAACGCTCACACAGCACATACATTCTACTCTCTCTCTCTGTCTCTGTCTCTCTCTCTCTCTCTCTCTCTCTCTCTCTCTATCGATTCCATTGATGAGAGCTCCAGTCCACCAAGAGCGCCAACGCCACTGGCGTGCAGGCTTTTTCCTCTTGCCGGCGACCATCCCCGACCGCCACAAATACACAAAAAGCAGAGAACACATTAAACTTGCTTCCACTGTCACTCTCGGCAATTACAGGGACTCATCCTCTCATGCAAAATACATATCGAACGCTTGCAAGTGTCAGACTAACCAATTACGAATCTCATGATCGATGCATGCAATCCGGAAGTATAATCGGTTGTTGACCGAGAAACTTAACAACGTGAATAAAAAAATGTATGGCAAATATTATGCGCCATGAAGAACTTCCAAATCAAACAAGACACAGTCGAGCAATCATCAAGAATATACCAGCACACAGCGTGCTACTATGGTTCAGGAATTGAATCGAACAGGTGGAGAGCTTGACGAACGAGATGATTAACAACAAAAGTATCTAACGATTGGCGGACAAAAGGGCCAGAGAAGCTTAGCTAAGCTTTAACAAATGTGAATCCACCAATCTAAAGACCAGTGACAGACAATCGTTCAATGGAGCATATTCGGCTGAAACAAATTAGAACATTAGAAGTCCAATTTGACAAGAAGCCATTACCGGTAGCAATAATCAATCAGAGCTGAAGGAGAAGGTCTCTGAAGCAAGGTCGTGAACTAAAATCGTCAAAGAGGCAGTGAGTACCTCGGTTCAAACAGCTCAGCAATGGCGATCGGGAACAGGGGCAAACAGATGAGATCTGACTGCGGCAGAACCGACGACGGCAGAGCGGCTACGGTGACAGCTTCTGGCGGATTCAAGGGCACGGAGGGGAAGGAAGGTGAAGGCGTCCACGAATTCGATTCTCTAAGAGAATCTCGAGCTCTATGTGTGTGCTTTGTTTTCTGGAATTCGGATGCGATGAACCTGTCGTGGCCCGGCTATTGTAGACAAGCGGCGACTTCTGATACGAGTTAAACGAGTCAATTTGGGTTGGACCATTTTCAACCCGACCCACTTGTTTGACGGGTCTAGTTACCAGTGATCCCAGAAAACCTCTTACACACATTGTTGGCCAACAACCTCATCACTCTTGTACTTACTCAACAGAACTCGAAAGACAAGAACCCCGTAAGCTATGCCTTTTACTTTGGTGAGGTTGGATGTGTGACAAATGATTGCCTCGGATTCAAACACCGGATCCAAGACCTACTTCAATCAAGCATGCTGCAGTTCACGCCCAAGGAAGCAAGGAGTACTCAGCCTAATGAAGGGGAGTGAAGATAGTAGAATTGGATAGGGAGAAAGTCACCAGCCTAGCCATTTGTGTTCCTCCCGGGCTTGAAAAGGGAGAAGTTTAGCATGCAAATCGTAAATTTTCATCTTGTTATGAGCCAATGGGTCAAGTATAAGATTGGAAATGGTCTAAGTTTCCAAATAAAATAGCTTTTGGTGCCAAAAATTCTTAACGGAACTTACTGTTTCTTAAAGTAAAAGAAAAATGAAAGAGAAAATAAAAAAGGAAAGGAAAGGGGGCAGGAAAAGTACTAAAAAAGTCATAAATTAATTTCACTTATGTCAATTTAATCTTAAATCTTTTAATTGTACCAATTAAGTTCTAAACCTTTTGATATTTTATCAATGTAGTCCATCCATCCAAAATTGACTGAAAATCGCTAACATTAACAATGATCGTCTTAAGTGGAACAGCCAACGCTAACATGGACAATTTTTATTATTCTTTCTGAACTTTTTATTTTATTTTTATTTTTTCATTATTCTCCGTCCATTGTGGGGCCTCGGTGATGGCTAGTAACCAGCCAAAGGCGACAACTGGCGAGGGTTGGCCTCACCAAAGGCCGACGAGGGTCGGCCTCGCCGGAATCTGACGAGGGACAACCTTGCCAGCCTCGGGTGAGCCCCTCTTTGCCAAATCCGGTGAGGTTGAGCCTTGCCCAAAGCTGGCAAGGCCGACTTTCGAGCTCACTGCTCATTGCCTGTGGTCGGTTGCCGGCCATCATCAAGGGCCCCTGGCCAATGAAGGAGGAAGGAAAAAGAGAAAGAAAATGAAACAAATAAAAATATATAATAAAAAATTGTAAAAATTGCTCATGCTAGTGTCAGCTGTCCGCCGTCCCATGCAGAATGACCAAAGTCCACGTTAGGGATTTTTTACCAAAATTGGCTAGATAGACTACATTGACAAAATGTCAAAAGGTTTAGGATTTGTTATAATTAAAATGTATAGGACTGAATTAACATAAATATAATAGGTTCGTGACTTTTTTGGTACTTTTCCTAAATGGGGGCTTGAGGTTGCGATGTACGTGTGCACATGGGGATTCCCGACCTCGAGGATGAGTTGGTTTTTCTTTTATTTTTTTGGTCATAGAGGATGTGTTGGTTGAGACGCCACGAGAACTCGGTTAAGTTAAAGAGTTCTCACATGCATCACGTCAATGGTACCTCTTTTCAGTCATCATAGAACTGCCAGCAAATTTCTTACTTTGCCGGACGAAACATTGCTCGCTTTAGAGCGAGAAGTGATGAAGTAAGGGTTTGCATGGGGAGGGAGTTGTTTTCTTTCCTTGCAGATTCAACAGGAGTCGCCTAAGGTTCCGAATTCCTCGAGTAGATCCAGCCTTCGGATCGCGACATTTACAGAAGCAATGAAACTCCACACCAGTAAATTGCGATGGAATTTGGGACAAAGTTTATAGGAAGTGATCTGCTCCAAAGTAAAATGCGAATGATCTTGACTTTGCACCTAATTTTTTCTGGGGCGTATTTGACAGGACTTGCTGGGCAATATTGTCCCAATCAAACCAGTTTTTGGTATCCCTCGTGATTGTTCTCGTAGACACAATTCGGTATCACGAAAAGAAGCCAATTCGTTGCATATGAGATACACATGCTTATTCACAGGATTCCTCTGCAAATGTGAACGACAAACGTGAGATCGTGATTGAGGTGCGAAAATATCAATGGATGCGTCGCTTCGATCGATTGCTTTTTCGCGCATGTGAGTTTTTAGCTTGTCTTGGATTGCTTCATTGATTAATTGTAGACCTGTTAAATGGGTCTTAAACCCATACATGACCCATTTAAAAAATAAATTGTTATATATGGGTCATTACAACTTTGAAGAGCCCAACTTAAATGGGTCTTAAAATTTTAAGCCTATCGTAAATGGGTTTTAATGAATTGAGTGTGGAACCCATTTCCAATCCACCAATTAAGCTCATACATACTTTCCCCCTTTTTTAAAAATACATTTTTAAAAAAATTGAAATTATTTTTTTCTCTCTTTTTCTTTTTCTTTTCTTTCTTTTTTCATTATTTTCAGTAGGTGGCCAGCCGCCGACCATAGAGGAGGGACGACCACACTGGAATCGGATGAGCTAGAGGCTTGTCAAATCAGCAAGGCTAGTTCGCCGACCTCAGGCGAGCTCTAGCTTGCCGATCTGGTGAGGCCTCAACCTTGCCTCAACCTCGTCCGAGGTTAGCGAGCTTGAGTCTTGCCCGATTGATCAGGTTGGAGCCTCGCCGAAGGCCAGCGAGGCTGAGCTCCCCCGATTCCAGCGAGCCCTGGGCCTCATTGATCTAGCGAGACTCGAGCTCACCGGCCTCGAGCAAGCTCGACCTTACAGGATTTGGCAAGGTGGAGCCTCGCCTAAAGCCGGCCAAGCTCAAGCTCATCCTTGCTTGTGGCCGGTGGCCAGTCGTTGGCCATGGTCATGGCTAGCCACCGGCCAAAAATAAAGGAAATAGAAAAAAATATATAATTAAAAATTTGATTTAAAAAATATTAAAATCATTAAAATGATTGGATGAAGTAAAATCAAATTAGATTTTATATACAAAATGTCGGAAAATATTTTCTAGTTCATTTTCAGGTTTCAGCTAAACATTGAAATTTTTTTAAATTTTCTTGGAACATGCCTTCGTGGAAAATATTTTATAAAAATGTTGCATTTTTCACGAAATAAACAGAACCTCAATTTTAAAAATTGTTTACTAGTTTTGTATTGTATGAAAATTTTTTAGTAGTATAATTTAAAAAAAATCATAAGAAACAATTTTTACTATATTGAGTTAAATATAGAAGTATTTAATAATATGAGTCAAGTCGGGTATGAGTCGGATATGGGTCAGGTCGGATATGAGTTGAGATATTTATATTACAAATGAATGGGTCATAAATAGGTTAATCGATCAATTTGGATCAGATCATTTATGACCCAACCCACCCGTTTAACAGGTTTAATTAATTCTTTGTTGTTTCCCCTCATTCGCTTCCTCACATTGGGTTTTGGTTTCTTTCATTATCCATTGCTTGTGTTGCTTGTGTTACTTGCGTTCGGTACTTACGTGATAGTGACCGAGATGAGGAATGGCACTTCACTTCAAAACCCCAAGAACAACGTTTGACCATTACCAAGCCAAATTGAGCCCACAAATTCTTACCATTACGTGCTAGCTGCATTTACCACGGGCTGTAACATCCTTTTCTTTAAACAACATCGATGGCCACCCCCACAACGAGGCAAGGAGTCATAAGGTGTTTCGAAAACCGTCAAATTCGGAAACTACTTGATCTCGTCGACTTCCTCGAGGACGAACGAAAGTCTCTCACATCCTAGTCCTGTATCATTCTTACATCGGGGCAAGATTTGAAAACGATGTAAGAAGACCTCTGTGAGCCGAGATCTTTTTAGCATATTATGGTTTCTTGTTAAACCCACTTGATGTCATTTAGGTTTTATCAACGAATGAACTATTTCGATGTTCGTTGAAAAAAGGATGAAAAAGAGCCAAGATACAAAAAGGAAAATGCCATAAAAATTAAAGGAAAAAAAAAGTAAAGGCAAGTATAGAGGCCTGAAAGGAAAAGGTGAAAAAAAAGGGAAGCGTTTACAAGATTTCCTTCATACATTAGTTGCTGCTAGTCGTAATCAAAGGATTCAGATTTATGCAATGTTTAAACAAAATTTCAAGATAAAAAAGTCACCAACAATTCAACCGAAGATTTATTCATAATAGGGCTAAGAGTAAATATGAACTCAAATAAGAGTTTAAAGTGGCTAAGTTAATATCAAATAAATACCCGAACTTGTCGGCCAACCAAATCTTCATTGGCTGGCATGTTCCGATGGCTAGAACAAGGGGAATTCTGTCCAAAATTTGTAGCTGGGTAAAATATGTGTAAAGTCCTAATAACCATAAACCCCAAATTGAATTCTGATTAGGGTTCTTCCTGAAATTTTCTTTTTTCCCCAGGCTTGCTCTTCACTTATCTGTCTCAATCGTGTCCATCGTTCGTTGCTCAGTGATCCGACTGAACCTTCTTTCCCAGGTCCGCTCTTCGATTCTTCAATTCTCCGTCGATTCTCCATCTTGCTCTTCATGCATTTTGTTTGCATAATCCTTAGATGGATGTTTGTAGTCTGTGAAATAACGAGATGCTCGCTGTTGTTATGCATTAGGTCGTGAATGATTGATTATACGGCGATCTTCATGTTCATTATGGTCTTAATTTTCCAAATTTCCCCATCAACGATCTTCGTGTTCATGGAAGCAGGATCGTCCGCCAGCACTCTTGATGAGAGGACAAAGGATCAGATGGGCTAACATGCTCCATTCCTGCTTCCTTCCGAAGGGAGACTCAATAAAGAGACCACACGATCGCACACACAATGCTTCCATTCGTGTGCACACCACGTCCGAATAAGAAACCTGTGGTCGTCCTGTAGCGATCTCACTATTCCACAGACTACGTGCATCCTTTGTAATAAACTACGTACACAAAATCCACAAAGAGCGAAGATAGAAGATTCAAACAGCGAACATGGGAAAGAAAGTTTGGTGGGATCACCGAGCCAACAATGACGGTGACGATCCAAACGGAGAATCAAAGAGCAAACATCGAAAAGAAGGAGAAAATCCACGGAGAACCCTAATCAGAATCCAATTTGATTTTACATATTTTTCACCCCGGAGCTGCAAATTTTTGACAAAACTGCCCCTGCTCCTGCTGCTGGAACAAGCCGGCTGGCGAGTTCGGGCCCTTTTAAGACTAACCTAGCCACTCCAAGTCTTAATCTAAAATAAGGTCAACATTTAACCTTTTTTTCTTTAGAAAACGGCTCCACTTTATAACGTCGTTTGACATTTTACCTTCTTTCAAGGCACTCACCATTGAAAATGAGAGCAAGCCTTGATACAAAACTTGTAACAAATGCAAGAAAAAGATCGTCACCCACTAGGAAACCCGGATGGGGAGTATTTAGGAAAGATGACCTATTTGAAATTTGCGTAAGGCAATCATGAAAAAAAGTAAAAATAAAAGTTTTGTAATTTTTTGCATTTCGCATCTCTACTTAAAATTTTTTATTTTCTTAAAAAAAATGACAACTAGAACATTTATTTCCCTTGGGAAAAAAGAGTTCAGCAAATAGGTACATACTTAAACTCGTGGTCGATAATGAAGCAGAAGAACTGAGCGTGACATTATTTGAGATAGCGCAAAAAGTTTGAAGCTTCGTTGAAGAAATTATCTAATTATCAAAAGTGGTATCGATTATGTTGGTTCTCTCTATCAATTATGATCAAGCTGTATTTTGCTTAGCAAATGGATTCAATAACTTCATTATTCGTATCATAACAAAAAGGATTTCAATGAGCTGCATTCGCAGAGTAAAAGGAAGTGCTACATCTTCCATACCAAACTTGACAGACGAATGATGACTCAAATGCACATTGGGAAGAATGATAGCACAAGAAGGGGTCGGGGAGTGACTCAACATTTACATATCTCCCACGACTATTTTCATCTTTTTTAATCTATAGTTTTAATTACTATTCTCTTCTCTTGAAATAACTTCTAAAAGAATATAGAAACATTAAACAAAATTATAGGAGTTGGCATCATGTGCAATGCAGAAGAACCTCAACAAAAAGAAAGTAGAACAAAAGAAGAACTTAATCATTCAATCAAGAACTTTAAAAGATAGTAAACTTCATACTAAACATGTGATTTTTCGACGTAGATTTCAGCCAAAGAAAGGTGAGCTTTAAGACTAAAACAATTCGACATAGACCAGATGAGATGGATATGTAAGATTCAAGCAACAACAAACTGATTTCTGAAACTTGTCAATTGTAGCTATTCACTCTCAAGCATCTTAAGAAACAGTAATCAAAAATGAAAATTCAAGCTTAGCATGCATGTATACATGGCAAATGAGCGCTCTAGATTGGACATCTGCCTCCACAACAAGAAATACCGAGATGGGCTCGATTTACAAATTGCTTTTCTCGTACGTTGATGGGAAGAACAACCTCGTTTCTCTTCGTCAAAGAAAAAGCACACCAAACATCAGGTTTTGTCTCCAAGCACTTAATGCAATCGTCATCTAGTCACAACATGTGAACAAGTAGAGAGAGAGAGAGAGAGAGAGAGAGAGAGAGAGAGAGAGAGAGAGAGTCAATATATTTATGATCTGGAACAAACTAAGTATCAGCTGAATGATCCCTCACATCTCTCTGTCTTCCAATTCCGGAAGAAGTTCAAAGGACTAGCTAGTCTACAGAGAGTTAAATAAATCGATGACTACTTAAGAAGCTGCGAAATAACACAAAAGCCTAAATCCAAAAAGAAAAAGGTTTATCAAGCAGGCAACCATGCAGTAGCAAAAGCTACATTATGTCCCTTCCATGTTAATACGAGATCATCTTCTTCCTTCTTCAATCCCCACCCCGCTGCATGCTCGTCGAGCATGGCCTTGACTTCGGAGACCGCATCCTCTCCAAACGGGATGGCCCGAAACTCTGCGTTCCTCATCCGCTGCACCCACCGGCTCTTCGGCTCGAGCCTCTCGATTCTCTGAAGACCCTCTTGCGCGATGACGTTCTGTATCTTCCAGAATATGTAAGACTCGTACCACTGCCTCTGCTTGCTTCCCTTCGGGAGGAACGTGTCAACCGTGTCGTAAGGAATCCAAAGATAATTGAACGCTGACCGCAATCTCGAGGCGACATTATTCGATGAGAAGTCTGCATCCTCGTCTACTAAGACAACAACGTTCGGGTCTAAGGACCGAAGCGCCTTGAGAAGAGTCCACCGGGGAGAATATATCGACGAAGACTCAAAGGGGTAATTAGGGTTTGCTTCGGAATCCGATATTAACGGGACGGTCTCGTCGGGCACAAAGTGAAGCATCATGTGACAATTTATAACAAGTGCTTCTGGTTCACCAATTCCTCCTGAGAACATTAGTTTCTGCATCCTGAGTTGTTCAATCAAGGACGAGAATCCGTCGGCGTAACTCGAAGAAATGACTTGAAATTCCATGTGTATGTTTCGGGACCTTGCGAAATTCACCAACTTGGATCCCAACTCTTCGTACGAAAGGTCAAGCATGGGCGGGGCATCCTCCACAGCGCCGGCAACCGTGAGCTTCACCAGTGGGGGCCCTTCAAGCCGATTGGCGATTGCATCAATAAGAGTAGGAATCTGCATGCAATGCGTCGTGCTCAAGTCGACTATGTGAACCACAGAGTACCCTTCAACTGCTTCGATTATGGTGGCATTTGCCGCGGTGAATCCAAACCGATGCCATGGGGTCAGGTCGACGAAATTCGCAAGCTCAATGATGGAGAACTTATGCGTCTCATTGCACAGGTTATCGTAGTTCTGGGCATTCGCCATGGCCGCCAGCATCTTGCACGTGCCGTTCTTGGCAGCCCGAGCGATGAGGGCCCGGAGGAAGCCACACGTCAACCGCTGATTTGAGTCGCCATCGGCCGGGGCGATGTTATTGAGGACCCATAGGATCTGCTGGGCAAGGGTCGCGTCATTGGTCTCGATGGCGTTTGCACAGTGCACTAGCAACTGTTCCATGCAATTCGCGTCGCCGAAGCTCCCCAAGGACTTCGGCATCGGGAAGCCGGGCCAAGGGCAGGTTCGGTGCACTTGGTTCTTGTTCATGGAGAGGCTAGAAAACAATGGTGTCGGTGATTGGTGGAAGGATGGAGGTTGAGGTGGGGGTGGTGGTGTTTCAGTGAATTGCATCATGGGTCCGTGGTCAGAGAGAGAGAGAGAGAGAGAGAGAGAGAGAGAGAGAGAGAGAGATCGAATTTGAGAAATTTTCTGGAGGAGGGAACACAGAGAGAAAGAGACTAGACTAATAGTGGTACCTTGACATTGGGAAGCGACCCAGACTATGGAAAAGCGAAAAAAAAAAGAAAAAACTTGGATTTGAATCAGCTGAGAAATGGACAGCTCATCTTTTCTTTCTGGGTATTTTTGGTTCTTGCAAAGGGGTGAAAAAAGGGCCTGATCAGTCAGGAGAAAAAAAGTCAAGAATCAAAGAGAAACCTAGCTGTTAGTCAAGAATAGGCAAAAGAGACACTTCCTTGAAGGGCAAAAAGAAACATCAGCCTTTTTCCAGTTGTGATGCTAATACCTGGATTGCATTAAACACGGCAGGAGAAGCAGCAGCAGCAGCAGCAGCAGCAGCCGCAGCAGCGCCAGCAGGAATTCAACAGACCTTCACACAAAATACTCCTCCTAGTAATAACTGTAAAACCCTGTTCTTAACTTCTTATATACTCCTTTTCTGCTTCTTTGTATTATCAGGTAATGAAGTTCATAACCATGAGAGAGAGAGAGAGAGAGAGAGAGAGAGAGAGAGAGGGCAAAGAAGAGAGTTGGATTTTTTTGGTGGCATGTGAAGTAGCCGGCCACGGAGTTGTCCCTATGCAGGAGTTGGGGGAAGGATCTTGGCATGTAGTGGGAGCGAGTGACTGGGAGGCAGTTAAGCTTTGGCTCACTCACGGGCCACCATATCATGAACAAATCATTTTTGTGGCAGTTCAGTGATCTCCTCTTTTTGTTTCTTCTTTTTTTCTCAGTCCTCCTTTTAGCAGGTTCTCACTTTCAGCTGTGGGGACAATTTAGCCCAGCATGCCATGATACCCCCCTTCAACTGAAATTTTTGTATGTTTTTAGTGAGTGTTGCTAGGTATACTAATGCTGGCATGTAAAATCGGTACATTGACTGGGACGGATTGTAAATGCGATAGATATTACAAACAAATGAATCATATTCAATGGTAGAAAGTTGAATAGGTCCGAGTCTACTCAACTTTAGGTTGCTCCTTCATTGAAAAATACTTTGTAATAGAATTGTGTACGGTCTTTTTACGCATCAGAAAATTACACAAACTCTTCACAAAACCCTAGATGCTTTACATGACCAACTACCACGTCATTGCCGGAGTTGCCATTGTTGCCAGCAACTTGCCATCACCTTCTCGCTGGTCAACCACCAAATCTCCATCGTCATAATTATCTCTTCTCTCCTGGGCAATATGTTTTGAAACTATACGACAGACCGAACTGGATGAGTGACCAGTACAGGATTCAATTACTTAAAACGGCCAGCTTTTCATTTAATGGTCAACTTAAAATAGTTTGCATGTTCAATTAAAATGGCATATACAATGAGATCAGATTTGACGACCCTTCAATATTCGATTGAACCGGTTGAACTGACTAGTTCGATCTAACTTTAAATTCGCTGCTCTTGACCATCTCCCTTATCTCTTCCTCTCCGCACCTCTCCTCCCTTGCTCCAACTCTCTAATAGGACTCCCTCTCTCAATAAATCTTGTGCCTTCATCGATTGGGTGGTGCCATTAGGTCTCAACATTGAGACCTGGAGGAGTGCTGTGGAGATCTCAGGATATTCAGTACCTATAATTGTGCATGAACATGTAAATGTGTGAAATGATTCTTAAACTCTATCCATACTTGTGAAAGTTCCGTAGGCAATGTTTGTTATGCACACATTTGAAAGTTCTCTATGGATTACTACATGATAGCTGCGAATCATTCAGAACGCATATTCCATTAACAATGAACATAATAGCTAGATCGATGCTAAAAATAGTAAACTTTTTGCAAAACTTTGAGCACTAATAAGCTGTGACTTTGCAAGATTACATGAGCAATCCTTTCTAGCATTTCTCAGATTACAATGAACGTCCATAACTTTTGCGTAGGAGTCCCACTTGTTTGGTCATTCAACTCAATCTTGCCAAACCACTTATTTAGCGCGAAAATTCACCAAAAATCCTTCGGCTTATTCTTAACATTACTCTACAAAACAGAAGTCCTCTCATCAATTCCTTACGACTCCATCATTGAGTAATTAAATAGTGGTAAAATTTGGCCATATCTTGCCCTATTTCCTTCCAATTGGCCAGAAGAACGTGATGGGCATGTCTCGTTTCATGCCAAACCTTTCACCATCTGGCTCAAGCCAAAATCTCCACATGAATCCAAAGGACAACGGGATTAGTCATTTTCCAAGCCAACGAGGATATTTGTGCTTCTCTGCCTCTCTCTCTTGCTGCTTTTCACTATAAGGAGATTTTTCAAATCCACACATGCTTCGTATCGTATCCCGATTGAGCAATAATTTCTGCTCCTTTAAGCATATATGTTCACTCCACATGTCCCACTTCTACAAAAAAAAAAAAAAATCCCCATCAACGACCCAAGTCGTGTAATGTCTCTCACTTACAAATAATTGCAAAACAAAAGCTAGTATTTGATTTGCATTTATGAACAAAGTGCTATAAATCTTGTAGAACAACTTAAGATTTTTTACTGACTGTAGAACCATTTCTAATGAAGTACCTATTCGTACGGTTGTTTGATTCTTAATCTATTTGATTTTGTAAACCAAATGAATCGTTTCTTAGTGTATTCTTATGTCATATATATGTAGATTAAAGAAAATCAGGAAAAAGCTTATCCATATGGTCATTCATATTCTCTAGGATGGGTTTGTCCAGGGATGATAATTTTTCGAATGGAAAAGAAGAACCCACACTTTTCGATACCCACAAAAAATAGAAGCCGGTCCCATGTTTCAGTTACGTAAAGGAGCTGTCACATTCACATGTTCACGAATTATTACACCGACAACTTTTTACTAGATCTGTTTAAGGAAATATCAATGATTGCATGTTTAAGAACTATAGAAGAAAGAGATAAGAATTTTGGGAAAGATTATATTTTTCTTGGCATTTTTACGCGGGTAATGTTTTCCTCCATCCCTGATTAGAGGAAACCTTCTCTCCAATTAGTTCTCTGATTGGTGGGTTACAAGCATAAACATCATCCATACTTAAATTTAATTAAGTTTTTAATTAGGCGATGTACACAACTTGTAACGTACCAATCAAAGGCACAATTGGAGCAAGTTTCCTCTAATAAAGGATTGAGGAAGACATAAACCTTTATTTGTGAAGCGGTCAAGTGGCATTTGGGACAGCTTTCGCACATCTAAACTGGTCCATCTCTCCAAGAGATTTTAAGAGAGCCCTCCACCACACAAGCTGGGTGTACTCAAGAATTCATTCAGTGCTAGGCCCCAAGCTGCAGCACATGTGAACACTCACGCCTCCATTTGATTTTTTCACATCCAAGGAACATAGGACCTTATCCGATGGACGAGTCTCTCTGGATATTCCTTATGTCGAATTCCCGATATGGCACTACATATCAGCGAGAACTCATTAGCATGTTGCAGGCAAACACGTGATGACATACCCCTTTTGTACCCTCACGTAAAACGACTGAACCCTGCTTTCCCCTCCTCCGACAAATAGCGTACCGTACCCCATCAAAATTGACCACTCGACCTCGCCACCTAATTCATGGGATCACAACCTCAATTTCATTTCACAATCGATTGCCCTCATCCATCCAAGCACTGGATATTTACTGTAAAACTTACACCCAAAAAAAATACTATATTTTTCTTTATGTTTATATGTGAAAAGTCGTATTTCAAAAAAACCATGGAGAAAATCAGTCATGTGTTATTGAAATGGAAAGATTTATCTATTAATGATAAAGAGGAAGCAATCACTAAAAGGTAAGGATTATAACTGACTTATCGTGTCATGATGACCCCGACATTAGGGTTTTTAAAGAGTAATTTTCGCAATATATGCGAAGCATCATTAGATTACATGATCCTAAAGTTTCTTGATTAGGTTTTATTTTCTTCCTCAAACTAGCACAAGTTAGTGCCTTGGACCCAGAGTAGAGTAAGGGAAGAAAGAGTGCACGACGCATATATATCTCGCATGTGCATTCTTCAAAGGATATGCTTTTTCTAGGGTAGATTGAAACATCACTTAGAACTAACTTGGGTATTAGAAATGTAGGTTTGCAAAATTTGTTTGCGTAAAATCCTATGGGGTTGGTCGATAGCAAGCGTGTTTGTCTTCCTCACTCATGGTTCGAATTGCATTCACCTTACTAGTGCAATATTTTAAAGTCACCCCACGAGCATGGACAAGTTACGCTCCGATAATTAGTCACCGATCATGATAAAAAAGGCAAGGACTATTGCAACTTTTAGGGATTAATAGAGTACTCAAAGAGTTCGATACAGTTGTCATTAGAGAAAAAGAAAATGATGAGGGTATGTCAAGATTTATCCAATAAGAACAGTTCAAGCATAATTAACAGAATTACTATAGACTTCTGATGGTGAATAGAATTGTTATGGATCCGATTGCCTTGTATTTAGTTCATTAAAGTGAATTTCGGTAATAATCTCTCCAATAATTTTATATGTCAGGCATCCAACCAGTCACCTGCAGAACAAAGCACCAAACTGACACTAAAAGTTGTACCATGTTGTCTTTGGCCGCAGGTCGTTTCACGTTGCAATCTTTCTTCATCGAGTCAAAATTAGACCACTAGCGTAGAAAAGCTGTTCCACTGTTCACCCGCCCATAAACAATCACTTCCCTCCTTCCACCCCAAAAGACCCCCCCCCCTCAAAAAAAAAAAATAAAACTTCAATCTTTTCAAAAGAATGTTTTTTGGAAAAGCATAAGAAGAATCCGTGAGCAGCATAAAAGGAGAGCCACATAAGTCAAAAACATAGGGCATCGCAATGCTATAAAAAATAATAAGTTTTGAGAGTTTTGAGGAGGGCATTATTCCAGAGATTGTGATAACAACAGCTAGAGGACATATTGGCTAGAGCAAGAGAGTTCACACAGCATGCATTGGAATTGCTCGAAAAGGGAATTCTCTTGCATCCATGGTCCTTGGCATTTCTTCCATTAAGACAGCAAATGGAACAAAAAGGTGCAACCATGAAAGCAAGGAATGTAACCCATGTGGCTCAGATACCCCCATTCAATACAAAAACATTTGTCTTGTCCTTTACAGATTATGCTTAATGAGCACACTGGCATTGAGTTTTGTTTATTTGGGGAAGAAGAACGATTATGCCCAGAACATATGGAGGCCAAACGTATATGGACAAGGACTCTGATTAACGTTCAGCTAAGGGAAAAACGACAAGTTCTCTTTGCATGCATTTTCAGGATGCGTGATGAGTTTGTGCTGTTTAGGCCAAAACGCCAATTCAGTCATTACTAGGAGCTCTGATCACTCCTCTACGAATGGCTGAGTTAAAAAAGATAAAGAGCTTATATAGTTGCTTAAGTCACATCACATTAGGGTTTCATATTTGGCACTAACGCTTAATAATCTGCGAATACAGCTTGTAGACATGTAGATGGGATTGATCGGAGATGGCGACAGCACTGATGAGTGGTTTTTCTTTGGCCAAGCACTGAACCTTTTTGCATTTAATACATGTGCTCACGCGTCATTAGTATAGATTGATTGTTGCAAAGTTTGAGTTGAGCGATCATGCAAATAGGAGAGTATGAAATACTAGGAGTTAAAGAGACAAGCTTAGCACAGATGACAACTATGCTCGACCAGTTAGCTGCTGATCAAATTTGAGTTTCGTTTTCATATGCTCGGGTATCATCTCAAAGGCTCGTTCATACTTGATACACTTAACTTTTTGGCCTTCTGCTCACCTAGAATAATGTTTTCTATTGCATAATTTCATCATTTACTAAACCTTATTTACCTTTTACTTTGAACTTCCCTATTTAAACTTGGCACACATATCATGGATTGTCAAATTTTTAGTTCATTTTAATAATTGAAAAGAGCTGAGTTGAGTTCGACTATATTGAGTACTAAATTAAGTCAAGCAGAGAGTAGAATGAAGTGAGCTAAGATTTCTATGTCACGACCTCACTACCACCGTGAGTGACGTTCCAATCTCAGGCGACCTAAATTTGGGATTGCCTGAGACCATTGACATCTAATCTAGTCTTGCAAACTTTTTACCAAAGTTGGGGTCCTAGTTCTAAGGCTAGGCAATGAGGCTTGGTTTTGCAAATAGCGATGTCATGGGGCTCGGACGGAGGTGGATGCATTTTCTCTGACTCTCAAAAAAAGATATTATATGGACTGAATTAGTGAGATTTGTCATCCTAAAATTAGAATTCATTTCTTGCCATAAATATTCACTTGTAGCATAACATACCTCAATGGATTGACGTGATGTTCAAGGGATGACGTTCGGCATGGATCGAAAAAAATATAGGACCCGTAAATTTTACGATGTGACTCTAATTTAATCCCAATCCTAGATATACACCCACATATTTGAATTCATTTGAGCCAGTCGAATTGTTTCTGTGTTTTTTTTTCAACAATACCATACTTTGACTCTTGATTCTCCCTCGTTAGCCACCCAATGAACAGCTACAAAGTACAACTTTTGCTAACCTAAGACCGGTGGAAAAGGCCATGGGCTTAATACTGATAAAAAGGTCGTGGGCCTAGCTTGCTTCTAGGTGGATGAGGACATGGGAGTTGTCGCATTTCGAACATGTCCTCACTATCTTAGTTTAACATCTGAAGCCACGTATTGTACGTTGATAGACACTACAAAAAAAATGCTTTTTTCCGACAAAATTTTCAACGAAAAATTTGGAAAAATTCGTTGGAAAACGAATTTCCAACGAATTTTTCAACGAAAAAAAATTCGTTGGTAATAGGTCGTTGGAAATTTTTCCAACGAAAAATTTCAATTTTCGTTGGAAATTTGCGACGAATTTTATTTCGTTGGAAAATTCGTTGGAAAACTCGTGGCTAAATTCGTTGGAAAAATTACAAAAAAAATTTTTTTGGTCGAAAAATCGTGGAAATTTTGTTTCCAACGAAAAATTTTTCGTTGGAAAAATTATAAAAAAAATTTTTTGGTCGAAAAATCGTGGAAATTTTTTTCCAACGAAATTTTTTTTTTCGAATTTTTTTTTTCGAATTTTTTTTTCGAATTTTTTTTTCGGAAATTTTATTCAAAAAAATCGCCCTCGCCGCCGGCGAGGGCCAGCCTCGTCGCCGGCGAGGGCCAGCATCGTCGCCGGCGAGCGCCGAGCTCGCCGGCCATGGCGAGCTCGGCCCTCGCCATGGCCGGCGAGGGCCAGCCTCGTCGCCGGCGAGGGCCGAGCTCGCCCAGATCTGGGCGAGCTCGGCCCGCGCCGGCGACGAGCTCGAGCTCGCCCAGATCTGGGCGAGCTCGACCCTCGCCGGCGACGAGGCTTGGTGGCGTCGGGGGCGGCCCATGGTGGCGTCGGGGGCGTCGGGGGCGGCCCTGGATGGCGGCGGCGGTGCCTTTGGGGAGGGAGCTGACGTCGCGGAGGAGGAGGGGGGCGGCGGAGTCTTGGTGTCCATGGCGCCGGAGCCGGAGCCGGAGCCGGAGGAGGAGGGGGCGCAGCGGGGGAGGAGGCGGAGGGGGAGACAGGGCGAAGGAGAAGGGGCAGCGGGGGAGGAGAAGAACATCAGATTGCTACATCAGCGGAGGGAGAGAGAGAGAGAGAGAGAGAGAGAGAGAGAGAGAGAGAGAGAGAGAGAGAGAGAGAGAGAATTTTGAAATTGACCGAGCGCGAAAATGTAGTAAGGTTTTTCGTTGCAAAATTCGTTGGAAAATTGTACACACTAAAATAATTGCCGTAAAATTGAAATTCGTTGGAAAATTCGTTGGAAATTTCCAACGAATTTTCCAACGAAAATTGTACACACTAAAATAATTTCCCAGAAAATTGAAATTCGTTGGAAATTTCCAACGAATTTTCCAACAAAAATTATACACACTAAAATAATTTCCGGAAATTCAAATTCGTTGGAAAATTCGTTGGAAATTTCCAACGCATTTTCCAACGAATTTGAATTTCCGAAAATTATTTTAGTGTGTATAATTTTCGTTGGAAAATTCGTTGAAAATTTCCAACGAATTTTCCAACGAATTTTCCAACGAATTTCAATTTTCCGGGAAATTATTTTAGTGTGTACAATTTTCGTTGGAAAATTCGTTGGAAATTTCCAACGAATTTTCCAACGAATATAAAAAATACCGAATAAATTGAATTTTTTAAAAATCGTTGAAAATTTCGTTGGAAATTTCCAACGAAAATTCATAGTTGCCGAAAAATTGAAATTCGTTGGAAATTTCGTTGGAAATTTCCAACGAATTTTCCAACGAATATAAAAAATGCCGAATAAAATCAATTTTTTTAAAATCGTTGGAAAATTCGTTGGAAATTTCCAACGAATTTTCCAACAAAAATTGTACACTATGAAAAAATTGCCGAAAAATTGAAATTCGTTGGAAATTTCGTTGGAATTCCAACGAATTTTCCAACGAATATAAAAAATGCCGAATAAAATCAATTTTTTTTAAATCGTTGGAAATTTCCAACGAAAAATTTTTCGTTGGAAATTTCCAACGAATTTTCCAACAAAAATTGTACACTATGAAAAAATTGTCGAAAAATTGAAATTCGTTGGAAATTTCGTTGGAAATTTCCAACGAATTTTTCAACTAATATAAAAAATGCCAAATAAAATCAATTTTTTTTAAATCGTTGGAAAATTTGTTGGAAATTTCCAACGAAAATTGTACACTATGAAAAAATTGTCGAAAAATTGAAATTCGTTGGAAATTTCCAACGAATTTTCCAACGAATATAAAAAATGCCGAATAAAATCAATTTTTTTTTAATCGTTGGAAAATTCGTTGGAAATTTCCAACGAAAAATTTTTCGTTGAAAATTACCAACGAATTGTGCGACGAAAATTTTTCGTTGGAAATTTCCAACGAATTTGCCAACGAAAATATTTTCGTTGGAAATTTCCAACGAATTTTCCAACGAAAAAATTTTCGTCGCAAATTTCCAACGAATTTTGCCATTCATTGGAAAATTTGTCGCAAATTTGCGACGAAAATTTTTCGTTGGAAAATTTTCGTGGCAAAAATCCGTTTTTTTTTGTAGTGAGAGCTTGCAAAATAATTTATTATGAAGACTCATCTTGAACAGCCACCATCTAATTACTCCTTTTAGGAGCTTGTCTACGTAGAATAGGTTTGGTCTTTTCAAATGGTACGTATGATGCATCCCCGATCAAAAGTCGTAGGACTAAGTTCCACTCATGAATAGTGATACGCCATACGAGCGCACATATTGAATTTGTTTGGTGTAAATTGTTACACTGTGATAGTCATGCATGTCTAGTCTGATTCTAGGTTTCTATGTTGACCAACGCTTACAAGAATGTCAATACTTAAGTATGAAGTCTTTAACCTCCCAAATGCAACATTAGATGAAAGAGATTAGAAAATTGATACCTATCCTATTAATATTCACCATCCAAATGATTCACTTGGAGACTTGGCTTATGTGAAATAGGTCGGATTGTTAAACATGTCAGATGTATCCAATGCCAGAAAAAATTGAATTATCTTAATCTCAACTGAACTGGAGATTTTAACTATGCACAGATCTCATATACACTTATTATTAGCTGGGAGGACCGCGTCACTGAGTCATTGATAGGGCTCAACGAGAACAGGATGGTGGCAGCTTCATTCTCAGAGAGAGAGAGAGAGAGAGAGAGAGAGGGGAGGGGGGGGGGTGGTTCATTGTATGATCGCTCGTACTCGTGTTCAGAAATTATTACAAGAGTGTAGTATATGTACTATCTCGTACTTGAATCATTGGAAATAGTGAATCTTACGTAAATCCCTTCAGTTTTGTCTGTCCTTGCGCGAGATGATCACGTGCATAATCACAGCATTCTTTTGCTTGACTTGTGCATGTTTGGAATTTGCTTGTGATCCGTAAATGGTCAAAGACACGAACGGCAGGTCGATTTCTACAGGCAAATGGCGGTACGACTTCTATCTTCTCCACGCAGCGAGCATCTTCTTGTCGCTAAAAGAAAACAAACATAAGACTGGGGGAACTTGGAAAAAAAAACGTGAATTTGAATGTTTTCCTTGTCGACGACATTCGATGTAATGTAATCCGCTAGATTCTCATTCGCAACCCTTGTTGCATTATATATTGCATTGTCTTACCATTCCCCAAGAAAAATGGACATATACAAGTGGTTGAAGAATGTTTTATTTCCAAGGCTGATGAGCTCTCATCAATCCTACGCAGCATTCAGGCTGACAAAATAATTTTTTTTATTATGCAACCCTTTGGCAGCATCCATTTTTGAAGTGAGAAAGAGAGGGAATATCAAAAGCATGCACTGATTTTTACCCTATAACAGAAAAACGTAGCTCTATTATTGAAACTACTACTTACTATCTCGGTCCAAATAAAATGACCTAATCTTACACCATCCACACATCCAAACTCTCAAACTCACCTCCGCCATCGCCGTCCCTCACCACCAGTTGTCGCGACCTAAATTTTTTCAGGCTAATGGATTGTTAAGACTAAGCCTAACTCGAGCCCTTCCAAGCCCTACCAATTCGCAACTTAGGATTTAAGTTCTTAACGTGCAAATATTTTTATGCTTGGAGTCGCCACTAATCTATTTGTGGTAGGTCGATTAGAAACCTAAATAAAACACAGGGAGATATGTTTTATTCCTACGAACCAGAGATTCTAAGCTCGGAGACTTAGTTACGCTAGATCTAGTCTAACGCCCTTTCGGTACCTTTTCTTTTCAAAAAAATGTTTATGCATGCAGTCTGGATTCATTTTAACTTAGTCACTAGCATGTGAGGTGATCATGCGGGTGTGCAAACCACCAAAGTAACACCCAATAATCAAAACATTAAATATATTGCAAGATTGGGAGAATTACTTACCTCGAAGCAACGTAAGCATCTGCGTTGTTAGCTAGAAAATCACATCAACAATCCTAATATGATATCTAATTAACAAGCAGTTCACTCAATATTTTTTTTAGGATTTTCACTTATGAAAACTAACCTATATGTAATGACGTGCAAATATTAACATGCGATTAATGTAGCCTACTATATGTCATGCGACGACGCGACCTAATTCTAATGACGGATAAATGATTTATTTTTGGTATTTTCAAATGAAATTCGGAATTAAAAATTACTCAAATTAACATGCAATCTATCCTAGAGAAAATGATTTGATCTACCCTAAAGTGATTCTTTTTTTGGGGATTTTTATTAAAATTCGAAATTATTAAATATCCTAAATAATCCACAAAGATTAAAACAATCTCTAATTTAAACTAGGAAATATGCTACCATAAATCCCAATTTAAAATAAATAATTATCTTATTCTTTTGGATATATTTAAGATTCCCTAAGCATGCAAAATTTCTAATTTAAATCTAACTAACAAATTTTTGGATTTTCTTTATTTAAAAGGAAAATAATTAAACAAAGATAACAACAACGATCAAACAATCCACGCAATCCGCAAGATTCTTCTTATCAAATTCAAATTAGGCAAAGAAATCAAACTAACGGTCATATCCATGGGGTTATAGATATCGACGGGAAGTTGATTGTTTGAATTTGAAAAGCGAATAAAATCTATTATCATATCCAAGTGATTATGGATAAGATAATGATTTTCCGTATCGCCGCGTATCGTACCTTAGGAATAAGGTCGAATAGTCGTCCAGATACGTTGCAAAATTTGGAAAAATTACTAATTTTGGACATTCTAGAACATTGTGGATGAAGAAAACATTATACTAAAAATTTCTAGCAATCCACAGAATATCCACAAAAATATTTGAAATATCGAGAAACTAGGAAACCAAATATTCTGAAAGTATCGGACAGCGTTCTTACCTAATTTCGGGATATTTCCAAATTTGAACTCGCGGATCGGGATTGCGGATCGGGATGACCAACGGCAGGTGGATCGGCGGCGATGGGCGTGACGGCGGTCAGGAGTGGCTCGGCTAGGCTCCAGGCTCACGGGCAGGGGTGCAGGAACTTGACTTCTTCGCCTCCCACAAACGATTTTTCTTTGTCGTTTGTCTTCCTTCTTTACATGTGTTGATATTATCAAGGAAATAGAGGCGTGGATGAAGATGGGATTATGTCACTTCCTGTTTCCTCCCGTTAATTCTTCAGAACGAGTCAACGGTGCTCTTGCTCGATGATGATGTCAGAAACTCTTGTTGCTGATCTTGTGCCGAAAAGACACCCGAGATGCTGCACTTTGCCAAGATTACCGCTGGGTGGGAGTGAGGCCGTCGGAAACGCGCCAGCACGAACAGGAACGCCACCAAATCAACTTGAATTCGTTAATTGCTGGATATCTCGCTCAAGATGCTAGATGGCTCGCCCTTACTGCAAAACATTGACCGGAAGACCACGTAGATCTACTGGTACAATTATTAAACACCTGGACTCCTTGATGATTGCTGTGGGAGTGGCAGCTTTGTCTTCTTCCTCCAGTCGTGAGCGCAAGCATTGGAGATCTGCAAGTGGGCGCACTCACCCCTGCGTATGCTGCTCTCTTTTTTCTCTAATGTTGGCCGTGTATTTCGATATCCCCCCTCTATATTTCTCTCTTGCTTTCTTGTGGCCGCGTATGAAATTTTGTGGCCCCCCTTTCTCTTCAATTGTGGCCGTGAATGTCAATTGTGTGGCCTCCTGCCTGAACGAAGCCCCCCCCTCCTCCTTTTATATACTTTTTTTTCACCAACAAATCTTTGGACGCATGCATATTTTCTTTCCTCTTTCTTTTCAATCAAATATTCCTTTTGTTGACTAAATCTTGCTCTCAACTATTTATTCCCTCAAATAGTTGATCTCACAAATATCACGGGAATTATGCCGATTGCTTTTTTCTTATTTGCTATGTGACCAAAATCTTGATAATATCAAGCTTTATCGCTTCAAATTTTCATCAAATTTTCCTAACTTGATACACATGATTTCGGCCATCGTAGGCTTAGTCCGGTTAAGTTCAGAATCATTCACTCAAGTCCATCCGCCGTGCTCCAATGCAAATGCAACTATATGACCCTAAATACTAATTCAAATGTTCCTAATTTATGTGCAATTTAACTAATTTTTTAGTCTAGGGATTGGGATCGATCCCTAATTTTTTATGCAATGAACGACTGACTGGATCGTCAAAATTTAGGTGTCAACACCAGTCACAACCTCTGCCGTCTTCGAATGCTCACCGACGCCGCTCAATGCCATCTCACCTGTGCTGTAACCCGTGCCGTCGTGGTGGCCTCTCTTGTCCCTCTCTCTCGACACTTGCACCTCTCTCTCTCTCTCGCTCTCTCTCTCTCTCTCTCTCTCTCTCTCTCTCTCTCTCTCTCTCTCTCTCTCTCTCTCTCTCTCTCTCTCTCTCTCTCTCTCTCTCTCTCTCTCTCTCGAGCGTCTTGTCCGTCCCCTCCCTTGTCCCCATAGCTGCAACGACAGTGGTCGGTAGAGATGGTGTGTGACTCCTGTTTTGAGATAGAGAAGAGGAAACCAAGGTTTTGAGTATTGTCTTGCAATTTAGGTGTCGCCACAAGTGTGACTGCAAAAATATAGGGGATTCGCCAAGGCTTAAATCAAGCATAGGAGTTAGGTTCCAGATAAGTGATTTTTAAAACAGACTCTCAAGAAGTTCTAAGACCTATTCTTGGTGCTGGGAGATAATCGCCCTCTCTTCAATCTAATTATATGGAGACGAATTGGCCCGAACTAAAACATAATTGTGTTTGTTTTGGGCTCGGCACATTTTTCTTTAATATCTTTCAATGAGAAATAGCTTTCTCACTTATGAGTATTTCAAATAATCGACATGATTTAACCATCGGGTCGGGGTAAGGAAAGTTCCTACAATCGGGAATGTATACGAGGCTTGTACAGCTTACAACCCCGGCTTCCCAATCGAAGGTTTCCAGTTGTCGAGGGCAACGGACGAGGACATTGACGAACTGAAGCAGCAGCCCGAAACATATTGGGGTTTAAATCGGTTTTCATGATTTCTTAGCAAAAGAAGATTAAAAAAAAAAAAGAAGATTATGTTACGAAAGCCACACCCGGTCCGCAATCTCGCCTCGTAGCCTCCCGGGCCAATCCAACGATATCTTTATGGAATAACAATACTTCAATTTGTCAACACAAATGCCAAAGTTTGCAAACTGAATATATTAAGAACTCCAAAAGATTTGCATCTCCCGCATTTAGAGACATTTTCTTGCGAACTCCTTCCACTTGTTTTTCCCGATTCAAGGAGGTTAAATGAAGTTTAATTCCAATCATTTCACAAAAGAGTCTAAACAAAAGATTGATGAACCCGAACACCGCACGGGGTAAGAGTCATTAGAAGGAAAGAGACACGAGAGTACAATACTCACAAAAGATTAACTACAGAGTGATTGAACGAGCATTCTGGATTAGCTCTTGTGGGCCTCGTAACTTCATTAAGATTCCACTTGCGACTCCCGACAGCTCCATCCAAATCAAACATCATACATACCCTATTCAAGTCGAGGTTCGCGGAGTTCCTTTATTTGGAACACTTTGGAGATTTCGATGTCCCGTAATGTTAACGATACTACAACCGAATACTTAAATATCTGGAGGACGTGTAAGGGGCGTGCAAAATTAAACAATTACCTGGATAAGAAATTGGGTAGTCATAATGAGAAATAAGAGATTTGTGCTAATTTTTTTTTTTGTTCTTTTTTGTCTTTTCATTATTTCATCCGTGGGTTGTTTTGGAAAGGCCAGAAAGTAAGCCTAAGCACACTTTTCCAGCTATAAATATTAGATGATGACCACTATGTCCTTTATAGAAAATTTGAGCCGAAGCCCTAAACAGCCCGGATCGGGGTGATCTTAGTTTGGTTCGGGTCGATCCTTTATACCCGGCCCGAGTGTTTCGAACCTCGGGTCGGGCCGAAGAACCGTCTTGACTTGAGGCCCAATTGTTCCCGGCCCTGTAGTAATAGTAGGTGGGCTAAGAATATGAAACAAACTTATTAGCGGCCTTGTGAAACTTTCTTGGAAAAAAACAGACCAAACCTAGTGGAGAAGGAGATGATTCGAGCAGTCAAATCCAGTGCGCTTAGCCAAGATAATCGAGGGTGTGGTTTAGGTGCACGACACGGGCTCGATAAATTTTTTATTTTTAAGTGCAAACAATTTCGATTTCTGTCCACCTGCTAGGGTTTTGGTTGATGTTTTACAGTAGTATTTAATGGACCTCGTACAAGTTCACAGAAGGCAAGATTTCTCCCGAAAAGAGAGCTCATTTGAAGTAGTTAAATCTCCGGTTTGTGAAACACCTCACTAATCTCGTGAATCAGGTAAGACGCTAGTCATAGTTCCAAATAGGCAGTCCATTATTATTGATTGCTTCTTCTCGGTTCTGTCTTCTCCTTCCATAACCCAAGCT
Source organism: Syzygium jambos (assembly GCA_031216235.1). Classification (NCBI taxonomy): domain Eukaryota; kingdom Viridiplantae; phylum Streptophyta; class Magnoliopsida; order Myrtales; family Myrtaceae; genus Syzygium; species Syzygium jambos. Next base: position 10,671,549 of record CM062227.1, read on the forward strand.
CAGTGAAGAGATAAGAGGGCCCTATGGAGAATGTAGTCAGAAATCCATATTAGAGTCCGACCATAATGACCGAATTTATTGTCTTCACGCATAAAAATACTGGATTACCTAACAAAAACGATTTTAAAATCATCCCAAACCTAGACGAAGGAATCGCCGGCGCTTTTGCGATATGGAAAATCAAACTTTTGCCGTGTACCTAATCCCCGCGCTGAGTCTCCGTTCCGTACCCACTACTTTCGAAACTCCGTATCATCGAAATGCCCGAAAACGAGGCGCAAAAGATAGGGAAACGAGCTCCGCTGCTGCCTCGACACAGATTTCTAGTGCTCGGTCGGATCGCAGAGCGGTGGCCGCCATGGGGGGACGATGCTGCTGTTGCTGGTGTCATGGAGCCAAAGACGTGAGTTACAGGGAACGATGCGCTTGGCATCGTGGGTGGGACATAGTCACGTGGCTAGGCGAGAACATTCTGTGGGCGAGAAGATGGAAGATGGGGCAGTGGTGGGGGTCGAAGTCAACCATGTCAGGCGCGTGGATTCCGCTGCTCCGCCGATTCGGCGGGCGCCGCTCCACGTGAACCCGCCGTGCCCTCCCCCCACACCGTGTCGGCCTACCTCAGTTTGAAGATAGACATGAACGAGCGAGGTTAGCTCGGCGCAACTCGTCTGAAGGATCGATCTGATCTTGCTTTTGTGGCACTGTTGAACACATCCTCTCTCTCTCTCTCTCTCTCTCTCTCTCTCTCTCTCTCTACGTTTATTTTCCTCGATTGTAAAACACCCTCCTTTTCATTTTCAACTTATGTTGCAATTCCCATTTATTATTTTTCAAAATCGAAACCCGATAAATCGGCGCTGCATATCAGCACTTGACGGGAGTTTCAAATTGTAAACTAACAAAGGCCACGGACGGGATTGGCAGTGTGCGTGAGTGTGCGATACACATACTCGTGATTCTTGTGGATTGATATCAGCACCACACCGTGACTTCTGACAAACAAGCCAAATAGTTAACTTACTTCACTGATGAATTAATCTGCGCATCTATCATGTCATTTAACAGTCCGACCGTCTTTCTGAATGTATTTCGTATTTCGTGATCGGGTAAACTCCATGGGACGTGATGGTTCCAATGCATGCGCATTTGAAAGATTATGAGAGCGCACATGTCTTTCTTATTAGTATTGGCATAGAAAAATACGCGAGTGTGAAGCTTCAAACCCAAAATTCTAGCAAAAAGACAAGTAGGTTTACCACATTGCTAAGCGTAAAGCTGCCGAGCATTTTACTTTTTTGGTTCTTCCCCTTTTCTGGTCCACTGTTTCTGGTCCGCTGCAGCATGCATGAACTCGGTTCTCGGGTTTCGTGGATATCATCTATATACGATGTCGCATTGGGGCTTAGTTGCTTTTGGGCTTGAACAGACTATAAATCCTTTTATTCTTCCACTGACATGATTTTCTATAGGAAATTGATACAAATGTTGATGGACTTTGACCGATGCGTAATATGAACCATCAATTTTTAATTTATTCAATGTGATTCATGAACTTTACTTTAATATACAATGTGGCCTCTAAACTTTCAATTTATTTAATATAATCCCTCAACTTTTTGTACATGTTCAATTTGATCTATGAACTAAATGAAAACGTTCAATATTATTCTTTAATTAATTTAAGTTCAGGGACATCATTAAACATTTTCATATAGTCCGGGAACAAAATTGAACATGTTTCAAAAGTCTAGAGACCACATTGAACAATTTAAAAGTTGAAGGACAACATTACACATTGAGCTAAAGTTCAATAACCATATTGAATAAATTAAAAATTCAGGAACTATATTAAATATTGGCCCAGAGTTTAGGGACCATTTGTTGCATTTTTCTTTTTTCTATATTATGTTTGCTTCAGGGCAAAACTTTGAGCTCTAATGTGTCCAAAGCGATAATTAAAGTCAAACTATCGTTATGCACCAAATCCGTATGAAACCGATATCATACCCTTGAAATTTCCCTATAGGTACATTAACCCAAAAATTTGAATGCAATACAAAAACATGTCATCAGCTTGTAATTCGAATCTCTTCGCCCGATCTCCTCGAGCCGAGGCATCCGACGTCTACCGCGCATTCAAGAATATAAAGCTGCGGTTCAGACAATCTTTATCTATAAAGTCAGCAACTATTCTGTTCCTGACCCGGCAAACGTCGTACCCAAACCACAAAACCCTTGGATTGGATGTCATGAGGCTTGAATCAGATCTCTCGAGATCGCAGGCTCCTCTCGTCCTCGACAAAAGAATGGATCGCCATCAAGCATTCCGCTCTCGACCCAACAATGCATTGATCGTGGGGGCGTCAATGCGAGCATTATTGATCCTCAAAACAGGAATATGGACGTGATCCATGAGCACATGCATCCGAAAATGGAAGCTCATGAGTTGCGTAACTTTCCTTTCTTCCCCCATTTATTGAGTGGTCCCTGCAGATCCAGGCCATGAGGAGGTATATCTCGATCGTTGAAGACTAAATTGGAAGCGATTCTGGGCGAGAATAAGCAAAGAAACAGACATGTGTATGCTTGAAATATGCACTGAACTGTGGATAGATCAATACTCAAAACAAGACGGACAAGTTGAGAGAGAGAAAATGTTTTTCATCAAACGAACGCATCCTCAGGCTTCGTTTATATTTCATTGTTTGACTGAAACTTGAAAAGAACCTGGAAAGGATTTTCCATCGTTTGGCAAGAAAAATTTGATGGGAAAATTATCAAAAAAATTTTATTTTTTAATTATGTTTTCATTTATATAATTTTTCTTTCTTTCTTTTTCTTTTTTTTTTGTTCTTTTTGCTTCTTCCTTGGCCGGTCGGCGACAAGCCACAGGCAAGCTCAAGCCTCGCCCTAGGCCAGCGAGCTTGAGCCTCGCCCTAGCCCGGATTCGCCAAACGTCAGCTAAATCCACTTTCAGGCACACCCAAGAGTTGCCTACTTGCTCTACAACTCCATAAAAATCAAAGTATTGATCCTAGGCCCTTGAAAGCGAAACGAATTGGGCTCGGGTGCCGGAACATCATATACAGCCACTGGGGGTTCAGGCCCGACCACTGGAGACCTAGTCCTGAACGCCAAGACCAGGGAACCAATGTTGAGGATTCCGCACCCAAATATAGAGTTTCAAATTCAAGTACTGATACCTAGTCATTGTTTGGAAAACATTTTTCGGTCCTTTCAAAAAGGAAATCATTTTCCTAAATTAAATTTTGGTAGGAAAACATATTATGTTGACTAGGAAAATATTATCCTAAGTAAATCAAACGCCGAAAAATAAGAAAAATATCATATGCAGAACAAATGGACCCTTAATATAATCTCGTACTATGTGTCCAAACAGTTAATAATATAACCTCGTACTATGTGTCCAAACAGTTAAATATTTGTATTATACTGTAGACATGTACCCCAGCTGAAAGGTAGACCCAGCATTAATTGATTGGGTTGAAATATCCCCATCAGATGAAGCCACACTCTTGGGCAAGCATTGATGATCTAGAATGTTGGGAATCCTGGACCTGAGGAAAGCATCTCCAATCTCGAAAATTGGGAATTTCATACCATTCATTAGAAAGAGGAGCAGCTTTAAAATCCTGCGAAGGCCAGATGCCCCTTTGTAAAGCCAAGTCGTACCCCCTTGGAACGAGGGTTTTGTATTAACTACAGAAACGAGGCTGGACATTAGAGAGACACCCACCCGTTCATGAGAAGCAAAGAGCAAAAGAGTCGCCATTTGAATATATAAACCGATCCACAGTTTTCCAGCAATCCCGAATCTCTAGAGCCAACATGGGGCATGAAAAGGATCTGCAAAATAAGAAAATGAATTCACCAGAACGTTCTTGACCAAAAAAAAAAAAAAAATTCACCAGAACGTCAGCTGAATCCACTTCCAGGCAGACCCGAGAGTTGCCCACTTGCTCCTGCAACTTGTCCATGAAAGTCGTATTTATTAGCCTTTGGCCATTTCGAGTCTCGCCCTCCACTCGTCGGCTCCCTAGAGACCCGATCTCCGCTTTGAAAGTGAAAAGATTCGATCTAGTTTCCCGTCGGAGGTTCGCGTGTCGCTTTAGTGTTCAAGAATTATGAAATAGGGTTGATTGCGAATCGACGCGTCACAAATTATATATAATGAAAGTGTCGTACGTTTGCGGGGGAAAGAAAAACGGAAATCGATGTGCGAGTCCATCCACCTTTGGATGAAGGAATTCAAGAGGGGTACTTGCACTTACGTTGGGGATTTCAAGGGCTTTTCAAGTGATTTTGACTACATGACCCGGGGCTGTACAGTTTGATAAGCTTTGTCACGTTGCAAATGGACCCGGTTGTTGGAAATGGTACCTAGTTTTTCCTATGATTAACTAAAGTTTCCGGACACTTAAACTTCCCCAGTGCAATGAAACATGGTAGGGAACATTAGAGACTAAGGTCACGTTAGCGGGCAACCTCAAGACAATTGTTTATCGTACTTAATTTATTATAATTCACTTCACAAATTAGCGATTACAAATTACATGAAAACAGTCATTGCATTAATAACTGCAAAATTTTTCTGGACTGGTTGCTTAGCACTGCTCGTGCTAGTGAGTCGGATTAAGATCAATTCAAAGGACATGAATCATTTTGTGGGGTACCACATCAAAAACCACAAAATCAACCGTCAATGATCTCAAGCCCTACTCATAAATTAACCAATCTCTCTCTTGACAAACCACCATAGATGTTGGGGAAATCTCAAATAGTAGGTCAAAGCTTCCTGTCTAAATTTGTCTTGACGATCAGTGACCATATTGGTCGGAAGAGGGAGATGAGAGGAATATAATGTAGCTAGATCCCCACCGTGGAATAATTGCTTGTGGATGCGCATGTCTCAATTATAGAGCATATGTTAGAGATTTCAATTTTCAAACCACATTGATAAGTTCTCAATCCCTATTTAATTGAAGTGATGATATTCGGTACATAAGTCATGTCACATTTTTGCGATGTAAAGTTTCATGGCATCTGTGCCTTATGTCTAATCCATGCTAGTACTGAAAAAGTAGAGTCTAACTAAAGATGTGCTTGTTTCGCGGAAAACTCAATGACAAAGAAAAATGATTTTCCAGAAAGCATTTTCAAGGAAAACTAACCATTTTCCTTCGCTTGATAATATGTAATCAAAATCGTTTTCTAACGTTTGAATTTTATTGGAAAATGATTTCAATCTCATGACTTTATATCAGACGAAACAAAAAATCGAAAATTTTAATTATTTTATTTTAAAAAAAATCAAAATTTTAATTATTTTTATTTTCTTTTCTTTTAAAAAATTCGAATTTTCAATTTTTTTTTCTTTTCTTTCCTTTACTTTCTCCTCCTTCCTCTGCCGCGACCGACGGGCACCACCCTGATGACAGCCCCAAGCAAGCTCGAGTTCGTCGGCCTCGGGCGAGCCACTAGCCCGTCGGCCTCAGCCAAGCCCGAGCTCACCTAGATCTAGCAAGCCGCAAGCCCACCGGCCTCGGCCAAACTTGAGCTCGCCTAGATCTAGTGAGTCGCGAGCTTGCCAGGATCAGCTAAGCTCGGGCTCGCCTGAATCTGGCAAGCCACGATCTCGCTGACCTCGGCAGAGCCCTAGCTCGCCCGAATCATTCGAGCCTCAAGCTTACCGGCCTCGGGCGAGGTCCAGGCGAGGTAGGGCCTTGCGAGACACCGGTGAGCTCCAGCTCGCCAAATCCCGGGTGAGCTTGAGTCTCGTTGGGATCTGGCGAGCTCGGCCGTCGCCGGCCACCGCCAAGGCCGATGACCGGCAGAAGGGGGAAGAAGGAAAAAAAAAGAAAAAGAAAAGAAAAGAAAAGCAAAGGAAAAAAAAAGATAAAATAAAATAAAATAAAATATTAACAAATTTAAAATAATCAATTCCGGAAAGTGTTTTCACTTTCTTTAGTAGTAGGGAATTCACTTTCCTAAATTTATACATGAATAGTTTCCTTGACCGGAAAGTATTTTCGATTGACCAAGTCATTTTCAGACAACCAAATGGATGAAAGTCTGGAAAATAATTTCATCAAAACAAACACACCCTAAAAGTGAGAAAGAGAGAGCGCAAGTATTTCTACGTCGCTTATATTTGACCTCGAGATTTGGCGTTTTCAAGAAAGGAAAGGAGGAAAAGAACCCGAGATACCCACCCCGTTGTGGGCGCGTTGGCTCGGGCGGATGTCCCCCATCTCGCTGGGGGGGGGGGGGGTTTGCGATTCTCCACGCGCACATTTGCGCGACTTAAGTGCGGCGCGGTGGGTGGTGGGCCCCTGCGCTAGCGTCGCCCCTGATTTACGTCGCCGACTGTCAACTGTACGGCGGTTCCCGGGTCATCAAAAAAAAAAAAAAAAAGAACTCGAGATTGACACGAGATTAATGCATTGCGAGTTAATATTTGTCACTGTAAAATTCAAACGGCCTCTTAAATCTCGACGTCCTTACTCCTATTCTGATGTTTCTTCTAGCTCCTAGTTTTCTACGATGGAGTTCAGCGCTCAAAGACATTATCGACCCGTATCACTACATTACATCCATATGTCGTATCTCGGACGCGGTAATAATTATATAACTTAGAATTCCATGGCGTCCTAGATTCCCAAAATCGGCCTTGGAAAGAAACAAAAATATACAGATGAAACCGTCTAGCGTGACAGCCAATAAAGACCAAGCGGGAATATTCATCTAATCCAAAGCAACTAGCCGAAGGAATCGACGCATCTATGCTCATCCAAGACAAATCAATGTTTTAATCTCCACCAATGTGAGCAGGCCAATCTGCCTATTCTAATCCCTAGCACCCGAAAGAAAAACCCTAATAAGAAGAGCCAAGAAGGAGCCTCGCAAAGTCGACGACGACCCAGCTCATGCTCTCGCCCCTTCTTTGATCTCGTCAACCATGAGCAAAGAAAAATCTGCAAATCGGTGTTCATTTTTCTCTTGGTGAAGTAGCGTATATTATAAGGTAGGAATGACATTAAAATATGGATGGTGGGTGCATTAAAAATAGGGGATGCAACTGCACCAAGAAGTTTGGGGAGTTGTCGTGGCTGGCTGGCCAAGTTCAATGTTGAAAGCGAGCGGTGGTGAATTCCGCGTCGCACACATGCCTTCCCTCCTCGGTGTCTCTGTCTCCATATAAAACATGAAGAACGATCTCTAGGAGCTCTCAATTATGCATCCCACTTCCCTACGCTCCTTTTGTTTTAGTAATTTGTGCTTTTAATAACCGAGCCCGCTGCGCCCGATGATTTTTTTTTTTTTTTTAAAAAGGGTCACGGGTTCGAGCCGTGTGGTGAGCGGAACTCGATTCCGATCGAACCTCGAGCGATTCATTATCTCATGAGAAGAGGGTTTCAAGATTTCCGGCTCATCGACGGAGCTGCTCGTTTCTCGAGAGCTAAAAAAACCCGAGGCTTAATCTGCTCGTTTCTCGGCGACAAATCTCGCTCCCTCGGGTTGGTGTCGTCGCGAGGGGGGGAGAAACGGACCGCGCTCTCCGGCGACCTACCGTCCGGGCCGGGGGCCCCGAAAGACGCGGTGCAAGAAAGGGGGACAAAAATGCGGTGCTCCCTCCATCCTCTCGACCAAAATTTTCGCACGAGCAATGGTCAGTCCCGCCCCTCCCCACAAAATTCAGAACCCTATGAAATCTAAGGAAATGGAAAGCGACTGGACAAAGCAATAGGAGGCCAAAGCAAGATTCTTGGCCCCCTAGATCACGCACGGCGTGACTCAATTACCACGTAAAATAATTTAGGTGGGGCGGGGGGCCCCCCCCCCCCCCTAATTATGAAAAAAAAAAAAAAGAGGAGATTAAAAGAGCCACTTGGTTTTTTTTTTCTTCGGGGTGGGGGGGCCCGACAAGACGAGTGACCAGAGGAGACCACGGGCGGAGGCAAAGTGGGGCGCAGGCTGAGGTGGCGCTGACGGTGCCCGAACGCACCAGCACACGCGCGCCCCGCCCCGCCCCCTCGCGCGTGGGGCCCCACGCCCCCGCCCCCGCAAATGCGGCGAGGCGCGGCGCATCGCTAATAATTTTTTTTTATACTTTTTCTCTCCCTTCCTTCCTTCCTTCCTTCCTCCGCGCAACTTGTGGGAAAAAGCCCAATTTTTCTTTATGATTTCCTCTTTTTTTTTTTAAAAAAAAATTATATTTCTTTTTTTATTTTTGGGTGGGGTTCTCCCGGAGAAAATGAATAATAATAATAATAATAGAGAAGGAGGGGATGCAAGTTGCGTTTGTGATTGGTGATATGATGACGTTCTGTTTAGGCGGGGGGTCCCGCCACGTCCCCCAAGATAAGAGGAGAAGCAGGAGACGTGGGCGAGAACCCATCCGACGGGGTCTCGCTTCTTCCTCGTTGCTTGGCTCCGCTGAATTTTCTGAGGATCATCAACACACCGAGGTCAATTTTCTTATTTATATTACTTGGTTAATCTGTGTAAAAGTGTGCCTGTATATCTAATATTCGTGTGCATGTGTATATATATAAGCGAGTTCGATCTAAACGCCCAGTTTGGATCTAAGATTTTCGCGGACTAGACTATAAGTCGTGTTGCCGTGTTATTCAACGGTGAAAAAAAGATGAAACTGACCGTGCGACTGTTATTTTGTCGCGTGACTTTTGATAGTGAGTTCGAGGGCACGTTCTGTTTTAGAAATGCTTTTGAAATGCCCCGAAACTTAGGAGGTCGAGCGAACGCTGAATTTAAAGAGAATTACAAGAAAGAAGCTAGTGAGGGTGAAAGTCGCAAAGCAATGTATCGGTCCCGAAGATCATTAAATCGTTGCCTGGTAAAGCAACAAGGACGAGGATTTTCCTATATCCGCCCCTGATCTTTAGCAAATTCCTCTTTCCCCCTTGTTCACGTACATAACCCAAAATCAACTAATCGAAGTGCGGAGAAAAGGGCGGCTAGACATCAAATCTCGAACGAAAGCTAATCCGAAACGCACCACGAATTGACAAAACCGACGCTGATAAGTGATAAGTGCGGGCGGGCGATGGGGGCGGAGGAGGGGGTGGCGTTTCGTCGCTCCATTGGCCGATGGAGACGTCAAAGAGAACCCCATCCACCTTTGGTGGGCCCCAGATTTTATTTATTTTTTTTGCGGTAAAGAAAAGATATGAAAGGAAAATACCTTCTCTCTTTCTCTACGCCTCTTTACATCCTCCAAAAGCCGCCTCGACCCACAAGACAGGGAGAGTACAAAAGGACAAGTAGTGGCCCAACTCTTGCTCTCTCTTTTAAGTCTTCGTCTCCATTTATCACCGAACTATATATATATATATATATATATATATATTGAAGGGCAATTTGGCTTTCGGATAGACATGGATACTTTGCCAAGGGCAACGTCCATCCAATGAGGAAGGCGTGCCCCAATTTGGACCCACAATTCCGCCAAATTTTTATGTTTTTGGCCCCCCGAATTGTTTGGAAGCATTCTCCCACGCTCCTCCAATCAAATGGGCGTTGTATGACTCTTCGCCACGTATGTCATACAAGGTCAATGTAGACACCCGACGGGGTTTGAAAGAGATTCATCAAATACCTAACCCTTTCGAGTGGATAAGTGGATAGGGTTTTCGATCAATCAATGCGGGCTTCGATTTCAACGGCCAAATCCGAAGCTTATTTTACGTGGTGGATGAGAAGAATTGGCGGAGTCTCTTTTGTTTGCATAGAATAAGAGAGGTGGAATGCGGAAACTTGTGAGGATTCCACAAACAAAAGAAGAAGAAAGAATGAAGATTGCCCATCAGTCGGCGTACAAGAAATTTCGTAGAAGTTTCGGTGGGCTCTCCATAGCTAATAGGATATATTCGATCGATCTTAATATAATAAGTGTTTTGATTAATTAGTATCCCTTGGGATTTTTCTTTTTCTCCCGAACATTTTGATCTGGTCGTCTTCTGGTTATTAGATCCTCCGATGGGTCTCCCCAGACAAGAGATGAGCGAAAATAGCGAAAGAAAAACACGCTTTTGTTTATAATAGGGGGTTTTTTCTTCGGTAGTTAATTGGAAACTTCGAGTCCGAAAGCTAGATTGAGTCCCGATTCAAGAGTTCCTCCCTTCGTTTCGGCCAAAAGTGTTCGATCATCGGATGAATTGTCTACTGATTTATGTTTTGAATTTTCGTGGGCTATGTCTACCGGGCTTCGTGAATTGCAATCGATCTAACTAAAACGAAATGGTAGGTAACTTTTTTAGTTGGGTCATGGTTTTGGTACGTGGTTGCTGTGACCAGGCATTCTTTTAAACTTTTTAGACATGCACTCAAGATGAGAGCAACCGATGCAGCCCTAGCTGTCTGTTGAACCCTAATTACCAAGGAAAATTCTAAGAGATTCGAGCACAAGATCACAATACCATCTACAAAGCTCAGTTTCTTGAAATGGGTGATTATCGAGTCATTATAATAGGGAGGATCTAATCTTTGGGTCTTCATGACCAATTGCTTGAACTTGATTTTCATACTATTCAACCACCGTTCGCCGATGATCCTAGAGTACAAGTTTTAGCTTCCAATTGAATTAATGATAATGATGGATAATTCCACAAGCCTCACATCCCTTATCCTCCTCACCAACTTTTACCATTTTCCGCCATTTCCAAAGCTTCATGATCATCTTCATCAACCGCAAAGGAAGGAAGAAAAGATCCAAGAAAACGCCAATCGACATATAAATCAACTGCTTTATTGGAGTCGCACAATCATAGTCATGATCAACAAAAAACAAAAGGAGGACGAGGAGCAGAAGATGAAGAAGAAGAAGAAGAAAGAGAGCACCGACAAACTATCATTTTTCTCTCTTTCTTTTCAAGACTCAGAGAGAGAGAAATCGGGTTTCGCCGGCTGACTTACAAAACTTCGCCGGAAAACTACTCCGGCTACGATTTTCCCACTTAAAGAAAGGAAAATTAAAGAAAAGGAAAAGAAAAAATTTAACAAAGAGAATCAATTAGCAGAAAAATACCCCGAGAGCTAACTCGTGTATGCGATCGTAAGAAACACCCGAGAAAAGGAAAAGGAAGGAAGAGGACGACGTCGAAGCTTTCTCTCCGGTCAGGTGAACAAGTTGAGGAGCTTCGTCTCCGGTTCTCCCACATTATTATTGCTCTCGAAGCACGTCGTCGTGCCGGACTCCTCCGAATTCATCGATGGGGTCCCCGGCCGCCGCGTCTGATGGTCGGCCTTGAGAGGCGACTTCGTCTTGGCCTGAAAGTTCGTCGGCGTGAGGCGGAGATCAAGATCGATAGGCTGGAGGAGGAGGCGCTTGGCGTTATCGGCGGCAGCATCAAGCCCATTGCGCTTTGGGGAGACCCTCGACCTCGAAGTCGAGAATCGGGATCCCGGATTCGGATCGTGGAGCTTCCATGCGTCGGCACAAGTGTCGCCTGCCTCCGAGGCCTCGTCGGACGCAGGGAGGGAGGCGCCGCCACCGCCTCCGTCGAGGAGCTCCGGCATGGCCCGAAGCGAGCCGCCGCGCAGGACGGTCTCCACCGCCGCCTGGCAGACGTGCCAGCTGCCGGTCCACAGCAGCCCCACCGCCCCGTTCACTGGGTTCACCGTCCTTCCACACGCTTCGAACAGCAGCGACTGGAACAGCGCTGCACAGTAAAAAAAAAGAAAAAAGCTTAAACCTGTCAGAGAACTGGGGATGCACTCATGTCTCGAATAAAAGACCAGCGTGACTATTGACACGACCATTAGTGTTAAGAAAAGATCAGAGGACGTGATTTAATGTCTAAATCACCGACAACGCACGTACCGGGCCTCTGCGCTTCGGGGACGGCGGAGATGAAGGACATGAGGCCGGCGCGGCCGAAGAACTTGGCGACGAAGACGGTGGCGTGGCCCTGGGCCTCGGGGCTCTCGATCCACTGCAGGCAAGGCCGCAAGATGCAGGATTCGCTGCAGCCCTTCCTAAGAACTCGGCAACCGTTGCAGCTCATACCTTATCGATCTCTCTCGATTCAACAAACAAGAAAGAGGAGACCACCGATGATCACGAAGCTTTTTCTTTCTTTTCTTTTTTGCTTTGATAGGCCCCTCAGATGATTCTTCACTTCACACGAAAGTTTTGAGGGTTTGAAGCAGTCTTGGATAGCTTTGACCCTAGGAAACGGATGTAGAGAGAGAGAGAGAGAGAGAAATTGGGTTGCAGGGTGCAGGAGAGGGGATATATAGATGCAGGGATGATTGGGGTGGTGGTGGTGGTGGTGGTGGTGGAGGTGCTATGGGGTCCTGGCTTAACTAGGGTTGGGTTAAAATCGAAGGAATCTTGGAAATGTTTGGCTTAAATTATTCAAAGATGGAGCATTGGTCTTGAAAGATAAGATCGATTCTATTTTTAAGATATTTTATTTAGAAACTCTGTCTAATCCGTATCATTGTTCACTCATAGCTCCTTGACGCTCGGGACTCATAAGAACATTGTGTAAGATGTAATTTGGATTTGGAGTCTCTCAATTCATGAGTACATTAATAAATTTTACATTATCAGTAACTTACGGCAACCTCAATTATTTGTGTTTCGATCATTCGTGAAACTAAATCTGTCAAAAAAGGTCATAAACACATTTTTCAACACATGTTTAATTAGTTGAGTTACTATATGAATTTGTTGTATTCAGTAAATGGGTCATAAATAAATTTAGATGGTAAAACCTAAAATAATATAGATATTAAATAGATTCACAATTTACTTAAACTCAATCCGCCTCTATGACTTTCTCTCGCTTTCACATAATCTCATATTCACTCATTCCGCGTTCTCACCTCAGTTTGTGATGAGTTTTTCTAGATTTTGTTAAATATAAAAGTGTTTTATCAATATAAGTCGGATTAGATATGAGTTAGGTGCGATCAGGTTGGATATAGGTCATTAAATTTGAATTGCATAGAAATTGGTTAAAACAAGTTAAATGGTCGGTTTAGGTCAAATAATTTTCGATCTGACCCGATCCACTCATTTGACAAGTCAACGTGAAACTAAGAAATTATTAGTCAACTCTCTTTATTTATTATGAAGCTGAGAGTATATATGTTTTCGAATAGGATAGTAAATATTCAAGAGAAAATGCTTACTATGTGCTTTTTTTTTCATCGAAATAATCTGCGTTTTTTCGAAGTAACACTTGCTTATATTAGTGCATCCCACGTGATCTACACATAAAATGACTCACTATTTTACCTAATGTCAACTGATAACGTGTAAAAGCACAACTCTGAAATTTTTTTTAATAAGTGGCAATTTACAAAGAGAAGGACGAAGGTGAAAATAGGTTAATTCGAGGGAGAATTTCAATTAATGGAGGAGAGTTTGCTAGAAGATTTATGGAACTTTGTATACCAAGCAAAATTTATATATATTCAGGCCTTTCTTGATAATCGTGTTTTCTTGAGATCGTACGCAAGTCAAAGAAGGCGAGTCCCACATTAAAGTGAGGCGAAATGATAGAGTGATTTCGAACCTAGTTCGGTGACTTAAGGGTCGAATCCCTTTTGCCGGGCATGCCGGACTCCATGAACAGTTTATCAACTCTCTTTCATCGATTAAATTTTCTCCTCTGATAAATCCACACCGACCTCTGTCGTTCTCTTTTAAACAACTACCGAGCACAGCTCCAGTTAGCGAAATTTTTTTTTTGTATAATTAAAAGGGCGTGGAAATCCATAATTACGGAATTGCTCGACCCTAAAGTCACTGTTTTTTTTCTTTTCCACGTCGAAATTTCAAAGGGAAAAACAAAATCAAACATGAAATCAGGGTTAGTGGAGGAGGAGATGCTGAGTGGGTGATGAGTGTGGGCGGCACTGTGGGCTTCTCCTTTTTTCCTGGTGTTGGGGGTTTTAGATTCCAAAGTCTTGGGCGTAAGCGGCTCCGTGTTTCCGCAGTTGGTCGTCCTCCACCGTCGGATTCCTCCTTTTTTAAAGTTGAGTCCATGTTGATTGGCTTTCCCTTTCATTCGATTTTTCTATTATTATTTCTTTGTTTTTTTTATTTCTTGTTTTTTCATTTTTTTATTTTTCGTTGTGCCTTTCTTCTATTCAAATTTGCCTTCTCTTTTTTTTTTTTAATTTATTGTTGTCATAAGATACTTTGATGGGATATTTGTATTTTTTTGCACGAAAATTATAAAAAAAGGTTAGGTTTTTTGTGCGGTGGGTTATGGTGGTGTCCCAAGAGGGGCATGGACATCAATGGCATATATTCGAATCCCCCGTGGTGGGGCATGGAGAATTCCAAGTGGGGAGGGCGAAAAAAAAAAAAGAAATCAATTCGATATATCGCAACTGACTAATCGTTGAGGGTCTAGTGCATTGTTCAAAGAAGAGTTTTAAATGAACGAAATATATGATTTGGTTGATTTAAGCTTAAAAAGGAAGTCAAGACCATTGGGATTGTAATCATGAAAGATTAGTGTCAAATTAAGACGAGAGTATTGGGGACTAGCTTGACTCTATGTGTTGCTCATTTAGGTGACATTTCCTTATGTCCTCTCTGATTGCGTTGTTTCAAAAGTGATTCGGTGCTAGTTACGGTGGTGGAAAGAGGCGTTGCAGTTTTCACAAGATGTTTTTGATAGATTTCTCATGGTTATAGTATCCTTACAATTACGACGGCTTCCAATAATTTGAAATTTGTCTTGCCTAATTTAAAGGTTTTGTAGTTTCAAAATGAGTACCAAATGTGATTTTACGATATTTCAAAACACGATTATGGTGTAGCCACGTTTGTACCATGAAAGACATATGAACCAAATTGAACACAAATGAGAAATCAATCAACCATATTAATGCCTTTTCACTTCATTGGGTTTCTATCCATTCTAACAAAATTTTCTTATGGCAATCTCTAGACCCAGCTTGCAATTATTGGTGAATTACTCTTATACTATGGAAAAAGGAAAATTTAGTACATGTAAATCACCTACTATCACGTACGACACTCTCCTCGATGTCTCAAAACATCTCAACAATTGATTTATGAGAATGAGATTTTCTTCGTTGATTGAGATTTATCGAGACGACGATGGGAGCATTATACAGGATAAAGGATCTTTGTCCGGAAATCTTTTCAATAGCTTTATGTCTTATTGAAAGTGAACAAGATCTGTTGAACAAAAATCTATTGATTAAAGTAGATTACAAGGCTGCAAGATGTTTTTCAAACAAAGTGAAATTTTAACTCCTAAGTGGATTGACAAGTGAAAATCAAGGACTAAACACTACAAAAAAAACGGATTTTTGCCACGAAAATTTTCCAACGAAAAATTTTCGTCGCAAATTTGCGACAAATTTTCCAACGAATGGCAAAATTCGTTGGAAATTTCCAACGAAAATTTTTTCGTTGGAAAATTCGTTGGAAATTTCCAATGAAAAATTTTCGTTGGAAAATTCGTTGGAAATTTCCAACGAAAAATTTTTCGTCGCAAAATTCGTTGGTAATTTCCAACGAAAAATTTTTCGTTGGAAATTTCCAACGAATTTTCCAACAATTCAAAAAAAATTGATTTTATTCGGCATTTTTTATATTCGTTGGAAATTTCGTTGGAAATTTCCAACGAAATATTTTTCGTTGGAAATTACCAACGAATTTTCCAACGATTTTAAAAAATTGATTTTTATTCCCCATTTTTTATTTCGTTGGAAAATTCGTTGGAAATTTCCAACGAAAAAAAAATTCGTTGGAAATTTCCAACGAATTTTCCAACGATTTAAAAAAATTGATATTTATTCCACATTTTTTATATTCGTTGGAAAATTCGTTGGAAATTTCCAACGAATTTTCCAACGAATTTCAATTTAGCGGCAATTTTTTCATAGTGTACAATTTTCGTTGGAAAATTCGTTGGAAATTTCCAACGAAATATTTTTCGTTGGAAATTTCCAACGAATTTTCCAACGATTTAAAAAAATTGATTTTTATTCCCCATTTTTTATTTTCGTTGGAAAATTCGTTGGAAATTTCCAACGAAAAAATAATTCGTTGGAAATTTCCAACGAATTTTCCAACGATTTTAAAAAAATTGATTTTTATTCCACATTTTTTGTTTTCGTTGGAAAATTCGTTGGAAATTTCCAACGAAAAAATAATTCGTTGGAAATTTCCAACGAATTTATTTTTCGTTGGAAATTTCCAACGAATTTTCCAACGAATATAAAAAATGTGGAATAAAAATCAATTTTTTTAAAATCGTTGGAAAATTCGTTGGAAATTTCCAACGAAAAAATAATTCGTTGGAAATTTCCAACGAATTTTCCAACGATTTTAAAAAAATTGATTTTTATTCCACATTTTTTATATTCGTTGGAAAATTCGTTGGAAATTTCCAACGAAAAAAAATTCGTTGGAAATTTCCAACGAATTTTCAAACTAATATAAAAAATTTGATATTTATTCCACATTTTTTATATTCGTTGGAAAATTCGTTGGAAATTTCCAACGAATTTTCCAACGAATTTCAATTTAGCGGCAATTTTTTCATAGTGTACAATTTTCGTTGGAAAATTCGTTGGAAATTTCCAACGAATTATTTTTTCGTTGGAAATTTCCAACGAATTTTCCAACGATTTTAAAAAAATTGATTTTTATTCCACATTTTTTATATTCGTTGGAAATTTCCAACGAAAAAAAATTCGTTGGAAATTTCCAACGAATTTTCAAACTAATATAAAAAATTTGATATTTATTCCACATTTTTTATATTCGTTGGAAAATTCGTTGGAAATTTCCAACGAATTTTCCAACGAATTTCAATTTAGCGGCAATTTTTTCATAGTGTACAATTTTCGTTGGAAAATTCGTTGGAAATTTCCAACGAAATATTTTTCGTTGGAAATTTCCAACGAATTTTCCAACGATTTAAAAAAATTGATTTTTATTCCCCATTTTTTATTTTCGTTGGAAAATTCGTTGGAAATTTCCAACGAATTTTCCAACGATTTTAAAAAAATTGATTTTTATTCCACATTTTTTATATTCGTTGGAAAATTCGTTGGAAATTTCCAACGAAAAAAATTCGTTGGAAATTTCCAACGAATTTTCCAACGATTTTTAAAAAATTGATTTTTATTCCACATTTTTTATTTTCGTTGGAAAATTCGTTGAAAATTTCCAACGAAAAAAAATTCGTTGGAAATTTCCAACGAAAAAAAAATTCGTTGGAAATTTCCAACGAAAAAATAATTCGTTGGAAATTTCCAACGAATTTTCCAACGAATTTTACTTTTCGGGGAAATTATTTTAGCGTGTACAATTTTCGTTGCAAAATTCGTTGGAAATTTCCAACGAATTTTGCAACAAAAAAACCTACTATATTTTCGCGCTTATTTGGTTTCAAAATTCATTTTCTCTCTCTCTCTCTGTCTCCCCCTGTCTCCCCCTCCGGTGCCCCCTTCTCTTTCTCCCTCTGTCTCCGCCAGTCTGCGCCTCCTCCCCAGCTGCGCCCCCTCCGGCTCCGGCTCCGGCTCCGTCTGCAGCGCCATGGACACCAACAGGCCGCCGGCCCCCCTCCTCCTCCGCGACGTCGTCCGGGACGAGGTCGCCATGGATGAAGCCGTCGTAGCCGATGAAGCCGTACCTCGAGCTCCGTCGGCGGACGCTCTGCCTGACGCTGGGCTCCGGCTCCCGCTCCGGCTCCAGCGCCGGCGCGTGGGGCGGCTTCCTCGCCAGATCCGACTTCGGGGGCCGCCCCTTCTTCCGCTTCACGATCTGCACCATGCCGCCGTGGCTGGCTACGACCCCCCGAGCCCAACTTTCCCTCTTTAAAACCTCCGATCCCCCCTCTCTCTCTCTCTCTAGCTCCCTCCCCAAAGGCGCCGCCGCGGCCATCCAGGGCCGCTCTCGACGGCCCCGACGCCACCAAGTCTCGTCGCCGGCGAGGGTCGAGTTTGCCCAGATCTGGGCGAGCTCGAGCTCGTCGCCGGCGCGGGCCGAGCTCGCCCGGATCTGGGCGAGCTCGTCCAGATCCGGGCGAGCTCGGCCATCGCCGGCGACGAGGCTGGCCCTCGCCGGCCATGGCGAGGGCCGAGCTCGCCATGGCCGGCGAGCTCGGCGCTCGCCGGCGACGATGCTGGCCCTCGCCGGCGACGAGGCTGGCCCTCGCCGGCGGCGAGGGCCATTTTCCGAAAAAAAAAATTCAAAAAAAAAATTCGAAAAAAAAATTCGAAAAAAATGCGGGAAAAAAAATTTTGTTGGAAAAAAATTTCCACGATTTTTTGAAAAAACAATTTTGTAATTTTTCCAACGAAAAAAATTTCGTTGGAAAAAAAATTTCCACGATTTTTCGACCAAAAAAATTTTTTTTAAAAATTTTTCCAACGAAAAATTTTTCGTTGGAAAAAAAATTTCTACGATTTTTTGACCAAAAAAAATTTTTAAAAATTTTTCCAACGAAAAATTTTTCGTTGGAAAAAAACTTTCCACAATTTTTTGACCAAAAAAATTTTTTTAAAATTTTTCCAACGAAATTTTTCGTTGGAAAAAAAATTTCTACGATTTTTTGACCAAAAAATTTTTTTTAAAAAATTTTCCAACGAAAAATTTTTTGTTGGAAAAAAAATTTCCACGATTTTTCGACCAAAAAATTTTTTTTTAAATTTTTCCAACGAATTTAGCCACGAGTTTTCCAACGAATTTTCCAACGAAATAAAATTCGTCGCAAATTTCCAACGAAAATTGAAATTTTTCGTTGGAAAAATTTCCAACGACCTATTACCAACGAATTTTTTTTCGTTGGAAAATTCGTTGGAAATTCATTTTCCAACGAATTTTTTCAAATTTTTCGTTGGAAAATTCGTCGGAAAAAAACAGTTTTTTTGTAGTGAAATATTACCAAAATCTTTGAATTCTTATTACTAACTGGAGAAATAATTTTTTTTTAAACGAAACCACAAAAAAGGCCGCACCATGTTTAAATAGTATATCTAACGTCCCCTCAAACTCAATATGTATCTCATACTGGAGTTCGAAAGGAAAGTAAAAAACTCGATAGTAGGCATAGAATCTTGAAATGACACGTCTGCTTTCATTGTTGAGAAAACACGACCAAATCTATAACAAGACGATAACACCATTTGGAAGCTCATGGAGCCAAAGACGGAGCTAGAGCCTGAGGCAAGACAGCTTTCGAGTAAACATTGACGGTTTTACACTCCTAAATCTATAACAAGACGATGATAACACATGCTGCACAATCCTTGTGGACCGAGGCCACCGGCTAGGACCGTGACACTGAGCCTTGCATGGAACAACTAGACAAGGATGTAACCATGCCAATACAGGATTCTAGATATCACCACATCAAGGAGAGGATCTAGGGAAAATGTTCAACCGACTAGGAGTGACCAAATTGTCTAATCTAATAAATAGCAAGGGAATTACCAAAAGAAGTCCAAAACAAATTGAACTTGTATCAATTCAATCCTAAACTTTTCAATTCGGTCAATTTAGTATAGCCAAAATTGGCCAGAAATTGCTGACATGAACGATGGTTGTCCTATGTGGTACAGCTAGTGCTAATGTGGATAAATTTTGTAACTTTTGATATTTATTTTTTCTTTTTTTTTCTTTTCTTTTTTTCGCTTCTTCCTCCGCCGATCGTTGGAACTCGACGATGGTCGCTATCAACCACAGGCAACAACCGGTGTGGGTCAACCTCGCTGGCCTCAGGGGAGGGGCAACCTCTCCCAAAGCTGGTGAGGTCGACCCTTGCCAAGCTTTGGCTAGGGCGAGCCTCGCTCGAGGCCCCATATTCCAGCGAGATCAACTCTCACCCCTGGTTGATTGTGGCCAGTTGCCGGCCATCACTGAAGCTTGGTGACCAGCAGAGGAAGAAGAAAAAAAAAGCAAGAAAAAAAGAGAAAAAGAAAAGAAAAAGGAAAACAAAATTATAAAAATATTTAGAAAATATAATAAAACATTACGAAAATTATCTACTCCAATGTTAGTCGTGCCACTTAGGATTGTCAGTGTCCAAGTCAGTAATTTCTGGCAAAAAATGTCCATCCAGATCACAATTTGTATCAATTAAACAAATTGTTGGAATTCCCAATGCGATACATTCTTGACTGACCTTTACCAAAAAAAAAAAAATACATTCTTGACTGACTAAATTTGAAAATTGTAAAAACTTTTAGGATTAAATTGGTCAAATTGAAAGGTTGAGGATAAATGGCACAAGTGTAATAAGTTTATGATTTTTTTGGTAATGTTTCCAACAAATTGTAGATACATTGAAATGGGGGAACACCATTAGATTCATTAAGCCGTGAAAATATACAGATGTGAGCATTAAGGGCGCGAATGATAACCATTATGTTCTAGAAATAATTCCTAGAACAGAAATAGATTTTTCTATTTCTCTGAGGAAAAAAAACCCGTTTGATAACAATAAAAAATTTCTAATTCTGGAACAGAAACCCGTTTGATAACAGCATAAAATTTCTATTTCATGAAACATAAACCCGTTTGATAATAATACAAATTTCTATTTCCCAGAGCAGAAATCCATTTTTTTATAAATGGCCTCTAAAATGAAAATCAATCAAAATACCCAAACCCTAATAAAGCCCTAAAGGCTTATTCATTCAAAGGATTGTATTGTTTTTTTAAGGGTTTTAGGGTTTTTTTAGGGGTAAAGACCCCTTTTAGGGGTTAAACCCCTTTTAGGGTTTTTTAGGGGTTAAAACCCTTTTTAAATCCCTAAACTAAGAAGTCTTCTAAAATATCATTTGAGCACCTTAAAAAATTTAAATTTCACTCAAAGTGAGCAGCTATAGGTATTTTAAGCCATTATATGAAGTTTTGAAATTTTTGATTTTTTTTGAAAAATTCACCAAATTTCCTATTTTCCCCGAAATATGACTTTTTTTTATTTTCTGGAAATTTTCAATTTTTATGGATTTTCTGAAATTTTTTTTTGAGATTTTTAGGAATTTTCCGTATTTTCTAATTTTTTATGATTTTTCTTTATTTTTTTATTTTTTTATTTTGCTATTTTTTATGATTTTTTTAATTTTTTTTAGAATGCTTTTTATTTTCCTGCCAGGAATGAACCGGACTGAACCCATTTGGACTGGTCTGACTAGGTCAGACCAGAGCCAAATTTAGAAAGAGATGTGTTTTGAAGAGAGAAGATAAGTTCTTTTAGAAATGGTTTCATTTCTCGTCCAGAAACAAAAAAACCTACTTTTTTTTTTGTTCTAACTTTTGGTCCAGAACCAATTCTGGAACAAAAAGTTGTTCCAAAAATAGAAAAATGGAATTGTGTTACCAAATGAGTTTCTGTTCCAAACATGTTCTCGGTAACAGAAAACTAGTTCTGGATAGAAACAGAATGATTATCATTCGCGTCCTAAGTGAACCTAGAGTCTAAATGGCTAAATGCATGATGAATGATATTAAAAAGATTCATGAGATCACACGAGATTTATGTGAATCCTAAAAGTTAGCAAAGTATCAAATGATATCCCCAACGCATCAAATAATATCTCTAATACCCCCTGGAGCTCAAGGTGTGCATCACACATTTGAGTTTGAAAAGAAATGAAGAAATGAGTTCTCCAACCGTAGACAGAGAAATCTTAAAATGGGGATCTCTGCTTCAATTGCAAAAATAAGATCAGGGCTCCCAATTAAGTAGAGGAGAAATTCAGGTCTAAAATGCCAAAAGGGGCATTTGGTAACCCGAGTTTGACCAACTGTTCTTAATCTTTATCTTAACTCTTCCCCCTGCCCCAACTAGAGTAAGGATTATTTGCTCTATAGTAATCACTTGTTGCATATTAAGATGACTATTACACTGAATGAGGATCAGTCGGATGCTAAAAGAGAACCCTAAAATCCATTCTTATTGCAGCGAAATTTGACTTTTCGCTCAAAGCCCCGACGAATCAATGGTGAATGCAAGAGAATTTAAACTACTTGTTTCCTAAGTGATTCAAACTACATTGATTTTGCTCTTTATTTGAATGCTTCCTAACAAGAAGGTATGCTATTGAGGACCGTTCATGGATGGCATGTAGAG
This sequence comes from Syzygium jambos, assembly GCA_031216235.1. NCBI lineage: Eukaryota > Viridiplantae > Streptophyta > Magnoliopsida > Myrtales > Myrtaceae > Syzygium > Syzygium jambos. Next base: position 10,693,676 of record CM062227.1, read on the forward strand.
TTGAGTTCACTCTTGGCCAAAAGGCTTGAAGGCGAAAAAATTCTCAAAGGTATTCTAAAATTGGCTTGGAATTTGCAGATCTGTTACATTCATGTGCACGCATGTGTGAATCAAATCCTTAGAAAGCTGTACGTTTAAGGAGAAAGACCATTTTAAGATCATGGTCTTCTCCTTTCTTGCAGGCCCAATAGAACACTAAATGCTTTCCTCGACACAGATCGGGGAGGAAATCGCGATGGTCGCAGCTTGACTCTTCTGCCTATCTTGTGCATCTGGGCTCGAACTTCATCTCATGTAATTCCAAGAAACGGAAATCGTTGCTCGGTCCTCTATGAAGGTTGAATATCCTGCCGTACCTACCCAGTATGCGACGTTGCTCGAGTTCAATCCCTTTTGGAAGAATTAAGAGTAGGTTCAATCCAATATGCAAGAATGGCGGAGCCACATGACTAAGTGCGAATCTAGTGTTCCATTCTCACCTGAAAAATTGACATCCACTTCGTTCAAGATCATCTATCGAAAGGATCACTTCGAGTTTCTCATATTTCAACTACTGAACACCATAATCGTTATCTCAATGATGACACCTTTTTATCACGATGGAAGGTTGGAATCTCCCATGGATACTCTTATCTTGTGGGGGTGTATTTGCTGTCATGACCAAAATAGTCGTCGGCCATATGGAGAGCGACATTGGCTTTGTGAGGCATCAGCCATGAAAGGAATATCGGCTTCATAATCACCACACGTTACATAGAATTGGGTTGTAACTGGCACGAGCTTGGCCAGCAAGGGGTTTGGCATATGCGAGATTGACAATGTCAATTCCGGCGGTGCCAACAAGAAGAGAAAAACAATACGAAGTTCGGCCATGGCCCTAGAATCACAAGATGGTGGGATCATGGCTAGATATGCAGGAAAGTTGGTTGGTGAACGTTAAAAGGCAGATGGCAAACGCAAAAACTTGAATTATTTGTGTTAGAAAAATTTCTCATCGGAGAATTTGTGTGGTGTAGAATAGTTACCATATCTTAGTGGACCTATAACTCATTAATGTAAGTTTTTAAAATGATGGTGGGTTCAATAGGATTTGTTGATGAGTTGGCTCCCTCTTGGCAATCTCCCCAACGAAAAGTATCAAATTTGTACTATACACTCCCAACAAATGGAACAAGTGGTATAGGTAAATATAAGATTGTTGAAATGCACATGTAAGTTATGTTAGAAAAATCTCACATCAAAAAATTGTGTGGTGTAGATTAATTAATATACTTTAATTGGCACATAACTCATTGACCTAAATTTTTTTTTTTTTTTGAAGATGGATCCAACTAGATAATTAAGTTAACGAACTTGGACTTAGGCTCTCCCTTGAGGATCTCCCAAGTAATGTTCTCTGTTGCATACTCCCAACAGATAGTCATAGCGGTTGGTGAGACATAGAGAAACAATTCTAATAGAATATATTAGACATAGTAAACAGTTACCAGAATATACCAAACATCGGGACGTTATTAGCATTTTATATACGTTCCTAGCAATGAATTTACCGTTTTTTTTCCAAGTATCTCCGCTATGCTTTTGTGCTTGGAGATTTTGTCTTGCAACCCAACATTAGTCCCGCTTTGTATAGAACCCATAAGCCAAATTCTTGCTCCTTTTTGCGGTCGCAATTATCTGAACATTAATAAAATGACTGGTGAAATCTGGAGAAGGTCTAAGAATCATAGCAGTGCAAATTTGTTCTTCTCTGTTCACCACCTCAAAGCCGTCGAGAAATAAACCTTCACGATTTGTTCTTCGTTTGGTTCAAGGTACAAACTAGAATCGCCCACAAAAAGCCTTGTAGAAGGACCACCAAGGTTGCTACTACATCTATATGCATGCATGCATGAATAATGAGAAACCTTAATCTATGTACACCTTACACTTGTAACGCAATCTCCCATAAACTGCTCTGGCAACGATGGACCACGAAGGAAAGCAAAGCTTATCCGCACACACATTTTACACGAGGATCGATGTCCATTTTTGTGATCAGAAGCATTTGAATTTTTCTGTCACGGTACGACCAAAAAATAGGGGCTTCAAGAAGCATAGGATATACATGCGAGCGCAAATCTATAAGTGGCTCCATTAATAACGTGTTGTAAACTTTATATCACGGGAAACGTCTGTGAAATTTGGCTTTGTACCTGACTATGTATGCTGAATAAATGTGTAACTGCCCTGCAAAACCTAATCTTACATAAAGAATACATTGATCCATCCCGATAAGCCCATGTTTACGACAGATCAAAGGCCTTTTATATGACACATACGTTAGACATAATTAAGCATTTTCGTGTCAAGATTAAATAGGTTAACTCCCTTTTTATATATGAATAAGAAAGGAATCGGCCTGGTTATATACATGAATAATAAACGTATCCTGTCGGGAGAGACCCTTTTTTAATTGTTTATAACACGTTTAGATACGTTGAACTATATAGATTAACATGTTATCATTTTCAATGTAATATGTTTAGACACATTTTTACACGTCTAATGTTTACAAATTTACATATAAAAGGTCATATTTAAAAGGTATTAAGTGCGTCAGGGAGTGTAATTCATTTGATTAATGCCTCCAACATGATCAATAGACATGTTGTGTTCAAGTTAGGGATCTGAATTCAACACGGCATGTTTTGACACTAATTGTCGACCGCCACCAGATACACCTACATCGTGCGGAGTCTTGAGCTACCCGATCCAAAAATGTCTTTGCAAACAGTCGAGTGGATCATGATTTCGGATCTTGAAATTCGATTAATCCCCGCGTCTGTGCGACTCGTCGTGGTGAGGTGAAACGGAGCGGCGCGTGACGAGAGGAAGGAGACGAAGTGAGACATCGAAGTCATGGCGGACGTGGCGTCCTTATCCTCACCTCCTGACAGCGGCTCTTGCAGTTTCTCAGCAAGCTTCGAGGGGAAAATAATAGAGGAGAAAGATTCATCCCTCTCCTCAGATCTCACTACCCCACATGTTTCTTCAATTTTCACTCGAAAATGGTCATGATCGAACCGACACTTTTAAAAGCAAGATATATACCCATATATTTTATGCGTCGATCGCACGGCTCGCAAAAAATGACGGATTAATTACGTTACCGCATGTTTTTTGCCTTCAAGTGCAATTATTATACAAGACATCTTCTTACTTTACGACAACATCGAAACTTTATAAACAATGAACCCTATGGTCTTGGACTTCAACTCATCACACACTGATTCTCAAAGCAATTTCTCGAACCGCATTTGGATAGGGCTACGAGAGAGCTTTAGAAAGGTGGAGCATGTCATAAATTAGGGATGCTCTATCTTGTAACTGGCGATATAGATCAAAACTTAATATATGAGAGTAGATACACAAAAGAACATAAATGGAAAATTTGATAACTGTCATCTTCGGAGGTTGCATCACGGGTTGGAATCAAAAGATAACCCATCTGAATTGACTTCCTCAACTATTGGGTGTCGCTCTCCCCATGGATAAGGAAGAATGGGTTCTTTCGGCGGGGAGCTGATCATAATAAAGATTTAAGTTTTTTTTTAATGTGACTATACTAGAAAGCAATGCTTCATTTAGAGCATTGGATTGAACATGAAATTAAAGTTGAGTAGATTGTTACGTTAGCTTTTCTTTAAAAGTAAAGAGAGGTTAGGGGTTCAAATCTTGGTTCTCGAAGCAAAACAGATAAATAAAAATGATAGAAATGTAAATACTTCCTCTAAATCAGGTTAAGATCCCAGAGTGATGTGGGGTGCAATGTTAGGGATGCTAAGGGATTTTACGGAACCTAACGGTTTATGTAGAGTGGGCTAAAATAGACTGACCGGGATTACACAATAAAATTTGCATAATGAGATTTCTTTTAAAAGATGAAAGCTAAGGAGATCGATCCTTAAAGCTCAATAGTGAAGTGAAGAAAAATGATTCTCATGCAACCCTAGTTTTATGCTCTTGTACGACATTGGAGTGGCTGACGAGGGATATGAGCGTTCAACTTCAGTTTCTCAATTGGAAAGTAGATTAGTCTATTATAGCTGGTGTGAGGAGCTTTTTCTTTGAATTGGATCCCCTAAATTACAATTTAAACTAATCTTTTAAATAATGTAATATGAAATGCTTTCAAGTTGTGTGGCCGAGACAGTTACTGGGCTTAAAATCATTCTCTAGGTCGCCCATCGTTTTAGATAAATATTTGTCTGTCCAAAAGGACCTAGTCTAAGCGGGACTCAGTGGGTGGTCTGAGTCTAAGAAGAAAATCGCTACTAGATCCATCCATCTTGTTCTTCAGTTCTAGTGGGCACGGGCAAGCAAATCAGTGGGCAATCAAACCCATGATCAGGCATACGACAATATAGAGATGTCGTTAATGTGGGTCCGGATAAAATAAATGATGAACATGCGCACTTTTTTGTAGAATAAGATAATGGTCAAGAGATAGTCGATCCTTTTTTATGCCGTGGAGCATGATCTCTAGGACCTACTTTGGACCAAACTGGCCCAACCATTTGGGCCTAGAAGCATCACAGGGCTCAAGCCATATGATCACTCCTAGTTCCAATCACAGCAAATCATAATGAAAAACTCACCAGGACCAAAGTCTCCAAACAAGTACAACCTTAACAACGTCAGCACAATGGCCAGCACAATCCTAAGATTCCGATCTGCGGGACCATCTAGCGGGAGCAAATCAGGGGATTAGACAGAAGCTTCTTTCTGTCGCAAAAGGCTATGGTTTGCGAATGACCGTTGATCGTGACGAGTTTCATCCCATTGGTCAAGCAAAAAGGTGTCATTTTAGTTTTTCAAAAGCACTAAAGCTTTTGGCAATTCAGTATAAACTTGCAATTATTGAGGATAGTTGCACTTGCATCAGCCAATGTGTACGATGTTGAATCAAATTTAGAGAACCAAGCGAATCGACGTTAGTGACGGAAAGATGATGAGGTCTCATCGAGTACGTATTGCCGAGCATCTTGGCTTTGGCTATCCTTTTCTTTGGAGAGAATCATCAAGAGCAATGTTGCAAAAAGTATCACTCAAAAGATATTGATTTGCTGAAGATAATGTCTCGATAATCTTAAATTTCTAGGGAAAAGTGTCAGAAAAGTCTTAAACCTAATGCATTGATATCAATTTAATCATAAACCTGTCAATTTAATATTAAACATTTTGACCTAGAGCTAATTTAGTCCACGTTAGCACCGGTCATGCCACGTAGGCCGGCCGATGTCCACGTCAGTAATATCCGATCAAAATTAGCGGGAATGACTGAATTAGCTCTAGGTCAAAAGGTCTAGGACTAAATTGGCACAAATACAATAATTTTAGGACTTTTTGACACTTTTCCCTAAACTTCTCTGTTCCATCATAAAAGGGAAAGTCCACGAGTGTCTGCATAAGTTTTTTTATCTTTGTTTTGATGTGTACAAAAAGAAAAATTGGCAATATCACAAATAGTAAATCCAGATAAATTTATTTTTCCTGATAAACAGGCTTAGGCATCCATTTTTTTGGATTATATAAAAAAGAGAAAACGATTGATCTATTTTTACTAAAGTTTCCTATTTTGGGGTATTTTCCTAGTAAGAGTCGTCTTGTTAGGGTATGCTTTTGATTATAGGCCGAGACGATTGATTCTTCTTATACTCGGTGATTTGATTTTGTATTATTGTGTATTTGGTCTTTCTTCTGTCCCGCCTGAATGTCTCTCTTGCTCCTCCAATTTTCACTATTCTCTGTACCCCTTTCTTGCCATCTGATTTTCCTCCGCTTTCCACGATTCTAAACCTATCTTTGCCACGCGCTTCCATTTTGCATCAATTGGTGTTAGAGCTAAGGCCCGTTCTTTGTCGTGATCCTTTGTAGCACATAATGTTGGGCGATCAAGTACCAATATATGCACAAAATGAGCGTAGTAGAGATAACAAAGGGTTAGCTCGTTGTTGTAGCTATGGTCATCGTTGTCTCATCGTCATCTTCGTCTTCCAGGTATTAGAGGCCTAAGCAACCATTTGATCTCATCAAGCCATAGTAGGTCCTGTCCGATCAGAAGAGGGTAATTATCAAAATAGAAGATCGTGGATGTTCACTCGAACAAGAGTGACTACAATTGACCTCTTGACATTATTTTCCCATGACAATGTGAAAAGCACTGTAGAAAGAGGTCCATCAGTACAGAGCGGTCCATCCACTGGTAGAGAAAGAAAAATCAAACCATTGGAGGTGTAAATAATGGCCCTCAAAATCTTCCACCAGAGAGTGCATATCTAAAGCTATTCGTACCAAAAAATGACCAATTTTGATTATATGGACAAGTAATAGACTTAATCGATGATAGTAGAGTTGATGAAAAATAAAGGTCATCGACAAAAAAAAACGGTCGACAACTTGATGATTAGCAATATTTTTGGAAATCTAAGCTCTTTTAGATAAATGTCGACAACTTGAAGAGAACCAAGGAAGTTATTGATAGCAAATGACAGTTATCTAGGATGAAGTTATCAATATTGACATTGACGTATAATTGCTTAGTAGCGATATTTTCGGATATTTGACTTTCTTGTGGATAAATGTTACCATAACTTCTTGCAACTGCATTCATCTTAAGATGAGAAGTCGTGGTGACATGAAGATATGGAATCGAAAGCTCCGGAGATGTAAAGGCATGGCTAATACTAATGAAGAACTACTTATAGGCAATTATGTTGTAAACACTCTAAATACTAGTGTTCATGTACTGTAAAAACCCCCCACGCACAAACAAATAACATAAAATCTTTCAATTTTTTTGCATTGTAGTTTCTAGATTCATATCATCGATTAAATTCTGGCATGTATCTTTACTGTAGTTTCTAGGTGTCTCATGGTTGATTAAATTCCAGCTTTTCAACTTTGCATTCTCAGGTTTTGTCATTGATTAAATTCCCGATATAGTTTGTGCATATTTAGTTCCATTTGAAGTGAAGTTATTGATTTCCTTATCTACTTGTAATATTTCCTGTCTGGAATTATCACAAAACCTGTCTTTTCTAATAAAAAAAAGCTTAAGACCAACTTTTGGTGGAAGGTATTTCGTCACGGAATCGAATTCTGACGAAATGTCTTTTTGGCACACCTAATGGGACATGGGACCAATGTGGTCAATTTGAGAAATTACAATGCCAAGAATAAGGAATCATCTACAGGCTAATCATGATGCGGGCAACAACCCTATGATACGGCTATCCAATCCAAGACCTCAATCACTCCAGCAAAAAAGCCAAGCCAAGGGGGAAATGTCGAAATCCCGTGGCACTTTACGAACGAGCAGATGAGGGAATAAGCACCAAACTTTACTTTGGCGGCTACCATTAAAAAGTTGTTTAAGAAACAACAGAATAAGATAACAAATCCCATACCAAGACACATTTCTGATGTGATCAAGTTGATGGTCGTCATCGATGTCATCTCCAGGCTTGGGACATTCAATCAGTCTCTACCGATCCAACCGAATACAATGGCTTCTAGGTATGTTTCTCCAACTCTTAATCAACTAAACGACATAAATAATTTATACCAAGTGATCCTACCACCAATGAGAATTTTACAAAGGCATGAGAATCCTATTTACCCTAAACCTAGGGGCCAGGAAGGTCAAGTCTATCAACCTATCTGCCTTGAACCTAGGGGGCAGGAACGATGTCAACTTGCGAATACTTATTAAGTGGCTGAACTCGCATTACAACTATTAGGTGTCGATAGATGAATGGTTAGGCCTATATAGAGGAAGCCATATCTTGATTGGATAGACAGTATACCTTACCCAAGAAAATTCATAACTCCTGACTTCACTATTTTTATTGGCAAAGATGACTAATCAAATGTCGAACACATTGGTTGATTTATTGCCCAATGTAGAGAAGTAGGAACAAATGAAATCCTGAACTTAAGTTATTCTCTTTGTCATTATAAAAATGTTGCTTTTACTTTGTGTACAAATTTATCTCCTAATTCAATCCATACTTGAGCTAAGATCGAAAGACAATTTCATTATCAATTTTATAGAATGACATCTAAACTGTGAATTGCTTATTTGACTAGAATTTATCAATACGATAATAAATCAATCCATCAATTTATCGCTCGATTCAAGAGGGTGAGGAATAGATGCCTTACTTCACTCTTCGAGAAATAATTCACAAACTTGGCTTTCGATGGATTTCAAATTCAATCTTAGAGAAAAATTCGAAGGCCAAAATTTTGCCAATTTATTTAAATTGGCTATAAGAGTGTCTAAGATGAGCAATTATTTAAGGACAGATATAGAGGGCCACATGAAAACTTTACACAAAATGTGTCTTTTGTGGAAATATACGAGCCATATGATGAATCTGACTAACATAAAATTCGGCAAGAAAAAATCAAATTTACCGATAACAATGGGGCACTTGATGACTCTTGATTATTTAATTCACAATAATCAAATGATCGATGAATCATTCAATTCTTCTAAAGAGGGCACTTGTTTGCATAAAAAAATGGCCAATTTTGGTTATTATGGGCAAGTAATAGACTTAGTCGATGAGAACACAACTCGATGAAAATTAGAAGTGTCACATCCTAGCCAAGACTGTGACCTGTGGTACACTTGTGACGTCCCGTTAAATTTTTATCTCTTGGTTACAGACAAGTGAAAGCATATAATCGATACAATCACAACAACATTCAAACAATATGGTTTAAGCAGACAGCAAGAGCACACCATATACTTACATGATACTTAGACATTTTACATGTCAAGCCTATTTACATACCCTTTTTTTTTCCTTACAGGCCGATACACTCATGCATACCCGCTACAGCAAAGGTTGGGTTACACTTAATCCGCTACTAATTCATCTTCCAAAAAGTTCCATTCCCCAAAAACGCTTGGTCAATCCTGGTCAACCAACTAGGACCCGTCCACTGTCACGCCCCGGACCCCGCCGAGCCCGCGACATCCCGCCATTGGTCGTATTGAACGCGACGTCCCAGGACGCGTCGCCGACCCCATACGAAACACCCAATGATAAAGGCAAACGGAAGCGAATATAAAACAACCCAGACAATAAAATATGACGAAATGATAGCACAAAACAATAATTACATAACAATAACCTAGCTATCAATTTCAAACCACGCTTTTCAAAAAGGGGCGGTGGTTGACAAGCTTATCTTCTCTACAAAAAGGTCTTCAAAAGACAGGGTAAATTTGATCTATTCTTCAATCCCTGTAGTACTCTGGCGGCTTCTCCGAATCGATCACGGTCGCGGATCTAAAAGTGGTTATATAATAACCGTGAGAACGAGTCTCAGTAAGCAATACCCTAAAACCTACAAAGGCCAATGCGTACCCAGACAAGTAGCACAAACAATCTAACCAGCAACTTAACAAGCTCACAACAAAGTACTTACCTTTGCTATCAGAACGCGTACTAACTCTGCACGTCAGTCAAATCGCGACAGAACAATAATACTAACTCAATAACATATCACAATTAATCAAACGCCAACCACACTGGCACTCAATCAATCCAACCAATTCAATCACACATTCAATCAGCCAGTCCAATCAGTTCAATCAATTCAATCACACTCAACTCGCATGCGTGGTCGAACAACTTTCCACGACCTCCCAGGTCCTTTCACACTGCCCGCGCCACTGCGCCTCAGGCCCAATTTCACAGCCCGCGCTACTGCGCCTCAGGCTCAGCCCTTAGATCAAGCCGGGCTCGGTCCCGCGTAACCACGCCTCAGGACATTTTTCCCCTTCCAATGACCCGCGTAACCTACGCCTCAGGTCTAGTCATGCCTTATTCGCCAAACCCGCGTAACCTACGCCTCAGGTTGGCAGCCCTCCGATCGATCCGGGCTTTTTCACATGCACATGCGCCACAGCACAATTTCGCCATTCTCACAGATCGCACCAACCAAATTCAAGACACACTCGCCACATCTCAATTTGCCAAATCAAAGCATCATACCAATTCCAGTCAAAGCCAATCCCAGTCATATCACAAGTCCGATACACCAGCCCACGCTCCCGACATCTAAATCAGTCACATACGAGCTCCAATTTTCATCCACACGCACCACCATAATACGGTCAATTAGTACACTACAATTAGCCACGTGATCACCATAAATCAATCCACCACTCGCCACATAATTCACGCATTAATAATAATTTAACTGACTAATCTATTTTCTAAAATTAGTCACTAAATTAATCAAATCAATCTCTAAACATGTCTAATAGTACCCATTATACTAAATAGGGATTAGGATATCACTTACCAGATTTTTGGCCCGGAGAAAAACCCGCACGAGCTTAAAAACGGGCCGGATGAACAGTAACGGGCCCGGTGAACAGTGCTGGATGAACAGTAACTGCGTGAACAGTGCTCGGTGAACAGTAACGGGCGTGAACAGTGCTCGGTGAACAGTAACGGGCCCCGGATGAACAGTGCTCGGAAATGGACAGTACGAGCTCAGCGGGGCAGGCGGCTGGCTGGTCGGCTGGGGGGGGGCGTTCCACGGCGGCGAGGGCGAAGCTCAGGCGTCGGGGTGGGGCGGGGGAGCTGACTGGACGGTGGGGCGGTGGCCGGGACTCGCCAGGCGCGGCGGCGACGTCGGGGAAAACCAAAACAGGGGAGGCGTCGGGAGGGGAGAAAACAGGGGAGGGGGAGGTGGTGGAGGCCAAAGGGGGGCAACTGGGCGGCGAGGTGGCTGAGGGGAGAGGCCGGAGGGGCAGAAGCAGGGCGGCGGCGGCCGGAACGGCGGCTCGCGGCGGCGGCGGAGTCGGAAGTCCAAAACAGGGGACAGCTCCGGGGAAGAGAGAAAACAGGGGAAAGAGTGAGGAAGAGAAATCAGGGCCAAGGGGGCTGCGGATCGGCGGCGGCTGGCCGGACGAGCCGGCGATGGGCGAGCTGGCCGACGGCAGCGACGAGGATGGCTGGGCTCGTCGGGCGCGGAGGGCAGCGGCGACGGCTTGCTGTCGCGCGCGCGTGAGGGAGAGGAAGGGGACAGTCAGGGCGGCGGCTAGTGGTCGGCGCGACGGCGGTCGAGCTAGCCGGCGACGGCGGCGCAAGGCGGTAGGCGACGGTGGCTAGGCTGGTCGCTAGCACGGCGTGGTCGAGCGAGCAGCAACAGGAGAAGAAATCAGAAGCAGCAGCGTCGGGAGCAAGCCAGCCAAGGAGAGGAAGAAGAGAAGAAGAAAAGAAAAGAAAAAGGAAAAGAAAGAAAAGGGAGAGAGAGAGGAACGGATAGGTCTAACAGGGGGTGGAAAAATGCGTACAGTTGTGCACGTGGCAGAGAGGAGAGAGGAAAGAGAGAGGGGCGGCCGAACGTGCGAAGGGGGAGTGACCGGAGAGAGAGAGAAAGAGAGAGAGAGAGAAAGTGAGATAATTCCGAAAAAATTAAATAAACATTCAAATATTAAATGCGAACCGATGACCCAAATTCAAAACCGAAAATTATCTACCGATCCAAAATAGGCCTCGCATATAAAAAGGGACAAATGCCAAGTTAATTAAACCGAACTATATCGAGGGAGGTCTACCAGTCCAAATTGCACCAGGTCAAAAACTCCCCTTTTTCCATTATTCTTGACAATCTCAACGCTGGCTACTATAATATTGACACCGTCCAATTTATTTCGTCCTGAAACTCCCGAAAATCGACTGCCAAGTTCGTGGTCTAAATAACGGCAAAATTCGATCGAATGCGATTCTAGCGAAATCTCAAATTTAAAAATAATAACCGGGAGTGATCAGTTCCCGGGTGAGATTTTACTATAAGCACACTGACGAATTACATGTTTTATAAACCCCAAAATGAGCCGAAATTCGGAATGTCACATCCATGACAATCCCGGGTGCCGATCCGTTGACACCACCGAACGGGCCATTAAACCCATGAAGGGATCCAATTAGTCCGCCGTCCTCGGTCCACTCATACCAAGCCTCGAACACATGTGGAACGTTTTAGTCAAGGCCTTCATTAACCATGACTTGGGAAATAACCTTGCGGTAGGCTCTCCTTCCGGCCGCACTAATCATGTCAATCACATCTATTAGCAACTCCACAGGGGTTCCAAAACAGATGGGATGAGCAACCATCCTATGATTCTGAGGGAAAAACAACGGGGGTGAGTTGATGACTCAGTAAGTAAAATTCACTAATTTCAAATTAGGAGGAATCAATTGTCATTAGACATACGTTCAACCTTACCACCCCAGTATCAACGACAGATCAATAGCAAAGATGTACTTACCATCCAAACATCACTCATGATGTAATGCAATTGCCAAACAAACATAAAACATGGTGTTTTCATGATGCACACCTCAACTAATGCACATAATTCGTTCGGTTCATGCACCATGGCGTGCGCACAATACATATTTCCCCTTTTTCTCGTCCAAAGTATATCTCAACTCATGCTTTGATTATATAGGCAACCATACAAATAAAACCCGCATTAAATCAAGTCCAAGCATGGTTCGGGATCAAACACTTAGCCAACAACGTATTGGATCATTCTATCCTGAGATTAAGGAATCTATTTACTTTACCCGACAAAGCGAGATTTTATGGGGACCGAATGGTGACGTGAGAATGAACTGGTGATTGGCGTGAGAAGCATATGGTGGTGTGAGCAAGAGAGAACCGGTTGGTGGGGTAGGCATGGATGGTGATGGTGTGAAGAAAAAGGAGACTAAGGGGGACCCAAGTCTATTTATAATATGGTCCACTCATAGTCTTAACGAGTTAAGGCCAAAATCCATTAATGAAGGGGGCCCCTAAAGTCTAAGCTTCATTATGATAAGGCCTTGAAAGTCTATAGCCATAATTAAACTTCTAATGCAAGCCTTGAATTGAGGCCACACATTTCTCAACTTAGTTTTCAAGTTTGTACCTTAGGGTCATTAGGCTCTATTAACTTATTTAAGGCCTAAATAAATCATAACGATCTCTCTCTGTCTCTCTTCACTTTGGCAGAGAGCCTTCTTGTTAGGAGTGAATAATAGTCTTAGTCCTCAAGACTTAATTATAGAAGTCTTCCACAAGATTCCTATCTCTATTATTGGGGTCTTCTTGGTCAAGCTTTATCATTGACAAATTTCTAAGGAAATTGTCAATTATTGGTATCATATTTCAATTATGAGACAACTTCCAAAAGAAGTTTCTAATTTGTCCTCTAGTCCATAGCTTCTCCTTTGGGCGCGAATCACTTTCTAAAGGCCACAATTATTGGCTCATGCAAGACAACTTCATTATTGGTCCAAAGCCCTATTATTAAGGGGTTGGTCTTCATTATTTATCAACTTGTCCAAGAAGTTAGCAATAATACACAAATAGTCAAGTCATCTTGTCATCTTGTCCAAGAAGCATGTTAGGCGTGAATCACATGACTATACTAAGAAACACTAAATAATTGGGTCCTTGCTTAGTTCTTTTGGCACTTCCTTCTTTGGACACCAAATTTCATTAAATTTGGCTTGGCAAAGAACTAAGGTAATCAAGATTTTAGGTGCCTTAAACGATCGACCCTCCTCTTTAGAAATCCGAGGTTCAAGGCCAAATAATGTCCAAGTGATACTGAACCAAAATCTGAAATGACCAAGTAGTGAACTTGTTTGGACAAACTTGACCGGCACAGGCCTGGCACATAGCTGAGCCACTCAGGCACAAGGCCGGGCTCATAGTCGGGTCATACGGACACCAAGCTTGCCGTATGGGCATAGGGCCAAGTGCATGGGCATGGGACCGGGCCGCACGAACGGTGTGCCGAGCGCACAAGTGGGCCACACGAGCAATGTGCTGTACGCATGGATAGGACACACGGTCGAGGGATCGATTCATGGATCAAACACATACATTGGCTCATGGGTGGCAAAATGCACAGCCCGTGACCAGGTCTAATTGGCTCGAGGCTAAGTCTAAGCCGAAACTAATGGGCACAATGATCGGCACACAGACAGGCACATGGCCGGCCTGTGGCCTGTCTGATGAGCATGCGGCTGGTCCACAGCTTGGCGCGACGCCTGGCACATAGCATGTCCATGGTCTACCCAATTCAACACAATAATCCATGGCCAATTTGCGATCAATCCACGTTCAAGCATTAATGATCCATGGTCGACCCTCAGTTATCATATAGTTGCGTGGAATTGAACACAACGGAATCGGTCAATGGTCGCCTATGACTGGTGCATGATCGTGCAAAATCATCCACGATCGATACATGCTCACACGACACAATCCATGGTCATCCGAATCGTCCCATTAGCAACCCTTTTGGTCGAAAGGTCAATCCATGGTTGAATCGCTCTAATCGACTTGCATGACAAGAAAGACTTTTCATTGTCAACCTCTTGACTTATCCATGAACAATCTTTTGAGCAGATCATCACCTATCCATGAGCAATCTTTTGATCAGATCATCACCGACCCTCTAGATACTAGTTTCAATCATACTAGCCAATCCATGACCGACCCTCAAATCAGTCCGCACACTAATTCCATGGCCATCTTCCTTTGGTTGTCTCGGTTCAAATTGGGAATGTTACAAGAAGTCATCTATAAAAGCAATAGTCGACAACTTGATAATTAGCGATATTTTCGAATATTTAAGCTCTTTTAGTTAAATGTCAACAACTTGAAGAGCATAGTGATCATTTTAGATATTTAAGCTCTTTTAGATAAATGTCCAACAACTTGAAGAGCATCGACATCCAAGGAAGTTATCGATAGCAAATGACACTTATTTGGGATGAAGTCATCAACATCATTGACGTCTAACTGCCTAATATTGATATTTTCAATCATTTGAGTTTCTTTCGGATAAGTATTATTGTAACTTCTTGTGATCGCAGATAGGATGAGGAAGTTATTCACCTTAAGATGAGAAGTTATGATGACGTGAAGATATGTAATCGAAAGCTCTGGAGATATGAAGGCAAGGCTAAAACTGCTAAAAAACTACTTATAGGTAGTTATGTTGTAAACACTATAAATACTAGTGTTTGTGTATTGTAGCAAACTTCGCACACAAATAAACAAACACGATATCTTTTAATTTTTGCACAGTAGTAATAATTTTCATATTTGCATTGTCAATTAAATTCCAACGTATTTCGTAGCTGTAATTTCCAAATCCACATCATCGAATAAATTTTGACATGTATCTTTGCTGTAGTTCTCCAGTTTCTCTTCGTTGATTAAATTCCAGCATTTTATCTTTACGTTGTCAGGCTTTGTTGTCGATTAAGTTCCAACACAATTTATGTACGTTCGGTTTCGTTTGAAGTGAAGTTGTTGATTCCGTTGTCCGCCTATGATATTTTCTATCCAGAATCGCCACAAAACCTGTCTCTTCTAATAAAAAAACTAAAAGGTATTTCGTTGCAGAGTCGAATTCCGATGAAACATCTTTTTTAGCTCTTTGTGTCATCTCCTAGGTTACTAAGATACACCTATGATTCCATACATCTTGGCTTCCCTAGTGGACTCATCAATTCCTAGGTTGCAAGAAAACTTGAAATGGCTCAATGGTCATCCCAATAGATGTGAAGAAGAAGCCCTGCGAGCAGGTGCTTCCCCTTCACAGCCAGTGGCACCTGGAGATCCCGCCAATTGCAGAGGTACGGACCGGTGAGGTCTTCTAGGTGGAGATAGTGGATTGGAGCGACAACAGGATCACGCAAGAGAATTCCGCTGAGGACATCAAGCATGCCGACCTGTCCATTGTGAATTCTCCAGTTTGTTATTGATTTTCCCCCGTCAGGTCTCTCGCTTATCTTTCGATCTCATTGTATTCACGATTTCCCCCAATCTTGGAGAAGTCAAACCTCCTTTGTCCTGATGAACCACAAATTTCATTTGTGAGCTCTCTGTAATTTTTCATCCACAATCATGAATGGCTCCTCCAACACCGAGATCAGTGGTGCCAATACACTTGAACAAAGAAGCCATGGAACTGAAAACTGGCTCTCCATAACCGCCAGCACCCTGAAAGACCTGCCAGCCAGCCGTGGTGGTTATGGGCAGTAAGCTCTTTAGGATAGAGATGGTAGATTGTACTGTGAAATCCATTGATCTGACCACGGTAACTGCCAGCCAATGCGAAGCAAGCTAAAATAGGAGTTTCCAACTCTTGCTTACACATCGGGTGGAGCAATAGAAAGTCAACTCAAAAATTAAGCAAGGCTAAAGACTATGAGCTATGAGAGACTCTCTATAGGGAGCTTTTAAGCCTGTTGTAAGTGAATACCTCAATAGAGTTGCTGATTCCGGTCATTTACTTCTTATCCAGGGTCATTACCTGAGTAGACCAATCAGAGTTCTGGATCTAGATGGAGTTCTCGCGAAGCCGGGCTGTTAAAATGTCTTAAGTTTGAGCCCATAAATGAAACTCGATCCAAAATAAATAAAAGGAAAATCTAGAAGTTGAATATTTATGGATGTCCACCTTGGAAGTCTATATTTCCTGTTCGGTTCGCGCAGTCGGCCAAGGAAGTCAAAAGTAGAAAGTCCAGTTAGACTTGTGTTGACCGTGAAAACAAGACTCCAAGAAAAGGAAAGCTAATTGAAGTTGGTCAAAAGAGGAAACCAGAGAAATTGATTTCCTATATGATTCGGTCACGAAAGAAAAAGGAAAGTCAGACGTGGACCTTGTTGACCAAATCTTGCACTCCTTTAGGCGGTGGACATAAGAGCAAATATATATATATATATATATATATATATATATATATATATGGCTTTCACGTTGGTTCCAGGGCAAAAGTTGATCGTGAGTCTTGAAACGCCCTAGTGCGAGTGCTTGGTGTGCCGTGCAAATGAACAAGAAGCACTGTTATTGTGCACGAAGAAGGAAGCGCCACGTTCGTGAGTGCTTGGCGGTGGGTATTTTCATGGATTCTCGTTCATGAATTACATTCAAGAAGAATTAGTGTTCAAGTGTAAATCTTGTGATAAGATTTGTGTATAATTCATTTGCGAGATTGAAATACTATTTCATGAGAAATTATGGGGCTAAACACTGGGTGCGTTATTGAGTGTAATTGAGGTCTGGGAAACACTGAGAATATTTAAGTGACTCGAGTGCGGTTGTAATCTCTATTGTATCGCTTGATCTATAGTGGAATTCTGTGCTGCTCTCTCTGTGGACGTAGGTCACTACGACCGAACCACATAAAACTGGTGTTCGATTTATTTTCTTGTTCTGTCAATTTTATTGTTTGATCTCTTGGCTTCTGCAACACGGGCAATCTTCTCGCTGTTGAGATATGTGACCTACATCCTCTGCAGGGTGATGAATGGGTTACACAGCAACATTCGACAGAGAAAATGGAGGCGCGTTTCTGACAGATCATTTCCCATGTGCAACCAAAGCTATCTGGTATTTCGAAGGAATCTATGCATACTCACCCCAAATACCAGGTATATGTCCTAATCCTACATGCTTTATCTCTTCAAAACCTAATGCCTGAAGCATAGTAACGTGTTGAAATTACTGTATTAGTTTGCCTGGGGAATGACAATTTTCTACATGAAACTTAGGTGTGAGGTTTCCAGGTTTGACTCACCCTGGATTAATTGGAACTGCACCATCCAAGGAACTCCTGAACATATGGAACGAAAGGGAAAGAGAGGTTGAAGAAAATGGACTGCAGACATTCAAGCTATGTGAGGTTTTGCATATGAGGCCACTAGCAAGCTTACCATCAACCAAAGGCCGCGTCCTTGGCAAGGTACGATACAATTAACTAACTCGTAGCAATCGAAGCAAGCAATAGTAAGTCGTTCATAGGGTAATGTAATCCACAAAATGGTCATTTACCAACTGCTTAAACTGAATATCAGTCATGATATCAATCATCCTTAGATTCAAGGAGGCACTCCTCAATGGGAAAGGATCGCAAGGGAAGCTGCAAGAACAACTCCAGGAAGAGAAAACGGGGGAAACTGCGACATCAAAAATCTAAGCAGGGGTTCAAAGATATATCTCCCAGTTTTTGTGGAAGGAGCAAACCTCAGCACTGGCGATATGCACTTCTCTCAGGGTGATGGTGAGGTCTCCTTCTGCGGGGCAATCGAGATGAGTGGCTTCTTAGAGCTCAAGTACGTTCCATTTCTCATCTCTTCGCATTGCATAACATTATAGTTCAATAGAAGCAATGACTATTGATTTCAAAGCTTAAAATAGCACCCCTACCAAATGTCAAGAAGTAAAATTCATAAACTAACCGAGGAGTAACAAAGTACTCTTTAACAGTTGAAACTCCGCTTACTTCTAAAGAAATATGTGTTAGTCACATGGAATTTGAGACATTGGCAACCAGAAACCGCAGAGCTTGAGTAGTATATGCTCAAGATTCGACCACACTGCTCATGGCAAGTACTGATATCTGCAGGCTCATGATTTGTAGAGCATCTATAACCTCTGAGATTTTATTTCCCGACTTCGGCTAATCTTTTTGTTTCCAAATTTACTCTCATTCATCATGCAACACGCGAATGTTAGGTCTTCCTTACTTTTGGTTGCGAAACAGTATTCTGGGCTTCTTCGTCAGTTAGATGCGAAATCATCAGGGGAGGGATGAAAGAGTACCTGACACCAATGGGACCGACTCCTCTCCATGTGAACCCAATCTTCGAGATAGGACCGGTGGAGCCGAGATTTTCAGAATGGCTGGTGTTTGAGGGGATCAGCGTTGATGAGAGCGGGAGGCAGCATTACCTTGACGTCACCGTCGCATACAAGCGAGCAGTACTAAACGCCATTGACTACCTCTCCAAATTCGGCTACTCCAAGGAGCAGGTTTGCACATCTCTCATAGAAACCTAAATCACTACTCAACACAGATGCAGAAAATTCTCGCCTGGTTCTGATCAGGGACCGGTTAAATCTTGCGGTGGGTTCCACCTGGTTCCACATCATTCAACGGCTGTGATCATGTGATCCGGGGTGAATCGGATCAATTCTGAAAAAGAAAAAAAAAAGACTCCCAACAAAAACCCAATCCTCAAATTTGACTAATCTTATATAGTATCTTTAGTGTGACTGACAGAATCACTTGTCCTGACAGATGTACCTTCTACTATCCTGCTGCCCATGTGAAGGCAGGATATCTGGAATTGTGGATTCCCCTAATGCTGTAGCAACACTTGCAATCCCAACGTCTATCTTTGATCAGGTACCTCTGTCACAAGCTAAGTTCCTCCTCATCCTCGATGATGAACTCAAAGCATCCTGATAAAAGACTTCAACTAGAATCTACAGATAGTTTGCTCATAAAGTGGCGAATGACGCAACAAATAGAAAGTAGATGAAACATGCTACTCCACTGGTACATATTAGATCATTAAACTAGCGAATTTTTTCGATGGGTGGATGTATATTCTTTTCTGTCTTCCACCACCTTTTCATCCATCAAACTATATGCGATTTCCTTGTTCTTCTTTTCGCTTAAGTCCACCATAACTAATACCGCTAAACGTTGCATGAAGTCTGTCTTCCATGAGTTTTTTCTTGCCTATCAATCCGTAAGCAGATCCGGATCACTTTCAGCAAGTCCAGATAGCATACCGTCTAAAGAAGTGTATTTATTGCAGGATATTCGTCCGAAGAAGATCCCAGTGGGGCCTCGGCTAGTCAGGAGGCCAGATGTCCTAAAGTGCACTTATGATGGGAATCTACCTATAACAGAGAACCTTAGTGCCACTATGTAGTCCTTGCTCAGGTGGCCAAAATCACAATAGTTAAGGAAAACATATGTGCTTGCACCTCTTTCTATTCCACTTTTACAAAGTATAAGTAGACCTGTGAAAGCAAGAAATATGTTACTTCTGGACGATGCAATTTGGGCGGCAATGGACACTCGAGCTCAAGGTTGGAGAGAGGGAGACAGTCGAGGCAGTCGGGCGGTGGTTCGGCTACGCGACAGTTGTGGGCGGCGCAGGGAGGAGAGGGGCTAAGCTGTAGGCGTTGGGTTGGATTAGTATAGGTGGATTTTCATGGTAGATTGTTTTTCAAGTGGCAAGCCAGGGGGGTAAAGTTGGAAAAAATGACATAATCTAGAGAGTAGATAAAAATCACAACTGATGTAGGATGCGAGAAGTGAAATTGCAAAAGCTGAGGATGGTTTTTGTAGGCTTTCAAAACTATGGAGGGTATTTGATTTGCGCATAAAAGTTAGGATGGTTTTTCAAATTCTCTGAAGAAAAGGAATGAATCGTTACTATGGCTATGACGAAAGAGTGAAATAGACATCATTTTCCGTTATTACTAGAGTTGGTAGGCAAACTGCATCCACAGTGACAAATTGCCAACAAAAAACAGTTCCCCTGAACAAGTGCAATCGGGAGCAACCTCACTTAATATGATATAATTAAAGGCTAATATCATCAAAAATCTCAATTTTATATAACAAATTAATGTCTGTATCACAAAAAGTTTCCAACCGGTACATTGTAAGCGCAATTGCCAGCATAATCCCGAGACTCCGATCCGCAGGTCCCACAAGTGGGAGCAAATTAGGGATTAGACAGCAGCATCTTTCCATCGCAAAAAGGCTAAGGTTTGTGAACGAATGTGATCATGGCGAGTTTCATCCGATTAGTCAAGCTAAAAAGCTGTCATTCAGTTTTCTAAAGCACTAAAGCTCTTAGCATCTCAAGATGAACATGCAATTGTTCAGGATGGTGGTTGCCATCAGCAGCACGCACTACAAAAAAACTGTAATTTAGCTACAACATATTTGCGACGACAACAGTATCGTCGCTAATTAGCGACAACAAAAGGCAAATAGTCGCTAAGTGGCGACGAAATTAGCGACCAAGTTAATTTCGTCGCCAATTACCGAAAATAGCGACGGCAACAGACAATTAGTCGCTAAATCGTCGCTAAATACCCACAAGATAAAGATGTCGTCGCCAATTTGTGACGATCACGCTTTTCTGTCGCTAAATAGCGACTACATTCAGCGACGGCATTTTTATCATAGCTAAGTAGCTACGAAAATACTAGGTAGTCGCAAAAATACAGTTTAGCGACGCATCGTAATTACTTCGTCGCTAATGTGATCTAATGTTACATTTTACGTTTCTTGATCTCTGGACAGTTTAGCGACTAAGTTGTCGCAATCTCGTCTCAAATTAGCGACGATATTAGTACCGTCACTAAATAGCTACTATATTTACCTACGACTTGTGTTTAGTCGCTGAATAGCGACTATCTTTAGCGACGATTTAATTATTAGTCGCTATTTAGCGACGAAATAAATATATTTCGTCGCTAAATATAGCTTATATCAGCAACAAAACAGACGATTCATTCATTTCGCAGCACTCGATCTCTTCTTCCTCTCTGTCTGAACGAGAGCCCGACGCCTACTTGGAGTAAGTACAAGTTACCTGGAGGTGGAGATGCGTATGCTTTAGCAAAGAAATCGGAAAAGCTAAAGGGAGTGAGAAATTCGCGATTGAAGAAACCGCAAAAAATACACCATTGAAGAAATCGAGTTTTATGATCATAGTGAAGATGCAGAAGACGACGATGATCATGACAACGACGAAGATGACAATGACAACGACTTTGGGTTTTGAAACTTTTACTATTCTTCTTTATGACATGTATAACGTATTTTATGGTTTATTGTGTTATAATTAATATTCAGTATATACGGTATATATGATAATATTATTTATGAATCAGGTGTATTTTC
Organism: Syzygium jambos; assembly: GCA_031216235.1. Taxonomy (NCBI): domain Eukaryota; kingdom Viridiplantae; phylum Streptophyta; class Magnoliopsida; order Myrtales; family Myrtaceae; genus Syzygium; species Syzygium jambos. The sequence continues at coordinate 10,715,482 of CM062227.1, forward strand.
ATATAAATATATAATAAGGTAATTAGGTGTATTCTGTAAAAATTAGCGACAATTTTGTCGCTAAAAAAGTCACTAATTAGTGACGGCGACGCACAATGTCGTCGCCAAAAAAGGCGGAGAGCTCTAAAATTTGCAATGGGGTACATCGTTAGCGACAAAGCATAAACAATAGTCACTAATTAGCGACGGTCATACCCTTGTCGTCGCCAAAAGTGGCCGAGAGCTTTATATTTGGTATTCGGTCCGACGTTAGCGACGGACCATGTTCTTGTCGCTAATTAGTGACGGAGCCGCGCTTGGTCGTCGCCAAAAGTGGTCGAGAGCTATACAATTTGCAATGGGGTACATCGTTAGCGACAAAGCATAAACAATAGTCGCTAATTGGCGACGGCCATACCCTTGTCGTCGCCAAAAGTGGCCGAGAGCTTTATATTTGGTATTCGGTCCGACGTTAGCGACGGACCCTGTTCTTGTCGCTAATTAGTGACGGAGACGTGCTCGGTCGTCGCCAAAAGTGACCGAGAGCTATACAATTTGCATTCGGGGACATCATTAGCGACGGATCACATATCTTCGTCGCGGGGAGCGCATGTCGTCGCTAAAAGTGGCCATGAGTAATCATAAAATTTGAAATTGTAGCGAAGATGTTGTCGCTGATTGGTCGCCAAATGTGGCCGAGTTATGGATTTGATTCAGGCGTTTTAGCGACTACTTGGTCGCTATACCGTCGCAATTAGCGACGGAGGTTTTTAATTGGTAGCCAATTAGCGACGATTCGTGGCTATGCCGTCGCTGAATCACGATAACCTAAGTTCAAAATCGATTTTGCCCAGTCTGTCTCTCTCTATCTCTCCTCTACTCTCGCTCTCCCTGTGACCTCCGACGCCGCTCGATCGCCCGCCGCCGCTCGTCTGGCCTCTCGCCGCCGCTCGTCCGCCCGCTCCCCAACGCTCGTCCACCCGCTCGGCCGCCCGCTCCCCGCCGCCCGCTCCCCGGCGCTCGTCCACCCGCTCGGCTGCCCGCTCCCCGCCGCCCGCTCCTCCGCCCGCCACCGACGACCGCTGTAAGTTCTCGGCCCGAATGATTTCGTTTGATGCTGTAAGTTCTCGATAGAGGGGCACACGTTACTCCTTTGATGCTTTCGATGCTGGCGGACTCTATTTGCTGAACGATCGGTTTTTGATTGGTGAGAAATTTCACCGGCACGGTTTTGTTTTCGTTGGTCTGGACTTTCCTATTATTTGATACAACATTGAGTCTGCTGAGAACTATCCTATCATTCTGCGGTTCTGTTTTTGTAGTCTGTGATGGCTTATGCTTTTCGATGAGTAAGCAAGTCTGCTGAGAAATAGTTGTTCTCTTTAATATGCATCTGGTGTTGCCGTGGATTTTGTTGGTCTGAACGTTAAACTGCTTGAGGAACCAGAACATAGAGGAAGGAAAGAATGTGCAAGATGTTGTTATCATAACTGCGCCTCTTAGCTGCTGTTGCCGTGGATTTTGATCCTAGATGTCTCCAATTTTCCTACTCCTATCCCAATCTGGTTCTTCAGATAGAGCTAGTGTTTCGGTTTGTATTGTTGTAGAAGCTGCTGTTTTTTAATGCAATCCTAAGAAGTTCTATTACTTTCTGCAGCTATCAGAGTTAGAATTTATAGCTCTATAGTCAATGCATGCTGTTTAAACATCTGTGCTTCAATTATCAAGGTTAAGCTTAGACACCACATAATAAGGCCTGTTTATTATAGCTCGGAGTATAGGATTGTTGTAGGTGGACAGGCAATTGAAGAATCAGGCCTGTTTATTTTAGATCTCTGTTGTTGGATTTGGTAATTCCCAGCTTGATATGGCCGTGTGAATTTGATGAACTGCTACCCTCTGACGTAAAATCTGTAGTTGAGTCGATTCAATTAAGACGGTCTTCATCAGCTATTTGCTTATTGTGAAGTACATTAAAACAAAATGGTTTATTTTGTAATGTTGTTTTCCTTATGCAGGAAGAAGAACAATATTTACACACTGCAAGAAAAATGGTAAGTTTTTAATTGGGTTATAAATCATTTCTAGTTGGTAAATAAATTATTCTAACTAGTTTGTTTTTCCAATGTGCACCAGCGTCCAAATCAGAAAAATAACAACAAGGGTAAGGGTAAGGCTGCTGATCAACAGACGGTCTATACACGTGGACGGCCAAGAGGAGGGCGTTCAATGCCACTCGTGATCAGGCCGGTCGACGAGGCTAGTCCCCCTCGACGGACCTTCGTGCCCACGCCCACTTGGGTCGAAACGCCCCCCACAGAACCGCAGCCTCAACAGTTGGAAGACGAAGGAACGGAGGAGACTCAATCTGAGGGCGAGCCTTTGATCACGGCACGATCATCGGTAGGCCAAGCGTCGACACCGCCAAGCGCCGAAGATGCGGATGATAATTGGGTCATCGATGATGAAGGGAGGAGGCGGATAGAACCGCTAGGAGACTCGTAAGTACAATCTGATGAAAGTGCATAATTTTTTGTTATTAACTGTATAGGCTAGATTTTCTTTGGAATTTGAGATATTTTATGTTTTTTTATGTTTAACAAATGCAGCTTCTACAGAGCGACGGTAGTCCTGCGGGACTGGTATCGTATGATCAACAATTTTTGGCGTGAGCCATATACATGCATTACGCAAGCGCCGGAGGAACATAGGAGAGTATGGTGGCGAGAGTTTGAGGTAAGTGTAAGATCGGTTTGTTAGTGACATTTCTAAAATGTATTGGTAAATTGAGTTAGCGTTTTTTTTTTTTTGCAGCGCAAGTACTATTGGGACAGATCTATGGATAGCGAGGTTAGAAGAATTTTAAACAAGAAGGCCGGCGATCACATGCGAAATGTGATGAACAAGGCGAAAACCACTCAGAGGCAGCCGGCTTGGATGGACGATCAGTCATGGAGGGAAATCCATAGAAAGTGGGCTAGTGAGGAGCATAAGCGCGCCAGCGAGAGGAATAAAATTAATCGAACTTCCAGTTCCAGAGAATCTGGGATTGGGACGTATGCCGGCGGCTCCATCACAGTTGCGGAGCACAAAAGGAAGATGGTAAGTATATTGTCAGATTGTCAATTTATTCCGTTAATAGATTGTATGACTAATTGGAAGTCCGTTGTGTATGTTAGGCGAAGGTGTTGGGAACGCCGCCCAGCTTCTCACAAACTTATGAGCGGACCTTCATGAGAAAGGACAAATCATTCGTCAGTGGCACGGCGAAGGCCGTTAAGGTATGTTCGAACTTGATGATTTTATAGCAGATTAGTTGATTGTAATGCATGCCTAGTAACTTTTAAAGTGTGTACGTAGGAAAAATTTGATGAAATGCTTGCATCTACGGCGGGTGTCGGGGGTAGTGGCAGCGGCGAGGGTACAGAAGGGACGTCGCCCGCGATTGAAATGTCGCAGGCCGAGCAGGAGAAGCTGTGGTGGCAGGCATCTGCAGCAGTGAAGAAAGGGAAGGTGTACGGGTTGGGGTCGTTAGCCCGGGACAGCATGAAGTCGGTAGGCACATCTTCTGCTGGAACGAGTTCAAGGCGCAGCGCAAGAGAGAGTGAGCTGGAAAAAAAAGTGGAAAACCTCGAGAATCTACTTGCAGAGAAAGACGAAAAAATGAAGAAGATGGAGGAGAGACTAGATGCCATAGATGCCAGAGATGAGGCAATGCGCATCATGCAACAACAATTGAGTATGCTAATGAGACAACAGCATGGTCAGCATTCGCAGCAAGACGATGAGGATGAAGCAGCCGAGCAGACTGGACTTCCACCGGCACCCCCACCCGATGAAGACCATGAAGAGTAGATACATTTGCTGAACATTTTTGATATGTGCGAATGATAATTGTTTAGATACATTTGCTGAACATAATTGCAATATATACATTTTAATTTTTTTGATATGGGTACTTTTCTTAGATATTTACTTTTTGCTTCTATATTTCGTTTTGCGTTGAATGTTATGACTTATCAGGTAGAACTGAACAAAAAACAAAAAATACATATTAATCGTTCAAACAGCTTTAGCGACGCTACGATATACTATCGTCGCTATTCTGGACGATTTAGCGACGAACAGTTGCGTTTGTCGCTAAATGGCGACGAATCGGCGACTACCTTGTCGCTAAAAGTGGCCGAGTGATACCCATTTTGCATTCGGGACAACGTTAGCGACGGACAATCTAATCGTCGCAAATTAGTAACGGAAGAACACATTGTCGTCGCCAAAAGTGGCCGAGACCTATTAAATTTACATTCGGGGACACTTTTAGCGACGGAAGAAAACATACCCGTCGCCAAAAGTGGCCGTGATCTATCTATATAAATGCGGGGCATCGTTAGTGACGGTAGATGACAGTGTCGTCGCTAAAAGTGGCCGAGAGCTATAATATGCATTCGGGACGTCATTAGCGACGGGGGATAGAGTTATCGCTAATTGGTGACGGCAGTAGACATTGTTGTCGCTAAATATGCGAGACTGAGTTCCATGCATTCTGGACATTTTTGCGACTACAAGAAAAATATCGTCGCAAAAATTTGCGACGATCATACTCTTGTAGTCGCTAAAATATTAGCGACGCCAGGTGTAGTTCGTCGCTAAATGGCGACTAATGGTGTGTCTAGTCGCTAAGTTGCGATATCTGAGTTTTGCGACAGATGTGTTAGCGACGAGTCAGTTTGTCGCTAATTAGCGACGAATTGCCATATGTTTCGTCGCTAATTTAGCGACATGGTTTTTCGCAACGAAATTTGGTTCGTCGCAAAAGTCGTCGCTAAAAAATTATAGCGACGAAAATTTGCGGTTGTTCGTCGCTAATTGTCGTCGCTAAAATGCAGTTTTTTTGTAGTGACGTGTCCGATGTTGAATCGAATACAGACAACCAAGTGAATCGACATTAGCGACGGAGAGATGATGAAAGTCTTATCGAGTACGTATCGCCGAGCATCTTCGCTTCGGCTATCCATTTCTTTGAAGCAATCATCCAGAGTCACAATGCAAACAGTATCATTGAAAAGATATTTGATTACATATCACCGAGCATCTTATCAATTAAATTTTTCTGTTCAATCTGAAATGGAAAAGCCCACGAGTTTTGAGATCAAATTATCCTAAAGACTTGAATGCTTCTGACGTTTTTGGGTCTATGTTGCAGACGAATTGAGAACCCGACGTTTTGCGGGACGATCTAATATCACCTCAGTTTAAGGCGATATTCTATAAGATGAGAACAAAGCGAACGATCTGACATAAGACAGGTTTCTCCGACCGCCAATTTATCGATTTGTTTCTTCGTTTAATGTAGTTATTTTGACATTGTCTATGTTTAAGAATATATATTTCTACTATAGTTCCTTATTTAGAGTTATTTTCCTAGTGTTTTATTAGGGTTTGCTTTTGAGAAATAGCCGAGATAACTTGCACTTGATGATTTGATTAATGATTATTTTGTATTTGGCCTGTCTTCATTCCCACATGAATTGGCGTTTCTTTATTTCTCCTCCAACTTTCACCACTTCCTTTCCCCCTTTCTTGCTATCCGATTCTCTTCCCTTTCTGTGTGATTTCTAAACCTATCTTCGCCACGCACTTCCGTTCTTCGTCAATTGGCATCGGAGCTAGACCAATTTATCATCACAATCCTCTGTAGCACTTGGTGATTGGCCACCAAATACCAGTACATAAAGATGAGTGTAGTGGAAATGAAAAGACTTAGCTCATTGTTATGGATGTTGTTGTTGGCGCCGTCATTGTCTAATGATATCAAGTGATAGTAGGTCCTGGCTCAATAGAGCAAGGTAATCGTTCGAATGGAAGGTCATGGATGCACGCTCGATGAAGAATGACAACAAAATTGATCTCCCAACAACTATTTTCTCATCACAATCTCCATCGGTATGGAGTGGTCCTTCCACTAGTAGAGAAAGAAAAATCAAACCATTGGAGGTGTCAATAATGTCCCTCAAAATCATCCACCTAAGTCCGCATATCTAAAAGCAACTCTTTTTGAGCCCCTGTGCCATCTCCTGAGTACCAAGAAATACCCACACTTCCATAAGGTTTTGGCTCCCCGAGTGGACTCATTCAATTCTTGAATTGGAAGAGAAGACAGGAATGGCTCAACATGGTCCGAGGCTGGTCATCCCCATAGATGTGAAGAAGAAGCCCCACGAGCAGGCGCTTCCCCTCCACAGCCGGTGGCACCCAGAGATCCCGCCGGTCACCGAGGTACGGAGTGGCGAGGTCTTCCGGGTGGAGATGGTGGACTGGAGCGGCGGTGGGATCACGCAAGAGTACACCGCCGAGGACATCAAGCATGCCGACCTGTCCATCGTGAGCTCTCCAGTTTGCTATTGATTCTTCCCCGTCACGTCTCTCGCTTATCTTCTGGTCTCATTGAATTCACGATTTCCACCAATCTTGGAGAAGTCAAACCTCCTTTGTCCTGATGAACCACAAATTTCATTTGTAAGCTCTCTGCAATTTTTCATCCACACTTATGAATGGCTCCTCCAACACCGAGATCAGTAGTGCCAATACACTTGAACAAAGAAGCCATGGGACTGAAAACTGCCTCTCCACGACTGCCGGCACCCCAAAAGACCTGCCGGCCGTGGTGGTTACGGGCGGTGAGCTCTTTAGGATAGGGATGGTCGACTGGACAGTGAAATCCATTGATCTGACCACAGTAAGTGCCATCCAATGCGAAGCGAGCTAAAATAAGAGTTGCCAGCTCTTGCTTACGCATCAGGTGAAGCAATCAAAAGTCAACTCAAAAATTAAGCAAGGCTAAAGACTACGAGCTATGAGAGACTCTCTGTAGGGAGCTTCTAAGCCTGTTGTAAGTGAATACGTCAGTAGAGTTGTTGATTCTGGTTGTTTACTTCTGATCCAGGGTCACTACCTGAGTGGACCGATCAGGGTTCTGGATACAGATGGAGTTCCGGCGAAGCCGGGTGATCTTCTCGCTGTCGAGATATGCAATCTGGGTCCTCTGCCGGGTGATGAATGGGGTTTCACAGCAACATTTGACAGAGAACATGGAGGCGGGTTTTTGACAGATCATTTCCCATGTGCAACCAAAGCTATCTGGTATTTCGAAGGAATCTATGCATACTCACCCCAAATACCGGGTATATATCCTAATTCTACATGCTTTAGCTCTTCCAAACCTAATGCCTAGTGTAAAGTAACATGTTGAAATTACTGTATTGGTTTGCCTGGGGAATGACAATTTTCTACATGAATCTTAGGTGTGAGGTTTCCAGGTTTGACTCACCCTGGATTAATTGGAACTGCACCATCTAAGGAACTCCTGAACATATGGAACGACAGGGAAAGAGAGGTTGAAGAAAATGGACTGCAGACACTCAAGCTATGTGAGGTTTTGCATATGAGGCCACTAGCAAGCTTACCATCAACCAAAGGCTGCGTCCTCGGCAAGGTACAATACAATTAACTAACTCGTAGCAATCGAAGCAAGCAATAGAAGGCCGTTCATATTAAAGCATGCACAGGGTAATATAATCCGCAAAATGGTCATTTACCAACTACTTAAACTGAATATCAGTCCTGATATCAACCATTCTTTAGATACAACGAGGCACTCCTGAATGGGAGAGGATCGCGAGGGAAGCTGCAAGAACGACTCCGGGAAGAGAAAACGGGGGAAACTGCGACATCAAAAATCTAAGCAGGGGTTCAAAGATATATCTCCCAGTTTTTGTGGAAGGAGCAAACCTCAGCACTGGCGATATGCACTTCTCTCAGGGTGATGGTGAGGTCTCCTTCTGCGGGGCAATCGAGATGAGTGGCTTCTTAGAGCTCAAGTACGTTCCATTTCTCATCTCTTCGCATTGCACAACATAATAGTTCAATAGAAGCAGTGACTATTGATTTAAAAGCTTAAAATAGCACCCCTACCAATTGTCAAGAAGCAAAATTCATAAACTAACCGAGAAGTAACAAAGTACTCTTTAACAGTTGAAACTCCGCTTACTTCTAAAGAAATATGTGTTAGTCACATGGAATTTGAGACATTGGCAACCAGAAACCGCAGAGCTTGAGTAGTATATGCTCAAGATTCGACCACAATGCTCATGGCAAGGACTGATATCTGCAGGCTCATGATTTATAGAGCATCTATAACTATGAGATTTTATTTCCCGACTTCGACTAACCTTTTTCTTTCCAAATTTACTCTCATTCATCATGCAACGCATTAATGTTAAGTCTTCCTTACTTTTGGTTGCTAAACGGTATTCTTGGCTTCTTCGTCAATTAGATGCGAAATCATCAGGGGAGGGATGAAAGAGTACCTGACACCAATGGGACCGACTCCTCTCCATGTGAACCCAATCTTCGAGATAGGACCGGTGGAGCCGAGATTTTCAGAATGGCTGGTGTTTGAGGGGATCAGCGTTGATGAGAGCGGGAGGCAGCATTACCTTGACGTCACCGTCGCATACAAGCGAGCAGTACTAAACGCCATTGACTACCTCTCCAAATTCGGCTACTCCAAGGAGCAGGTTTGCACATCTCTCATAGAAACCTAAATCACTACTCAACACAGATGCAGAAAATTCTTGCTTGGGGTCCGATCAGGGACCGGTTAAATCTTGCGGTGGGTTCCACATCATTCTACGGCTGTGATCATGTGATCCATGGTGAATCAGATAGATACAGAAAAAAAAAAAAAAAAAGACTCCCAGCAGAAACCCATTCCTCAAATTTAAGTAATCTTATGTAGTCTCTCTAGTGTGACTGACAGAATCACATGTCCTAACAGATGTATCTTCTACTATCCTGCTGCCCATGTGAAGGAAGGATATCTGGAATTGTGGATTCCCCTAATGCTGTAGCAACACTTGCAATCCCCACGTCCATCTTTGATCAGGTACTTCTGTCACAAACAAAGCTCCTCCTCATCCTCGATGATGAACTCAACGTGTTCTGATAAAAGACCGCATTCAACTGGAATCTCCGGATAGTTCGCTCATAAAGCGGCGAACGAGGCAACAAATAGAAAGTAGATGAAACATGCTAAATAATTTTGATGGGTGGATGTACATTCTTTTCCATCTTCCACCACCTTTTCATCCATCAAACTATATGCGATTTCCTTGTTCTTTTTTTTGCTTTAGTCCACCATGACTAATACCGCCAATCATTGCATGAAGTCTATCTTCCATAAATTTTTTCTTGCCTATCGACCCGTAAGCAGATCCAGATCACTTTCAGAAAGTCCAGATAGCATACCGTCTAAAGAAGTGTATTTATTGCAGGATATTCGTCCGAAGAACAAGATCCCAGTGGGGCCTCGGCTAGTCAGGAAGCCAGATGTCCTAAAGTGCACTTATGATGGGAATCTACCTATAACAAAGAACCTTAGTGCCACTATGTAGTCCTCGTTCAGATGGCCAAAATCACAATAGTTAAGGAAAACATATGTGCTTGTACCTCTTCCTGTTCTACATATCGAAGTATAAGTAGACATGTGAAAGCAAGAAATATGTTACTTCCGGACAATGCAATTTGCGTGGCAATGGACCCCTGAGCTCGAGGCGGGAGAGAAGGAGACAGTTGAGGCGGCAGGGTGGGGGTTTGGCGACGCAACAATCGCGTGCAGCGCAGGAAGGATGGGGCTAAGTTGTAGGCGCAGGGTTGGATTAGTGTTTTGGATGGATGGATTTTCATGGTAGATAGTTTTTCGAGTGGCGGGCCGGGGGCGCGGGGGGGGGGGGGGGGGAGGGGAGGAGAAGGGTGGGGGGAGGAGAAATTGGAAAAAATGACATAATTTAGAGAGTAGATTAAAATCACAACTGATGTAAGATGCAAGAAATGAAATTGCAAAAGCGAGGATGGTTTTTGTGGGCTTTCAAAACTATGGAGGTTATTTGATTTGTGCATAAAAGTTAGGATAGTTTTTCAAATTCTCTATAGAAAAGGTTAGAATCATTACTATGGCTGTGAGGAAAGGGTGAAACAGACATCATTTTCCATTATTACTAAAGTTGGTAGGTAAGCTGCAACCACAGTGACAAATTGCCAACAAAAAACAGTTCACTAAACAAGTACAATCAAGAGCAACCTCACCTAATATGATATAATTGAAGGCTAATATCATCAAAAATCTCAAATTGCTATAACAAAGTAATGTTTGCATCACAAAAACTTCCGAACCAGCACATTGGATGCACAATTGTCGACATAATCCTAAGACTCCGACATGCATGTCCCACCGGTGGGAGTACATCAGAGATTAGATAGCAGCATCTTTCTGTCGCAAAAAGGCTAAGGTTTGTGAACGAATGTGATCACGGCGAGTTTCATCCGATTGGTCAAGCAAAAAAGCTGTCATTCAGTTTTCTAAAGCACTAAAGCTCTTGGCATCTCAAGATGAACTTGCAATTATTCAGGATGGTGGTTCCCATCAGCAGCATATGTGTACGATGTTGAATCGAATACAGACAACCAAGTGAAATCGACATTAGTGACGGAGAGATGATGAAAGTCTCATCTAGTACATATCGCCGAGCATCTTGGCTTTGGCTATCCTTTTCTTTGGAGAGAATCTTGGAGAGCCACGATGCAAAAGGTTCCCTGAAAAGACATTTGATTACATATCACCGAGCATATTATCAATTTATTTTTTCTGTTCAATCAGAAATGGAAAAGCCCATGAGTTTTGAGATCAAACTATCCTAAGGACTTGAATGCTTGTTATGTTTTTGGGTCTATGTTGCAGATGAATTGAGAACCCGACGTTTTGTGGGACGATCGAACATCACTCAAGTTCAAGGCGATAGAAGAGAATAAAGCGAATGATCTAACGTAGGATGGGTTTCTCCAACCGCCAATTTATCAATTTGTTTCTTTGTTTAATTTAGTTGTTTTGACATTGTCTATGATTAAGGATATATGTTTCTACTAAAGTTTCTTATTAAGAGTTATTTTCCTGGTGTTTTATTAGGGTTTGCTTTTAAGAAAAAGCCGAGACAACTTATACTTGATGATTTGATTAATGAATATTTTGTATTTGGCCTTTCTTCTTTACCACATGAATTGGTGTTTCTCTATTTCTCCTCCAACTTTCGCTACTTCCTTTCCCCCTTTCTTGCTATCCGATTCTCTTCCCTCTCTGTGTGATTTCTAAACCTATCTTCGCCTCTCGCTTCTGTTTTTCATCAATTGGCATCGGAGCTAAGACCATTTTAACATCACAATCCTTTATAGCACATAGTTCTGTGCCACCCAATACCAATATGTAAAGATGAGTGTAGAAGAAATGAAAAGCCTTAGCTCATTGTTACGGTTGTTGTTGTTGGCCTCATTGTTGTCTAATCATATCAAGTCATGGTACGTATCATTCGAATAGAAGGTCATGGATGTTCGCCCGATGAAGAGTGACCCCAAAATTGATCTCCCAACATCACAATCGCCATCGGTATAGAGTGGTCCTTCCACTAGTAGAGAAAGAAAAATCAAACCATTAATTGGAGGTGTCAATAATGTCCCTCAAAATCTTCCACCGAAGTCTACATATCTAAAAGCAGCTCTTTTTGAGTCCTTGTGCCATTTCCTGAGTACCAAGAAATACCCACATTTCCGTAAGGTCTTGGCTCCCCAAGTGGACTCATTCAATTCTTGAATTGGGAGAGAAGACGGGAATGGCTCAACATGGTCCTAGGCTGGTCATCCCCATAGACGTGAAGAAGAAGCCCCACGAGCAGGCGCTTCCCCTTCACAACCGGTGGCACCCGGACATCCCGCCGGTCGCAGATGTGCGGACCGGCGAGGTCTTTAGGGTGGAGATGGTGGACTTCAGCGGCGGCAGGATCACGCACGAATATACCATCAACGACATCAAGCATGCCGACATGTCCATCGTGAGTTCTTAGAATTCGCTATTAGTTTTCCCATCGCATCTCTTGCTTATTTTCTTATCCTATTGAATTTTCGATTTCCAGCCTATCATTAAAATGAGGCTTGCATATGATCAATATTAATTCATTCTTGAGTTAGGAAACTCTTTCTTCTTCCATTTTCAATCTGATTCTGGGTGGATCATTCGTTAGAGGCATCCCAAGCATAGAAATCTCTTCTTCTTGTTGGGGTTGTCAGGAGAGAGCTTGGAGTACTTGGTGAATATTACTAATTTGACACAATTGAAAAGCTTGGAATGCTAGTTCTGCTGAATAATGACAAAGTGATGGGTCCATTTCAGTCCTGTGGTGACTTTTCCTCAGGACCATCGGAGCCGAAGGTGTAGTATATAGCTATGTTGACGTGACGTAATCGATCTATTATGGCCACTATTATCTTAGAGGGAAGTCAATTAAATCTTATAAAAACGTTAAGGACTTAACTGAGACCAAAATTAAATGACAATGACTCAATTGATCAACAAGTGAAAGGTCAAGGTCTGTATTATTATTTTTCTTGTATTATCGATATTCTCGAGATCGAAACATTATTTATTAAGTAGATTAAACTGAGTGTAATAAGAACATTTCCTTAACATCCCTGAAGAAACAATGCTTAGCTAATTGGGTGACAATTAGCACAAGAAACTCCACATGCTACATCCAATTCTCACATGGAGATAAAAGAAGAAGATCATGACTGAATGTATATTCAATAGAAGGAGAACCAACGACAAACATTGAAAGAGAAGGATAGCCAATAGAGGAAACTCAATTAAGAAAAGATTAGAAGCATTTTCAACCCGTTGTGAATAGAAGACGACGTAGTTAGCCTAACCAAATCAATTGTCTGTGACTAAAACTCACAATTATTGGCCGGACGGCCGAAAGCTCCATCGAGATGAAAGCTTAAGAATCCGTAAATATAATTAAGCTGCCGACTCCGGATATTAGCTTGTTTAATCATCCTGATGGCTACAATTTAACCAGCAATCATCATTAGCTCATTACCTTAATCACGTCTATAAATTGATGGTTAGATACTTCCATAAAGCTTATCTAGCTTCCCCAGCGGACCATAAGGAAAAATGGGTCAACATGGTCCAAGGCTGGTTATCCCAATAGACCTGAAGAAGACGCCACATGATCAGATGTTTCCCTTGCACAACCGGTGGCACCCCGAGATCCCAACGGTCGCCGAAGTACGGGCGGGCGAATTCTTCAGGGTCGAGATGGTGGATGCCTGCGGCGGCGGTATTACGCAGGAATACTCTGCCGAGGGCATCAAGCATTATGATGCTTCCTTTGTGAGTATCAATGCACTCAGTGTATCGGACATTCTTTGCCGTTTGCTCATAAAATTTCTTAAAAAAAGCAATACCATGGCCATTCTTGCAGTAGAATCTCCAGTGCGGTTTACTGTATCTGCTCACAAAGTTACCATGTTATTAACGAAAATCACAGAGTAGTTTACTACATACACCAATATAGTTACTACTGTATTGAGGAAATTACTGCCACGGATACCCTGTTTTTTTTAAGCACGGGTCGGACCCGTTTGCGAATATACTACTTTGACCAAATTGAGATTCTTTGCATTTTTTTTTTGTATGATGACAAAATGAAGGGGGTCCATTTCACCCTGTGGGGACTTTTCCCTGTGGACCTTCTGAAATGGGGTCACTCCAATTTTGTCATCTGCCAATCTTAGAGGGAGAAGTCAAACCTCCTCTGTCGCAATGAATCACAAACTTCATTTGGTACACGAAGTCCCCAATCATCGCTTCTCAAATTCTTCACTCTCTGCAACTTTTCATCCACACCCCCATGTATGGCTCCTCGAACACCAAGACTAGTAGTGCCAATAGACTTGACAAAGAAGCCATGGGACCAAAAACTGCCTCTCCACAACCGCTGGCACCCCAAAATACCTGCAGCCGCGGAGGTTACGAGTGGCGAGCTCTTTAGGATAGAGATGGTAGACTGGACTGGAGGGGCTATAAAAGACGATGACTCCGCACTCGACGTGAAATCCATAGATCTGACTACAGTAAGTGCCGGCCAATCCTAAGAAAGCTAAAGAACAATTGCCAACTCTTTACTTTCAAAATCAGGTGAAGCAATAAAAAGACACCTGAAAATTAAAAAATTGTCGAGACTCGGTGCTATGAGGGACTTTCTGGGGGGAGCTTTTAAGTCTTGTGAATACCTCAGTAGAGTTGTTGATTCTGGTCATTTACTTCAATCCAGGTCCATTACCTGAGTGGACCGATCAGAGTTCTAGATACTGATGGAGTTCCAGCGAAGCCGGGCGATCTTCTCGCTGTCGAGATATGCAACCTGGGTCCTCTACCGGGTGATGAATGGGGTTTCACAGCAACATTCGACAGAGAAAATGGAGGCGGGTTTCTGACAGATCATTTCCCATGTGCAACCAAAGCTATATGGTATTTCGAAGGAATCTATGCATACTCACCGCAAATACCGGGTATATATCCTAATTCTACATGATTTAAGTCTTTCAAACCTGATGCCCAGTGCAAAGTAACATGTCAATTTGCCTGGGGAATGACAATTTCCTACATGGATATTAGGTGTGAGGTTTCCAGGGTTGACTCACCCTGGAATTATTGGAACTGCACCATCTAAGGAACTCCTGAACATATGGAACGACAGGGAAAGAGAGGTCGAAGAAAATGGACTACAGACACTCAAGCTATGTGAGGTTTTGCATTCAAGGCCACTAGCAAACTTGCCATCAACCAAAGGATGCGTCCTCGGCAAGGTACAATACAATTAACTAACTCGTAGCAATCAATGCAATCAATAGAAAGCCGTTCATATTAAAGTATGCATAGGGTAATGTAATCTGCAAAATAGTCATTTACCAACTGCTTAAACTGAATATCAGTCCCTCCGTCCAAAAAAAAAACTTAATATCAGTCCCAATATCAACCATCCTATAGATTCAAGGAGGCACTCCTGAATGGGAAAGGATCGCGAGGGAAGCAGCAAGAACAATTCCGGGAAGAGAAAATGGGGGAAACTGCGACATCAAAAATTTAAGTAGGGGTTCAAAGGTATATCTCCCAGTTTTTGTGGAAGGAGCAAACCTCAGCACTGGCGATATGCACTTCTCTCAGGGTGATGGTGAGGTCGCCTTCTGCGGGGCAATCGAGATGAGTGGCTTTTTAGAGCTCAAGTACGGATCATTTCTCATCTCTTTGCATTACACAACATTACAGTTCAACAGAAGCAATGACTATTGATTTAATAGCGTAAAATAGCACCCCTAGCAATGGTCAAGAAGAAAAATCTGAGAAGTAACAAAGTACTCTTTTAACTTGAAACAGTTGAAACTTTATTTACTTCTAAAGAAATTTGTGTTAGTCACATGGAATTTGAGACATTGGCAAGTAGAAACTTGTATAGCTTCGGTAGTAAATGCTCAAGATCCAATCATAATGCTCATGGCAAGGACTGAGGTCTGCTGGCTCATGATTTACAGAGCATCACCTATGACTTTTTTTTCAGACTTAGACTAACCTTTTTCGATCCAAATGTACTCTCATTCATCATGCAACACATTACAGTTAAGTCTTCCTTACTTTTGGGTGCTAAACGGTATACTTGGCTTTACTGTCAATTAGATGCGAAATCATCAGGGGAGGGATGAAAGAGTACCTGACACCAATGGGACCGACCCTTCTCCATGTGAACCCAATCTTCGAGATAGGACCGGTGGAGCCAAGATTTTCGGAATGGCTGGTGTTTGAGGGGATCAGTGTCGATGAGAGTGGCAGGCAGCATTACCTCGATGCCAGCGTCGCATACAAGCGGGCCGTGCTCAACGCGATTGACTACCTCTCCAAATTCGGCTACTCCAAGGAGCAGGTTTGCACATTTCTTACAAAAACCTAAAATCGCTATCAAACACGGATGCTGAAAATTCTCGAGTGGGTCCGATCCACCGGGGACTGGTTGAATCTTGCGATGGGTCCCACTTCGGGTCCACATCATTCAACGGCTATGATCGAGTAATCCATGGTGAATCAGATCAATACAAAAAAGAACAGAAAACAAAGACTCCCAACCCCTCAAATTACAGTAATCTTTTACAGTCTCTCCAGCGTGACTGACAGAATCACATATCCCTCACAGATGTATCTTCTACTATCCTGCTGCCCATGTGAAGGAAGGATATCTGGAATTGTGGATTCCCCTAATGCTTTAGCAACACTTGCAATCCCCACGTCCATCTTTGATCAGGTACTTCTATCACAAACTAAGCTCCCCCTCATCCTCAAATGATGAACTCAATGCATTCTGATAAAGACCGCGTTCAACTAGAATCTACGGATAGTTCACTCATAAGATGGCGAATGAGGCAACAAATAGAAAGTAGATGAAACATGCTACTCCACTGGTACATATTAGATCGTGTAAACTACCAAATAACTTTGATGGCTGGATGTATATTCCTTTCCATCTTCCACCACCGTTTCATCCATCAAAGTACACTCGATTTCCTGGTTCTTTGCTTTGCTTTAGTCCACCGTAACTAATATCACGAAACATTGCATAAAGTCTATCTTCCATTAGTTTTTTCTTGCCTATCATTCCATATACAGATTCGGATCGCTTTCAGAAAGTCCAGATGGTATACCGCCTAAGAAAGTGTATTTATTGCAGGATATTCGTCCAAAGAACAAAATTCCAGTTGGGCCTCGGCTAGTCAGGAAGCCAGATGTCCTGAAGTGCACTTATGATGGGAATCTACCTATTACAAAGAACCTTAGTGCCACTCTGTAGTCGTTGCTTAGGTGGCCAAAGTTACAATGCTTGGGCAAACCATATGTGCTTGCACCTCTTCCTATTCCATATTTACTAAGTATAAGTAGAACTGTGACAGCAAAGAATATGCTACTTCTGGACAACCTCTGTACCTTGGTTGAATAGTGGGTGAGCTGCTTACTGAGAAAGGCCAATCAAATACACAATCCGATATAGATACATCTGCTGCTCCATCATATCATCAGCAATAATAACCCAAAAACCCTCTCCTAGGACCAAGCATGCCTCATTGGTTTACTCATATTTCTTCCTAATGATAATGCACATAGCTCGCAAGAAAGAAAAATTCCACTCTAATAGATAGTCGGAGGAGAAATCAATTGATTTTTGTTTTCGTGTTTTTGTTCTTTTTGGGTTAAAAGAGAGATCAATTTATGTTTTTTCCTTCGTATAACAATGCAACGAAAGCCCAAAGATGATACTATAGCTTGGATTCCTCTAAACAACGCCAAAAATATCACACAGGGTATGCACAAAAACCTGTAAGCCATATCTTCCATCAGTTAGAACAGGTTAACACCTATAAGCTATGCAAAATTTTAAACAAGAGACCTTTCCTCCAATAGATTAAGGAGAGGAAAAAGCAAACACTAAGCAACCTTGGCAGGTATCAAACAAAATATCTAAGGAGCCGTAGCTAAATATGCAAGAGCAGGAAGGCTGTTGAGATCCGATCAATAGTATATCGAAAGCGTTCGATGGTGCCGGAGTGATGGGCTCTGGACGCCGCAAGACCAAAGCCAAAGATCTAACTCCACGCTCAGAACCTGAGAGAAGACACCTTCCGCTAAGGAAATATAAAAGATGAGTTGAAAAGGTGCTCTAGAAAAGGAATGTTTTCTTTATTGTTAGTTGCATGTAAACAGTCCTGATCTTCTAGAGAAAAAAATAAAGAACGTGGACTATTAATTGAATTAACGCTAGCGCACTTCTTTATCTTCCAGGTAGCTTAGCAAAACTTCACTTAGCCGCTGGACAACATATTCACAAATTCTAGTATAGACGGAAAAAATTGTCAGTTGAATCAATTTCTACACCAGCAGCAGCCAAGCCTGTGCCATGAAGACAATGCCAACCATCTCGTGGTCCAATTGTAGATGTTAACAATTGCTCTTAAATTTGGCCACTCAACCTCTGTCTCTTTAAATGAAAGTTCAACAACTATTATGTTCGTAAATTGATATCAACGCATGAAAGTGGTCAACATTGCCTTGATACACCAGATACATTTCTCATCACTTAATAATCATCTGATCTAAATTAATAGAAGTAATCCAAATTGTTAAATAGTAAAACTTACTAGACAATCATCTAACCATAGTATGATTCAGAAAATATTAATTTCATTCACAAAATGCTGTAGTTGAATAAAAGCTGAAAGGGTAAAAACATAAAGCTGAATGAAGTGATTACCTGTTTTCCCAATTTTCTACTGATTAGCTCTCTCATTTTCTCCACAGCATATATAGAACAAGCTCGCAACTCGACTTCCTCCTCAGTGCCAGAAACTATTTCATTGTTAGCCTCAATGGTGCTTGTCAGGGCAGAATCATATTTTAGGACTCCTAGCTGTCGAAGCACAGCTGGAACAATGTAGTCTGCAAAGATAGTAATCGAACCAATATCATGAAATTCACCATATCCCTGGCCCTTGAATGCACCCCATAGATCCGCTGCAAATATCTGAGCTCTCTTATACAAGAAAACTTGGTGGCCTTTATACACTGAATGGTCTCGAAATCCTAGCAAAGTAATATGGTTAGCTTTGACATTTGCATTGAATGATATTATAAAACAAATTTTTTCCTTTCGCAAAATATCATTTAAAAAGTACACGTTCATAGTTTCAGTAGAGTCTAGAAGAATAGCCAACTGATAGAACAATACAATCTTTTTACCAGGAAAGTGACGGGCAACAAGAGCTACAAGCTTTCCTGCTGACTTCCCACACAACTTCACAAGATTCGACGCTTTACCATCAAAGCTTCTTTCTAATTCATGTCCAACCTACAAGATGAAACTTCAAGATATCATATACATGAAATTCTACCATCAAAAGTAGATATAAAATCCAAATTGATAAACAAACAAATAAGAACAAGACACAAATCAAACTGAATATAATACTCCAATTATTTCAAATCAAGTATACCTCACGCAGTAAACGAAGCCGCTCGTCCTCCAAAGGTAGGGGCCTGGGCCACTTCAACAACTCACGTAACTGGGGACCTAAGTCAGTGAACCATTTCATCAATTGACTATTAGTTAGAACAAGCCTGCATAAATGGAATTGCCAAGATATGTACTAAAATCTCGTCTCATGCCTAATTAATCAATTATAAGTCTCCTCTAGAGAAGATGCAGCCGAAACTATCTTAAGCAGAGAAAATCTGCCCGGCTGCTAGGCATATACAAATATACACTGGAGTAAATATGAGTCCTAGGATTCTCATCCTATCATAGCACATATAGTTTAACCATGAGGAATGAGCAAAGCCAGAAAGCCTATTGAGGAGTTGAAGTTTAAAGCAACAATTTTAATTTTGATCACAAAATTCAGTACAAATTCCCAAAGTTCAGTTCAATTAATACAAGTTAAGTGAAAAAAAACAACAAATCAAAGATATATAAAAATTCAAGGATTATCTTGCCCACAATTTATCTTGTTATTTGACTTTGCCCGTGCTGAAGTGTTTATAGATTGCTTCAAAGATGAAACTTTGCTTTCCTTCAAGCGAACAGTTATAATTAGGAGGAAACCTAACAGCTCGCAACCGCTACTACCAGAATCTACTAATTATTGTTTTGCTACTTGGATTGGATTCACCAACCTATTGTAAAACCTATAGTGGAGAGAACCACCCATGAAATGAGACACGTTACAAAATACAGCAAATCAATGCACAATGGCTAAATAAATCAATTCACAGCGCATCAACACCAATAGGATCAAATATCTTCTTGTAAAATCACATGAACAATATATAAATACATATAAATGGCAATGTTATGGATCATGGTATGATGGGAAGCACTGGAAATAGAATAAGAGGAAGTCAAAGTACCAGTGTACTTTTGTAGGCGATCAGCATCAAATGCAGATTTGTCTTTTTCCAGAGCTTCCTTCAGCCCCAAAGCCAGATGATCATAACTCAAATCCTTGTCTATTACACATGAACAAGTGAGACGAGATGTTAATAAAGGTTGAAATATCATGCCATTTCCTATTCAATAATCCACACCGCCATCAAGTTATTTGATCTAGTAATGTAACTAAATTGTCCTCTCCTGCAGATTTAGCAAAAGTTTTGGCAATTTACAAGTTATTAAGAACAAAATACATGCCCTTTTAATGTGCAAAATGCCATGTATGATTAAAACTATCAGCACTCTTCCTAAGCGTAAATAAAATGTTACAGTCCACGTGCAACCACTAAGCAAATATGCATATTTCTGCAAGGCGCTCTATACTCTGCTTCCATTTCCCTTGCTCTCGAGGAGATATTTGTTCCATTATTCTATTTTCACTATTTTCAGTTCAAGATATATGTATCCTTTCATCTTTCGATATTTTCGTTGGTCTTTGGATCTTAGCACACTAAAAGAATAAGATGCAAAACATCATTTCATTTAGAGTTCAGATCAATCCTCACAGTGCCAAGAGAGGGTCAACACTCAGTTTCTCTAAATAACAGAGAAAAGAAAGGAGAAGCTAATCTGCTACGGAATATGTCCGCAAGGCAACTCTAAAATGGCAGAAACAGCGACTCCTACAGGTGCTTTTTCAAGAAGCTTGTTGATTAATCAGCAACAAGCTTCCTCAGATGTCTAGGTGCTCAAAAGAAATAATGTTACCAGAGAGCTATAAATCTTTGAGTATATTGCACAAATTTCGACATTTCTCCATACCGAAACCAACTCATCTACTTCTTTGCAACATAAAATCATTAATGTAACCCCAATAGAAGCAACAGCCTATTGTGTATCGAACACTCTGGAAATTGTTATAAAAGGAGCACATCATAGTACATCCAAGCCAGGAGCTTCCCTTCCTGCCCTACGAGTTTTGACCAAAATAATGAAATATGGAGGCATTCTCCTGAATTTTAAAAGAGGCTCCCATTGCTCAAACCTGTGACGACCACGTCAATCATTCAGGGAAAACTTATTCACGAATTATAACTAAAAAATAAGTCAACTGTAATGTCGCTCTCGTAGTATGAAAAAAAAAACATTATTTTCTTCAATATGTGAACTTGTTTTAAGCCACCAATACATATTCAAGCCGTTTTTCCTTCAATCTCTTTTTCCATTTCTCTTAACCAGTTACCAATTCCCACTTAAAAAAAAAAAGCCCCGATTAGCAAACGCAATTCACCAGGCAATGCCGGCAGTCGGGCTATCGAAACGAGCCCACAACGCTAACCGAACGACCCTGAAGGCCGAAACAGAGCCAGTCAAAAAAAAAAAAAAAAGAACAGGGCTGCACCGCAACATCCACCCCACATTCCTTCAGGGCCACCCGCACGACACCCGGAAAAAAAATCTCCCGGAAATCGTAGCAAACACCAAGAACACTACCCAGACGAAACATCCGCACAAAACAATAGGAAAAAAAATAGAAAAAAACAACAACCCAGTATTTACCAGGCCAGAAGCAGAAGTTGAGAGCATCCACGACGAAGAGGTACTGAACGGTGAGAGGGCCATCGTCGAAGTAGTGAATCCCTTCGAAATCCCACTCCACCTTCGGAATCGAGTCCCCGATGGTCTCCACCACCCTCTCGATCCCTGCGCAAGCGCCCACCGGCCCAGGTTGTCGCATGCATGCACGCGCACGCACACACGCACACCCACACGTAGCCCCCAAAATAAAAACCCGGAAAAAAAGAAAAAAAAAGAGGCGGAGTCAAAGGCGGGGGGAGGGGGAGGGAACCTGAGGAGTCGACGACGACGTGGGAGGCGCGGCTGGCCACCCAGGCGGAGCTTGACCTAACCTCCTCCATTGGCGGTGGCGCAACTCGCTGCGGAAACCCTAGGAACTCGCGAAACGAACCAAAAACGGAAGTGCGAAAGGTACGCGAAGGCCGAGGCCGACCGAGGGACGCGTGAACCAATTGTCCCCCCCTTAATTTGAAGTTTCCCGCTTTCTTGTTTGTTTCTTGCCGGTCGCGAGTGTTTTTTTTTTTATATTTTGTGAGAACTTCAAGTCAACATTTACTTCTTCTTCTTCTATTAATTCCTGGTGTGTTTTTTTCCAACCCGGGAGGAACGGCGAACATCGGATCGGGCGGATTTGAATTGACACAGCGAATGATCCGACGGTCCGCATGACTTGGTCTCGCGTGAGCTCGGCCAACGCGACCGTTGCCCCCGTGGGGGAGGGGGGAGTCCCCGATTCCCACGTGCGCCACTCCACGAAATTTCTGGTGATTTTGGGCGAGCCGACACACACGTGGGCTGTTCACGGGGGGGTGGGGGGGTCCAACTTTGACGGGGTAGCGGGGCGTGCTCGATTTTGACAGAGGGGAAATCTTTCTTTCAAGAAAATATTTTTCCTTTTCTAAGTTGGGAAATTCATTTTTCCAACTTTAAATATAAGGAAAATTTCAAATAAAAGTATGAAACCCCCTCATTTTCTCGGATAAGAGCCTCAAAAAAGGACCTCAAGTGACCATGGCAATTTCAGAAGAGAGCATGATCTAAGCCGGTGAAGGACAATATCTTCCAAAGACAAATTTTAACCTTAAATTTATTTAAATTAGATTAAAAAAAACTTAAAAAAAAAAGGCTAAAAAAAACCAAGCCAACCCTCCCACCTGTGGCCGTCGCCCCTATTCAGTGGGGGCGTCGGCGTGGCTGGCGAGGTCGCCAGCGACCCTCGCCAAAATTAGGAATGAGTAGCCTTCGCCAGGGCTCACCCTTGCCTCGTCGGGCCTCACCTATGGCAAGGGACATTGACCTTCGCCTAGGCAAGGCCAGCCCGCCCGCGCATGGCCAGTGGCTGGTCACCAGGAAAAGAACGAAGAAGAAAGGAAAAAATAATAAAAATTTTAAAAATATTATAATATTATTAAAAAAAATTGGTCGGATAGACTTAATTGGCAAAATATCAAAAAGATTAAGGACTTAATTAACAAAATTAAAAAGTTTAGAACTGAATTGGCAAAAGTGTAATAGGTTTATGATTTTTTAGACAATTTTCTCTTTAGGGGGAGAGTTCGAACTTTGGTGAATGTTTTGTCAATCGTAAAATTTCAAAAAAAGTACCAAAAAGGTCATAAACCTATTGCATTTGTTCAATTCAATAATAAACTTTTCAATTTGATTAATTTAGTTATAAACATTTTCATGTTGATACCAATTTAGTCCATCTGGCTAATTTAGGCTGAAAATTGCATATGCGAATGCTGGGCATCCTATGCAGACATAGTCGGCGCTAGGGGTGTCAGAACCGAACCGAAAAACCGAACTGAGATACGAACCGAACCTAACCGAACCGAAAATTTCGTGCATTTCGGTTCGGTTTCGATTCGGATCATCAAAATAAACTAATTTTTTTTTTCGGTTCGATTCGAATCGGATTGAACCGAACTAAAATAAACACTTCGGTTTAGGGCTATTTTGCCCTCTCTCCTCTCTCTATACTTAATGAACTTGAAACCGAAAACTGATCTGAACCAAACCGATTTTTCGATTCGGTTTCAATTCGGTTCGGTTCAAGGGGACACCCTTAATGGTTCGGTTCGGTTCGATTTTTTTGAAAAACCGAACCGAACCGAACCATTTACACCCCTAGTCGGCGCTGACGTAGACAAAATTTTAATATATTTTTTAAATTTTTAAATATTTATTAATTTTTCTTTTCTTTTCTTTTTTGCACTTTGGGCCGACGAGTTTACCGGCCGACCACAGGCGAGGGCTCCTGCGCCCTTGCCTAGACGTCGCTGAAAAAAGGAAAGGAAAGGAAAGAAAAAAACAAAAAAAATCATAAGAAATTAAAAAATTTTAAAAAAAATTATCCACGCCATTACTAACCGTATTATATCGAAAAGTCGACGTCCACGTTAGCAATTTTCTACCTAAATTAGCTGGATGGATTGGATTTGTGTTAATGTGAAAAAGTTTATGACTAAATTAATCCAATTGAAAAGTTTATAACTGAATTGGTACAAAAATAATAGATTTATTACTTTGGTACTTTTCCCGTAAAATTTCAATGGTCAAGGTGTTGCTCATTGATTTTTTATTTTTCCTTTTTTATTTTGTAAAAATAGGACCTTCTCTTTAGCTACTTCAATACATTGGTAATACTCTTACTTAACATTTTTATCAACATTTCGTGTCGAATTACTTATGCTAAAATGTGGTCTCACATCTATGCACGTAGATGACTTGATCAGTGAATGTCAATCAAGCGTGGCAAACTTCTATGCTAAAGTTCTAGACTATTGTGCACAACTGTGGAAGTTTGGATCGCTAGTTTATATCAAAAACTAATTTATTCCTCGTGAACTCAAATGACATTTTAACCGAGTTGTGGCCCTTTTCTTGGCCATGGACATGCATAGCAGTTTCTTCAGTGGCATATTTAAGGTCGGAATGAGAAGTTTTATAAGCTTTGAATGGAAGCCCTAATAGGATGCGTTTGTTTCGTAAAAAACTTAATGATAAAAAAAAATATTTTCCCGAAAATCATTTTCTAGGAATACGCTTTATTTTCTTTTGTTTGGTGATACACGATGTAATCGTTTTCTGATGTTCGGATTTCATTGGAAAATGATTTCAATCTCATGATTTTATTTCAGGCCAAAAAAAACTAAAATTTTAAATATTTTTAATTTAAAAAAATCGAATTTTTAATTATTTTATTTCTCTTTTATTTTTTATTTTCTTTTTTTGTAAAATTTTGGAATTAATTTTTTTGATTTTTTTCTCTTTTCTCTTTTCTCTTTTCTTTTTTTGTTTTTTTTTCCTTTTCTTTTTCCTCCTCCCTCCATCGCGATCAGCCGGCGACGGCCACCAGTGAGCTTAAGGCTCACTCTACAATGGCCGCAGGCGAGCTCGAGCTCGCCAACCTTGCCTGGATCTGGCAAGTCGCGAGCTCGCCAGCCTCGGCCGAACCCTAGCTAGTCGCGAGCTCACCGACCTCGGTGGAGCTCAGGCTCACCTGGATTGGCTAAGCCTCGAGCTTGCTGGTTTGCGTCTTGGTGGTCTCCGGGTTGCTAGCCTAAGGTGAGCTTGAGGCTCGACGGCCTCGAGAAAGTTCGAGGTTTTCCGCTAGAGGCCGCAACGTCGCCGACCTCGGGCGAGTGTTAACACTTAAATTTTGTCCAAATCATTTAGAGTTTTATCGCAAAAAAAATTAGGGTTTAATTCTTAACCCCTAAACAAAAAATATTCTCATTAAATTCCATGGCATATAGACATTAGGCACATTCGCATTAATAAGGCTTATTAGGACATATTCGTATATAAAAAAAAAATTCCGGGCCAGGTCAGTAGGCCCAATTTGTTTCTTTTCTTTCATGCGGCCCATCTCTGCTTTCTTTCCTTTGTTACATGTTCCGCGCGGGCCGGCCCTTTTTCCGTCGGCCTGAACCGCATGCCTTTTCTTCTCCCGCAGTCAACGCTTTTGAAGCATACGGGGGAGACGAACAGTAGCAGGACGCAGAAGCAGAATGCAGAAGCCAGAGCAGGGGGCAGAGTTCCAAGGGATAGAGTTCCGAGAGAGAAGGCAAAAGAGGCAAAAGAGGAGCCTTTCACCATGGACAGCTCTCCCTTTGCATGCGCACAGAAGAGAAGCAAAAGGAAGTAAAAGACAAAAGGAGAGCTCTTCGTGGGCTGATACGAAGGAATTCTTCTCTCTCTCAATCTCCATCCTCACTTTCGCAAAAGAAGCAAAAATAAGAAAGGACAAAAGAAAGGAGAGTTTTAGGACGTATCACCAAAGAAGAAAGTGGGACGTCCAATGCAGAGAAAGTCAAAGAAACCCAAAATTGGACTGTCACACTCTCTCTCTTTTTGGGTTGCCGCGGTACATGTCACTAAAACAGAAAATGGGGTCTGCATACATTGGGAAGATAGACCGAGAGAGAGAATAGAGAAGGGGGAGAGGGACCAAGAAAAAAGAAGAGAAGAGAGCTTGAAGAGCTTCCGAAGAGGATAGACCAGAGGGCAGCTGAAACCGAGAAAGAATCGAGAGAGAGAGAGTGAGCTCGAGAGAGTTTCGGAGAGCGACAGAGTTTCAAGAGAACAAGGGGAGACCGAGAGAAAGTTGAGGCGAGTTGGAGAGGCCCAAGCCCCGTTCGCTTGCCGGAGGACCGCCTGAACCATCGCCGAGCCTCCCTCCCAGCCGTCGCGCCTCACTCCGGCCGGCCGCGAATAGGTCGGCTTCTCTTCATCTTCCTCTGTTTCGTGTCCACCTCCCCTGCCTCTCGGGTGCCGGGCACACCGAGCCTATTCGGTGGTCGCCCGGCACCACAAGATAAGGAAAATGTTTCTTTTCACCTCCAGGATGTGTTCTTGAACGATTTCCATCAAGAAAAACCTTCAAATCCCACTGAAATCCACCTGGAAACCTTAGTTTTAGGCGCATCCCACTTGTTCGATGAAATGGCCGAATGAAAACCGAAACCGAAGTCACCGCATCGACCCGTAAAAATCTTAGATTCACGTTTGATTGTTCTGAAGTTGATGTTTAGTGATTGATGCTGCGTTATTTTGTTCTTTTCTGTGGCATATTTGTCGTATATTCGAGTGAGCCGTTGATGAAGCCTTCGCCGGAGATGCCATTCCTGTCGTCGGAATGACGCCCGCGGTTTGAGGCCGCTCCCCTTAATCCACTATCTTTGTTGCTTGGTATGTGTGTTTGTTTGCTTAGATTTAGTGCGTTTCTTCGGGGTCGGAAG
Source organism: Syzygium jambos (assembly GCA_031216235.1). NCBI lineage: Eukaryota > Viridiplantae > Streptophyta > Magnoliopsida > Myrtales > Myrtaceae > Syzygium > Syzygium jambos. The sequence goes on from CM062227.1 coordinate 10,742,198, forward strand.
TGTGGTGGTTGGAAATCGAGTTTTTGCTCGTCGATGTCATTTTCGTGGTCGGAGTAAGTCGCCGATGTGGTCGCCGGAACATCGGCCGGTGGCGACGGCGTAAGGCCAACATCCTCCGTCGGCGGTGGCAGCTCAAGTCGACGGCCGGCGGTGGGACGTCTCCGGCGTAGTCACGGTGGGGTGAGTTTTGGTGAAGAACACCACGAAGAAGAAGAAGCCCAGGAGTAGAAGGACGTGCATGGGCAGAAAGCACGTATGGGATGAAGACCAGAATAATAATAAAAAAATGGAAAAGGGCAAAAGAAATCCAAAAAAAAAGAAAAACAAAGAAAAGAAAAGGAGTAAAAAAATCAGAAAAGAAATAGGAAAAAGAGGTTCCGGGCGGGTTTGAGAATCGGGTTAGAAGCCGGGTCGGAGGACCTGGTCCGGATTTTTTTTAAATAAAAATATTCGAAAATTCAAAAATTCAAAAAAAGTATAAAAGTATTAAAAGTTCCAAAAAATTCGAAAATGTTTAAAAAAACCAAAAATCTAAAAAAAAAATTCTAAAAAGCATTAAAAAATTCATAAAAATTCTGAAAAATTTCAAAAAAATCAGAAAATTAGGAAATGCTTAGAAATCAGTTTTGGGCTTAATTTCACTAGATTTTAGGTTAAAAAACTCAAAAAAATGAAAAATGAGAAAAACCCTCTAAGAAAATTCTCAAAAATCGGATAAGCCATTAGGGCTTTACCTTAAGGTTTTTTATTGCATTTTCTTTTTTAGAGACGATGCTAGGTCGTTGGTTGTTTATTCTCTTCATGATTATCTGGTTGCGCACTTTTAAATACATTGGTTGTTATTTTCTATTTTTAGCATGGTTAGGACGAGCTTTAGATTTTCGATAGGCTGTCCAGTACGTTAGTTTGCGAACGTTCAAGTTTAGGTACCGAAAGGGCATTAGTTAGATCGCTAGTGTAATCAAGTCTTCGAATTTTGGAATCTCTAGTTTTCACGCACATCGAGACGACGCTCCCGCGTCTCGATTAGGGTTTCTAGTCGACCCTTGATCACGGCTAGTAGCGACTCCAATCAAATGTGTAAATTAAAAAAATTCTCGTCATGCGAGGTATGAGGCTTGGGAGTGCCTCAGTCATTGGATTAATGAATCATTTGATTCGCTATTCAAACGAACCAATCGTTGTTCATATTCATCGACAAATACCTCTTGGCCTGACCTGATCGGTTCAGGTAGGTCACGACAGCGAGCTCACCGGCCGTCGCCATGGCCAGTGACCGGCCATGGAAGAAGAAAAAGAAAAAGGAAGAAAAGAAAGAAAAAGAAAAAGGAAGAAAAGAAAAAAAAGAGAAAGAAAAAAGAAAAGAATAAATAATTCGATTTTTTTAAAAAAATATTTTTAAAAATATTTTTTTTATAAGAACAATCGTTTCATTAACTAAGGACTTGAGCTTAAGCGCAAGGACCTATGCACAGCCTTTGTGGACTCGAGCCAGAGGGTTGGTACTAAAGCTCAAGCATTAGGGACCTGAGCATGGCCTTTATAGACTCGAGTTGGGTGTCAGAGCATCAGGTATGAGCACCAGGGTTTCAAGCTCAGCCTCAATGGACCCGGGCATGGGCACTGGGGGCCCGGGCCTTAGACACCAAGGTCTCGAGCCAGGCCGCCAAGACTTAGTCCTGAATGTTGGGACTCGAGAACCAACATTGAGATTTTCATACCCAAGTGTAGAATTTTGAGTTCAAGTGCCGATAGCTAGTTATACTTCGTAAAACGTTTTCTGGTTCTTTTAAAGGGGAAATCATTTTCCTAAATTTAAGCTTTGGTAAGAAAACCTTTTCTGCTAACTCGGAAAACATTTTCCGTTAACTCATTTTCCAAAGCAATCCAAACGTCGGAAAATGATAAAAGTGTTTTCTTGGAAAATGTTTTTCGCAAAACAAATGAACTCTAAATAGCAGTAGTAACTATAACTGTCCTAAGGTCTTCGAGAGGGATCATTGTCCAAAAAATCATAAACATATTGTATGCGCAGTCAATTTGCTCCTTAACTTTTCAATTTGACAAATTTAGTATTAAACATTTTGACGATTTGTCAATCTAATCCTTCGGCCAAGTTTGGCTAAAAATCGTTGATGCAAATGCTAGCCATCCTAGACGTATGGCCTATGGCTAGTGTTCACATGAATGATTTTTACAAGTCTTTTTAATTGGTGGAGGGAAATAGGGAAAAAAGTAAAAGGAAACAAATAAACAATTTAAAAAGTTTTAAAATATTTGTAAGAACCATCCATATCATCTATTTCTCGCCCAAATGGTTAGTCATCAAAAAGTTTAGGTGAAAATTTTTGAACTAAATTGATTGCCACAAAATATATTTAGGATTTTTTAAATAATTTTCCCGTTTAAAAAATGTGTAGCTTTTTCCCTTTGATTTTTCAAGGTAATTTTGGGAAGTTGGACACTAGGCAGTTTCTAGCGAACCAAGATCACCTAAAAGCCTCCACCCTCCTCTCTTTTTAGGGAAAATTCCATTTAAGGACCCCAAGTGGGGTCAAATTTTCAAAAAAGGGCACAAAGTGATTATTGTGTCAAATAAGGGTCTGAAGTGCTCAAAAAGTCTCAAATAAGGACCTGGGTCCTCGGCCGGCGAAAAAGTTACTGTTCCAGCATCGGAACAGTAACGTTTTCATTTTTTAAATTTTTTTTTTGTTTTTCCTTTTTGTTTTTTTTCCTTTTCTTTTTTTTTTCTTTTCTTCCTCCGCCGGCCATAGCCGGGGTCAGCGGAGGTCGCCGGCGTCGGGCAGCCTCACCTAAGGCCGGCGACCTCCACCGGCCCCGCTATGGCCGGCGGAGAAAGAAAAGAAAAAAAAAGAAAGGAAAAACGAAAAAAAATTTAAAAATGAAAAAGTTACTGTTCCGATGCTGGAACAGTAACTTTTTCGCCGGCCGGCAGGTATTTTGGCCGGCCGGGGATCCAGGTCCTTATTTGAGACTTTTTAGGCACTTCGGGTCCTTATTTGAGACTGATTGAGCACTTCATGTCTTTATTTGATACAATATTCACTTTGGGCCCTTTTTTGAGAATTTGACCCCATTTGTGGTCCTTAATTGGAATTTTCCCCTCTTTTTATCCCCCTTTCTATCGCTGACACTAGGTTTGCTAGAATAATTGAGAGGGAAAAGGGGAAAATAACACTAGAAGTGACAAAACTTATGTACGGTACTTATTTTAGTAACAAAATTTTTTTTCGAATCACTTAAGTGCTACTTTTTTAAAAAAACTATCACTTAAGTGCCAACTCCTATTTGGATCGCTGGAAATCTAACGTGGCCATATTTTAATAATTTCCCAGTCCTACATGGCACGTCGGTGCTGCTAGGGACAAATTTTTATAATATTTTAATATTTTTCAATTTTTTATATACATTTTTTAATTTTTTTTGTCTTCTTTTCTTTGTTTTCTTCTTCTTCTTCTTCTATCTTTGGGCAGTGACCGGCCACCGGCCATGCTCGGCTGCCTGGACTCACTCGAATGAGGCCGCCGTCGCCCGCCACAAGTGAGGCCCGGCTGACCCTCGCATGAGTGAGGACGAGTGAGCCCCGACGAGGGTCAACCTCGCCTTGCCTAGGCAAGGGTGAGCCTCGGTGAGGGCTCCCCTCGCCAGATCCGGGAAGGCCAACCCTCGCCCAAGCCACGGCGGCCTCGCTGGATCTGGCGAGGCAAGGCGAGGCCAACCCTCGCAGGGGCTTGCCTGTCCTCGCCTAGGTGAAGGTCGGTTGGGCCTCGCCTGTGACGAGTAACAGCAGCCTTGTCCGAGTGAGGCCAGGCGGCCGGTCACCAGCCAAAGGTAGAAGAAGAAGAAAGAAAAGAAAATAAGAAAAAATTACAAAAAATATTTAAAAAATCAAAATATACACATAATGCCACGTAGACTGATTTTTTTTATAAAAAAATCCAACTCAGATTAAAATTTTAATTATAAAAGTCACGTATTAATTTGACCGAAGTTTCTCGCCGTCAGCATTTAAGTGATCGTTCTTCTTCCAATTTGCCACTTAAGTGAGCCGGCAAAAATTTTTGGCACTAAAATGAGTGTCGTACATAAATTTTAGCACTTTCAGTATTCTTTTTCCGATGGAAAAGAAAGGACACAATCATTTGTTTGGACAAAGAGAAAGAGACGAAGAATAAAAGATTGGGATGTCTTCGGAGTAGGGCCAACGGTTTTATGTTTGCGGGTAACCATTCCTAAAAGGACACAATCATATGTTTGGACAGAGAGAAAGAGACGAAGAAGAAAAGATTGGGATGTCTTAGGAGTAGGGCCAACGGTTTTATGTTTGTGCAACCATTCCTATCATTTCATGACGTTACAAAAATATTTCAACGTAATTAGAAAAAGGATATTCTCAATATGAATGAAAACATATCAATTCGTATCGATTTTGAGTTAAGTCGCATCCGGTCATGTCAAGTTCGCATTTCTCTCTACAAATCCATGTTGGATTCGGATTGTGTTCTCGTATCATATCGAAAAACATTACCCTTAATTACGAGAGATGTGAAGGATCGGTTCGATCAATTTTATGTAATTTTTTTTAAATATTTTTGAATCTCTCCAAATATGGAGGGGGCGTTAGGGGATTTGAAGGGATACATGTATTAATAAACACAATTAATTTTTTTGGATACGTGTATTAACAAACACAATTGATGTTTTTTTTCTCATTTGCACCCTTTTCTTACATCTATTTGTCTTCCCTCCTACTCCCTAGTATCACTCAATAATTTTAGGGAAAATATCACAAAAATTCATAAACTATATCACTTGTAACAAATTTATCCTGAACTTTTTTTGTAACACGAAAAACCTTAACTATTTTACTTGTGACAAATTCATCCAGAACTTTTTTTTGTGATATGAAAAATCTCAAATTATGTCACATATGACACATTTACCTCACATTATTTTGGTCCATGGGCATTTTCGTCTTTTTCCTTTTTCTATTTTTTTTCCTTTCTTCTCTCTTCCCTCCGCCGGCCATGGTGGAGGGAAGCCGGCGAGGGTCGCCCTCGCCGGTGTCGGGCGAGAGTCACCCTCGCCAGATCCGACAAACGCAGCCCTCACCCAACCCTAGCACTGGCAAGGGCCACCCTCGCCGGCTTCCCTCTGCCATGGCCGGCGTAGGAAAGAGAGAAAAAAAGAAAAAAATAGAAAAAGGAAAAAGATGAAAATGTCTATAAACCAAAGTATTGTAAGGTAAATATGTCACAAGTTGTATAATTTAGGGTTTTTCGTGTCACAAAAAAAGTTTAGGATAAATTTATCACAAATGATATAATTTGAAATTTTTCGTGTCACAAAAAAAAATTCAAAATAAATTTATCACAAGTGACATAATTTGGAGTATTTGGTGTTATTTTCCCATAATTTTATAACTCAAATCCTTGTCAATTCTTTCTTCTTTCCTCCCATAACCATCACTTCTTTTCCTTCTTATTCACCCCACCTAAAATGAGTTTTCTTTCCTAATCAGTCCATCCAAAAATTGAGTGAAAATGGGATTTGAACCGAGGCCATATCTATAACATTTGAGGGCAATGAAGCATTCGAGAAGAGAACCACCATCCCCATTGAAAAGAAACGAACATCTTCTTCCCCGTTAACAGTCCCTAAGCACCCCCCCAAGAAACCTCGGCGGCCTCTTTTAGCCCAAAGAATCACAATGACACCTCCACAGAGGAACTTGTATCAAGTGATCTCTAATCTCCCTAAATGTTAAAAATGGACAGACCCATTCTTCCTCCTCCTTCTTTCTTTCTCTCTCATTCTTTTGTACTTGGACAAAAAACTACTCTCTTCCCTCTCTACACATAAACCTACGACACCGAATGCCTCCTACTCCTCGACGGCGTGGACTTGGTGTCCCCTGCGTTCCCCGAGCCAGGACTCTCCGATGTGTCCGAGCTGCTGATCTCTCCCTGCCTCTCCTTGCTTGACCACAGCTTCGAGAAGATCTTCGAGACGAGCAGGCCCTTCATCTTGGCCTTCTCGGCATTGCTGTTCTTGAGGCTGTCGTGGTTCCCGTTCTTCTCTCCCAACCTCAGGCTAGCGAGCTCGCCTTTGAGGGCCTTGATTTCCTCTGCAGTTGGGACGCCGTCCCAGTCCTCCTCGGTATTGGTATTGGTGGTGGCGGACCTGGAGCTCCCGTGGGACCCGCCAGGGAGCAGCGTGGCGATGGGCCCCGGCAGGGTGGGCGTGGTGTTGCCAGAGGAGGTGGTAGTGGTCCGCATCTGCTCAAAGAAGAGGACTTGCACAACCACACGCAGCGGGAGCCGCTCATTCTGCACCGCGTGCATGCAGGCGCCGGCGGACAGCTTGCTGCAGTCCATCATCTTGCAAACTTTCTTCCTCTCGCTCTTGCTGATGTCCGGGTGTTCCTGCACAAGACCAAGCTTGAGTTTAGCGCATTTCCAAAGAACCAAAGGTATCATCTCTTTCTCATCTACTTTATTTTCAAAGGCATATCCATGAATTCACTTATAAGTTAGTGGCATTTATTTTCTATGTTTGTTCGTAGCTGTAAAAAAATTGTAAGATGACCCAGAGATTGTTTTGCGTGAACGCACCTTCAGGTACATGTCAATGGCACGGTAAAGCCCATCATGAGTTGCTCTCGGGAAATCCGAGACCAGATTGGCAAGACCGACAAATCTCAACACGGGCAAATTCGGGTCCCGTGCAATCTCAGCAAGGTAGCCATCTATCAGCCTTGCCACCCTCGCCATGGCATCAGATCCCCGTTGATGGGGCGTTTTGCATTCGTGGAATTCACTGTCAACAGTGGGATCAACCTGAGCACACTGATTATGCATAACAAACTCCTCGACTAGACTTTGCACGGTATCTACATCATAGAGCATCTCTTCGCCATCAGGGGCCCGGAACAGAAGGTCAGGCAACACAGCTTCATCGAGCTGCTGGCTGATTCTCCTTCTCAGTTCGTTCTTCTCCATTTCTCCACATTCCAACAAAATTACCGCTCTCAGCAACCTAAGCAAGAAGCTACATGAAACGCTTCCCTCCTCTACAGGAAGCAGCCAGAGAATAGTCTCCACCAAAGATCGATGCTTTGCCATGTCATTAGTCTGGATCACACCCTTGGCGAAACCCGGCAACCGTCTTAGTGCATATGCGCTTAATGCTTCTCCTATCACTCCACTGGAAATCATATCTTTTGCCTTGATTGTTGTTATCACTCGCTTATACAAGTCTATCTGGAGCTCGCACAAATCTTCAACCCACCAGTCCTTTGGGACCACCTGCTGTTTCCTTACCCCGTTCCAGTGAGGATCACTGCCGTTTTCTGAAGGGAGTTTCTTCCTGTTGTAAGTGTAAGACCAATCTACCTTGGTAGTGTCAATCGAAGCCTTGGAAGAGATCGAGTCAAGGCAGCGGCTGACCACCTTAAGCTCCTCGGACCATGGACGAAGGGATTTTGTGGTTTGGAGAACGATGATCGAGTCTTTCCAGCTGCGTAAAATGCTCGAGTTAAGGAAAACCTCGATTTTGTAGATAAGATTCCCCTTTTCAATAGTCTCATACATCTCAAGGTACTCCGCTGCACAACAAGCTGCAACTACATTGTATGCATTGAGAGTGACCGTCATCCCGTAACAAAACTTGACGCATATTTCGAAAGCGACAGGTCCACCTGGAATATCTCCAATCTGGATTTCATCACTGTTGTCATCATTTGCACTTGCGACCAACTTCTGCAATCGCGCACTCTTCGACAAAAGAGGAAACTACAAGAGGCAAACATATTCATGATGTGTAACATCACCGAAAGTAGCTGCTCATGATCACAAGTAGATCAGAATAGGAGGAGCTCTGAATTGTGTGGTTTGTAAAGGTCCATCCAGATGATTTACAAGCTTTATTTAATTCCTGATTTCCAATTAATAATCAAAACTGGGGACTAATTGCTACTACAGTTTACTTTCATTAGTGGTTTATATAAAAACTTCTCAAGGACCCATTATTATTCAATTTCCATGTGCCAAGTCAATACACAGCAGAAATATACATCTAGATAATCACGATCTGACTCCCTTACCTTGTGCAGATAAAATTTAATATCCCCAATGCTGATCACAATATCAGTTGCCAGCTCGGTTGCAACATACCTGTAAACAAAGATAGAGCCAGTGAATGAGAATAATTTTACTGTTACAGGTATGCAAGTAGATAATTGATATATAAAACAAGCAGGTCACATAGAATAGAGGCACATGTGATGCAACTTAGGCAAGCAATGTCGTATCAAAGATAAAAATCTCAAGTAGCAGAATCAAAAGAAGTAATGCTACAATTGGCCATAATACAGGTCATGAACTAATGGGAGTAAATATATTTTCTGAAAGCATAAACATGGTAAAAGCACCTTCTTTTTCTTTTCTAAAGAAAGACGACGTAACTTGAACCTCTCTATTGCAGAGGCAAATCTCAAAGGCAAATACAAGGTGCTCTAGAGGCTAGGCTATTTTTGTAAATAAAAATCTCAAAATCGAAACTGACGGGCAGATGCTTTTTTCATGTAAATCGAATCTCTCGACATAACTTTGGATACAGAGAGAGTGCTGATCAAATGTAAGAATGGAGACAAACTCAACCCAAGAACTGATGCTAAATTATGTTTACTTACAGCCTGACACAGGCCAAACAAACATTGAGAATATAAGCTTGCTTTTCTGTGAGTAAGACCCACCGATCCAAAGAGCAACACTAGTACACTGGTAGTGCATGAACATGACAACCATAGAGGAATTAAAATATCATGTGACCGCTTTCTTGATACCCTCTTGAAGTAAGCTACCTCAAACAGACGAGTGTAATTTTCTTATCAAACAGACAAGATGCCATCGGGCAGTGGAATAGCTCCTGATGCGAGCAGAAGAGGAAATATCTTTACATTTAAGAGGCGGAATCAAATGTTACTCTTGTTTTATTATATTTTAAACCTAAAGCAGCAGTCAAAAGCATCAATGGGCAGTTTGCTCTGTTCAAATTAGTTTACCTTAGACACCACATGATTGCAAAATTAATTTTCATGCAACTGCATAAGTATTATTAGGAAAAAGAATTGTTCATCTCTAGCTGCATTAAACTCATGCTTGCATAATTAGATGTTAGATTAGCTTAGATACTAGCCTAGAAGCAGGATGCACGAATCAGTCTCTTCAAGTCCTAACGGCATGCAGGGCTCCTATTTTTTAACTAAATAGATGATAGAGAAGTAAGGCAATAGGTTCACTGCATCAAACCACAACTTGACATGCCTACTAAAATTGCCCCTGCATTCCTGCCCCAAAAAAATAATCACTCTGCTTAGACAATCCTGTCGATTGAATCCATAAAAAGAAAAAGCACACTGAAAAATTCACCTCAGGCAATTCTATTGTGAAATAAAAATTGTTAAACGTAAAAGTTCCCAAAAGCATATTGAAATCAACAACTAAACATAATTAGGCTAGATCACAAAAAAAAACGTAATTTGGCTAGAGAAGCAGCATACATATGGTTGAAGAAAGATAAAGCACGAAGACACAGGAACAGAATGCAGACATTGAAATCCTAGTGGAAATGGAAATAAGCCTAGGGCTTTATTTTGTAGCATAAAGGAGAAATTCAATCCTTCTAGCATCACAGTTGAGAGGCAGAGTAATATAGCAACTATGGAAAACGGTAATCACCGCATTGTAACCTTATCTTTCCCGAGTCTTTGTGGTATGAAAATAATAAGGAACATAAAACCTATACCAAGTAAAATCAGCTCCCCAAATGTTTGCCGTCGATTTAGTTATAGATACAAAGAGCCCAGGTCTGCAAAATATTGGTTGCTAACAGATAGCTCAAGCCAGAGATTTAAGGCCAACCGAACAAAATGGGGAACGAATAGATTGCAGAAGAAATCCTAAAGATACGATCGTGTAATAATAGAAGTAAAAAACCAGATGCATTGCAGTCAACAGTATTAAGAAATGCAAAGCCCGAGAGCAAGAACAGGGCAAAAAAAGCATCTCGGCCAAAACATCCCAGAAAAGGTAGTTTGCCTAAAGAGGATCTCAAGATTTACCTTATATTTTCCCCATCACCCTGAAAAGAATCCGGCTTGGATCCAAGTTTCATAAACTTCATCTTGCCAAACGAAAGATCTACTTCTCCGATTTATCCTCTGAAAACCGATTCAGAGCTTCCTGCGACACATAAATTCCGGCCACCACTGACTGCAAATTTCTCTCTCCCGTGGAAAAAAGTACTAAAATCCCGATGTAGGAATTGAACTTTTGGCAGCTAAAATTTGTGGTGCAATTCAAGATGAGAGTGAGAATGAAAGGAGAAATTTTTGGAGAAGTGAATGTATATTTCTTAGTATGACCGAATCTTTCCCACTAACCAAGGCCACAGGAGGAGGAGTGTGAAACGGAATTAATAAATTAAACTTCACTTGAATGGGAAGAGACCCAAAAAAAGAACTTGCCCCCTAAATTAGCTACACAGAGCACGGTCCCCGGGCAAAAAGGGTCAGCAAAGGAGACACAGCCAACACATACTCAGAGATTTTTTATAAAAATTCTCAAAGCCACACTGTGAATGTGAAACACCCACTAGCATAAAACCTGACACGACCAACACCTATGTTATTTGTTTATCTGTCTCTCATCCTGCGTGTTTTATCCTCCCAAAGACTTTCTCATACACATATAACTCCAGATTCAAGACCCCCTTCGCTCAGCCACAAGTTTAAGAGGAAAAACCCAAAAGCCAGAACAGACTCCACTTTCAATTCACAGATCTGGCGTCCCCCATTTGCTTACTTGAAACTACAACAGCTCCTGCAAAGACAGAAGAGCAAAACTTGTAGTATTGATGACGAGTTGAACAAAACCTTTAACACATTAGACAACAGGCATCAATTTTCAAGAGAATCTATCAGGATAACCACGAACAAGTGGGCATCAATTCCAACAAGATTGTTTCAAGTTAGTGGTGAAGGTGAGAGCAAATCAAGGACTGGGCTTCGGACCACAACCCACGAATCGACCTAAAAACACTCCCCACGTTCTAAAATACCCAATTAAGTACATGCTCAGCTCGAAAAAACCCAACACCGAAAATGTCACCAAAGTGCCAATTTTGCACAACGAATGAGAGAGATCATACAAAAACCAGCTCCAAAAAAGAAACTACCAAGAAATAGCAATCTGCCAAGGCTACGTAGCTTACCGATATGAAACCCATCAATTAGAATTTGAAAAAGTTCCCAGCAAAAAGCAGGAGACTTTACATTGAACCGCTTGAATAGATTAACAAGAGAAGAATGGGAGTTTCAGGAACGGGGACGGAGGAATCTCTTAATACCCACCTAGTTGATGCCCTAATTGCACCTCCTCTTCTCACCCTCCTCCCTCTCTCTAACAGGCATAGAGAATCAAAACAGGAACGATCACAGCAACACCAACAGTGTCTCCTTCATTTGCAGAAAGAGAGCACTATATCCCCGCAGTGGCAAAAGCCAAGAACAATCCCACCTCAGCAAAATAACCCCGACCCAACAAAGACAACCAGAAAAAACACACGCACAAAATATACGAAAGCCGGAAAAAAAACACGAAAGGAAATCCTACTCTCGAACAGATGAGCTGTTCCTCTCCTTTTGACAGCCACAAGAGCTACATACTTCACTGCTCGCAAAAAGCCAAAGCCCCAAATGTTCCCCTCCTCCTCCTCCTCTCTCTCTCTCTCTCTCTCTCTCTCTCTCGTGCTTGGTCTCTCTCTTAACTTTCCTTTGAATCAGCACCACCGCCCCGACCACCACCACTTTTCTCTCTATCTCTCTCTTCTCTCTCCCCCTCCCCCTATTCACATCTCCGGTTTTTTTCACCACCCATAATATAAATGCTCGAAACTTTTCAACCCTCCGCAAATATTAAAAGCCTTTAAATCATCTTCCCTTCTTTCCCATTAGCTCGCCTTGCAAAGCTGCGTTTTTTTATTGTCACCCTCTTAAAGATGAGAACCATGAGGACCCCACTCACTCTGTCTCACTTTTTCTCTCTCTCTACAAAGCAATGCACGCCAATCTGACAGGGATAACTTTGTTGCCCCCTGCGAGATATACAAGCTGACTATCCTCCGTTATGGAGAGAGAGAAAGAGGGCAGGGACTGTGTACCGGAAAACGACCCATCCACCTCTCTCGTACTTTGATAAAAATGGCATCCATCTCGTTTTTTCTTTCGATCCCTTTTGTTCTTGTATTGTGTCGTTCGATTCCGTCTTCTGCTCCGGTAAGATAAAAGAACAGCTGCGGTTTCATTGCAGCCTTGCGTGCTTACATATATCAAACTAAACTTGCGTATCGTGGTCAAACCAAAACCATCTTACGGTTTGGTTCCACGATGATCCTTCATGTGTCCACCATTCCAGATGTGCTTCGTAAGCATCAACTCCTTATGCATTCCGAAGAAGATCGATACGCATTCATGCGGTACTACTGATTGGAGGACCGGCAAATTATGGAAGTCGTATATTATAGATAACCAATGTGCTTAGAAGGGTGGCTGTCAATCATGATAAATAACAGAAGTTCTGAATATTCAAAGAACCACTTCTATATACAATTTATAGACAATACTAATTTCTCGTTCTTTAATTATATTTCTCGATTTTTTTAAGCAATACCAATCACACAAATTAGTATGAACTTATGAAAAAGCAACGTGAATAGTAGAAATTGAGATTACTTTAAATGTGGTTGTAAAGAAAAGTTATGATTAAGTTGAAGAGAAACTAATTATTTTGGAAATTAAGAAATTGTAAATCAAGACAGTGCCAAAAATGATAAAAAAAAATTGGCAATGTTACATAATAAATTAAGTATAGGTGAGTTGGGTGAATATAAAGTTAAAAACATTAGAAGGAGGGCTTAAGAAAACAACGCGTCCTTCCCAAAACCTTCCTTTTGTATATCTTTATAGATAGAAGATCATCAACTGATTAAATACAATGTTTTATCTAATCAAGGTACGATGATTAAACTCGAGTTAATCATGTCAAACTAGATATGATATCTTTGTTAACTATGTTCAATGAACCAACACCATTTTATATGGAAGTGATGGACATAAATATAAATAGCTAGTCTAAATATTATTCGTTTCTATTTCACAAAGATGGACTGAACAACGCCATTTCAAACTAGATATGATATCTTTGTTAACTATGTTCAATGAACTAACACCATTTTATATGGAAGTGATGGACATAAACATAAATAGCTAGTCTAAATATTATTCGTTTCTATTTCACAAAGATGGACTGAAGAACGCCATGTAATTTCAATGTGAACATAACTAAGATAAATCTAAAATATCCAGCGTTGAAGCCATGCTTTCCACATAGCAATACACCATGTAGAGTAAATATACGCAATCACCGATACACTAATCGTGGATACATAGGGTATTTATTAAGATAAACTCATATATAATGAAAAATACGTTGTATAGGGTACTTAATAATAATTTGTTAAAGAAAAAAATTTTTAAAAAATTAAAAAAGAAGTGTTAGGGCAAGAATGAGAAAGATTGGTCACAATAGAAATTTGAACAAAAAAATATAAACATGGTTTGATTGATTGTATAAGATTTATGTTATGTTGGATCTGCTACCTTTTTCTTTTGTTTCCTTCAATGAGGATACATAAGTTCAATAGCTATAACGTTAGACTTCTTATCATGTGCAAGTCTGGTATGGAAAACACATAAAGTAATTTCCATATGTTTTAGTACTTGAAAAATTGAACAAATTAAAATAGAAGGCAAAAAGAAAAAGGACATCAGAATAAACCCACATGAAATATCCATTAATTAATGGACTATAAAATTATATAGAACAATTAAAAGGTAAAATTAGAGGGAGAAAAAAGCAAAAACAAAAAGTAAAAAGGAGAGAGATGTTTGGAGTGGAAAATGAGAATCTGAGAGAGAGAGAGAGAGAGAGAAAGAGAGAGAGAGAGAGAGAGAGAGAGAGAGAGAGAGTTGATGGAGCAAAAAAGCATAGACAAAGGGAACGACAAAAGAAGAAGAAAAAGAAAAGTTAAGGATTACCCTCCTTTTATCATATTTTATAGATAAATAACATATGTGTCCAATGTACATTTTAGGACTAGTAAGCGAAAACGGCACGAAACTTCTTTCATAATTTCAAAGTGTGCTTGATTGTTGCTTCTTTAATTGATGAAGCACATGATTCGACCACAGAGGCCTACAATAATTATGGTTACTAGAAATTGAAACCTATGGAGATTCACACAACTTTGTTGTCTCTCAAAATCATGTGTTTAGCACCCAATTCTCGTAAAAAGAAACTCTCAGCGTCACCGAGAAGTCTTGCAACCTTGAAAATAAAGTTTCCTTGCTGACTCGGACATGTTAAAACTCCATATATTTATTTGAAAACTTGCAAAGTTTTTGGGATTAGCAGAAGAACAATCCTCGAGCCATGGTTCCACACTGGGTGCCATCTCAAGCTCGGTGGAATGCTTGTTTCTTGAACGGTGTCCACCGAGTGATCGATTCGAATGGTGGATCTAGGCCACCTAGCTTCGTGGATGACGACAAGTTTGTCTTCATTCGGACATTTGCACACTTCATTTTGAGTCGTACAATAATTTAAAATTTTAAAAGTTAAGACACGTTCAACAAATCTCACCTTGGTAGAAGAGATATATTCAGTTCAATAACATCTATCTATGTTTTGGGAGATAACGGGGCGCTATAACAAGTGTAATATTCAAATTACATCCTTAAATTAACATAAGTCCTAAACTTTTGTGCAACCATTCTCAACTCTAAAAGATCAATGTCTTAATTTGTGCTTCAGCGCTAGCTCTATATGTTTATAGCATGCCTTTTTGTTTGTGGTTTTCATAAAACAAAAGGTAACTTTTTACTTTCGGGCCAAAATTAACGCATTCACATAAAATTTTATATTTTACCTTTTACTTAATCCAAATCTTGCATCGGAAGCAATTTGACTTTATTTGTTTCATAATCCCTGAAAATTTCACAATATACAACTTTTGACATGTAACTTTACATATAATATTCTCATACTTGTTTGAAATTTGGATTATGTTATAAATTCTGGCGGCAAAGCCAAAAGTCGATTATTGGCGTGTTTTGCTTTTGTTGAAGCTTAATAAATACACCCTAAAAGATTATATATATTTAAAAAAACTGAGAAAATATTTATGATTCCACTTGTCTACATTTAAATATTGTGAAAATGTTAGGTTTTCGAGCTTAATAAAAGTCAAGGCCCATCCACTGCAAAATTTTAATTAATTTAAAAAGTAAAAAGTAAAATTTTATCTACCCATGCATATGTCTAGTAAGTATTTCGATCTAAAAACTTAATATTTTGAAATGGCTATTGGATCAGTTTGTTTGATGAAAAATCATTTGACATAAAGTGTTTTTCATGAACGGAAAATGATAAATTTAGATTTTGAAGAAAACGACTTTCATTTCTAGTACGAAGGAAACCATTTTCTCCGAAACCAAAGTTTAAAAATACGATATGCCTTTGGTGGATTTCACTTATAATTAAAACCCATTAAACTGATTTTTGCACAAACAAACGACAGAAAATGGTTTACTTTCTATAAAAATGAATTTCTTGAAAATACCTTTCAGAAGTTTTCGGTGAAACTAATGGATCCTATATCCCAATTAAAGTGATATTAGCCAACAACATAAGGAAAGTACAATTGTTTATGATATCTCTCATTCAAGAGGGCATAGAAAACAGCAAATGGTCAAGAGTGAAAGGAAAAATACTCAAAAGAGAAGCAGAAGAAGAAAGGGCAAAAGCTTCCCTGGCGATTCAATGAATCAGATGGAGTCACTTTGATATGTGACCTCGAGAAGCATAACATGATTCAACCGCTTATTTAATTACTTGACCAGTCCAATCAAAATCATGAACCATCTCCCCTTATTCTGGTGGACAAATAGTGACCACATCCTCTTCCTTATCTTTACTTATTTTTTTCACATTTATTTTATCTATCTATCTATCTATTTATTTATTTCTGTTTTTTTTTTCTTTCTTGTCTTCTTTACTGACCATCACATGCACTGCTCCAATCGACTCCTCCCAATGCCACTAAGCCCCATCAAGAATATGCACCAAATCTCTTGGTTTTGGTCATATCCTTGCTCCTTTTAAACACATCCCAATACTAATTCCCAGCTTTTTCCAAATGCTGGAGTTGTTTAATTCCTTGATCAAGAATCTCACCACCTGCACAAGAAACCCATTTCTTTAAGACAATACCCTCCCTTGCATAATGCTAGTGTCAGTGTGCGAGAGGATCTGCGGCTAGATTGAGATTGATTCCTGAAGAAATGTCGGTTCTGGTCTGTCCTAATCAAAGTTAAAGGCCTGATAAAATTCGGTCACAATCTTTGGGAAAGATCCCGCCCACCAACGGGACTGGCCGGATTGATGCAACCAGAGTTTTTACGAATAGAACAGTTCATGCATCGTCAAGTCTCATTCTTTGTACTGCTCCTGGAAGACCAGTGTAGGGTCCTGCGAGGGCAAGGTGGTCCTACAACGGCAAGCTGGACCTTGCACATTGAATGATTCATATACCTCATCACATTCTCTTGCTGTGGAGATGTATATGCCCACTCAAACAAATTGGGTTTGGACAATGGGGATGTCAATTTGTGATTGGCCTGTTTTTGTGAAGTTTGACCCTTGCCATGTGGTCTTGCCATTGCCAAAGTTGAAGGGTCATGCCCTACATTATCTTCATGCACTTTCTTGGAGAAAGATCTAATTTCATGTGATGGAAATAGAAAATATCCTTAAGCGCAAAGGAGGGGGGGGACCAGTTTGTTTTGGTGCCTTTCTACGTGTTTTATTATCAAGGGGGATTGTCGATGGTATCTATTCGAGAACGTGTTCTCTCACTTTTTCCGTATCTCCGAAGGTAGGCTCCATCGTGTACACAGACAGTTGACACGCTATCATTGGTGGTTGCGCTCGATGATACCCAGTGATGTGGGCCTGGCGATCAACTGCATTCTTCTAGAAAAACCACCGATCCCACAGTAATCTGGGTTGGCGAAGAAGAACGGCAACGAGTTCATGCACCTGTTGAAGAATAGAGTTAAAGCAAGGTTGGTGTGAGAATCAACTTAACGTTGCGTGGATGCTAACCTCTTATTCTTTCAAAAGATATGATAATATCTAGAACAGCTGAAAAAAAGTCCAACTTGATGATAACGCCAATGACTCGGATCTCTAATCTCGCTTTCACATGAGCCTTGAGGTCCAACCAGGACGACCTTTCTCCTGGTACGTAGCTCAATAACCAATGAGAATCCATCATCTTCCTTCTTTGCGAGAGGGATTGATCAGAAGTACAATTCCTAGCCAATGGCAGTCAAAGAAGGGTAAACTAGAGATGCATCTAAATCTCATATTGATTGAGAAAACCCACAGATTTCAAACTAGGAATGTGCCTTTTGTTACTCTCCCTGCTTTGGTAATGATAATTGCAAAGCACATGGGGACTAGATTCTCCTGCGGTGTAGATTGAATGAGGTACATGAAACTAATGATGGCAGGCAATGGTTGATGTCGATTTGCTTAACTGCAAAATCTCCTGATAATCTTTATTTATTAAGACTCCGTTCGTTTGTCGGAAAATATTCTCCTTCTGGAAAATATTTTCCCGGAAGTTATTTTCTTGAAAAATGTTTTCCTGGAACACAATTTTTTGGTGTTCGGCGACCGCCGATCCGGCGGCGTCCGGCGACCGGTGGCGGCGATCGGCGACTGGCGGCGATCGGCGATTGGCGGCGCGGCGGTGGCACACGGCCGACTGCTGGCGACCGGCGGGCGATGGCGGTGACCGGCGATCAACTTCCTCTCCCACAGAAAACATTTTCCCTCCCATGAGCAATTTTGCCTTGACTTTGGGGGAAAATGATTTCCTCTTTGTAAAAAGAGGAAATCATTTTTCTCAAAATAATGAAGAATTTTGGGGTGGAGAATTTTCCGCCCCCGAACACTGGAAAACGCGAAAAATGTTTTCCGGAAAAATATTTTTCCGGAAACAAACGGAGCCGAAGTAAAACTCAGCGCAGAAATCTGTTCTCAGAGAAATCCTTACTTTGAATGCCATAGTTTCAGCAAAAGGGTTTTGGTTCAATGATCAAGGTAACTGAGCATTACTGATTAATAGGGAAAATTAAAATGTAATTAGGCATGCTCTTGTATTCTTGGTTTAGTTGAGTAATCATTTGTGAAATTCAGAACTGTTGGGGTATGGTTCATACCCCTCTCTGACATGAAGGCACGAAGGTTCCGATTATAAATAAAAACCTCGTGTCTCAATTTTCTTCTTTCACTTTTTCTCTTTATTTCCTTGTGAATGTGCGTCGAATCATAACAAGAACTATGGACACACTCTTAGATATCATTGATATTTCTCTATGGGAATGGGTCTGCAAGGTTGCACCTGTGATCGATGGTTCGGATGAGCAATCCTAGTAATTTTCAATTACTATAGGATGGGAAAAAAATTTCCCATATTGTCTTACTGACGATATTGGCGATTCACTAATGTTTTCTTGAAATTTATCATCATGGACAAGTTGTGAAAATTAACATAAGGGTTTAAGACAAGAAAGTTAATGTAAGGGCTTGATCTGAGACAAATAAGAAGAATCCATGAAAAGGAAAAGGGAAGCAAATCCCACATGAGTCATATGACAAAATTCTATCGAAAGATGTGTATTTTAACAAATGAAAAATGCTGCATAAGGCTTCATTTTTTTCACAAAAAATAAATGATTTGAAAACCATTTTTCTTAAAAATGATAATTTATATCGCTTACAAAAATAAATGAACGAAAATATTTTTATTGTCCATGAAAAATGTTTAAGCATACATTTTTATCAATAACAAATATAATTTTTATTAACTAATTATTTCAAGCGATACAAATAATCATTTTTAAGAAAATATTTTTTAAATCATTCATTTTTCTTGAAACAAACGGAGCCTAATTGTAAAAAATTTTAGAAAATTTGCTGGAAAATACAAAAGGAAGAAGAAGAAGAACTACAGCTGAGAAAAGGGGGGAAAGAAGAAGCATTAGAGACCCAAGAGTTAACAATTATTAAAATTTTTTTAGATAATCCTCTACTTGACACATGGTGCAAAATCCTGAGATGGTAACCCACTTTGATGTTTCTCTTTTGCTTCGACGCTTCAACGTTGTTAAGTTAATTAATTAATTAATTAATAAAACCAAAGTGCCCTTCAAAAGTGTTGATGTGAGGCTAGAATTTGACGTTCGTGCATCAAGATGTGTAATTCTAGGAATGTGTGTTGAAAGTGGCCTCTCTTGGCGAAGGTCGCATTAGTCATCCATTGTAAAGAACATAAGCCGCACTCTTTCACATTGAATTCTCTTTGAAGAGGTCAACATGTTGATGAATTTTAGGCCATCTAATTGTCAATTTCGATCAATTAGTAGGGAGATCCAGCGACAGAAAGCGCAAAATTTATGTTGACATGCTTATTATTCATATAAGATAGCAAGAAGAAAGAAATCAATAGTTCATATTAGGTATGCAGCTTTTATAACTCGAGATTAGTACGTGGACAAAGATTTAAGCGCAGTTCAATTTTATTTGCATGCTCGTTTCAAATTCTGTTCAATTGATGTGTGTTTGCATTGCACCCCAATGCTTGAGGATGAGCATTCTTCTGCACCAAAAGGGTGCTCCTAGATCTGTCTCATTCCCTATGATGACTAGTATCCATCTCACATGAGCTTAACCCATTCAATCAAATCCAATCCTAATCTCTCTCTCTCTACTTCAGCTGCTGCTGCCACCTCCGATGCAGATGAATCAGCTGCCACCACCTCCTCTAGGGCGGTGCCACCTTGCTAGAGATCTCTCTCCCCTTGTTCGTTCGCTCTTTTAATCAATCATTGACCAAGTAATATGAGCCTTTCTATTTTCTATCAAAATGATAACATTTCTCATGTAACTATTATTAGCTATGATAGAATGCAACCCGTGATTTCAGAATAATTAAAAGTTTCGTGTACATTTTTTTTAGACATTAGGAATATCTTTTCATGCTTTTTTCATTGGTTTCTTTTGCTTAAAGAAAGAGTTGAGATCTCAATCCTAAAGAGTTGCAGTAGCTGATTGGGGTATCAAGAGATTTTCATCTGTTCAAATCTCACCACTTACATACAAACTGCACTAGATTAGGGACACCGCGGTTCATGAGAGTTTGCAGGGTATTCCTTAGACTTCTACATAGCAAAGCATTTGCGCTTGTGCCTATGGATTATAAAAAAAAAAAACAGAGTTGACAACTTCTTAAAGATTTGATCTAAATTATATTTTGCTCAAAACACTACGGATGAGTAGTGGAGACTCGAAATGCATTTCCAAGCATTGCAATCTTAAGATAAAATGAGTCGATTTATCTTTTGCCAGATCGAGAGAAATCTCAACCTAGAGAGGGGAGAATGATGATGGTTCCAAAACTTCGTATGAATCACCAAAGTCCCATGGACCCCCATCTTAAAAAACCAACCTTACTTTCTCCTTGCCTACACTTTTTGCCCTCTAAATGAGAAAAAAGAAGAAAACCCTAGGGATATGGAAGTGGGGACTGTGACAAGTACAATGCTTGAACTTCTTTTCATAGCACATGGGAATCAAGAGAGGGAGGGAGAGAGAGAAAGAGGGTGGTCCTGAATCTCTTCTGGTTTTAGGACTCTCTCGCAGGCCCTTCCTTTTATCGAAAGGTACCTAAAGTAGCAGCTCGAATCATGCTCAATAGTTCTTATAGCCAATTGGCATTGGCAAGAGCCGAAGAGCATGCAAAGCCATCATTGGCTCTTTCCCTTCGCCCTCACATGCGCGCACCTTCCAACCTCTCCAGTTCCTCTCTCCAAAGACAAATCAATAATCAAATATTATAAGAGAGTTGGTGATGGTAGATCGAATTTGAGTCTCTCAAATCGCTACATGAATATGTTTTAGGAAAATGACATAAATAGTTCTTGAACTTTAACTTAATGTGTAATGTGGTCCCTAAATTTTTAATTTGTTCAATATATTCTATGAACTTTAACTCAATGTGCAATGTGGTCCCTGAACTTTAATTTATTCAATGTAGTCCATAAATTTTTGGTAAATGCTCAATTTAGTTCGTAGACTATATGAAAATATTTAATACTATTCCTAATCTTAAATAAATGGAATGACCACATTGCATATTTCATATAGTTTAGGGATTACATTGAACACGTAACAAAAGTCCAATGAGCACATTAAACAAATTAAAAGTTGGAATCACATTGCACATTGAGTTAAAGTTCATAGACCATATTGAACAAATTAAAAACTTATGGACCACATTGCACATTTTATTAAAATTCAAGGATCATTTGTGTCATTATTCCATCTTTTTTCACCAAATGTATTATCTGACATATGTCCGAATGTATGTGTTCGTGTTCATAAATCCACGTATATGCAGTTATGAGAAAATAGAGTTGTTAGACTTAATCAATGCATATTTGTCCGTGGTCTTTCCAGGGTTCTTAATCAATTTATTCAATGGCGTCGAATCTTTGTACCAAATGTAAAGGAAAAAACACCAAAATTGCATTCAAATTGACTATCGGTTAGGAGTGAGCAATATGGACCGTCCAAACTGGGACCGGACCGATTGGTTTGGTCTAGTTCTCGAAAATATCGGTTTAGTTCTCAATTCCTAAAAGTGGAACCAGTTTTCGGGAGGTCCGGTTCCCAGTTCTAGGGTGGGAATCGGACCGGACCGGACCAATAAATATATATTTTTCTAATTTATATATATATAATATATAATATATATGAAAAATATTTAAAATTGGTCCTATTGGAACCGATTGTTCAATTTTTTCATATATTATATATATTTTTCAATTTTTTCCATGGTCTTATGGGATCAAATCAGAACTACAAAGAAAAGAACAAAATAATCGGTTCCCAATTCCTAAATAATATTTAATATTGGTTCCATTGCAACTAGACCGGACCAATGGTCCGGTCCAGTCCATGGTCCCAAGACTAGCTGGTCCGGTTATCGGTCTTAGAAACTGGGAATCGATCCTCCCGATCCGGTTCTCGGTTCTTGAGTTGGACCGGACCAGACCGGAAACCGCTCACCCCTACTATTGGTATTTTATATTAAGTAAAGAGCTACTTATACATAAAGACGAATTCTGCAATTAACCCTGTTAACAGTTTTAAAAGTTTAAACCATGAGATGAAAACGTTATTCTTTTATAACAGAAAAGCTAACTTGAGGTAATTAATTCTCTATCATTACTATATACCGAAGATTGGGTTCAAAATCCAATGGGGAACAAGACTCTAGCCGTCTACAGAGGATTTCACATGCTTAAGCTTCAAAGTGGTTCGAGGATGAAGCACGGTGAATAGTATTATCCACATGTTGATAAGTTAGCTTGAGAAGGAAAGTACCAGGTCTTGACTAGCACAACTCACTGGGAGTAGCCTTGAATAGAGATCTCCCCTCAACCCAATTTGGTTGGACTCTTTCTTTTTGGGCTACTTTAAGACAACAAATTAGCGGCTCTTACGGGAACACTTCAATGTCTTAGGCCCGGTTTAGTCAACTAATTAAGTTATCTCTGTCGTTACAACCTAGCATGTCTGTAGTGAGTTTAGGCAAGTACTAGACTTGGGCGACTCAGTAGATTACTCGAACCGAGGATATTATTCGCTGCACGAATAGTTGGAAATCGTTGCAACTAAGCCCAACGCAATGCATTTTTATATCGATCCGCCCGACGGGCATTCTTGGCCCGACTAATCAGCTCTACACACAATCCACTTGGAGGGGAGGCCGTGGCTTCTAACACTAAATATATTTTAATCTTGCTATTCTAAGGATAGCCCATTTCTGCAATCAATTTTAAGAGTTCGGTGTGGGTTGGTACTTTAGCATCTGAATAGAGCAACATAAAAAGGGTACACTTGGTTTTCTAGTTTTGTTTTTCGGTTTCATGGGATCATCACAACGTCAACAGACAACAGGGCATGCAATTTTTATGAAGTGTTCCAACTAAATTACTTAGCCCACGGGTAAGGCATATTTTTCTCTCATCAATCAAGAAAGTTGTCCAGGAAAATCAAAGTTTTCGATATGGAGTTCCAGATAACGTGTCATGCTACATTCTACAAACGTTGAAGGAAGAGCAATCCAAACCCGCACGGATGTGAGAGAATGCCGAAATGCATCGGCAAAGTGGAAACACAAGAAGCGTTTTATATGAGTGTTAGTAATAGACTGCAATAAAGCGTTAAAGTTTTTTCGACTAGGAATGCAATAACAACATGACCTTTCAAGGATTTATTGGACCTAAATAAGAATTTCCTATTAACACTTAAATTTTGGTGACCCGTTTAGGTAT
Source organism: Syzygium jambos (assembly GCA_031216235.1). Taxonomy (NCBI): domain Eukaryota; kingdom Viridiplantae; phylum Streptophyta; class Magnoliopsida; order Myrtales; family Myrtaceae; genus Syzygium; species Syzygium jambos. The sequence continues at coordinate 10,765,809 of CM062227.1, forward strand.
TCATTGCATAAAAAAATCAGGGATAAACCTTAACCCCTAAACAAAAATATTAGTTAAATTGAATATAGATATTACGAACATCTGTTAAATAAATAGTATTAGTACTAGTAGGCCCATATAGCTGCATTGGACTGGTACATAGAGGTTCTGAACTTAATTGAATTAATTGGACTAAGCCTGCGGTGATGGAAAATTTGGCTGAGCCCATTATTTCTTTAGCAGCCGAAATTTGCGCATGGGGAGTGCCAAGTTGGAAAATATCGATTCATTAAGGTCAAACTTTGAGAGCAATTTAATTTGAAATGATCACAATTCAAAATCATAAGAGATATTAGGAAGGTGGGGGTGGGTCACATAGAGGGGATCACATGCGGCGGGGGGGAGAGCGCTGAACATTAAACGCCTCCGTATCTTCGAGGGCTCAAACAACCCATGGAGAAGGCTTCACAGAGAAAACGCGAGGAGAATCCTCCCCGGTTGTCACTTTTCTTGGTCAAGGGCAATTAGTCATAGTTTTTTTTTTAATAAACCAAGAGTTGACTTTTTTAGATTGTCTATTAGCAAAACCTGAAAAGAAAAAGTCGACTCTAGATCAAAATCCCAAAAAAATTGTTGAAATTGCATGTGGTTGTTAATCTAGCATTGACGTGTAGAATTAGGCATTTAAATTTCAAATTTTCATGAAAATGGCCAAACGTTGACTTTTTATTCAAATCGAAGAATTTGACTTTTTTTTTTAAACAATTGATTTAGGGATAATGAAATTTGGAGACTTTGGTCCGACTCAAGAAATTTTGACTCATGATGTCGTAATTATAGGTGTTAATGGCTCAACATTAATCCACGTGTAACCGTTATGTCCTATTTGTTGCAATTATGAGTTAATGAATCCATGTAACTCTAATTTAATATAGCTGTTAATTGTGGGTTAATGGCCCTACTATTGTGAGCATAACTGACAAGTTCATGTCCCTTCAGCTTTCTGCAATTATTTTCCATCGTCTATAAATAGACGTGTTTTATTAGTTCAAACGAGAGATAGAGAAAGAACTCCTCGAAGAACTCCTCGAGCAGTCTCTTGAGTTTTCTCTTCAACGATATTTCTCTAAGTGTGCCGGTTTCGAGAAGTGGTCGACAGAGTCTTGTTCGTATAGTGCTGATACAAATAGATTTGATGTGTTGTATCTTGATAGGCATAGTTCGTGAAGGTTCGAGATGTTGTATATCAAGAGGTATAGTTCGTCAAGCTGCTTAGCACTATTGACATGAACTAATCACCTTAAATAAATTCGGTTATCCGTACTTTTCTTCCCGTTTTATTTTGTTATTGCTTTCTCAGATTTATTATTCTTCTTTTCCCAATACGTAAATTCTTCTTCTTCATATCCAACACATGAAACCTCATCCCGGTCAACCATTTTAGAGCACGACATCTGATTCTCTCGAGGCAAAGGTGCTGGCATCTAAATAAGAAAGCGGACACACAACATAAAAAAAAACAAAGAGAAAAAATAAGGGGAAATGGAGTAATTGCAATATCTCATCTTTATTTTCAAGCTCCCTCATTTATTGAGAGAGCACGGACGTCCCCCAAGGAAAACGCACACGGGATTTCTCGGAAACAATTCTCTCTGGGAACGACAGCCTTTCCTCCTCTGAGCCATTCTCATCCGATTCTACGCCGCCGTTCTTCACCGTCCGCTGTCCGCGCCGGTCGCGCCCCTGTTCCGCTCTATTCTTCCGTGCAAAGTGGCCGAAGTGCTGTGCAATTGCTCGGCCTTACATCTCCCGTCGACGTCCTGAGAAACTTATTTTCTCCAACTTGCCAATCGACCGCAGCCAAGAACTCTTCTTAACAAGGTAATGTCGAACCCTGCCTTGCCCTGTTTTGGTTGAACTGAAGGGTGAGACCCGTCCTTTCCAGTTCATGCGAGTGTGGGGCTTTAATGAGCTGGTCTTGTTGATTGCGAACATTTCTTGGTGATTCTTTTCGAGTCTGATGTGATTTTGAGTCCTGAAATGATTAATTTTCCTCCCTCAAGCCACTGAACACCATTTGTTCGACGAGAGTCCTGAATCAAATTTTGTACATACGTGTCTCCGGTTTTGTACTGTTCTGAGTTTATACAAACATGGGTTACACGATAGAGAGATTCCATTGATTGCCGAGCTTGATTTTAGTCAGACTTTTTGTTACCGAGACTAAATCTGACCACATTACTTTTGTGTTTTTTTCCTCTGTTTTGGCATGTTTCCATGACCTTCTTTGGTAATCGCCGGCGAGAGACTTCCGAGTGATGGGTGCTATATCTATGGCCTGAATGCTACTCTCTTCTCCTGTTTACAATGCATTGTTTCCTACGTCTCTCGCGGTATGTTTTCTTCGGCTGTGGTGTGGCCGAGAGTAAGAGTTTTGAATAAAAGGGGAAGATGAGATTGACAGGTGGTGGTCCGGCGATGGAGGCATTTGATGTGGGGGCATAGTTGGGTTTATGATTTAAGCTCTCCATAAGTTGATTCACGGATAATATTTTTCAAAGTTATGAAAATCTGGTGTTAGTTGAGACTCTGTTCTCGAATTGCAAGGAAGAAAGAACTTTTGATATTGTTTTGTAAAGTGCACAGTGGTGCTCGATTTACTTAGAAGAGCTATGTACTAATCACTGAGCCGTAGTTGCTCGCCCTTCTCTTTCCTAAATCTTTTCAGGTCTCTCAAAAAGCGGCTAATAAAGCAAGAGCAATATTGACGGTGATTTTTGAGAGTTGGTTCTTTGGTTATGCTTGAAGCTGTATCCTTCGGACGAAGAGACGGCCGTGTCACACTTCATTCTAGTAGATTCCGGGGCGTGAGAAAACTAACCCAACTAAATTAGCCTATCAGCAAAATTATCCCCAAAAAGACGTAAAAAGGTTAGATGATGCAACCATTAGAACTGTCACGATGCGGAAGCACACCCACCCACTTCTCCAATAGCTTAACATCATCTTCAAAACTCAAGTTCTTGTTCCACTCGTCGCGAAGAATTGGCCGTTCAAGGTGATTGCCAAACTCAGTAGCCACATGGTTATCTTCGAAATTCACACTTATCGAGTTAACCAGAATTAAATTGCAGGACAAGTGAATGAAGAATTCGACAACATTCTGAAAAGTCAAATGAACCTTACCAAGTGTAGAGACGTAGCATGCCAAGATATTTTTGTCTATTCGTAACTCCACCTTGAACCTGTGCGTTCCACAATGGCTTGAAGACAAGTATTGCCCCGCAGTCAACCACCCAATAAAGAGACCCATCCCGATAAAGCATATAACAATCCGTCGTGAGTCCCATTATTTTACGAAAAATAAATAATTAAAAAAATATTCAAAATTTTTTTTATCGTCTATAAAAAGATTTAGACACAAAAGCTGGAAGATTTCGAATAAAATCTTGAGATAAGAAATTATTTTTTCATTTATTTTATTTTTGAATCCTCACGGTTAGGAAGTAAAGGGGCGCATGATCAGCATTCTATTTCTCTATTTTTCTATTTCCTAAAACAGGTTTGGAACGGAAATCCGTTTGGTAATATAATTTTATTTTGATTTTAGAAATAGGTTTAGAACATAAATGAGCCACCTGCCGTTGCTGCCCGCTTCCTGCCTCTTGTCATTGGCTGCCTCCCGCCACCGTCTGCCGTCGTCTGCCACTGCTTGCCACTGGTCACCTCCTGCTGCTGTCCACCTTGGCCGCCCGCCACCCGCCTCTTGCCGTCCGCCACCGATCGCCGTTTGCCATCCTCTGCCGCCGCCCGATGCCGGTTGCCTCCCGCCGTCCTCCGCCGTCCGCCACCAATTGCTTGAGACCAAAAGGTCATTTGGCATTGCTTGGATAAGGCCATTTGGCATTGCTTGCCAGATGAGACCAAAAGGTCGACAATTCGCAAGTACTATCGATTGATATGTGGTAGAACCAGGAGAACTGAACATTCCGGGACTTGGCGACATTGAGATGTTTAGACAGGCAGTATCTCAATCAGCATCATTGACTTTGTTATTATTGTTTTCTCAACTCCGGTGGAGTAGGGGGACTAAAGAGAGTTTGTCATTAGAACAGCGAGGAGACATATCTTCCTTGAGCAAATTTAATGCCCAAATGGCCATAACAAAAGGTCCGGAATTAACAGACTCTCATCTTGTGTTCCAACGGTCAGTGAATAGAATCTTCCTTATCTCGCTTTGGATAATGCTTCAAGAGAGCATCAAATTTCTACTGAACAGCATTCTCACGAACAGAGGAGGAAACCGGTAGATTGCAAATGAAAGACATGCCCGAAACAACCTGTCGGGAGTGTCATCGAAGCCAAAAGGCTCCAGAACATTATGTTCAACCAGTAAACAAAGGAAGACCAAACAAAGACGTCGAGTATATGTTGCTAGAGTCCATCATAATCATCATCATCACTCGAAAGCCAGATATATCCTGCACTTTTCAGTGAGAGTCCTGGAAAGTAGGGCCACCGTGCTCTATATCTATGTTGTTTCCTTCTTTTAAGCTTTCAACCATTGGCTCAAATTCTGGAAATTTAATCAAGTAAAGCTGGTTTTCACTTGTTTCAGGGACCTCCATCAGGTATTAGGGGTGTGCAACTGAATTAGGTTTATCCAGAAACCAAACCGGCCCACCCGAAAAATAGGTCCGAGAACTGGTTCCCGTTTGAACTGGTTCGGAAATCGGTTCCATTTTTTGGGAACCGATTAGAAACAGTCCGATTTCCGGTTCCAAGTGAAAATCCACCGGACCGATTTTAGAACCGGTTTTATATGAAAGTCCACTTGCAATTTTATATGCCCAGAATTCGAAGCATTCTATCATAAATGATGAGGGACGTGATCATTATTTGCGGAAAGTCTAACTCAAGGGCTTGTAAGCATTATAGGGAGCAATTTCCTTTTTCTTAAAATTTTTTTTTGTAACGAAGAAACTGTATATTCAATTGGAACTTATGTTGTTTTATCACATTCATTAAATTATTGGGGCTAAGATAATATGCTTTTGTATGAATACTTGAGATTGTTTGCATAGTCAAAGTTATAACCTTTGATTTGAGTTATAAGTTTTCCTATTTGCTACACAGAAAAAATGAAACAAAAAAAAGTAACGAAAAAAGGGGTTCTCAGGTAGACCCTCTAACCAGACCGAAAAAATAGGGTAGGTTCCAAAACATGGTCTAGAGCAAACATGATAGGTTTTAGGTTCTAAAAATTAAGAACCGATTATAACATGGTCGATTTCACATTCCAGGTCTGGAATTGACCCACCCTGAAACTGATCACCCTTGTCAGGTCTAATGTCGTGGTGCATATTGGACCTTCATGCTTGAGAAGTCTTTCTCCAATGTTCGTGATTGCTAGTAGTTGAAAGTTTCCCCGATTTACGATGTCCATAGAGACAACGACAGCGTAAATTATTCCTCTATTCTCGCTGTTATTTGGAGCAAAATGGGAAACTTTATGAGAAAACCACCGTGGAATCTCACTCCCAGGGACACTCAAGTTGTCCAAATGCTTTAGAGCAACCTTTTCAATTATTCTCTTCACTGCTAGGAAGCACGCCATTGAAAAGAGAGCCACTTTTGAAACTTCAAGAAATTATTGTCTTCTAGGCTTGCCAACTTCACCGTTAGCCCATTGCGAATAATGATTCTTTTCTTTTGCTATCCGCTAGCAAGTACAACTTGTCACACCCAAAATCCTATAAGAATAGGGTTATTGACACGGCTGTCTTTTCTCTCGAAGAATGTAGCCTTAAACCCTACCAAAAGAATCAACTCCCAAAAGTTTCCATCAAAAGCGCTCTCGACCTATCAATCACTAACCGAGGAATCTAAAAAACACGAAAAATGAAAGGAATAAGCTACCATGGCCCAATAAGTAATACATTTCTTCCAAACGGATCGAAAAATTACTACACATCATTATAAATTGATATCAATCTCAAATTCAATATATAATATACGTAAAATATTGAAAATGTATGATAACTTTCCAACAAAACTCTATACGTACAAGATCAGTCATCATAACTTACTTAACACTAACAAACAATCATCAATGGTTTATTCTATTAATTAATCTCATCAATCAAACGTCGATGGTTCATTCTATCAACTAATCTTATGCTCATCATTGAGCTATGGTCATGTTTATCGCCGTGACTAAGATGACCAAGTTTACCCCCTTTATCTAGGTCTACCACCTATATAGCTGGCTGTTTGGCCTAGAAGGATATCTTGACAGAACGTATACTCCCCCCTCAATGGGTTTTTGTCATAGCGATATGAGCCATATCAGCCAAAACATTTCTCCAACAACGTATAATCAACACTAGAAAGTTATTTTATCACTACAAAAAAACTGGATTTTTGCCACGAAAAATTTCCAACGAAAAATTTTCGTCGCAAATTTGCCACAAATTTTCCAACGAAAAGTAAAATTCGTTGGAAATTTCCGACGAAAAATTTTTCGTTGGAAAATTCGTTGGAAATTTCCAACGAATTTCAATTTTCCGGGAATTTATTTTAGTGTGTACAATTTTCGTTGGAAAATTCGTTGGAAATTTCCAACGAATTTTCCAACGAATTCAAAAAAACCCGGTATTGTTCGGCATTTTTTATATTCGTTGAAAAATTCGTTGGAAATTTCCAACGAATTTTCCAACGAATTTCAATTTTCCGGGCAATTATTTAGTGTGTACAATTTTCGTTGGAAAATTCGTTGGAAATTTCCAACGAATTTTCCAACGAATTTGAATTTTCCGGGAATTATTTTAGTTTGTACAATTTTCGTTGGAAAATTCGTTGGAAATTTCCAACGAATTTTTTTCGTTGGAAATTTCCAACGAATTTTCCAACGAATTTCAATTTTCCGGGAATTATTTTAGTTTGTACAATTTTCGTTGGAAAATTCGTTGGAAATTTCCAACGAATTTTTTTCGTTGGAAATTTCCAACGAATTTTCCAACGAATTTCAATTTTCCGGACAATTATTTTAGTGGGTACAATTTTCGTTGGAAAATTCGTTGGAAATTTCCAACGAAAAAAAATTTGTTGGAAATTTCCAACGAATTTTCCAACGAATTTCAATTTTCCGGGCAATTATTTTAGTTTGTACAATTTTCGTTGGAAAATTCGTTGGAAATTTCCAACGAATTTTCTAACGAATTTCAAAAAAATCCGGTACTATTCGGCATTTTTTATATTCGTTGGAAAATTTGTTGGAAATTTCCAACGAATTTTCCAACGAATTTAAATTTTCCGGATAATTATTTTAGTATGTACAATTTTCGTTGGAAAATTCGTTGGAAATTTCCAACGAATGTCAAAAAAATATACTTCTTCCTTATTCAATTTCCACACACACACAATTTCCTTCTTCCTTATTCAATTTCCACACACACACAATTTCCACACACACTCTCAATTTCCACACACACTCACTCTCTCTCTCTCTCTCTCTCTCTCTCCTTAGCCTTCACTTCGATTCTCCCTCCGTCTCCCCCTCCGCCTACTCCCCCGCCGCCCCCCCTCCTCCTCCGGCACTGGCTCCGGCTCCGGCGCCATGGACACCAAGCCTCCGACGCCCCCGACGCCACCGAGCCTCGTCGCCGGCGAGACGACGACGGACTTGACGGGCGGCGGCCTCGAAGCCTGCTCCCGCCCCTGCTGCTGCTGCTGCTTCTTCTTCATCTTCTTGTTGGCGCAACAGCCTCGCCGGCCATGGCGAGGGCCGAGCTCGCCATGGCCGGCGAGCTCGAGCTCGCCCAGATCTGGGCGGCGAGCTCGAGCTCGCCCAGATCTGGGCGGCGAGCTCGGCCCTCGCCGGCGATGAGCTCGAGCTCTGGGCGAGCTCGGCCCTCGCCGGCGAGCTCGAGCTCGCCCAGATCTGGGCGGCGAGCTCGGCCCTCGCCGGCGAGCTCGGCCCTCGCCGGCGGCGAGCTGGGCGAGCTCGAGCTCGCCGGCGAGGGCTATTTTTCGACAAAAAAAAAATTGGACCAAAAAAAAATATTTTTGATGGAAAAAAAATTTTCACGAATTTTCGACTAAAAAAAAATTATAGTTTCCAACGAAAAAAAATTCGTTTCCAACGAATTTAGCCACGAGTTTTCCGATAAATTTTTCAACGAAAAAAAATTTATTGCAAATTTCCAACGAAAATTCAAATTTTTCGTTGGAAAATTTTCCGACGACGAATTACCAACGAAAAATTTTTCGTTGGAAAATTCGTTGGAAATTCCCTTTCTAACGAATTTTCCAGAATTTTTCGTTGGTAATTTTGTCGGAAAAAAATCATTTTTTTGTAGTGTATAAACTGGTTTTACAAACCGAATCACATAACCTTTGACAATTCCATTTATCAATTAAAATGCATTTCATAAAATATTTCGTAATCAATACGAACTGCTTTTGAAAATTACTTTCACTAAACATTTAACCAAAGCATTCACAATTGGTCATTTTAGGCCACTTCAGAAAACATTCTCGATCCATTTTAATCGATTAAAAAGGCAATAAAAGTTCGATCTAATTTATACAAGAAACATGCTCTTAGTAATTCATACTATATTAAAACTCTATCATTTTCAAGATATGAGTTTATAAATTTCATGGAAAAAATAGTACCACTCATCTAGAAATGTCTCAAAACCAAACAACAATGCTCACTCGAATTGACGATCTCGTGATCCTAACAATTAAACGAGAATCGATGTTAAAACCAAGCAAAATACTACGATAACTATGAAATGGCTAAACGACACTTAAATGCTAACAAGACAACTCAAAGGCGCCCACTAATCGCTCATCCAAAGCGATTATCCAAACCGTTCACAACACGTAGCTTGAGCGCAAAACTTGGTTATGCCAAAACTCTTTCCATCGAACTCCATTCCAAGCGAGCTTATAGTCAAAAGAAAACCCATTCAAAGAACTACAAGACCCCCAACTTGGCCGTCCAAAAATTGAGCCGAAAACAGACGAAAATCGGCCTAAAAGCCGCTGGTTGTGCGCTGTTCACCACGTGCGATTAACTTCAAAAATTCATTTCGGGTAAACGGTAAGTCCAAATTGAGTTCTGTAAAATCCCACAGCTCCATGACATCCTAAACTACCAATGCTATATATATATATATCGACAACTCAAAAATCGGATTACGCAACTTGAATTTCACCTAACTCCGAAATTTGAGCCCTAACCCAAAAATTACTTCAATTAAACAAATAATTGGCTTGATTACTCACCAGGTGTTGCGATTCGTAGTTGATTCAACTTGTTAGGATGTTCGGATTGTGAACGTGTGGAATTTTCTTCTCTCCCTCTATTTTCCCTTTTCCTCTCTTCTCCACGATCGAGCTCCTCTTACTTCTGGTTTAAGCTCCACCGCTTACTGCTTATTCTTTCCTTTCTTTAAGCTTCCAACGCACGATTTACTGGAGGAGGAAGAAAATGGGCTAGGGTTTGGACTTAACTTATAAAATAATTGGCTAGTTTATGGCCCATATATTACGCAACGAGAATCACGAGCATTTGTACTCCCCACGACGCGATTCAATCGACGATCACGCCGCGTTGCATGCGCCTCGAGTTCAAAGGGCCTACACTTTTGCCTTTTAAGAGGTAGATGGAAATCTCAAACAAACCCCTCATTTTACCTGTTTGACCAAAAATGGACAAACCAAGTCAGTTCTTGCATGAGAAACTTCTATTGGAATGATTACAACCTTACCTTCTCAAAATATCATCTTGCGGACCAACATGAGAAAGTGACCACGAAGAGATAAAATATTATGTAAATCTTTCTTGAAACTCATTTTCGAAACATTTTGAAAGTAAGGCATAAAAGCCTAACTCGGGGGTTAGTTTGAAATATTTCAAGTACTTTCAAAAAACAATGATATGAATTAGAACCTCATTACTCAAAGGTCACATGATTTACAAAAACACCGATTGGGTTCACAATTAAAACCCAAATCAGGAGACATGGTTCCCAATGAGAATAACGACGAGGATAAAGTTTGAGAAACTATTGAATAGAGGAGTGCAAGGAAACAATTCTCGTTCTAACTCTAAAGTCCACTTCCTTGCCTTACTAAGCAAGAGAATTTTAAGGAACGACTGTTACGCATAACCCGCGAAAGGAAGACAATGTCAGTATGCGAATGAAAAAGTGATATTTCAATGATTTTGCCTCTTATAATGAAAGCGAGGTGATGATACATGCCCCATAGTCCCCATTTGTGGGTATTTAGTATTTCACCAAGATTTCATCGTAAGAGGAGACATCATTAAAAGATCAAATTGCGGCTATCAATCGAATGCCTGTTCTATTCCAAAAGTTTCATATGCAAAATGTGGCATCAATTTTGAAAGACTAATTTGTGATTTTACTTTTGAAGAAACGAGGTGACTCTTGTTTTAAGAAATCAATACACAAAATTTGATTTGAATATCAATTCCAAAATGAGGACAAGAAAGGATTTTATTGGAAATGTGATTCTCACTGGTCATGTTCCCTATAGACAGTAATTGATCTCCTCTGGTGCATGACTTCATTTTGAGCTCTTTTGTTGCAATTGCCTTGTGTGTTCTTCTGTTTGTTCCCTTGCATTTTGTTATATGTATTTCTCAGAGCGGGCATTTGACATGTTCTTTTTGTAATACTGACAGTAGCTTCATTTCGAGCCATCTAAATGAAAAATCACTGAAGAAGGAGCAACAATTTTTCCACCCTACTCTTTGAAAACCTTCTGGGGCTTTGAAGCATATAAGAACCCCAGCGTTGGTGCAGAAGGTTCATGGTGACTTTACAAGGTTGTGAGATCTGTTGATTTCGTGTAATCTGTACTTGGTCAGATTTGTGTCTAAATAATTATATTATGTATTTAACAGAATATTTTCCAATTGGTTATGGGACCTACAAATGAGCTGCAGGTTGTCACTGGGCCCTAATTCTTTGTAAGGGTTCATGCGTTCGTTAAATGCATGTGTAATACGGAATCAACATCAAATGTGATGCACGCGAGGAAAGACTCAAACAGACCAGGTTCAATTTCTTAATAACGAGGCCCCTTTAGAAAAATTTGTTTTGAGTTGCTATTTTTAAGTTGTCAAGCTTCTACAGCCACCACACATGCAGATTATTTAGTATTTGTCTAATAACGAAATAATCTACGTTGTTTACCAGGACGGTAAACCAATATTGCCAAAGTAATTGAAGTCCCATGCGCTGCATGGACCAAAAGTTAATTCTTTGAAATAATTGTTTAGGAGATATATGGCCTAATTTTACGAATTGAGTGGTCATTTCTCAACCAAACAACGAAGTTCTATTAGGAACATATGAATCATTAGTTTTGTCATTCTTCTTAAAATATGTCATGGTTCATTTGAATGTTGTTAAATAGATGTTTAAAGCATATTTATGCATTGTATTAACAAAAACTGTAGCATATTTCTCCTAATATCATGCTCACAGCTCTAGCATGGTCTGGCAACAGGTTTTGTTGCACATTTGGTTGGGCATCTTTGAACGACAACACATCCTTGTCCAGTAAGTTCTGGACTTTGTTTTTCAATGTCCAGCAATTTTTTGTGTTATGACTCTTCCCCCCATGTGATATTCACACGACTTGGATAATTTGAATCTAAGAAACTAGGAAGGATTATCTCGAGGAACTTTGTTGCCATGGTGTTCTCTTTCTATTCTAATACAATTCGGAAATCCTCTCGGATGGTGCCGATGGCCTTTGGCCTTTGAGGAGGTGCCGAGATACCATCGGCGTTTAAATAAATGCCACCTCAAAGAAAGGCTCCTCTTTTCTTATTGGAAATTTTATGCTAGTTCCTTCGTGCATCTTTTCCATCACGTATCGCCCACTTGATTCTTTCTCCAACCGCGACTAACCAGGGGAACACGTGGCATCCAGAGCTTATCATCTTCGCAAAGAATTCATACGGGAGAGTTTGAGAAGCAATTCCATCATCTCCTCATCGAGGAGGTGGGACTTGGGTGGCCGTTGTACGCCAACGCTGAGCAAATGCTCTAAAAGTTTTGATCCGCTTCTTCTCAGTTCGAACTAGTTCTTCATGTGTTGAGGCAATCTCAGTGTTGAACTGCAGGATAAAGGCCTCTGCCAAATCCTCCCAATTCACTATTTTGTCCGGCTCAAGGAGTATGAACCACTGCAGTGCCGGTCCCGATAGACTCTCCTGAAATGTCCGAATTAGTATAGGAACATTATCCAAGTACTTCCCATTCTCATGAGGTAATATTTCAAATGAATCTACGGATCGCCAATTTTATCATACTTCGTGAACTCATGGATCTTAAATTTCTCCAGAATGTTTATTTGAGCAAATGACAGATCCTTTACTGCTTGGGCTTCATATCCTTGAATCAAACGGAGCTTTTCTTCGAGTTTGGCAAATTGCTTATTTTCATCCTCCATTCGAGTGGATATAACTTCGATACTAGGATCCAGTTCGATCACCATGGGCGACTCATAGGGTTCTTCCTCCATTGGTTTTCCCTTGGGATCCTTAGGGATAGGCCCAGGTGGAGCGGAAGGTGTTGCATGAGTCAAAGTAGGCGAGACCGCAGTCATCTTCTTTTAATTGGCGAACTTGCAGAGAAGCCAGGTCATCTATCTTCTTCTCCATAGTGGCAAAGCGTGCATTCTGCTCTTAGATGTCCATCTGCAAGCCTTTTGAATAGGGATATGTAAAGAAACTGGGAACCACCTGGAACCGAACCAAACTGGCCCAGAACCAGCGGTTCTCATTGAGATCGGTCCGGTTCCGATTTCAATTTATTAGAACCGATGAGTACCATCCGGTTCTCGGTTCTAGGCGTGGAACCTCCTATCCGGACTAGACCAATATATATATATATATATATAGGGCAGGCAAAGTATGGTTACGAAGAAAATGTAGGTTATCTTTGTTCTTTTTCCTTTTACTATCACCAAGTTTGATGTGCTTCTTAGTGGACAAAGATCTACACTGAAAGTCATTAAACCCATTTGTGTCTAGCATATCTGGACTGGACCCAAGCATCTTGCTATCCCGCTTTCCGGCAAACCGCAATGGATTCATTGCTTCCATGTTCGGGGAAAAAGCAATCTTTGGAAGAAACAAAAGGGCATATCGATTCCATGGATTGACATCAAACATGGGACCGATTCCATGGACCACCTGGGAACTGAACCATTGGAGCATACCAGTTCCATGGACTCACATCAAACATGGGACTGAGGGTCCGGTTCCCGGGTAGATTCATGGAACCAATGGGCGGTTCTCGATTCCAAGGTGGGAACTGCCCATTCGAACCATGCTCACCCCTACTCTTGAACGCGTGCGGATGGATGATCTTTAAAGAGTTGTGGCTTATGTGCCTTTTCAAAAAAATAAAAATGAAAAAAGACAAAGTAAGTAATTGGAATAAGAAAGGAAATAAAGTACCACCCTTCGGCAGTACCGTTCTTATCATGAAATAAGGACAAGAGGACCTTTATGAGAGGCTATCTCATAGAAATAGTCTCTCACCAAGATTTCCTTATAAGAGAAAACAAAATCGAAGGGATAATACATGACAATCGGTCGATCATCCCTTCCCAAAAAAAAGAAAAAGGAATTAAATAGACAAAAGCAAAGTATAATTCATTTCATTACAAAATATTTCATTATAAGGAAAACCCTATATATTCCAACTAGATCATAAAGGAAAATTCCTATAAAACTAAAAGGTGAACGAAAAGTCCGATACATCAAAACTAAGGCATAAAGAAAATCCCTATGCAATCCAACTAGAAAACAAAATAGGAATCATTCCTATGCCAAGATGTATATCCAATGGAGACATTAGTACTCTCAACGGAGTCGTTTATTTTCTAGGGTTGAACATTCGACTTTTGTAAGTGCCACATTGTTGCGACCGCCTTCTCGGAGAATGGCGTGCTTCTAGATGCGCTAAGTTTAGGTCTAGGACTTAACTCGGGTTTTCCCAAACTCATACCATATTGCGACTTATGGTTTAAATTTTTAATCTATAAGTGATTTTTATCCGGGAGTTGCCACTAATCAATTTAAGGTTGATCGATTAGAAACTCAAGTAAGGCAATGGGAGAATCGCTGTAATCCTACAAACCAGAGATTCAAATGAATTCGAAAGCTTGATTACACTAGTTATTTAACTAGTTCCATTTCAGTACTAATCTTGTTCAAACAAAATTTAAAGATGATTGTGCCGTCTTCCGATCGAATGTGAATCCTAGGGTTCTAATCCTAACCAGGCCAAGCAAACGACAATCAATATATTGAAGGTGCACAAACAAAGGCCTAACATGCCTCTAATTGGACACATGCAAGGTCGAATGAAAGATGCAATTCAAACATGCGAATCAACCAATCATGCAATCAAGCATGATATTCATCATACAAGAAAGCGAGAAAAAGCCATTTCAAAGCCCATTTTCCATTTTTTGATTTTTTGAATTTTTAAGATTAAAGTAATATTATTATATTATATTATTATAATAATATAAATGGACTCGGGTCAGATCTCCACATCCGACCTGGGTTTGCCGACCCACAGCCGGACCGGACCTAATTCGTGGGCCCGGTGTAGCTCATAAAAAGCTCCCAAACCCAAAAAAAAAATGAACTGAGCCCGGCCCAAATCCTATTTTTCTATTAACTAAGCCCAGCTCACATATGACAAAACCCTAGAGAGCCGGGTCAGATCTCCACGCTCAACCCGGATCCGACCCGACCCTGTCCCCCAACAGACCCGACTCTTCAGCGCCTCTGCCCGATTTTGTAGAGCCGACTCCCGTGCTCCGTGGGGCTTCGCTCGCCTAGCCCTCTCGCCGGGCCGCCAGGAGGCTCTGGCGTTGACCATGTCCCGACGTCAGGCGACGTCAAATCTTGGCGAGCCACGGCCGACGGCCACAGCCGCTGTCGACCCCCTCCTCGGTCGGCCCACTCCCCTGTTCCACGGTTTCGACGGAGACGGCCGAGGCGTCTACTCCGGCGTCGCCTCGGCCCACGTCCGGCCGCACAAGCAATGGAGCAGGCAAAAAGAAACATTAATGACCAACAAATGCCCTGAAGTTAACCAAACTCGGAGAAACATATGCTGATGTAATTCAGGCGATTTGTCAAATACCTGGCAAGCACCATTGGGGTAGTTAAAACCGAACTGATTGAAGCTCAAAGCGCAAACACTATCGACGCAACGCTCAAGGAAGCACACCATGACAGCCATGGAAGGCTTGTTGACGCTCGAAATCGCGTGTGGCCGAGCGTCGACGAGTCTCGGCCCCGGTTGGCCGAGACCATCAAAACAGAGCACGGTTCAACAGAACAGGGGGGTCGACGGAGGTCCCTATCCGGCACCGGCGACGGCCAACAAGGGCAAGGTCGATAGACCAGACTATATCCGGTCGCCGCACACGCCTCCGAGCCAGAATCCTCGAGAAATTGACCCCCGAATCAAACAAATCGACACCCGACAAAACTCGGGGTCGAAACCTACAGTGGCCTTGTCATAGGAAAAAGCGCACGCCGGGGGGTCGTCGGCTGCGGTTGAGGTGCAAGGGTCACCGGCGGAGGACTCTTCGCTCTCGGATTGCTCTCTCTCGCCCGTTCTCTCCCTTCACCTCTCTCTCTCTCTCTGTTTTTTTTCTTAGAACCTACCCCCCCTCCAAATTCCCCCTGAAAACTCCCCCCTCTCTCTCTCTGTCTCTCTCGGCTTTTATGGCGGATGGCTACCTACTCCGCCTGCTCTCCTTCTACTCTACGTCTGTTCTGCTTGGCTGTGCAACATCCACCGCTTCAGTCAACTAGCGTGGGAAGGAGGAAAGGGAAGGAAGAGAGAGGGAAGGAGGCCGGGCTAGGGAGAGAGAGAAAGCGGGTTGGGCAAGGCCCAGCGAGGGACAGATGGAGGGGAAAGGGAAAGGGAGGCCGATCCGAGCCTTCCTCAGCCCGGTTTCCCTCCTTCTTCTTCTTTTTTTCATTTTTTTAAATAAAAATTATTTTTTAAGTCCTATTAATGCAAAATGCACCTAATGTCTACATGCCATGCAATTAAATGAAAATATTTTTTTGTTCAAGGGTTAAAAATTTAACTCCTAATTTTTGTGCAATTAATCTAATTGGGCAATTAAAATTTAGGTGTTAACACACATCCTGCTCCTTAATAACTCGCTCAACTTGGATTCGGAGTTGAGTGGGCTTCTTAGAATATTAGGAATGTCTACCCTGCGTTTGGGCTCCAAAGGACGGCGTATGTATTCCATTGAGGTAGGATACTTCCTCATTTCACCTTCGAACTCAGTGGTCCAAGCGATCCAGACATGTTGGACTCTCTCTTTGAGGCCTGATAGTTATTCCTCTACAATGGCGCCATTCGGGAAGTCAAATTGAGGTAATCCTAACTTAAGAGGAGGCGGCATTTCGTGTGGCACGTAATATTGACATACTACCCTTAAAAGGGTAATAAGAGGCACACCCAGTAAGTCCCAAAATTGTGATCAGGTTATCCTCTTCGTGAGTGAGGCTTGCTACCCAAAACTTTGCCCAACAAAGTTGCCATGGAAATTGTTCGGGAGATGCATTTTTCAAAAAGCGGATCCAATTGGAATAAGATTTCAAGTGAGGGAATCTACCCCTATCTACATCCCTTTGAATTGGATCACGATCCTTTGAAATTTCAATTAAGTGCATGTTTAAACCTAATTCTCTAAGGTGGGAGGAACCAAAATTGTAGGAGTCCTATGTTGGCTATATGCCCTAAAGTAATCACGTAATAGTTACATATTAGGGATTTCAGTTGTATTGTTTATTTAATGGCAAAGACATATTCATTCATTGTCCCATTGATATGAATGAGTCCGTAAGATCAGTTGCGACCGAACCTATTCTTAAGGTGTTAAGAATGTGTGACAGATTTACAGTTAGACTGAGTCTTTAAACAGTTCCCAGTCGATGGATCATTGAGAAAATATTGATAATTCTGTTGAGACTGGTATGTTCTTAAGTTTCACTATTGAGTATCGGATACCTATGAAGTGGCTAGCAAGAGTCACCTAGAGGGGGGGTGAATAGGTGATCCTAAACAATTCTATAAATTTATACGGAAATAAAACAAGTTACAGAAGAGACTGAAAAAGATTCAGATTCAAGTCAGGATAAAATGCAGAACGTAAAGAAGGAGATAAGGAGAAGAGAATCTGCACACAAGTTTATAGTGGTTCGGCTTATAGTAAGCCTACGTCCACTCTCCACGCTGACAGCCTACTGGCTGGATTTCACTATGTAATCAAGAGGAAATTACAGAATCTGAGTGATATCACTCTTGTGTATGATAGGACTCTCTATCTCACACAATCACTCTTACAGTAACCCTCAAGATCTGAATGTTTTAGCTCAGAAAGACAAGAGAAAAAGATCGGAGTATGCTCAGACTTTGGACTTGATGATTCTTGAATCGTGTCTTCTTCTGCTGCTCGTGGTCTCCTTAAATATTCCTCTGCATCCACACTAGCCGTTGGACATCTTGCCGAGGATCATCTTCCAATCTACACCTTGGACAGATTTGTTAAGGATTGAGTAGCCGTTAGACAGATTCTGAATCCCGCTGATTCTGGTCGCCCATACAATCAGAATCTTGGTTTCCATAAGTAGAGTTTTGTCCGTTTGTAAACCATTCTTGTCTTAGTATTTGATTGTCAATCAATTTGATTTAAGATTGAACAATTCAAACCTTTCCTTCTTTGAAATCCATGCCAGATCACTAGCTGTTATTCTTCGTTCTGAATTTTGCTTCCGAAGAATTACTGCGTCTTCGTCTTCTTCTGAAGAAATCCGCTTCCGAAGAATTACTGCGACTTTGGCTTCTTCTGAAGAATTCAGCTTCTGAAGAATTCAGTGACAGTCTGCGTCTGAAGAATTTCAGCGACTGTCTGCGTCTGAAGAATTTCAGCGTCTTTCTGCGTCTGAAGAATTTCAGCGCATATATATATATTCCTGAAACAAAATTAGTTCAGATTATAATAGAAGGTTTTATCAACTTCAAAATTAGTAGGAGTTTTCCTCAACAATCTCCCCCTTTTTGATGGTGACAAAACTTTCCTGCAGATCGAATCAATATAGATCAATATAGATTTAGAGTATGAATCACAGATAGAGAATGAAAGAGCAAACTCTATGTTGTTTTCTTCGTATGAACCTGCATGTTAAATCTGCATAACTTCTCCCCCTTTTTGTCATCAGCAAAAAGAATAATACGAAGAATGAAGCATATATTAAGTAAATAATCAGTCTAACAAGAAATAATAGTTATATTACAGACCAACTAAGAGAGAAATGTTTGTCAAGAAAAAATCAGGCTAATTTTTCGAAGGAGTGCGAATCAATTGAAAATTTTCCAAGATCGAGACAGCTTCCTCAATCCTCGAACTGCATTCCCCAACTGCTTTCTCCAGTTCTGCTTTGTCTGTTGCCGCTCGAATTTGTTGAGAGTGGTTATTTTCCTCAACAATTTTCTGCAGATTTTTGACTTCTAGCTCCAGTGCAGACTGTTTTTCTTTGATTTCAAGCAGAAGTGAGAGGATGTTCTGATTGTTGGAAGACTGTTCTTGGACATTTTCTTGCTCATGCTGTTCGAACTCCCTGGCTGCTTCTTGCGGGACCTCCCTTGCTTCCTGTGGAATTTCCCCCTGAACAGGTGCTTGCTGTTCAGACACATGTTCTGTAGAAGTTGGTTCTGATAAAATAGGAACATGTTCTGGAGCACTAGCATTGCCTGTATTAGGGTTTTCTGCTTCTGCTTCTTTTTCATCACGCAGAAGAGTTTTTCTTTTCTTGTACACCCTTACTGAATCTGGAGATTCCTTCTTCTTACTCGCTGACTCTGCTTCCTTTCTCTGAATTGTCCTTCTGACACTGGTCTTTTCAGCAGATTTAGATTCAGACTTCTGAGCCTTTTTTCCCTTTGATCTTTCCCTTAGATCATCAAACTGTTTCATTTTGGAGAGCATTCTTTCTCCCACATACATACAAGGAACAGGACTCAGCTATAATTCATCAGGAATCGAAATCTTCAGGAACATAAAGATTCGAGTAATTAAGGCACCATATGGCAATTGCCCCTTGTCCTTGTGTAATGCTCTGTACATATGAAATATTATGATGTAAGGAAGAGAAAAGGGTTGACCTGTCAAGATAGCCAAAATGAGCTTGAGTTCTGATTTTGAGAGGTCAGTTTTAGAGGCTGCCTTAGGCTTTAGGCAGTTGATGATGACCTTGTGCAGAATCACTGATCTTTTTGATAAGTCAGAGTAAGAAAGGTGCCGCCTTGATCCAAGATCAAAATCTGGATTTTCAGAAACAATTTTGACGATATCTTCAGAACTTACTGTCAGAGGAGTAAACTGTGAGTGTTTGGCTCCAATGATCCTGGCCAAGTCATTTGCCCTTAGATCATATTTCTTGTCACCCACAGTAAACTGGAGCCAGTTGGGCGACAGAATGGACAGATTAGAATAAAAATATGCAGTAAATTCATCATAAACATCAGCAGCCTGAAGACAGAATTCACTAATGCCTATCTTTTCACAAAGGTGTTGAATTGATAGTCCAATCTTTTCCAAATAAAAGAAATCCACTGTTCTGTGGTTCATTACCCCTCGAGCAAGGAACAATTTGTAACAAACCTGATGTTCATTGCTTCTAAATAATTTACCAGTTCTTGACAGTCCAGATGCTATTCCCACTTTCATTTCAAACAACTCAAAGAGTCTAGCATCATCTTCGGGGACCACAAATTTTGAGGAAGATTTAGGGCTTACTGATTTTGCCGACAGAGTAGATGATTCTCCGATCTTCTCTTTTCCTTTTCTAGAAGGAGGCGTTTGTGGAGTCGTGCTGGCAGGGGTTTGGTTAGTTCCAGCAATAAACGCAGAATACTCTTCAACAAGATGAGTTTCAGACCGAAAGCGATTGTCTTTAAGACATTTGAGAAGAGCCGAAGAGGAGGCATTACTTCTCTTTAACCTCTGATAATTTTTCCACACATATTTAATGCTGCTGAATGTGAAATCTATTTTACCCGACGGAGTCCACGAACGAGGAGGTTGAGTCGCTTTACCAGGTTCTCCAAGTGGTTCTGTTTCCGTGTCTGAGATGTCCATGACCTCTGGTGTTGCAGTAGACTTTGAATCCAGATTCAAAATGCGAGTCGATCTTCTCTTGAAAGGCATGATGATTCCTTCTGGGACTAAAAGTTCGGATCTTTCGGAGGAATGAGGACGAGGAGAGTCTCTGAGTCTCGAAAACGTTTGAGTAGAAAAGCGAGGGTTTTGAGGAGAGTCGAAAAGGCTTATAAAGGTGAAGGACGGCTTAAAAGGTTATTTTAAGAAAGTAAAAATAGGCCAAAGTAAAATAGGAAGGGAATATATTTTCTAAAGCATAAACGAACAGAATAAGATTAAGATAATATTCTAAATGCAATTTTCCGAATAGATTAAAATACGTACCTGATTTACTTCCAAAGAAGTCAGATGTGAAGATATCCTGTCAAAAATATTCCCGCCAAAAATTTAAACTAAGTACGTACCTTTCTTGAGAGTCTGAGAAATGTTCAGACCGAGATTCTTGAGTCTGAAAAATATTCCTGTCTGTCAAACACTTCACAAAGGATAAGTAATGCACAGTTCACTTCTAATATATTCAAACGAAGATTTTTCAAGGGGTTTTGTGAATATATCAGCTAATTGATTCTTAGAATCAATATGTTGAATATTCACATCACCATTTTGAACATGATCTCTAATGAATGATGTCTTATCTCAATATGCTTGGCTCGAGAATGGAGAATGGGATTCTTAGTGAGATTAATCGCACTGGTATTGTCACATTTGATTGCCACATTTGAGTCTTCAACAGCAAAATCTCGCAACTGTTGCTTCATCCATAGAATCTGTGCACAGCAACTTCCTAAGGCTACGTATTCTGCTTCTGCTGTTGATAGTGCGACTGTATTCTGCTTCTTTGAATACCAGGACACTAGCATGTTTCCAAGCAATTGGCATGTACCTGTAGTACTTTTCCTGTCCACTTTACATCCAGCTAAGTCAGCATCTGAATAACCAGTAAGAGTAAAATCTGAATTTTTGGGATACCAAAGACCCAGCATTGGATAAGTTCCAATGTATTTGATTATCCTTTTTACTGCAGAGAGATGTGATTCCTTTGGATCTGACTGGAATCTCGCACACATACAGACGCTAAAAAGAATGTCAGGTCTAGATGCAGTAAGATATAATAGAGAACCTATCATGCTCCTATATACCTTCTGATCAACCTTTTTACCATTTACATCTTTGTCTAGCTTGGATGCTTGAGACATTGGAGTGTCTGTCTTCTTGCAATTTTGCAGACAGAACTTCTTGACTATCTCCTTGGCATACTTCTCTTGGCAGATGAAAGTACCATTTTTCATTTGTTTCACTTGTAAACCAAGAAAGAATGTAAGTTCTCCCATCATGCTCATCTCGAACTCGTTCTGCATATTCTTAGAGAATTCCTTACAAAGTGATTCGTTAGAAGATCCAAAGATAATATCATCTACATAAATTTGAACAAGTAGAAAATCATTACCTTTTCTCTTAACAAATAGAGTTGTATCTACCTTACCTTTTGTAAAATCATTTTGCAGAAGGAAATTACTTAACCTTTCGTACCAAGCTCTGGGTGCCTGTTTCAGACCGTAAAGGATCTTTTTGAGTCTGTAAACACTATCAGCTTTTCTTGGTTCTTCAAAACCAAGTGGTTGTTCCACATATACTTCCTCTTTAATGTAACCATTCAAGAATGCACTTTTCACGTCCATCTGAAAAAGTTTAAAGTTATGGAAAGAAGCATAAGCTAATAATAGCCGAATAGCTTCTTACCTTGCAACTGGTGCATATGTTTCATCATAGTCAATGCCTTCTTCTTGAGAATAGCCTTTTGCAACCAGTCTTGCCTTGTTTCTTGTAACTTTTCCTTTGTCATCCAGTTTGTTTCTGAATACCCATTTTGTTCCAATTACTGGATGGTTTTTGGGTCTTGGCACAAGCTCCCAGACTTCATTGATTCTGAACTGCTGAAGTTCCTCTTGCATAGCTTCTATCCAGCTTTCATCTGATAAAGCTTCTTCAACATCTTTTGGTTCTATTTCAGATATCAATGCCAAGTTGCTGATGCTCTCCCTTTGTCTGGATCTTGTCTTGATACCATCTTCTATATCTCCAATGATGAGATTTTTCGGATGACTGGACTTATGTTTCCAGTTTTTGTCAAATTTTTCCTTCTGAATTTCTGCAGACTCTAAGTTTTCTGATTGAGTCTGTATATTGTCTTCTTTTCCTTTGTCCATGTGATCTTCAATCTTTTGAGATTCAAGATGACCCTCTGAAGATACTTGAATGTGGGGAAGTGATTCAGATTCATCTTTGTGAGTCTGAATATTTTCTTCAAATTTCACATTCATTGTTTCTTCCACAGTCTGAGAATTCTTGTTGAAAACTCTATAGGCTTTGCTTGTGGTGGAGTATCCAAGGAAGAGTCCTTCATCTGCTTTCTCATCAAACTTTTCAGGACGATCATTTGGATTCTTAAGAATAAAGCATCCACATCCAAACACACGAAAATATGAAATGTTGGCTTTCTACCTTTGTAAAGCTCATAGGGGGTTTTCTCAAGAATGGGTCTGAGAAAAACTCTGTTGATAATATAACATGCTGTAAAAACTGCATCTGCCCAGAAATGAGAGGAAATCTTGCTTTCAATCAACAAGGTTCTTGCCATTTCTTGCAAAGAACGATTTTTCCTTTCCATAACACCATTTTGTTCAGGTGTGTATGGAGTAGAAAAATTATGTTGAAAGCCATTTTTCTCACAAAAGTCTGAAAAACTTTGATTTTCAAATTCTCCCCCATGATCAGTTTTAATGCACGAAATGGTATAGCCCTTTTCATTTTGAACTCTTTTTGCAAATTTTGAAAAATATGAAAATGCTTCATTTTTGTGTGCAAGGAAGAATACCCATGTAAATCTTGTGAAGTCATCAACAATAACTAAACAGTATTTCTTACCACCGATACTTTGTGTTCTGGTTGGTCCAAATAGGTCCATATGAAGAAGCTGCAAGGCTCGATCAGTAGAAACATGATGTATAGATTTGAAAGAACTTCTTACTTGTTTTCCTAGCGTGCAAGCATTGCATAAGTCTGTCTTTCTGTATTTCAAATCTGGCAAACCTCGAACCAGTTTCTTGTTTGAGATTTTTGAGATTTGTTTCATACTGATATGTCGCATCCTTCTGTGCCAAAGATCTTCATCCTCCTTGATTGAGATTAAGCAATGATTGGAGTTTGGATTGACATCCAGAAGATAAATATTGCCATGTCTTCTTCCTGTGAATGTTTGAGAAGAATCTTTGCTTGTTACTGAGCATGTGTCTTCTTGAAAGTTGATTCTGAAACCTGTATCACAAAGCTGGCTTATGCTAATCAAGTTGTAGTGGAGTCCTTTTACCAATGAAACGTCATTGATTCTTAGTCCTCCAATATCAACTGTTCCTTTGCCAATGATTTTTCCTTTAGTGTTTCCTCCAAAGGAATCTTTTCCACCTTCCAGACTTTGAAGATTAGCGAATATGCTTGGATCTCCTGTCATGTGTCTGGAGCATCCACTGTCCAGGTACCACTTCCTTTTTCTCTTTGTGGTAACCTGCAAGAAATACAACATCTCAAGTTTTCTTTGGTACCCAAACTTGTTTGGGTCCTAGAACATTAGTATAGGCTGTCTTAACAAAATCTCTTCGAATAGGTCTCCAGACCTTAGGACATTCATTCTCAAAATGTTGTGGATCTCCACATTTTGAGCACTTGAGTGCACTACGGCCAACAGGTTTTACGAAATTCCTTTTGAAATGGTTTTTATAAACTTGTCTAGGAGGTCTTTGTCTTAATCTCTCCTTGACTTTAGGAAAATCAATCAAGCTGTCACTTTCCTTTTCAAATCCAAGACCAGATTTGTTGTAGTAAAGAATTTGAATGGAAAGGATATGCTTCAAGGTTTCTGATCCTTTTGAAAACTTGCGAGTAATCTCTGAAATTTCCTTTTTCAAAACAGAGTTTTCTTTGGAAAGAAGATCTCGATTTTCCTTGATTTGATGAAATTCTTTTTGAAGGAAATCGATTTTCTCCTTTTGAGAAATATCCTGTTGCCTTAGTGAAGAATTTTCCTTTTTCAGAGAAGAGATTCTTTTAAGAGCAGTCTTGAATTCGAAGCATAAATCATCAATATAATTTGATACTTCAGAAGACATTTCAGAAGATCTTACCTCGATTTCCACTTTGGGGTCAGAATCAGAGTCTGAGTCTGAATCTGTTTTTGCCATTAAACAGAAATTTGAGATGTCTTCATCACTATCTTCGCATTCTGTGTCACTCCAAGTTTCTGCTTTTAAGGTCTTCTTTGCTTTCTCAAATTTAGTCTTCTTTTTCAGAAGTGGACAGTTAGGCTTGATATGTCCACGTTTCCTACAGTGAAAGCATATTATTTCCTTTGATCTCTCTGTCTCATCGAAGGGCTTCTTATTTTCAAAAGGTTTCTTCTCTTTGAGGTTTCTTCCTCTGATCTTCATCCTTTTGTACTTCTTTATGAAGAGAGCTAGTTCCTCATCATCAACATTTTCATCTTCTGAATCTGCATCAGAATCAATGTTAGTTTTTAAAGTAATTGACTTATTACCTCTGGTTTCAATTTCTTCATTTCGTTTCTCAGTTTCATATGATTGTAGAGTTCCAATCAACTCATTCACTATTAAAGGCTTGATCCTCTGAGTCTCACGAAGAGATGTTTTGATGTTATCCCACTGATCTGTCAGTCCTCTCAGAAGTTTGTTGACCTTCAATACATCTGGGACTGGTTGTCCTTGATAGGCTAGACCGTTTACTATGTCAGTAAACCTGTCATAGAAATCAGCAATCAATTCTCCAGGCTTCATTTTGAAAGATTCATATTGACCAAGCAAGATATTGATTTGTGTTTCCTTGGCTCGATCTGTTCCTTCATAAGTAATATAGAGAGTATCCCAGATTTCCTTAGCAGAATCACAAGCAGAAATTTTTTTATATTCAACAGGAGAT
Source organism: Syzygium jambos (assembly GCA_031216235.1). Lineage (NCBI taxonomy): Eukaryota > Viridiplantae > Streptophyta > Magnoliopsida > Myrtales > Myrtaceae > Syzygium > Syzygium jambos. The sequence goes on from CM062227.1 coordinate 10,791,042, forward strand.
AAAGTACAGTAGAGAGAATAAATTGCTTTTGAATCTGAAGTTTCTCTTTTGGTTATCTCAGCTTGAGATAATGGAGGATCTGCTGATTTGCTTGCATCTGCCTTTTCTTTCAAATCTGAAGACATTGGTTTGACTCCATTGATGATGACATCCCATTGCATATGGTCACATGACTTAATGAATGCTTTCATCTTGTTTTTCTAGACACTATATTCCTTGCCATCGAAATATGGTGGTCTGTTGTTGCTTTGACCTTCAATGAGTCCTGGAGCACCATAACTAGCCATGTAGATCATTAGCTCGGAAGTAAAACACTTCAGTAAAATGAGCAACCTGCTCTGATACCAATTGAAGTGGCTAGCAAGAGTCACCTAGAGGGGGGTGAATAGGTGATCCTAAACAATTCTATAAATTTATACGGAAATAAAACAAGTTACAGAAGAGACTGAAAAAGATTCAGATTCAAGTCAGGATAAAATGCAGAACGTAAAGAAGGAGATAAGGAGAAGAGAATCTGCACACAAGTTTATAGTGGTTCGGCTTATAGTAAGCCTACGTCCACTCTCCACGCTGACAGCCTACTGGCTGGATTTCACTATGTAATCAAGAGGAAATTACAGAATCTGAGTGATATCACTCTTGTGTATGATAGGACTCTCTATCTCACACAATCACTCTTACAGTAACCCTCAAGATCTGAATGTTTTAGCTCAGAAAGACAAGAGAAAAAGATCGGAGTATGCTCAGACTTTAGACTTGATGATTCTTGAATCGTGTCTTCTTCTGCTGCCCGTGGTCTCCTTAAATATTCCTCTGCATCCACACTAGCCGTTGGACATCTTGCTGAGGATCATCTTCCAATCTACACCTTGGACAGATTTGTTAAGGATTGAGTAGCCGTTAGACAGATTCTGAATCCCGCTGATTCTGATCGCCCATACAATCAGAATCTTGGTTTCCATAAGTAGAGTTTTGTCCGTTTGTAAACCATTCTTGTCTTAGTATTTGATTGTCAATCAATTTGATTTAAGATTGAACAATTCAAACCTTTCCTTCTTTGAAATCCATGCCAGATCACTAGCTGTTATTCTTCGTTCTGAATTTTGCTTCCGAAGAATTACTGCGTCTTCGTCTTCTTCTGAAGAAATCCGCTTCCGAAGAATTACTGCGACTTTGGCTTCTTCTGAAGAATTCAGCTTCTAAAGAATTCAGTGACAGTCTGCGTCTGAAGAATTTCAGCGACTGTCTGCGTCTGAAGAATTTCAGCGTCTTTCTGCGTCTGAAGAATTTCAGCGCATATATATATTCCTGAAACAAAATTAGTTCAGATTATAATAGAAGGTTTTGTCAACTTCAAAATTAGTAGGAGTTTTCCTTAACAACCTAAGGGAATGATGAGTCATAAGTCATTGGGTATTGTGATACTCGAGCTAGAACACAGGTGCTTGTATCGGATAAGATCACTGAACATGACATGGATAGAATGATTAGTAACATGGAAGCTTTTAGCAGGGTCTATCACGTCCCGAACCTCAACAGACTTGTGACACTCCTTCGATAGCCGTATTGAACGCAACGTTCCAGGATGCGTCGTCGGCCCAAACGAAACATGTAAATTAAATCACGAGCGGAAGCAAATTTAAATCAACCCAGACAATAAACAATGACAACATGGTAGTACTTGAAGAAAATCAATAAACGCATTTCATATACTTGGCACAGGCTTACAACTTTCATTTACACCACAACCATCCAGGCCACTAACTTCAAACCACATTCATCAAAAGGGGCGGTGGTTGTCAAACTTATCTCCTCTACAAAACGGGGCGCTCAAAAGACATGGTAACTTGACCCATCCTCGATCCTCGAGGCACTCTGGCGGCGTCTCCAAATCAATCACGGATGTGGATCTGAAATTATTTGCACTAAAGCAATGAGAATAAATCTCAATAAGCAGACAACTTATACCCCACCTAGGCCAATGCGTACCCAGATGAGTCTAACATGCAATTCACCAGCCAACACAATCAATTTTCATACAACATACTTATCTCATCTCGAATTATGTGCCAACTTTGCATATTAGTCAATTCACCATAAAGTAATAATAATTTAAGAACATAACATCGCCACTCAAACGCCATAACCACGTATATTCAATCAATTCAATCACACTCAATTTGCATTCGTGGCTGAACAACTTTTTACAATCCGGGTCAACACCTCACAGGTCAGCCCTTCGATCAAGCCGGGCTCTGTCCCTCACTGGACCTTTCACACTTTCACACGACCCACATCAACACTCTTCAGGTCAGCCCTACAATCAAGCCGAACTCTGTCCCTCACTGAACATTTCACACTTTCTCACGATCCGCGTAAACACGCTTTAGGTCAGCCCTCCGATCAATTCGGGCTCGGTCCCGTGTAACCACGCTTCAGGACATTTCTTTCTTTCCCATGACCTGCATAAACACGCCTCAGGTCTAACTTTCCTTTCACAGACCACCGTCAACACGTCTCAAGTCCGTTCTCACAAGTACACAAGCCACACAATTCAATTAATTTTCAATGACCGCCGTCAACACGTCTCAAGTCTAACTTTTCTTTCACGGACCACCGTCAACATATCTCAAGTCCGTTCTCACATACATAAGCTACACAATTCAATCAATTTCCAATGACTGCCGTCAACACGTCCCAAGTCTAACTTTCCTTTCACGAACCCCCGTCAACATGTCTCAAGTCCGTTCTCACATGCACACATGCCACACAATTCAAGTCACGAGCTCATTGCACTAGCCCACCAATCCAACATTCAAATCGGCCACATTCAAACATCAATTTCATCCACAAATGCCACGAAAATCCGGTCATCGCACTCACATAAATCCATCACTAATTATGCTACATAATCATCACAACTTAATCCACCAATTGACCACATTCACATATTGACCATAATCCACGCTTAGCTCCTAAACCGGTACTACTCACACCCTAAACAAGTCTAAAAATACCCATTATACTAAGTAGGGTTTAGGAAGTTACTTACCCAAATTGGGACTGGGAAAAATCCACATGGGCTCGAAATGGCCTGGGTGAACAGTGACGACTCGACGTGGGCATGGGCGCGACGGGCGCAAGGCTTGGCCACGGCTTGGCACACCCTCGGCCACGGCTTGGCACATGGCCCGGTGCTCTGTCACAGGCAGGGGCAGCGGCCAGCGAGCTGGGCAGAGCGGCCGGGCTACTCGGCCATGGCTTGGGCAACAGTAGGCACTCCCCCAGGACACTCGGCCACAGCTGGCAAGCTGGCTTGGTTGCCCGGTGGTTGGGCGGCACGGCGAGCGGCGGCGACAGCGACGGTGACGGCGTGGATGAAGGGGGAGGAAGGCTGGGACGATGGTGGGCAGAGAGAGAGGGAGCTGCGAGTTGAGGGGGCGCAAGCCGACGACTACGGGGTGACACAGCGGCATCAAGCGACAACAGGGCACTCGACACGGGCACGCGAGCCGGCGCGCGGGCGGCTAGCTGGCGAGCGAACTGACCGGTGTGCTAGGCAAACGGCGATGGCGACGAACTCAGCTAGGCGAGCTAGGTGGCGACGGCGATGCGGCAGGTGAGCTGAGCGGTGACGAGCTCGGCCTGGTGAGCTATGAGCAGCGAGTTGGGCTCACGGCAGCGATAGGCAAATGACGGATGGCGGGGCGACGATGCTAGGTGGACTGCTAATGACGATCGGGCGCAGTGAGCGGCCGGTTGGGGACAAGCTCGAGCAGGAGCAGGAAGCCAGAGCAGTCGGGGCCGAAAGAGAGGAAGAAGATGAAGAAGAGAAGAAGAAGAAAAAGAAAAGAAAAGAAAAGAAAAGAGAGAGAGAGAGAGAGAGAGAGAGAGAGAGAGAGAGAGAGAGAGAGAGAGAGAGAGAGAGAGAGAGAGAGGGGGAGGGAGAGGACAGTGCATGCAGGGGGAGGGGAACGTGCGCGGGCAGGGAAGAGAGAGAGCGAGAGAGAGAGAGAGAGAGAGAGAGAGAGAGAGAGAGAGAGAGAAGTCAAATAAGGTACCTGAGCGTGATCCGACGGTCCTCGTTCGAATCTGAAAACGATCCAACGGCCCACGAAAAATCCTAATTATAAATTAGGAAAAAGGGCCAAAGATAATAAATAAAACACATTACGAAAGAGGTCTACTAGTCTAAATCCGTACCCGGTCAAAATTTCACTTTTCATATATCACAGACAATATCGAGACTGGCCATAACAATATCGACACCGTCCAATTAAATTCGTCACGAAACTCCTAGAAATTCGACACTAAAGTTTGGGCTCTAAATAACGGCTAAATTCGATTAAGTGCTATTCTAGCGAAATCTCTAATTTAAAAATAACCCAAGAGTGATCAGTTTCGGACGAGATTTTATTATAAGCACACTGACGAAATACACGTTTTATAAATTTCAAAAATGGGTTGAAATTCGGAATGTCATAGGGTCAATGACTAATCGTTTATGCTTTCGTCTTGTGTAAAATTCTTAGCCCTGAGGAACGGTGTTGACTTTTATGTTGGATGGCTATGGTTCACAAGTGCGTATATTTACGCTTTGTCGAACTGTCTCTGTACTTGATGGTCATAGTTTGTTCATATACGAAGGCACATGTGTGTGCAATATGAAATCTATCCTCTTGTTATGTACAAGATACCATAATGATGTCCTATGCAATCTAATCGTGACATTGTATTAAAATCCTTGGCCGGGGTTGTAACCGATAATGAATAGTTCATTTCTCGTTGAAATACATGTCAATTAGGTTTGTGCATATGATCGAATTGGTGGCTTGACAAACAATTTCATGGCCTTTGTTTGATCAAGACATAGTAAGACAAGGATTGAATTACGTGGTAGCCAAAGCTGACAAGTTCATTATGTTCTTAAAATATTCGTACTATCTGGATAACCATGACATATTGCTAGATGTCACTCATGGTTTGTAGGGACCTAGAAATTGATCGGCATAATCAGTTCTCTTGGAAATACTAATGTATTGGTACAAGTCCTACTGTCAACTCAATGATGAACCTAGGGATGTCACATATCATAACTAATTTAGAATGACTTTTGAACGAGAGAGACAATATTGCAAATGTGTTTGAAATTGTGGCAATCAGATTGAGTCGGGCTAAAGAGTAGGGTTATGAAATAGGTTCATAATCAATGGGCTAATTAATGTTCTGAAACAGGTTCAGAGTCAATGGGCTGACAAATGTTTTGAAACGAGTTCAGAATCAAAAGCCAGATTAAGGTTCTAAAACGGGCTCAGAATCAAAAGCCAGATTAAGGTTCTAAAACGGGCTCAGAATCAAAAGCTAGATTAAGGTTTTGTAACGGGTTCAGAATCAATGTCCAGATTAATGATCCGAAACGGGTTCAGAATCAACGGCCTAATTAATTATCTGAATGGTTTCAGACTTAACAGCTGAATCAATATTCTGTAACGGTTACGGAATTAAAGCACATAATAATATTCTGTAATGGTTACAGAATTAATGCCTCGGTTACAGAGTTAATGCCCGGATTAATGCTCGAAAACGGTTTCAAAATCAATGTCCAGATTTAGACTCTGAAGCGAGTTCAAAGTCAATGGCCAAATTAATGCTCTGAAACGGTTTCAGAGTTAATGGCTGAATTAATTTAAATAATTTGGATTTGAGACTGATCATTAGTGATGAGAAATCAAATCGAATAACACACAAGACCAATTGCTAGCATAATTGGTGTGGTGAACTCTCTTGAATTTCTCTCTACCGTTTGACGCGTGATTGATGGTGTGTCTGAACTAGAGGTCCGACATTTGTGGGGCTGGAACTGAACAACATCATAACCAAAATTCGCTAGAACTGAAGAACATCAGAACCATATTACTTTGGATACGTCAAGAGGATATTGGACATTTACAGTCCGGAACTGAAGAACATCAAAACCAAATTGCTTTGAGCATAGTATAAGGGTAATGCGATTAGCCCTCCTTCTTGCTTCTACGTGCTTATTATTAAAATGCACAAACGATACTTTGAAGATGACATGTATGGTTTTGTTTTTACTTCCACTGCGATTTTTTTTTTTTTTAATTATCTCTACCTATGCATGTTCTAAACAAATCCCAACATCCTACTGGTGCACGGAGAGTAGCTTTTCTTTTCCTTTTTCCTTGAATCGAGTAAGTGATCGAAAAATTTCCTCAAAAATCATATTTGAGAAACGTCTAAATTTACATATTTGTTGAACCACATTAACAATTAAGGGATCCATTAATTTCTTCGAGATAGGAAATACCATGAACCTAAAGAAAGTTACAAGGAAAATCCTAGCAAGCTGATTACCTTAGGTAAACCTAGGAAAGTCTCTCTATAAAGGACAAAGGACGAAGGACAAGCATTGCTATTTTTCTTTAAAATTCCTTCAAATTTAGAAGTTTTGACTTTTAAAAATTGAGATAAGAGTGGAGTGGGATTAAGGCCAATAGGTGGTAATTTAGTTCCACAAAAATTTTCATTTCTTAGGGTAAGTTGAGGTACACCGAACGAACCTGGCTTCTACATGATCCCTCTAAAATTTTGTAAAAATAATTAAAAATATATAGCATGCGTTTCTTTCATAGGTTTCTAACCGTTCACATAGCATCTTGCATGTTTCAAATAAAACCTGTTGTGACTCCAACTCATATATCGAGGGCATGACAGTTTGCGATGATCTAGTGGGGGAATGAAGACGTAAAACCTGCAGATGCTGATTTTCCATAAATGATGTCAACTCAGAGAAGCCATTTTTGTGCAAACTGAATCACTACTTGCATTGGCTTTTACCTAACATAAATGCATTCAGCATTACATCCCTGTTTTACAAGGGTAAGAGCAAAACCAGAATGTTATTAACCATTGTTACTTGCTTTCTTTGAAAACTGTCGTTAACTGATGACAACAATATCGATAGTTGATCTGGAGTTTGTAGCAATACCACCAATCAATCAAAAAACACTAGTTGTTCAATCTTTCTCTTCCAGTTTATCTTTACATTTCCAGTATCTTTATATGCCTGATCGTGATTGCCTTCAGCTACAGTGTTTTTAATTTTCTCGTCAAATTATTTTCCTGTCCAAGAATTAGCAAAGAACTCCTCATATCCTTTGTTGATTGGCTCATTAATCCATCCTTTGAAAGGTGCTTTGTCAACTCGTTTTTGCGAGACAAGTATTTCAATAAATCAACTTCAAGTTAGTGCATCACATGAGACTTCAACTAGTTTGGTAATAATGGTTTACAATCTCGTTATTTTGCATTAAATTATGGCTCGTGCTTTTTCACCCATTTTTTTTGCTTCTGACATCCCTACCACCTTCAATTGATCAAATTATCTCTTGTGAGTCCCACTCTTGATTTAAGATTATTTATTGCCTTTTTTTTCTTCTTTTTCTTTGGTTTCAAATGTACTAAAAGACAAATCTACCACGTGCATCTCAAACAACAAAGATTAAGGTCAAATTTGGGGCCTCCTCTTTGTTTAAGATTATTTCTTACCTTTAGACAAAATTGGTGTCTCTCTTTTTCAAAAAATAGTTTATAAGGAAGATAACTAACAATTTATTGTGTTAATCAGTTGTATAGTTCTTTTTTTTATACTAGAAACCATTATTCTAATGGTATAATTATAACTTTAATATGTATGATTACGTTATAATCCGTATATTTTAACTGCTCAATTTTCGTTTTATTTGGTGAATTTAATATTCCAACTTCTATTTATTTTTCATGTCATCATTGCACGATTTTTAAAATATATTTTAAAAAATTTAATACTATGACAAAATTAAATACATTGAAAATTCTAAACATCCATTATTATCATGCAAATTCAAATGAAAATGCTCCTCAATATATTATATGGAATATTATTTTTGCCTTGATTAAATGGAATACTTAGCCGTTGACAAGAAAATTATGACAATTGTAATTGCATTATAAGACAATCCATTCAAACCATTTGCAAATACATATTTTCTGTCAATTCTAAATACAAGAGAATTTCCAAAGAAAGAGAAGAAAAAAAGTACGAAATAATCTTAAATCTAAGACTTGCAAGGGATATTATGGTCAATTTAAGGTAATAAGGGGTGTCAGAGTCAAAAAAGGGACGGAAAAAGCGCGAGCCTAAATTATTGTTATAACGTAAAATCGAAATAAGAACAGCCCAAGTGCTATAACTTTCGTACAGTGCTCACTTGAGTGTCATAACTTTTTTTCGCTCACTTAAATGCCACATTAGAGTAAAATCGATCATTTGAGTACCATTTCCGGCAAATCATTCTACGTGGCTTTTTTAATTAATTTTCCATCCGATGTGGATTTTTTAAATATTTTTTTGAATTTATTTTTTGTTTTTATTTTTCTTTCCTTTGTTAATTTTCCTTGTTTTTTTTTTCAGCTTGCCAGCTGAAAAGGCCTTGGCCAAATTAGGCCATGGCCGCCTCGCCCTCGGCCGGTATGGCCGCGAAGGCCCTGGGCAAGGTCATCACGACCTCGCCGGCCGCGGGCGAGGTCACGAAGGCTGTCGCCAAATTTGGGCAGCTGTGGGCAAAGGCGTAGCAACCAGATCTGGGACGGATGGCCAACGGTGACTCGCAATGTGGCCAGCAGTGCTCTCAACCGAGGAGGAACTACGGTGGCACAGCTCGAGATGCGAGGATCAACTTCTCGGCGGTGGAAGGATTCACGTACAAGCGGCGAGAATACGAGGGTGACCAACCAGAGAGAGTCTTCGAATTATCGAGCACGGGAAAACCTACAACAGAAAAACTCAAGTGTGCCTGCAAATAGAAGAACGTCACTGAAGCTATTGACTGGTGGTCATACAGCGCAACCACAAGTAGACAAGGGATCGTCAATGTGTTGCAGGAGGTTCAGGAGCTATTAGGACTCGTCGAGACTTTCGGGATCAAATGTTGTATGAGTGGGAGCCGAGACCATGAAGAAAAGACCTCGCTCCTTTGTCTTCTTCTCCTTTTGTCTCTTCTGTCCTTTGCACAGAGACCACCAAGGACAAAACTTACCGCTTGACCATGGCTAGTGTTGACTAGATTTTGCTGCTTTGGCAGTGGGTCTTCAATGGCCAAATCTATCGAACGTTGAAAGTGTTGGCGCGGCGATGATGGGTGGTTGCAAAGCACCGGAGGAACCACCGCGGGAGGAGAGAACTTCTCTTCTTTTCCAACCGTGAATCTCTCTGTTATGCTTTTCTCTCTTTTTTCCTCTCTTTTGGCCATGAATTGTGAATTTTTGTGGCCCCCCATTATGAACCCTATGTCGCGACCTAAAAATTTCCTCTCAAGCTAATGGATTATTAAGACTAAGCTTAACTCGGGCCCTCCCAAGCCCTACCAATTCGCAACTTAGGATTTAAGTTCTTAACGTGCAAATGTTTTCATGCTTGGAGTCGCCACTAATCTATTTGTGGTAGGTCGATTAGAAACCTAAATAAAACATAGGGAGATATGTTTTATTCCTACGAACCAGAGATTCTAAATTCGGGGACTTGATTACGTTAGATCTAGTCTAACGCCCTTTCGGTACCTTTTCTTTTCAAAAAAATGTTTTGCATGCAGCCTGGATCCATTTTATAGCCTAATCACTAACATGTGAGGTGTTCATGCGGGTACGCAAACCACCAAAGTAACACCCAATAATCAAAACATTAAATAAATTGCAAAATTGGAAGAATTACTTACCTCGAAGCAACGTAAGCATCTGCATGGTTAGCTAGAAAATCATATCAACAATCTTAATACGATTTCTAATTAACAAACAGTTCGCTCAATTTTTTTGGATTTTCACTTATTTAAATGAAAGCTAAACTATATGTAATGACGTGCAAAAATTATCATGCGATTAATGCAGCCTAACATGCAAACTATATGTCATGCGACGACGTGACCTAATTCTAATGACGGACAAATGATTTATTTTTGGTATTTTCAAATGAAATTCGGAATTAAAAAAAATACTCAAATTAATGTGCAATCTATCCTAGAGAAAATGATTTAATCTATCCTAAAGTGATTCTTTTTGGGATTTTTATTAAAATTCGAAATTATTAAATGTCCTAAATAATCCACTAAGATTAAAATAATCTTTAATTTAAACTAGGAAATATGCAACCCTAAATCCCAATTTAAATCAAATAATTATCTTATTCTTTTGGATATATTTAAGATTCCCTAAGCATGCAAAATTTCTAATTTAAATCCTAACTAACATATTTTTGGATTTTCTTTATTTAAAAGGAAAACAATCAAATAAAGAAAACAATCACATTCAAACAATCCACACAATCCGCAAGATTTTTAAACTCAGATAAGGCAAAGAAATCAAACTAACAGTCATATCTATAGGGTTATAGATATCGACGGAAAGTTGATTGTTCGAATTTGAAAAGCGAATAAAATCTATTATCGTATCCAAGTGATTATGGACAAGATAACGATTTTCCGTATTGCCGCGTATCGTACCTTAGGGATAAGGTCGGATAGTCGTCCAGATACGTTGCTAAATTAGGTAAAATTCCTAATTTTGGGTATTTTCAAATATTGCGGATATCGCAAATATTATCCTAAGATATCTAGCAATCCACCAAAGAATATCCACGAAATATTCAAACACTGAAAACTTAGGAAATTAAATATTTCGAAAAATATTCGGATAATGATCTTACCTAATTTGCGGATATTTCCAAATTTGAATCACTAGGATTGCGGATCGGGATGGTGACCGGCGGTGGATCGGGAACGGCGGCGCGACGTCGGGAACGGCGGTACGACGTCGGGAGCGGCGACGCGGCGTCGAGGGCGGCAACTTGACTCGGGCTGCTCGCAATGGCTGAGGAGTTCAGCTCGATAATCTCAGTGCAGCAATATGTTGGTGAGGGGAATTGCCAATGATAGACTGACTAATTGGCAGCAATTTCAACGAAACTTCCAATTGAAAATAATGCCCAGGGAATGAGCAATAGCGACCGGAAGACCTGCAGGTATCAAAGAAACCAATCGTAGAGTAATGAGTGATCTTCGAGGAACACTAGAGATATCGTAGTGCAGGGACTAGCTCGTTTGATCGTCGGCTTTGCAGGTCCGGCAACGAAGGTTCGCTGGTGCTAATCGCGTGGCCTAGCTGAACACCGTCGGCGACGTACTTGCGACACGTAATGGTTGGGCGTGACTATAGCAGACGGCAAAGTGAAGGAGTCAGGGAGCGATGAGCTGGGGCGTGGTGCCTTCGTCTACGAATCGTCCCTTGTGTGCAGAACGTGTCTTCTTGTGATGAATGTGTAGCCTTTTGTCCCAGAGAGAGACTTGTCAGTGTTGTCTCCGTAGAATTCTTCTTTAATGGCCCCCTGTTCTCGTCTCTACGTGAGAATGTCTAGACCTTGAACCAAGCCCCCCCGTAGACGTAAAGCCTCTTCCCTCACGATTTTCTTCTTTTTCTTCTGTGTCCCCTGCTTTGACTTTTTTTTGTCTTTCTTTCAATGGCTCCTCTCTTCACGTTTTTCTTTCTCTGGCCGTGTGTCCCGCCTGGACTCAGAACGTGGAAAGCTTTTTCTCTCCCCTTGACCCTCGCGAATTGCACCTCCGAAAAGAAAGAAAAAACCCCCCCGCTTCCCCCAAAGACATAAACATATATTTATAGTGTAAACCTAGGTCAATTTATCGGGTTTTCTAGTCCTAATGGGCTTAGATTTAGGCTTTAATTTAATTCTAAGTGGGCTGAATTAATTTGGGCTTTTCTTTAATTAAGCATAATGGGCTAATTTAAGCTCAAATTAAGACAACCAAGCCCTTTTGCGTGTGATTTTCGGCCCATGCTTTCCGAGTGAGCCGAGTCTCGTTCGATGCCCGAGCTCGATTTACATGATGAATTTTAAGCTCGCTTACCGCCGTCGATCCGATGCAAAATGCAATTAATCTATATGAACCTAAACTATATGCTATGCAATTTTAATATTTTTATTCAGGGGTTAAAAATTTAATCCCTAATTTTTTATGCAATTAACACTAAATGATGCGCCAAAATTTAGGTGTCAACAGCTGCCCCTCTTTGAGTGGAGGCTCGCAGAGGTTTCGCTCAAAGACTGAGACCTAAATTTAAACTATGCAAAATGATGAATGATTTTTTTTTTTTAAAAATGCAATGATGCATGATATGCAAACAATAAGGAACGTATGTTAAGGCTTCTCACTTCATGTGGAGCGGTGAAAGAGTCTTACATACGGATCGCACAAAAAGCGTCCAAGTGATGGAAAGCTTTATAATGCTGTGAATTCCCTCGATTTCCAAACTTCTGGTCCACTGGAAGTAAGGTTCTCGAGGTACTGGATTGCCTATCTGTTACTTGTAGTTTCCTACAGATGCGAAATAGCGCATGATATGAAGAAAGAATGAGGACGTGTTGCCTATACCACTGGGCAATCACGAAAAGAATCATGTCACCTCTTCCATTGGGTGAGCATGAGGTTGGTTGTGCCACCTATTCCACTGGGTGAACACAGAATGAAAAATTATGTTGCCTGTTCCACTGGGTAAACATTTAATGGGGTGTGTTGTCTAGTCCACTGGACAACACGGAATAGATCATGTCACCTCTTCCATTGGGTGAGCATGAGGTTGGTTGTGCCACCTATTCCACTGGGTGAACACAGAATGAAAAATTATGTTGCCTGTTCCACTGGGCAAACATTTAATGGGGTGTGTTGTCTAGTCCACTGGACAACACGGAATAGATCATGTCACCTCTTCCATTGGGTGAGCATGAGGTTGGTTGTGCCACCTATTCCACTGGGTGAACACAGAATGAAAAATTATGTTGCCTGTTCCACTGGGCAAACATTTAATGGGGTGTGTTGTCTATTCCACTGGACAACACAAAATGAGAAACCATGCTGCCGCGTACTCCACTTGGCAAACATGAAATGGGGTGTGCTTCGTACTCCACTTAGCAACACCAAATGTCACCTGTTCCACTTGGTGAACATATGAGAGAGATAATTTCTCCTATTCCAGAAAGAGAAACAATGAAGAATAATTAGCAAACGTACCTGAATTCTTCTTACCTTGTAGGAGTGGTAAAGTAAATCGATGCATGATTCTGATTCTGTACCATCTGACAATCACTTAGGCTTTGTTCCAAAGATGTTGCTTGATGAACGTTGATGGACTTCAGTGGCCTTCCTCATAGGCATGTCACGGGGGAATTTTCTGGATATCGTCTTGGACACTTAACGATTGAGTGAACCAGGGGCTATCCTGAATGCTCATGGGTTTTTTAACAAAGTACCTAGATATCATCAGAGGTACCTGAAAAGGCTTGATCAATAGATGCCTGGATATCGCTAGAGACATCTAGAGATAATCAAATATAGAACCTGACAATTGCTCGAATAGGTTAGGGATACCTAGATAGTCACAGACATCCAAGGGATAGAGATATACTTACCTGGTGATATCTCTGACTCTTGAGGGCGTGTCTTCTGCTAGACACGGTTATAGACAACAAGTAATATGCATTCATGGGTAATCAAGGACGCATATATTCATGCATTATAAATTCGACTGGTTTTTATGCATGACGATTTTATCGAGTCGGTATTACAAAATTTCACTGGGGAGAATCATGACAAGACAATCCGGATTCACAAGCAGATATCTTGAAAATGTCGAATGAGGGACTTCCAGTCCGGAAGGGCTTTCTCTCATCCTCATCAAAAAGTGGCTAATTTATGAAAATCGCTCTATCTCATCATCATGTGGACAAGGGTCCGAGTATTCTCGCAAGCGGTACGACCTTACCAATCTGAGAGGTCTTTGCTAGGACCGTAACGTGGGCTTGGTCTATGGCTTAGCAAAAGGGACTCTTCGAGTCAAGGCTATTGAAAGAAAATACTCCGCAATTATCTCCGGGTTTACAAATCAAGAACCCTGCAAAATGAGATAGAAGTGGACTTGCTCGCACTTCTTCGAGCTAAGCTTATAAACATCTGAAACTCTACGTTAATTCAAGTGCCCTAATCTGAAGAGACTTTGCAAGGGACGTAATGTAGGCTAGGCTCATGGGTTGAGAAATGAATGGATCATTAGGCTCAAAATGTGTATAATTGGGGCGAATAAGTTGGTGATCATCTTGGCATTATCACTAGTCTTCTTCTTCACCAGGGATTGTCTTCTCGGTAGATGTTCCAGTGGTTTCGAGAATTCGTCACTTGATTCCTTTGAGACTTGTAGAACTTCTGCTCCACTGGGATTCATGACTTTGACATGCCATATCTTGACATTTTTTTTTCTAAAGATCTGCTTTTTTTTTTTGGGCATTGGCCTTGCTTTTACCAGGCACACTGCTTTTCTTGCCCTTCCTTTTTTTTTACTTTTGACACACACTGTCTGCAATGCATATATCGACCAATCACACTTTGGTTTGTTTTTACCAAATTACTCGACATTTGGACTCTCAGGGGTCTTCATCTTTTATCAGCACTCCGAATATGCTGCTTGAACAATGATGACTGTTGCCTTGCCCCAGTGTGGGGGATGATCACCAACTGGGTTTATATGAATAAAATTGTAGGCTCAATTGGGCTTAGCAAAGGATAAAATGTGTATAGAATAGAGAAAGAAATGCTCTTCATCATCCTAAGGCACTTGAACTTCGCGTAAATTCATCTGAAAAAGCAACACTCGAAGATTGATGCAAGTGAGAGCAAGACAATCTCTATTCATTTTTCACCTTATGATGCTGACTTACCTCCAGTTTGCCCCGATGTGGGGTGATTCTTGACAGGGGTAATTTAAAAGGATTTCTCCAAACATTTAGGCTCAAAGTGGCGAAATAATGGATAACCTGTAGTGTTTAGGATAGAGAAATGAACTGCCTTTCGTCACTTCAGTTGCCGTACCTTTTGCGAGATAACTCTTTACCTTGCAGACATGGAATTTTTTCACTCAACTCACTGAAGATTAGTGCATGGGACTGTGTATAGGATAGGGCTTGCCTTTCATCATCCCGATGTACCTCATTCAACATATTCAATTCATTCTACATGAATTATCAGATTGTCCAAATAGATTCCCCTTTTGAAGTCGATGATGCAGACCGACAAAATAACCATGCAGAATTTAAAGCCAAAGCAAACATCTTAACTTGAAATTGATTAATACCGTTTATTCATCAGTAAAATGTTTGCAATTCAGAATGTAAAACTAAATACTTGAAAGTTTTTGCTGCAAAATGTTAGATTTTATCAGGGGTGATACATCTTCACAGCATCAGAATTAGCAGGAGTGGAGAACTTACGACTATCCATTTCTGCGAGAATCAGGGCACTTCCGGGAAGCACCTTATTGACCACATATGGACCATTGTAGCTTGGGGCGAATTTGCCCCCAAGAATAGGAAAGACTGGCAGTACTTTCCTTAGGACTAGGTCAATTACCTGGAAGTGTCCTTGACGTACCTTTCGGTTGAAGAATCCAACTATTCTCATGCAGCAACTAGATTAAGCGTTTCGTTTCACTTTTAGGGAGATTTGCTCTTATCTTTACTTCTTTGGGTTCCTTCGTATCACTCAGGTTAATAGTGATGGTTCAGTCTGAAGTAAGAACTTTGGACCTTTCATGTCGTTCTAGGCCACGCAACATTTTCGAGGAATCTTCGAGTTCGTCGATGTCATCGAGATCAAACTCGGTGGCACATAATTCATCAGAATGGACCGTTCCCATATCCTCACGTATCACAAGATTTCCCCTGAAACATAAAGTAGGGGGCTCAGAAGGACAAACAGGGCTAAACATTGCATTTTTTTTAAAATTTTCTCTTTTTTGATTTTTTAAAATTTTTGATTTTTTTTTTTTGAAATTCTTTTCAAAAAGGTTTTAACACGAGGGAACATGAAGAAGCCCAGGCCTCAGAATTCTCCTTGGACTATATTTTATTTTATTGGTTGGATATCATCACCGGGCTGGTTTGATGTACCTCAACATGCCCTCAAAAAATTTGTAATTTCATTGATTATCGCCGAATGAATTATATTTATTGGAATGGAAACTGGGACAATAAAGTCATAGAAATGAAAAATCCTAAAAAGCAGCTCCCGAGACGGGACAAATCCTAGAAAGCAATAGAAATTCCCACGCAGGGGAGTGTGCGAAAAAAGTAAAGGTGTTACTCTCATGGGCCAGTGCCCATTTCATCCAACGGTCCTTCCTCGATAGCTCCAATGAGCATGTTATTGAACAGAGCAGTGATTCCCTCCATCGCATCATCAGGATCTTCTGTCACTGGAGGTGTTAGATCATCCATACCTCCCCATCCATCGGGGACGATATCATTCGGGTCAATATAGAAGCTCGGGGGAGCCGAATATTTCACGTAGTAGTCGAACTTGCCGCTCGGTTGCCCCAGGGTGTCGATCACCTCCTTCTCTTCATGTATCATTCTTGCAGGACTCGGGGGTGTAGTCCGGATGTTTGGGACTATGAGAAGATCGTCTCGACCTTGGCAGAGCCACGAAGCACGGAATGTGAATGCCCCAGTATCTAAAAGGTCCTGAACCTTGTGCTTTAGAACATAGCAGTCATCATTGGAGCGACCGACTTCTCCCATGTGATAGTCACACTTTTTGGATGGGTTGTAGTTGGAGAATCGCTTAGGATTAGGCCGCTTCGACTCAGTGGAAAGTAACCCCTTTTTCCAAAGGATCGTCAATACTTGGGATAGAGACCTAGGGAGAGGAGTGAATTGTCTTCTAGCGCCTTGTCGTCGATTAGAGAACGGGTGTCTTGGTGGACTGTCTTGACATCTAGGGAGTAGTCGTGCTTTGCTTTGCTGAGGCCGCGATGTTGGAACAAGTGGATCCCGATCACCTTGTTCGTGCTTTACAAACTTTGGACGCAAGGTGCTCAACTCCCTAGGGTCAGGGGACTCAATAGTACTACCAGGTACGACTGCTTTGTCATTCGAGTTGGTGCTGAAAGGCTTCGTTTGAATCATCACCCTTGGCCCTTGAGGAAAGGGAAGGGTCATGGTGAGTTGTTTCAAGCAGTCCAACAGATGCACCGTTTGCCTCAAGAGTTGTTGGAGTATGACAGAGGCTTGCTTCAGGTCGTTCTCGATATTAGCGAGGCGGTTCGGCACTTCACTCTGAGCACTTTCTCTCATGGCCAGGCGGGAATGGCCGGTGGTCGACGATCCATAATCACTTAGCTTGAGTATCAACTTCCTCGCGATGGTGGCTCACAGTTAGGGGCGTTTCGGCTTGGCGGCTGGCCGACGTATGGGGCTCTGAGAAACAAAGACAAGGACGGCGTTTATGCAGAGAAGCCGCAGTCGCCGCGAGAACCGCAAGTGGTGGATGGAGTTGCGGTTTATGTTGGGCGGTGAGCTCACGGTGGCGGAGGAGCAACAACAAAGGCACTCGGCGAGCTTGCCCCTTGGCAAGGCCCGAGCGATGGATCGATAACTGTGGATGATCCGTAGTTACCTGATTCAAGAGAAATGAACTAAATAAGCACATGATTAAGACGAGGTTGGTCCATGACACGCTTTCTAGTTTTTTTTCATTCTTCATTTATTCATAAAAATACTCGTATATGGACGAGACTTTATGGAAAAGTGCTTCTAAGCAAAGAAATATAAATAACACTCTAGACATAACCTAAGAAATAGATACATCAAAACCCCTAATCATAAAACTAGGAAAACCAAAAATTAAGACTCCCTGGAAACTATGAATTGAAAACAAATTTTCTAAAGCATTTTTTTTATTATAAAAGAAAGACGACGGCAAACTTCTTAGGAAAATGATTACCTATGACACATCTAGGAAAGTAAAGACATAGATTGAAAATAAATTCTCTAAAAGAGCTTTCTTTTTTTTTCTTTTTTTTTAAAGGACTCAATGATTATCACTTTCAAATTTAAAACCAACCTGGACCTATCATGGACCGACCCGAAAAATGCAATAACTAAATAAATTGCAAAAAGGAGAGTTCAGAAGACTTACTTCACCCAGTAGGACCATGACAACCACATAGACATGCGCATGAAACGTGAGGTTTGATTTCTATCTAGACTCTGGCTTGCAAAGTGGAGACATGAGGATTACCGGGCTAAACCAGTCATGGTTGCGGTTAGGCCGGGGTTCCATTGACTCCGGCTTAGTCAAGGAGCCGACCCGGGTTGCAAAGGGTGCAACCGTGGTGGGAACTCAATGACACCGTGAAACAACTTTCGGGACCAAGACGGGCGACCCATACCACGCAGGTGTGGTCGGGGTGTCCGCTGTCTTAGTACCATCCTAAACCTGTGCCGCCCATGTCCGGCAGCGGGTAGTGTGTGCGGTATAGTGTAAATGCAAGGCATGCACAGCAGGTTATATCATACAGCGCTCCGTGCATAAAATAAACCATACATCCAAACACCTCCCTGCAAAACAAGGGTTAACAATCACACCTCCCCTTATACCTCCCATTCTGCAAAAACATTTAACACCTAAAATGTTAAGGACGTACCTGGGATCCTCGCTGCCAAGCAAAAAATATTTTTTTGAAAAGAAAAACTGGCCTAAGTCCACTAAGAGTTTTAACTCAAGTCCCCAGCGGAGTCGCCAAGCTGTCGCGACCTAAAAATTTCCTCTCAAGCTAATGGATTATTAAGACTAAGCTTAACTCGGGCCCTCCCAAGCCCTACCAATTCGCAACTTAGGATTTAAGTTCTTAACGTGTAAATGTTTTCATGCTTGGAGTCGCCACTAATCTATTTGTGGTAGGTCGATTAGAAACCTAAATAAAACATAGGGAGATATGTTTTATTCCTACGAACCAGAGATTCTAAATTCGGGGACTTGATTACGTTAGATCTAGTCTAACGCCCTTTCGGTACCTTTTCTTTTCAAAAAAATGTTTTGCATGCAGCCTGGATCCATTTTATAGCCTAATCACTAACATGTGAGGTGTTCATGCGGGTACGCAAACCACCAAAGTAACACCCAATAATCAAAACATTAAATAAATTGCAAAATTGGAAGAATTACTTACCTCGAAGCAACGTAAGCATCTGCATGGTTAGCTAGAAAATCATATCAACAATCTTAATACGATTTCTAATTAACAAACAGTTCGCTCAATTTTTTTGGATTTTCACTTATTTAAATGAAAGCTAAACTATATGTAATGACGTGCAAAAATTATCATGCGATTAATGCAGCCTAACATGCAAACTATATGTCATGCGACGACGTGACCTAATTCTAATGACGGACAAATGATTTATTTTTGGTATTTTCAAATGAAATTCGGAATTAAAAAAAATACAAAAAATAATATGCCCGTCATTAGAAATAGGTCACGTCGTCGCATGACATATAGTTTGCATGTTAGGTTGCATTAGTCGCATGTCAATTTTTGCACGTCATTACATGTAGGTTAGCTTTCATTTAAATAAGTAAAAAAAAATCAAAAAGAAATTTCTGCACCTTTGAACTCTAAGTCAGGATTTTTCCAATTTGTCAAATTGAGTATTTTTCTCGAAATTGGTACCGAAAGGGCGTTAGGGAATCTAGCGTAACCAAGTCCCCGAATTCATAATTTCTGGTTCGCAGAAATAAAATAGTACTCCCACTATTTTATTTAGGTTTCTAATCAACCTACCCTAAATGATTAGTGGCGACTCCCGTTGAAAATATTTGCATGCTCACAATTGGATCTAAGTTGCGATTTGGTAGAGTTTGGGAGAATTCGAGCTAGGTTAATTAATTTAATTGATCTAGTAATCCATTAGCCTAAGATCGTAAAACCTCGATTCGATTTTTTTAGGTCGCGACACCCTAATACATCTATTTATAAGAGTTAGCCAGAGTTATCTTGCAAGAGCCAAAATATATTATTTTCTAATTCTAATACCCAACTTAGGCAATTTTCTAATTATTTCCTTTAGCTAAATATTCATAGAATAATATGAATTATCTTCCAAGTATATTATTTAATAATTCGATAATTCAATTATTCCAACTTGCTCCATAATGCAAGTTTCGGCGATATATGTATTCAATGGGCTTGGACAAACATTTAATCTTTTGGGTTGAATCCAATCAATTAAGCTCAAACCCATTCACTTAAGTCCATCCGTCACTGGTCCAATTCAAATGCAATTATGAGCCTAAATACTAATTCAAATGCTTCTAATCTATATGCAATTTAACTATTTTTTTTGATCGGGATTGATCCTTAATTTTTTATGCCATGAATGACTAACTGGGTCGCCAAAATTTAGGTGTCAACAAACTTGTATCAGAATGGGAACATACAAAGTTCTCTAAGTTTGAAGTTCTTCACTTCTAGTATAAAGTCTAAACCTCTTTCACTTGAAGTAAATTCCTCAATCTAAACTTGAATAAGATTAAGATTGTCATATGTTTCTCTTCCAAGAATAACTTCCTAAATCAAAATATTTAAAGGTATTTATTAGACTTATAAGATGCATATGGATAGTTTTGCCAACTTCAAAACCTATTCAGAGGAAGCAACAATAGCTCGTTGGGGACTACTCGGTCGCATCCAGGACAAGGAGGCAGCATCTTGGGCTAAGCAGGCACTCAACTAGTTACTAGTTGAGGACAAATAGGCAATGTCGGCGTCAAGGGTCTCGATCGGCAAGGAGTAGCATCGAAGGGGGTCTCAACCTTGAGGACTTGGCCGAGACTTCTCTCTCCCTCTATTTTGCTCGAAGTGTGCTCTGAATTATGAATTGCTGACCTAGAATTATGAGACCTTCATATCTATTTATAATGCATAATTAGGTTTTCTTCTAATTAGCCAGGCTTTTGATGATAAAAGGCCTAATTCCAATGGGCTCCCTCTAATTAAGCTTGAGGTCTTCTACTAATCATGGGCTGAACTAATGTCGATTAAAGCTCATAAACTCCTATCCATCTTGTGGAATTTGGTCAGCCCTGATGTGTATGGGCTTGGCCGAATTTTGCTTCTTACGGGCTCTTTTAAGAACATGCTTGACCCATTTAGGATTTATCTTATTAAACTCAAAACCTTTAATTTTAAAAGGTTAAACCCATCTCAAATAAAGCTCAGAACTCCTCCTTTTGCCAATGATTTTCGGCCATTATGTCCCCTCATGGCCTGACCAAATTTTGCCCTCCCTCGTGGGCTCAATCCGAATAAATCAATTAAGCTTAGAACCATCCGCCGCCGGTCCGATTAAAAAATGCAATTAATGAACTAACTTATGTGCTCCTAATTCTATATGATGAATTTATTTTTGTTTAGGGGTCGGGGTCGATCCTTAATTTTTTATGTAATAATTGACTAAATGAATAGTCAAAATTTATGTGTCAATAAATGCCTGTCAAGACATTAAGAGAGCCAACATAATTGATGAGCACTATGGCTTAGCTACAAATTTCGAGCTAATATGGAGATTTGCTAAATTATGTCTCGAGTTTTAAATTTCCTGCACTAACTGATCATCAAAAATTTCCCGGAGCTTTGAACATTCCATGTTTCCTCTTCAGCTGATATCAACTTTGAGACCATTATTGGCTCATTCTGGTTTGCTCAACCACCTATAATACCACTTTTTAACCACTTATCCTCCTAATTTTAACTCGTTTTCCATCGCCAATTGACCACATAACAGGATTGGCTATCGATTCCCTGCCTAATAACAAACTCTACCACCCCCAAGAAGGTCTGGAACCTCTCTTGGCCTGCCAGAAGTCTCCTTGATGAAAGTAAATCCCTTTTAACAGTTTGTTCCAAAGGGAATCAAGATTATGAGACAGCCTCCATGCTTGTTTACCAAGCATTACCTTATTAAATAAGATAAGATCTCTAAACCCCATACCCCCCTTATCCTTCCTCAGCTTTAGAGATTCCTAATTTTTCCAGTGAATTCCTATTTTGGATTCCATGGTTTTCCACCAAAAATTGGCAATCCTTTTCTCAATTGCTTTGCAGACTGAGACAGGGATTTTCAAAATTGACATTGCATAGTTGGGAAGGGCTCGAACGACAGTTTTCAACAAAATCTCCTTTCCGACTTTCGAGATCAATTGTTCCTTCCACCCGTCTAACTTTGCATTAACTCTTCCAAGGATCCAGGCAAACATATTCTTCTTTGAAACACCCCAATCCAATGGGATACCTAAATATTTGCCAGTGTGACTAATTTCAGGTATCCTTAACTCCTTGGACATATTACTTCTCAGTAATTGGGGACAACCCTTGCTGAAATAAATGCCGGACTTGTTTAAATTGATGGCTTGGCCTGACACATAACAATATTGATGAAGAATAGCCGATACATATTGGCATTCCAAAATAGTTCCATCCAAAAAATATATATAGAGTTGTCAGCAAACAATAAGTGCAACAAGATAGGACAATACCTATTCAATTTAATACCCTTTATACTTCCATCACCAACAGCCTTATCCATGAGAAAAGACAAGCAATTTGCAACTAGAATGAACAAATAAGGGGAGAGTGGATCACCCTGTCTGATGCCCCTTGAGGGTTTAAAAAAAGGAAGGGACTCCCCATTAAACTTCACATTAAAGGGACAGTTGTGACACATTGCATTACCCAATTAACCCACTTAGATTTGAAGCTCATTTTAAGCAAGGAAGCTTTCAGGAAATCCCACTGAACTCAATCATAAACCTTCTGCATATCTAACTTTAAAATCGCCCGGAATTTCTTGTAACGATTCCTAATTCTCAACTGATGTAGGACCTCTTGGACAATAAAAATGTTGTCCTGAATTTGCCGCCCACTAACAAAAGCACTTTGTTCCTTAACTATAAGATCAGGCAGCCATTCACCAAAATTTTTGAGATTATCTTGTAAGTAAAATTGCAAAGACTAACCGGGCAAAACTGCTCAAGCTTTTCTGGATTATGGGATTTTGGAATAAGAGTTATTTGAGTTTTATTCATCCTTGGATCAAGGATTCCAGTGGAAAGGAAGGACTGTACAGCAGAAAAGACATCCCATTTAATGATTTCCCAATGGTGTTCGAAAAATACTGTTCAAACCATCGGTCCAGGAGCTTTTGTTGAGCCTAGCTGGGAGACTGCCTCACAAACTTCTCCCATAGTGACAACCTCAGTTAGTCCCTCATTCATTTCAGCTTGAACGATACATGGGCATTGATCAAGTACTGGATGAAAATTTCTCGGACCTACGATGGTAAATAATTCCCGAAAATAATCTACTGTTTTTTGCTTTAGTGCCTCTTCACCCCTTATCCATTCATCATGAGGCCCTTTAAGCATTGTAATTCTATTTCTGCTTCTCCGTTGGATGGTAGTTACATGAAAAAACTTCGTGTTCTTGTCCCCCCACTTAAGCTAGATGACTTTTGACCTCATACTCCAATACATCTCCTCTCTCCTCCACATATCTTCCAGCTCCTTTATAATGCATTGTGTTCTATTTTTATCAAAGGAAGAGTCTCGACTATTCATAAGAAGTTGGAGTTCCTGGTTGAGGTCCTTGATTCTCTAAAGATTATTGGGGAATTTCTGCTTGCTCCAGTTTGCTAACTCTCTAGACACCCTCCCCAGTTTCTCCACCAGTGTCCCATTTTTCACAGAATGTGACCTCCAAGCTTTGGTTACTACTTCCAAGCATTCAGAATCCTCCACCCAAAATGCTTCAAACCTGAATTCCTTTCTTTTTTTTCATTCTTAGTTCCATGAGGGAGAGCAACAAGGGATTGTTGTTAGAACCAACAGCAGGGAGGGCATACGCTTTTACTTCTGGGAAAGCAAGATGCCACTCCAAGTTACAAACTACTCGATCTAGTTTCTCCTTAATAAAATGAACCCCCTTCTCTATTATTTGCCCATGGATATGCATACCCCTTGCATTCTACTTCCATCAAAGAACAATCATTTAAACAATCCCAAAACACAGCCAAACTGTAGTGTTCAGCCATACGTCTTCCTATTTTTTCCCAATGATAAAGGACTTCATTAAAATCCCCCGTACAAACCCAAGGAAGGCTATCAAGTCGACTCACTTCCCTTAACCTGTCCCGAAGGAGCAATCTATTCTTAAAATTATTCGGGGCATGCACAAATGATATTCACATTCTTGTTCTATTTTCAGGGTTCGGTACAAATTGCATTCATCATCTCTTTGGATGCAAATTATATCTCCAACTCGACCTGGTGAGTCCACGAAACAGCTAGTCCTCCCGCGATGTCAATGGGGTTCACCACAAAGCAGAAACTGAATTTTAAATGCTTTTTCAAACGCTGAACAACTTGTTCTTGATTTTTAGTCTCCATAAGAAACATCACATTGGGCCTATCATGTGCAATATTTGCCCCCAATGCTTGAACTGTCAAGCGTGTGCCCAACCCTTACAGTTCCAGCATAAGACTTTCATTTGAAATCTTAGACTGAAAATCCTGCAGAAAGGCAACCAGAAGAACAAACACCGAGCACCGGAGGAGCAGCAGGGACCAACAAATAGGGAACAACAACTACTTACTCAAGCAAAACCCACTTAAAAAAGTGAACCAAGAAATTAGGGCACATTGCAAGCGAAGGCCTCCCAAAGAGGTCTTTCACATTTGTCGGATCACATCACAAAATCAGAATTTAGAAATCATGCCTTGTACTCCTAAGACTAGTTAAACCATAAAGTAGTCAATTCCAAGGGATTGTCCACGAGTTGCATCACTCTTAGGTTTAAATCCAAGAAACTTCATGGAAGGGGATTCTCTTAGGGATTGCCTAATGGTGGTTTAATTAGATCATTTGGTGATGATGATGATTGTGAAGGGGACACCACGGTATGGGTGGCAATGTCGCAGTGGTTGTGCGAGTGGTGCATTGACTAATGAGAGTATTCATTATTCAATGTTGTTTGAATCACAACCCTTATCGTGGAATTTACAAATTATTCATGTCAAGTTACTTTGTACGCATTTATTTGTAATAGAGAAATTAGTATATATTGTTGTAAAATAATGCAGAATCTAACGGATCTTGCCATTGAATCAACGCAAAAGAATGAAATAACCAAAGAAATTAGTATATATTATTGTAAAATAATGCAATTGAATCTAACGGATCTTGTAATTTAATTCAGTCCTAAATCTTTTTTTGTATGAATTTAGTCTTAAACTTTTTGCATTTGTATCAATTCAATCCATCCAGTCAATTTTGACCGACTAGTGCTGATGTGGACGTAGGCCAATGCCGACCGTTCAACCAATGCTGACGTGTCAATTTTTTAATTTTATTTTTATTTTTTCGAATTTTTTATTAATTTGTTTTTCTTTTTTATTTTTTGTATTTTTCCTTTCCTTTTCTTTTATTTTCCTTCATCTTCATCTTTAATCTCTAGCTGGTTGCTAGCTAGAGGCGCGTCGACAACTAGAGAGGTCGGCCTCGCCGGCTCGTCACTAGGCGAGGTCGACCTCACCCAACGACAGCAAGGCCGAGCCTCGTCAACCTCGTCGGCCCCCGCCTCTGGCTGGTTGCTAGAGCGACGACCGGCTAGAGGTTGAAGATGAAGATGAAGGAAAAAAATTTAAAGGGAAAAAGAAAATAAAATAGAAATTAATAAAAAAATTTTGAAAAAATAAAAATAATATTAAAAAATTACCATGTCAACGCCGGCCGACCAAATTGGTCCGATGGACTGAATTGACACAAATGCAAAAGGTTTAATAAACGGAGCTTAATTCTAACCTTAAGATCTAGCTAGCGTTTTTTTTTATTTTTTAAATGAGACATGCATCTTCCTACCATTTTTATTTTCCCATCCCGTGGGACCCACTTATGACCGTAAGTGGCTTGGACTTCAGGTTTCGAATCTGGCTCTATGGGCCGTATTTCCATGGGCTTAAGTGATGGGGTGAATTGGCCCTCGTCTAACGGCCCACGGAAAAAAAGGAACCGAATTGTCCGCCAAGCTAGGTCAGGCGGCGTTCGTACGTGCCCCGCCCCAAAAAAAACAAAAAACAAAAAAAAGGAGTTGGACGGAGCTTTTTTGAGCTCTAATTTTGGTGGCTTGAGCGGCGGGCAACCTCCTGCTATTTACACGTCGCGGATCTTGGTAAAAAGAAAACTCGTCGCGGTCTCCCTCGCTCCCCCCCCAGAGTTTTCCTTCCTGCCTCCTTCTTCTTCTTCGCTCGCCATAGTTCGCCCCCTGGCCGTGCGTGGAGGATTTGATGGGTGCGGAACCGGTCCGAGCAGAAGCTCATCCCATAGATTACTCCCCCTCCAAGTATTTAGGCATCGCGGATTCTTGTTCGGGGTATTCGAGTGACGCTGAGCAAGCCCGGGGAGAAAATCGTCGCGGATCTTCACCCAGGACGCAGCGGGATTTCAGGGAAGCGGAAGAGGTCCGTGACACCTCGCGTCGCTCGTTGGCCTCTGAAAGAACTCTGTAAGCAACCTGCTCTTTTTTTTTTTTTTTTGTTTTTTTTTGGGTTCGCCGCCCATTCTCGTGGACAAATGCGCATGCCCGCGACAGTGCGCTTGCGCATCTAGGGTTGCGGACGGTGTGTGTTTTCACGTGTAATTGATTGCGATTTCCGTCTCCTCTTTTGGACGGCTCGCGTGATGTAGGTATCCGTACGTGACGGGCGCGTCTGTGCTGGCACTCAAGTACAGGGATGGGGTTCTGATGGCTGCTGACATGGGAGGTTAGACTCCTTGCTCGATCGGTTTTTGCGGTTCCCTGATGCCGGTGCGCTTTGATTCGCTCGTTGTGGGACTTTCGCTTGGGGGGAAAATTTGGTTCTTTTGTCTGTGTTAGGGAATTAGATCTCTGTCGGGCCTTTAGAACGATGGTTAAGAGGTTTGAGCCGTTTTTGAGTGAGTTTAAGATGCCCGACTTTCGTTGCCTCCTGAGATGATTGAGTAATTAAGGTTAGTTTCTTGGCTGACCAAATATCTCTGAAGAAATGCAGGAACATCCAGAAGAAGAGTCCGAGAAAACTCATTGTCGCAATAGGATTGGTTATCGTGTATACTGTGAATTTAGGAATATATGAAGTTCTCCAATGGCGTTGTTCTAAGTTTGGAATCGTTGGATTTTAGAGGTGATCTTTTTTATTTTTTATTTTTTTGGTTAAAGTATCCAAAGCGAGTGGAAAAGGCCGTTTTTCAATTTTCAATGCTTTTGGAAATCACAATTAATGTTGAGAGGGTGCTACTGAGTGTCGCTGTGAGGTTTTTTTAAGGGTAGACTGCAACCAGTGCATTGCGCTGGTCTTCTTGTCCCCTTTATGGATAGAGATGATTCTGTCAGTATTCCATTGACTTCTATCGATGTTCCATTAACTATGGTTGGTTGTTACTTATGCAGACGGGTGCTGTTTCACCTCTCGTTTAAATGACACAATTGTATTTCGGAACATATGTTGTTAACTTCTGAAATTTTTATCTGAGGAAAATCTCAGCTGTGTGTATTCCATACTGAAATATGTGAGTTTGGTTTAATTTGAATACAACAGCTCGATGCTTCTGCTATTCAAATGAAAATGTTTTGCTGAATGTCATTTCTGGTGGTACCTGCCTGTTGTTAAAATCAGAAAAGCTGTTTACAGCTGCACTGCACCTTTTGTCCTGGCATGCTATATATCTGCTCATTATGAACATTAGTCTTAGCTAGCCATGCCAGAAGGAAACATACTACTGCTTATGTAGTTTCTTCCATTTCGCTATTTCTACCTAGTAAAGTTATCCTAACTACATAACTTTCGAAGTTCTTTAACTTTAGATAGTATAGTGATCTCAGAACTGGTTTCCAATTGTTGGTTGCTTACATGTTCTGGTGACATGGTTATTGAGTCCTACATTCTCCTTAATTGTGAATGTGTTAGTTTCCTGCTCATCTCGGTGTTCTGATAGTGAGAAATATTTCACAGCTTCTTATGGATCTACTTTGAGGTACAAAACCATTGAGCGAATAAAGCCTATTGGAAAACATTCTCTCCTGGGTGCGAGTGGAGAGATAAGTGATTTTCAGGAGATATTGCGTAACCTTGATGAACTGATGTATGTATGAATTGATTAAGATTACAAGCAGCAATTTCTTTTTTATTGCCGAATATTTGTTACCTTGCTTCTCTAACTTTGAGGCTGCTTCTGACTAAGACGGTTGATTTTGGGGTCTGTTGTTGCAGTCTTTACGACAATATGTGGGATGATGGGAATTCCTTCGGGCCCAAAGAAGTGCATAATTATGTGACTCGGGTCATGTATAGTAGGCGGAACAAGTTCAACCCATTGTGGAACTCACTAGTTTTAGGTGGAGTTAAGAATGGACGAAAATATCTTGGCATGGTAGGTCTCGACCCTTGATGAGATTCATTTGACTTTTCAGATGTTGTTGAATTCCCATTTACTTGTCCTGCAATTGTATCCAGGTTAGCATGTTAGGTGTGAGTTTCGAAGATAACCATGTGGCTACTGGGTTTGGCAATCACATTGCACGGCCAATTCTTCGTGATGAGTGGAATGAGAACTTGAGTTTTGAAGATGGTGTTAAGCTATTGGAGAAGTGCATGCGCGTGCTTCTGTATCGAGACAGATCTGCAGTCAATAAGCTTCAGGTTCTAGTTTTGTCTGTGTTATTGTTTATGTTTTTCTTTGTTTCTCAATGTTCGCATATGGCAGCATAGTATAAGATTAGGATGTAATAAGTTCGTATCAGTTGTTGGCATTTTCTTCCTCTTCCAGATATAACTCTGGCCCCCTCCTGGATCCAATTGCCAATATGGTTATTCCCTCTCTACATTTTTACTTAAGCAGGTCCAACCCACCTGTGATGCATGATTATTACCTTGCTGTACAGTGATTAGTCATGGATGACTTGTATTGGTTCGTATCTAAAAAATTCTGAGATGTTTTTAGACAGATTTGAAGTCTGCATTGTGATGAAGATTAATGAGGATGAATCTCAAGTTGTTTCAAGCTATGTCCCCTAAATCTTCTTCCCTGTATGCTACTTTTTGAATAATTACGAAACCCCAGAGGCTAAGTCACAATTGGAACCCAGGAGATGTCATACTGTTCTTTGGCCATATTAAAGGATTTTAGCCTTTTATCTTGACATTTGAGAACTGCTAGCGCTTGAATTTGTTGTTAATTTTAGGTCTATCTTTTTCTTGCTTCGGAGCAATTCTTTATATTTAGTGAGCTACACAATTCATGTGATAAACTAATTAAGTGTACTGAGGACTGAGCATGAAGAGAAGAAGAGGAGGGGGTGGACAAGTCGGTTTCATTGTCCTGGAGCTGACAAGTTACTTTTTAAATTCTTACAAGTACTAATTACAATGATTAGAGAAATTAAATCATAATCAAGAAGGTCGAGAAGCTTCTCATTGATCATGTTCCTTGTAGACAGCAATTGATATCTGGTGCATGACTTCATTTTGCACTCTTTTGTCGCAATTGTCACATGTTCTTCTATTTGTTCCCTTGCATTTCACTTATAATTCGATGTTCTTTCTTTGTAATATTCCCATTAGCTTTATTTCAAACCATCTAAATGACATGGCGCTTGACTTGCAGATTGTAAAAATCACAGAAGAAGGAGCAATGACTTTTCCGCCCTACTCTTTGAAGACCTTCTGGGGCTTTGAAGCATATAAAAACCCCACTGTTGGTGAAGAAGGTTTGTGGTGAACTTTGATCTGCATATTCTTATGTTTGTTTAGACCCTGATCTTGTCATGTTAATCACTTGATGTAACACCTAGAAAATGTGTTTTTAGATGTTTCGGAGAGGCTTCTTTGGTAGAGAAGCTGTTGATGCTTTTTTCGTCTTCGCTGTCAATTGCCCTTTACAGATTTGTACTTCAGTTCTTATGGTTACATCAGCTGACCTTTTCACGGTCTTTTTGGGGATAATTTTACTGATGGGCTGATGTAATTGGGGTAGCTTCGGGTTGGAGCAGAACTTGTGCTAGGTGAGAGAAATAGAGACATAGTTTGTGCAGAAAATGAGTCACAATGCGAAAGGTACAGTCATCCTTATTAAAGGGATAATAAAGAAAAGAAAATGAGTCGGGGCTGTCAATTTCGTTAAGATCATCTTTCGCACAATCGAATCAGATTAAGGTTTTAATCCTGGGAGATGGGCCCACCATGCCCCCGCTGCCCCACTTTCATTTGTTAACATAATATTGGTAAAACGTCTTTTTGTAACTCTCACCAAGTTTTCTGACGTAAACGCTTACTCTTACCACAATTATTGAATTGTGCAGGACATCATTTGAAGATGGAGACCAAGAATGAAGTCTGATTTAGGTCCAACATAGCCATGAAGCGTACCTATTGTGATTCATGGTTGAAAAAAACTTAATGTGATATCGCAGCAGATCTCTGCTCCTTATTTAAATGCTTGTTGTGTTTAGGCTTTGCCTATGTATTTCAGTGTTCTCTTGTATCCAAGCAGGTTCGGCTTGCTTTTCTGTCAACATTTATGGAATGGAGCATGGCTCCATATGTCGAAAACTTTGATTTTCTTGGTGTGTTTCCGCTTTGCCTGTGTATTTCAGCGTTCTCTCACATCCAAGCAGGTTCGGATTGCTGTTCTGTCAACGATTATGGAATAGAGCTTGACACAATATCTGCGACTTTATGTTGAAAACTTAGATTTCCTTATTGTGTTTCTGCTTCGCCTATGTATTTCAGCGTTCTCTCACATCCAAGCTGGTTAGGATTGCTTTTCTGTCAACGTTTATAGAATGGAGCGTGACCCAATATCTAGAACTTCATGTCGTAAACTTTGATTTTCTTGGACAACTTTCGTGATTGATAAGAGGAGAATATGGCATGACCATGGTCTGAGATGATCTCATGAAACTGAAAGCCAATACTAGAACACCAAGTGTATTCTTTTGTGTTGCTTTACTCGGATGCTAAACATCAAGCCGTACCAAACTCGTAAAATTTAGAATCGTGCCTTGCTTGCAACGACATCCAACTACTCGTGCGGCAAATAACATCTCGGTTCGAGTGATCTAACGAGTCGCCCAGGTTTAGTACTTGCCCAGACTCACGCAGGCATGCTAGGTTGGGTAGAGAGAACTGAATTAGCTAATTAAACTGCGCCTAAAACAATTGTGTACAGAAATTAAAGAGTAAAAAACACTTACATATAGTATTGCCGTAAGAGCCACTAATTTGTTCCCTTGGAGAAGCCCAAAAACACTTCGGTTGAGAGCCCCACCTCTATTCCGAATTAATTCTACTGACCTGTGCTTAAAACCTCGTACTTTCACTCTGATGCTAACTAATCAACATGTCGATAATGCCATTCACTATGCTTCATCCTGGAACCCCTTTTGGCTTAAGCATGTGAAATCGTCTGTTGACTAGTGTGTTGTTCCCCATAGGTTGGCAAACCAAATCTTCGATATATGGTTCTGTTAGAATATATCTTACCTCGAGTGAGCTTTCTAGTTATAAAAGTAACCATTTCATCTCACAGTTTTAACTTTTAAAGTCGTTGACAGTATTATCTTAAAATTCAACTTTACATAATAGTAGCTCTTTACTTAGCTTAAAAGATCGATATTAAATATGAATGTGATTTTGGAGTACTGCTCTTTTCATTCAGCGATAAACAAGTGACACCATAGAATAAATTGAGTAAGAATTTTGAAAACACCACGAACATATACGAGTAAAAAAAATGATGAAGTCTGAATTTTTCTTTTCTCATAATTGTATATATGCGGATCCATGAACTTGAGCGCGTACACTCTATATATATACATATCTGATAATATGCATATGGCGAAAAGAGAGTCATATAGCGATTCCAGAGACTCAAATTGGGTCTACCATCACCAACTCACACGTAATACTGTGTTCTTCTGTTTTTTTCTTTGGAGAGATGAATTAAAGGTGCTTGCATGTGAGGACGAAGGAAAGAGCCCATGACGGCTTTGCATGCTCTTAGGCTCTCTCCGCTCCTCCATTGCCAATTGGCCAGAAAAACAATAAGCATGATTTAAGCAGCTACTTTAGGCACTTTTCTATAAAAGGCCCAAAAATATATAAATGAAAAAGGAGGGGCCTGTGAGAGGGTCCTAAAACCAGCTGGAGATCCAGGACCACCCTCTCCCTCTCTCGATGCCCACGTGCTATGAAAAGAAGTTCGTGCAATGTACTTGTCACGGTCCCCAGTTGCATGGTTTGGAGAGATATTTACGGAAATCATTTTCATCCTTTGCACCTTGAATCGTTGAAAGAGTACGTCTTGTTTCTTGCCAATTTAGAGGGCAACAAGTGGAGGTAAGGAGAAAGTTAGGTTGGTTTTTTTGGAATTTTTTTTGTATGTTTTCTTTCTTTCGGGCATTGCCCTTCTTGGGAAGGGGTTCAATGGACCTTCGGTGATTAATACAAAGTTTTGGCTATCATCATTTCGCCCTCTAAGTTGAGATTTCTCTCAATCTAGACAAAGATAAATGGACTCATTTTATCTTAAAATTGTGATACTTAAAAATGAGTCTCGAGTCTCAACTATTTATCCATGTTTTAAGTAAAATATAAGTTGAATCGAATCTTTAAGAAGATCTCAACACTTTTTTTAATAATTTAAAGGCATGAGTGTGGAGGCTTTGCTATCTAGAGGTTCATGGGACGTCCTGCAAATCCCCATAAATCGGTGAAGTCCATGTCTTTAGCTTGTGTAGGTGGGTCTAACTTAGAACACTTTCTATATAAATGTTGGGGGATAAGAACAGCAAGAGTGCCATAACTTTGGGAAAATTGTCAAATCAGTCCTAAACCTATTGTACGGCGGCCAATTCAGTCCTAAACCTTTTAAGTTTGCCAATTTAGTCCTAAACCTTTTAAATTCTTGCCAATTCAGTCCTTCCGGCCAATTTTGGCCGGCCGGTGCTGACGTGGCCGCCGGTCGGCGCCGACCGTCCGGTCAACGCTGACGTGGCAATTTTTTATTATTTTTTTTCAATTTTTAATCTTTTTTTATTTTTCTGCTTTTTTTTCTGCTTTTTTTTTCTGCTCTCCCCTCTGCCGGTCCGGCGACCGGCCAGAGGGGAGGTCCGGCGAGGCCTGGCGAAGCTCGCCCCGCCGGCCACCGGCGAGGGCGAGCCTCGCCGGCCCCTGGCTGGGCGAGGCGAGGTCGGCCTCGCCTCGCCGTCGCGACCCAGGCGACGGCGAGGTCGGCCTCGCCTCGCCGTCGCGACCCAGGCGACGGCGAGGCTCGACCTCGCCTCGCCGAGCCTCGCCGGCCCCTGGATGGGCGAGGCGAGGTCGGCCTCGCCTCGCCGTCGCGACCCAGGCGTCGGCGAGGCTCGGCGAGGCGAGGTCGAGCCTCGCCGTCGCGACCCAGGCGACGGCGAGGCTCGGCGAGGCGAGGTCGAGCCTCGCCGTCCCCTGGCTGGGCGAGGCGAGGTCGGCCTCGCCTCGCCGTCGCGACCCAGGCGACGGCGAGGCTCGACCTCGCCTCGCCGGCCCCTGGATGGGCGAGGCGAGGTCGGCCTCGCCTCGCCGTCGCGACCCAGGCGACGGCGAGGCGAGGCCGACCTCGCCTCGCCCATCCAGGGGCCGGCGAGGCGAGGTCGAGCCTCGCCGTCGCCTGGGTCGCGACGGCGAGGCGAGGCCGACCTCGCCGTCGCCTGGGTCGCGACGGCGAGGCGAGGCCGACCTCGCCTCGCCCAGCCAGGGGCCGGCGAGGCTAGCCCTCGCCGGTGGCCGCCGGGGCGAGCTTCGCCAGGCCTCGCCGGACCTCCCCTCTGGCCGGTCGCCGGTCGCCGGACCGGCAGAGGGGAGAGCAGAAAAAAAAAAAAGCAGAAAAAAAAAAGATTAAAAAATTGAAAAAAAATAATAAAAAATTGCCACGTCAGCGTTGACCGGACGGCCGGCGCCGACCGGCGGCCACGTCAGCACCGGCCGGCCAAAATTGGCCGGAAGGACTGAATTGGCAAGAATTTAAAAGGTTTAGGACTAAATTGGCAAACTTAAAAGGTTTAGGACTGAATTGGCCGCCGTACAATAGGTTTAGGACTGATTTGACAATTTTCCCCCATAACTTTAGTGGGTGTCATAACTTTTTTTCGCTCACTTAAGTACCACAAATTTGAAAAATCGATCATTTAAGTGCCATCGGCGATTTGTCTCGTTGAAAAATCCAATGTGGATCCAATCATCCTACGTAGCACTGCCAGCGTCGACATGGATAATTTTGCAATTTATTATGCTCACTTAAGTGCCATCGACAATTTACTTTACTAGAAAATCTGCCACCGGCCTCACCCAGATCTGGCAACGGCCTTCGCGCCCTCACCCGCTGCCGATGACGCCACAATGGCCCTGGGTGAGGCCATCCAAACCTCGCTGACCGTAGCCAACGAGGCCTTTGTGGCCAGCGCAAAGGGACCTGCAGCTGCGAGGCCGCCATGGCCCTGGGTGAGGGCACGAAGGCCTCGCCGGCCGAGGGCAAGACCTTTGTGGCCGGCATAAAGAAAAAAAAGGAAAATCAAAGCATAATAAAAAAAAATCCATGTATAACAATTTCCCGGAAGTGACATGCAAATTATCGATTTTATTCTGATGTGACACTTAAGTGAGAGAAAAAAAGTGATCGCATTCAAGTGAACACTGTACAAAAGTTATGGCACTCCTCCAGTTAAGCCTAATTGTTGGTATTTGAATAGATGACCTTTAATTTCTAACCTAGAAATTTCCTAGACACCACAGCCAGCTACCACAGCCATGGTGGATTGAGATCTCAACTCTTTCCTTTAGCAGAAGAATAGCCAAGAACTACCATACTTACTGAAAAGAAATGCAAAGAAAAAAGGATGAAAGGATTGTCCCAACTTCAGAAAACAACAAAATATACGCGAAAGTTGTAACTGTTCCAAGATCATGGATCACATTCTATTAAAAATTCAATTTTTTTAAAAAAAAAACTATTTTTATAAGAATGAACGTTTCATTAGCCAAGGATACGAGCCCGAGCACTGAGGACTCGTGTGCGGCCTTTGTGGACCCGAGCTTTGAGTGCTGGGGATCAAAGCTTGAGCATCGAGGACCCGAACACGGCCTTTATGGCCTGAGCTCGGGTGTTGGGGCATCGGGCATGGGCACCAAGGGTTTGGACCCGAGCTGGCTGCCAGAAACCAACATTGGAGTTTCTGTTCCCAAATTTAGAGTTTCAGGTTCAAGCGTCGATACTTAGCCATATTTTGAAAAAAGTTTTCTAACCTTTCAAAGAGGAAATTATTTTATTGAATTTAAGCTTTGGTATAAAAACATTTTCCGATGATTCATTTTTCTAAGTGAACCAAATGCTGAAAAATGAGGAAAATGTTTTTTTTCAGAAAATATTTTCTACGAAATCAACGAAGCCTTAATCATTTATTGCCTCATATATGTTCGTGGTCTTCTCGAAATTCTTACTCAATTTATTCCACGGTGTCGAATGTTTATGACTGAATGAAAAGAGTAAAACTCTGAAATCACGTTCAAATTGATTATCGGTCTTTTACATCAAGTAAAGAACTAATTGTACGTAAAGTCGAATTCTACAATAACCCTATCAACTATTTTAAAATTTAAAAGTGCGAGATAAAAACATTATTCTTTTACGACGGAAAAGCTAACTTGAGGTCGGTAATACTCTAACAGTACTATTTATCGAAGATTTGGGAAAATTATCATATTAGTCATAAAATTATTGTATGATGTTAATTCAATCCTAAACTTTTTAACAACTTGTGGAGCGCCACGTTAACGATTTCCAGAGACAATTGGCTAGAAGAACTCCATCGGAATTTCACGCAAAGGTTTATGATTACATTAGCAAAATTGAAAGAATTTATAACTGAATTCGTATTCGTACAATAGGTTTAGAACTGACTTGGTAATTTTCCCCAGAAATTTTAGTTCGACATCCAATATTGAACAAGACTCTAGTCGTCTACAGAGAATTTCACATGCTTATGCCAAAAGGGGTTCGAGGATGAAGCATAGTGAATGGTATTATCCATTTGTTGGTAAGTTAGCACGACAGTGAAAGCAGGGTCTTGAGCGCAGCTCGCTTGGATTAGTCTTGAATAGAGATCTGCTCTCAACCCAATTTGGTTGGACCCTTTCTTTTTGGGCCACATTAAGACAACAAATTAGCGGCACTTAAGGGAACACTTCAGCGTTTCAGGCCCAGTTTAGCCAACTAACTAAGTTATCTCTGTCGTTACAACCTAGCTTAGCATGTCTGCGGTAGGTTTGGGCTAGTACTGAACTTGGGTGACTCAGTTGATCACTCGAACCGAGGATGTTATTAGCCGCATGAGTAGTTCGATGTCGTTTCAAGTAAGGCATGACGCGAAGCATTAATATCGATCGGCACGACGGGCATTCTCGGCCTGATTAATCAGCTCTAGACACAATCTAGTCGGAGGAGAGACCATTGGTTTTTTTTTTTTTTGATAACCCAGGGAACCCCCGCACGGCCGACAGCCGGGGAGTAAACTATGGGGGCGACACGTGCTAGCCACCACACACGTGCCACCGGTTAAGTCACCCTGCGGCGCCCGGGATTCGAACACTCAACCTTTTGCGAGAGGAAGAGTGCGCGCTCCAGCAGTGCCACCCAGGCGGGTGGTTACCATTGGTTTATAATACTATTATTACAATCTCGCTGTTCTTCTGGTAACCTATATCTGCAACTATTTTGAGAGTTTGGTATGCTTTGATGCTTTAGCATCTGAATAGAGAGACGTTAAAAAGGGTGCACTCGGTGTTCTAGTTTGCTTTTCAGTTACATGAGATCTTCTCAATGTCAGCAAATAACAGGGTTTGCAATTTTTATGAAGTGCTTCAGCCAAATCAATCAGCCCATGGTCATGGCATATTCTTCTCTCATCAATCAAGAGAGTTGTCCAAGAAAATCAGAGTTTTCGAAATAAAGTTCCAGATAACTTGTCATGCTCTGCACTGTAAAAGTCGACAGAAAAGCAATTCGAACCGAGTGCCGAAATTTGTTGGCGAAGTGGAAGCACAAGAAGCGTTTCGTATGAGCACTATTAGTGAGCTGCGATTTAACATAAAATGTTCTTGACTATGAATACAAGGCATGACCTTTCAAGGATTTATTGGACCTGAATTCGAATTCCTTCAACTTGGTCCTTGCTCATGGTCCTTAAATGATGTCCTGTACAATTCAATAAGTGTGGTAGGGGTAGGGATAAGGATAAGGTTTAATGTCTGACTACTTATAGAAATTTTGACAAAACAGTTTCAACAAATCAGAGTGGCGCAGCGGAAGCGTGGTGGGCCCATAACCCACAGGTCCCAGGATCGAAACCTGGCTCTGATACTAGAGTAGCTTCCAACATGCCACCATCCTTTTTATTTTCCTCTCTCTCTCTCTCTCTCGCATGGCTACGTTTTGGAGCTCAGAGCGTCTGGAAGTAGCTGATCACTTGTCACTGTCCAAGTTACATGGCAGAAATTGGCACTTGAAACTGTGGTTTCCATCCACCTATGAAAATGCATGGTGTCACTGTCCAAGTTACATGGCAGAAATTGGCACTTGAAACTGTGGTTTCCATCCACCTATGAAAATGCATGGTGAAGCTGTATGGATTGAATTCTGACATATGAGCCTTTTTCTTTCCCCTCTCTCTCTCTCTCTCGCATGGCTACGTTTTGGAGCTCAGAGCGTCTGGAAGTAGCTGATATGTCATTATCAGCAATAAGTCTGAAATCACTTGTCACTGTCCAAGTTACATGACAGAAATTGGCACTTGAAACTGTGGTTTCCATCCACCT
The DNA here is from genome assembly GCA_031216235.1 of Syzygium jambos. NCBI lineage: Eukaryota > Viridiplantae > Streptophyta > Magnoliopsida > Myrtales > Myrtaceae > Syzygium > Syzygium jambos. Next base: position 10,828,928 of record CM062227.1, read on the forward strand.
ATGAAAATGCATGGTGAAGCTGTATGGATTGAATTCTGACATATGAGCCTTTTTCTTTCCCCTCTCTCTCTCTCTCTCGCATGGCTACGTTTTGGAGCTCAGAGCGTCTGGAAGTAGCTGATATGTCATTATCAGCAACAAGTCTGAAATCACTTGTCACTGTCCAAGTTACATGGCAGAAATTGGCACTTGAAACTGTGGTTTCTATCCACCTATGAAAATGCATGGTGAAGCTGTATGGATTGAATAATGACATATGAGCCTTTTTCTTTCCCCTCTCTCTCTCTCTCTCGCATGGCTACGTTTTGGAGCTCAGAGCGTCTGGAAGTAGCTGATATGTCATTATCAGCAACAAGTCTGAAATCACTTGTCACTGTCCAAGTTACATGGCAGAAATTGGCACTTGAAACTTTGGTTTCCATCCACCTATGAAAATGCATGGTGAAGCTGTATGGATTGAATTCTGACATAACCGGATCCGAGTTAATTCAGCACCTAATACGCACTAACCAGGCATTCGTGGATGAATGTTGTTCCGTCTGCCTCAAACTCTTTCGAATCCCGAAATCGGCAAAGTGACCCAGAAGAACGATGTTTGCTGTAATCCGTCTTTCCTATCTCGATACGGATGCTGTTTAGCAGTTCGGCTACTCAGTTTCAGAAGATTAGAAAGCTGGACGTATGCATCATTCCCCAACGGGCTAACAATGAGTCATCCCGGCACAAACCAAGAACAAGAAGAGATTACACTACTGGAACTCCTTACATTCACACCCCTTAAATATGTGAACCTATCAGTTATGATGTGCACTTATATCGGTGTCAAATTTTGAAGTGTTGACAGTTTATTAATTTGTTCGACTCCAGCTTGCAAGATTCGTAAAAGGTCGAGACGAATAAGAGAATGCGATCTGTTTTTCTTTCCTTATGATTCTAGCAATCAAGATGAATCCAAAACCACCAGATTCAATGCAGGCTTCTTATTGCATATAAACATTACATATTACACTTGGATTGACATCACACAGAATCCCGGAATTTGCTTCCAGAATTAACTCCCACATGCCGATGTAAAAAACGGCGATACCCCGATGGTCTTTGTCCTCAAGATCTTTCTCGCAAGCATTCTCCACTTGGCCTCGTCCTTTTTGTTCTGTTTCTTGATCCTGTCCTTGAAGTTCCTACAAAATGGAGAAGCTTCTATTTAGTAAAGACTTTGATTGACATTACAATGTCTTTAATTAGATTGAAAAGATGCAAGTTTAGAGTGAAACAACACTTTCAGAACCGAAAAAAAAAAAAAACACTTTCAGAACCGAGTAAAACACAAGGGTTTGAGTAAACAAAACATGTGGCTACACAATTTGGCTGGCTACACAATTTGGCCAAAATGGAAGAGGATAATGTCATTCCGTTAAACAACAAAAACCATTGCACGCTAGGGACATACCTACACAAAGGGACTCGGCAAACATTTGAATCGGCACAGAGGCGGGAGTGCAGCTCCAACAGTTGCCACATTCTCTTGCAGTGGATGCAACCACCCGGAACCCGTAACTTGCAGCCCGCAAAGTGACGGATCAGCAATTCTAGGCCTGTGCATGCCTCGAAGCCGCACGGCGGCTGGTCCTTCTCGAAGACTTTGTCATGGGGCCCAATCGTCCGACACCCGTCTCTACAAATATGAACTAGAGCTTCCATCGCTTCATATAGTTGCAAATAGATCTTCCTCTCATTCTTCCTTCTGATCCTCTCCTTTGCACTCTGCAAAAATAAATCTCGAATTAATTTTCCTTTCTGGTCTGGTTTCTAATAGAACCAAAAGTAGGGAAAAGAATGATGCGATGACAGACAATAAGTTCCAATGCTTACATGGTCTTCATTGACGACGCACTCTAGTAGCTCTTTCTCTAGCAAGGGGTGACTCTGCTTCATCGCAGCCCATCCTTCGGTGGCTGACACATCCTTGAAGTTCTTCACGATCATGCGGTGACAGATGAAGCTCAGACGAGCAGCATCACAGAGCAAAGCCAGCTGAAAGATGTCAATGACGTTCTCCATGTTAAGAAGACCCTGCTCGAGTTGCTGCTCGCAGATTTGCTTGAGCCAAGGAACCACGAATGAGTGTGAGAGCACCAGTAAAGGCACGACGAACTCAGCCATGTCTTGGTTTTGATAACTACACATGAAACACAAGCAATGTTTAGAATGGAAGACCGTAAGTGGAAAGTCTAAAATGTTTCCACTATTCTTGAAGCAACAGCAACGGAGATATACTTACCAGGATGAATACAAGAATCGAACAAAAACACGAACGGCTTCATGAGGAACTCCGCTGATCGATAATACTTGATAACGACCCTTTCTTTTTGATTTCTTCAGCATGCCTTTCATTACTGGAGTTGCCATGCTCTGCAAAAGAATAGCCAATTGGTGATGAGTTTTAGAAGTACAAAGTCACGCCACTTCACATCCATGTGGCCTCAGTCATTCAAGATATCAATTTTCGTGTGCGAAAAGAATCAGATCCCCTCTCATGACATGATAATTTCACAACTTAAGTAACGATCATTTAAAGGTGAATTAATTTCATGCCAAAATTGTCCTGAAAGGTAAAATATACATGGCACAAAGTTTCATTTAAAAAAGAACATGAAAATTTCGACTTTCATGATCACAATAAGAAATTTTCAGACTGTCGACAGAGAGTAGTAAAATTCCAGTATAGCAACGTTGGATGGAAGGCGACTGACTCGTTATTTCCAGAAAGATTTTACTGTTTGAATTGAACAAGATTGGATGATGAGTTCTTACAATTATACAAGCATGTGCATAGACGACACCACCATCGTCAGTGTGGATTCGGACATCTGCTTTATAGCCTTCATCAAAAAGTCGCTCCCATAGATCGATCGCTGTTGTCGAGATGCAGCAATCGCCTCTTTGAGGCGCTCCCTCCGTTTGTATTCCCTTCCTGGCACATTTGGTCAGGATCGGACCAGGTAATGGAGGTGCTACTGGTGGACCAGTCCGTGCATTGAGCGATGAATCATCGCTGTTTGTGTCGATCCCTCCCATCTGTTTCAGATTATTCTGCTAAACAAATGGAAACGGGCTTAGTTTTAGTTCCAGGTGAAATTCGAGATGCTTTAGTCACTTTACACAAGCAAACGACAAGACGCACAACAAACATTAACCTCGGCTAAGTAAGCATATGATCACGGGAAACTGTACCTAACATTCAAATTTCTAACCCAAGCACTATAGACTATAATTTATCCAATTATGTTTCTTCAGCTTTTAAGGAAGCGGATCGATCACTTACGCCATACATAAAACTTTTGTCAGTATGGACAAGAAAGGCTTGTCATTCGAAATTGGTAAATGTCAGATCTTATTGCCAATTCATTAATGAATAGATTCCGTTGTCTACCATCAAACGAAGGTTAATGTTATAGAGGAGAAACATCTAAGGTAGACATCAAGGACAGATCGTGGAGGAGCTAATAATTGCAGAACCAATTAAGGATTCTCTCAAAATGATCATATTGCTAATTACTAAGCCCAATTAAGCCAAATACCGTGCAAATCTGACAAAAAGTTTGAGGTTTGAAAGGATCAGAACAGTCACTTCCATAGCTCCCGCTAGGTTTTTGACTGCTCAATGAATTATCACATAAAAACATCACCATTACCAGCACAATGTGAATTACCATCAGATTATAAACCTCAAGAATCTTGAAGTATCATCACAAGCAAAACTTTAAGAAAAGACCCGGTTCTTGAACCTAACTCTGATCAAATCCCATACTTTACAGTATGAAAGAAACACGTACCACCAAGTTCTGATCCGGAGAGATACCGGGAAAGAAACGAGGAACTCGGATACGAGAGAAGAACAGATTTGACTCGGCGTGATCCGAAGTTAATTCAAGCCAACCTTCGCACGCCTTCCGCTTCTATAAATCTCCGGAAGCCGGCACAAATCGGCCTCCTCGCCAAACAAAAAGGGAGGAACGGGACCAACGCTGAACGAGATATAGAGAATTATCAGGAGAAGCCAAAGCAACAGCTTCTCTGCCAAGAAACTGCTTCTGGGTTATCCCGTAGTATTGATCAAGAAAAGATCCCCGACGTGCATAGGTGTTAAAATTCGAGGTGTAGTTTATGTTATTATCTTGAAATCAACAACAACCCGAGAGAGAGAGAGAGAGAGGCAGAGAGACAGACAGACAGAGGCTCGCACGACCCAACTGGAACTCCTCAAAACACGCTCGATCAGCTCTTATGTAGAAAGGACGACGTCCATTGTCAATGTCTCGTGTTTCCTATCTGTCGGTCTTTGTATGCGCACGCCTCCCTCCCTCCCTCTCTCTCTCTCTCTCCCTCCCCCTCTGGCAAAAAACAAGAGACCCCCACGAACGTCGGAAGGTCAGAGCGAGAGAGAGAGAGGAAGGAAGGAGGAGGAGGAGGAGGAGGAGAAGAAGATCGCGCTGCTGATTCAGACACACGTCAGAGAATTTGAAATACGAAAGGAAGAAGGAATCAAGAAGCCGGGTCGATCCCCCCCCCCCCCCTCTTCGCATCACGTGCTCTCCCGCGTTTTCGCGATCGATCGACGGCCACCAACCAACCAACCCCCTCCCTCCCGGTCGATCGCGCGCGAGATCCTCGCGTGGTTCTCGTGGTGCCTTAATTTTACTCGCCATTTCCTTCGATAAAAAAAAAAACACGAAAAGAAGTATAGAAGGAGAAGAACAAAATGCGATGGAGGATAAAGACAAAATTTTATGTGGGGCCCACGAGGTGTGGTGTTGTAGTGGTGGTGGTGGTGTCGCGGGTGAGAAAATATCTAAAACAGGATCGAAATGCCAGCTAAGCTGAGGCTGTCTCTCGTTTCTGTACGTCCGTTCCTGCCCGACCGGGACCCACCCGCCACGGCAGCGGGTGGATTGACCGGCTGACCGGTTTGCCACCGGATATTTTTTTGGGGTTTGCTTGGGAGTGGAAAGTGACGGAATTTCGGCTGGAAGTTTCTTTCGATGGAGACATGTGCGGTCGTGAATGGGTGAGGAAAAAGCAACCTCGATTTGCGACGTAGAAATTCGCGGACGGAAATCTTCGACGCATGCACGCTTTACTATCTGTATATATATATATATATATATATATATATATATAAACACGGACATGTTAACTTTGGGCGCCGACAAAATGCATGACTTTTCATGACTTTTGACCAACCAGTCAGAAGCAGGGGTGATCGATTTTCAGGTAGATCTATTCCCGTCCTGGAACCTGAAATCAGACTAGACAGAATCAATTGATAGTTTGTGGAACTGGAAATTGGCCCTCTCGATCTTGAAACCGGACTGATCGATTTCAAAGTTGATCATGAAATTGGTGATTTCTTATTCTTTTTTTGGTCGCGCTTTTTTCACTCTTCCTTTGACTTAGATACTCATTTTCTTTGAGTTTTGACCATATCATTCGTTGTGGGACCTACTGCTTCTTATACAACTTTAGAATAGTGATTTTTTTAAATTATTAGGTCCTTCTTCTTTTTCCTTGCGAGTCCCACTTTCTTTTTTCTTTTTTCTTTCCACGTCTCAATTCTTTGCTTTTGCAAATCATCTCTATATTTTCTCTCTAACAAGTCATTCTCTTAGGCCTCCCACTCCTTCTCCTTCTTCTTCGGTAAATCTATCCTGCATCTGCATTCCCCCAGAAATTACTTACTCTAGCAATCCGCCCACTCCTCATTCGCTATCGGAGTTACGGTTCTAGCGAAAGCTTGTTTTTTTTGTTTTTTAGTTTTCATGTTCTTGAATCATGCTCATCCCGATCTCTATTGAGTATTTGTTGATATTTTTTCTTAAAAGTGAATTTGACTTTTAGGTCATGGAAATTCTTGATTTTGTGATTTAATTATGCGTTTAGCGCATAGTGTGCATCAAAACAGTGTTTGTGAATCAATTGCACAGTTGCTTTGTGGTCTATAGCATACTTACGTCTTATAAAAGTTTTTCTTCCTCTAGGTTCAGTTTCTTACTATCGTTTTCATAAGTTCGTCATCATCAATTTTGTGATGCTGTTGTTGCTTCCATTAATTGACTTATTGGAAATAATGATACAGGATATGTTTAATTTGGTTGTTTGATTTTAGGATGGTTGAGGTAATCTATTTTCTTTGATGACAATGGAGGCCAAAGGCAAATTGCAAGAGCGAAGAATTAAGACGTCAAAGGCATGAAAAAAAAAGAAGAAGTAGGAAAGTGAAACCCGCAAGAAAAGATATCCAAATAATAAAAAAAGATCACATTTGTAGGGTTATACTAGAAATGGTGAGCCCCATAAATGATAATATGGTCAAAACGCAAAAAATGAGAGTGTCTAAGTCAAATGAGGAGTGGAAAAAGCGCGGCCGTTCTTTTTTGTTATTGTTTCTTCTATTCTCCACAAGTGAGAGTTTTCTGACATTTCAAAGAACTTGCTAATTAGGGTTTGTTTCAGAATAAAAATTATGAAAATTAGAAATATCGGATGGTCCATCAATCAAGTTCTTTACGTGGAATCGAGAATCTGGCCAGTTATTTCTGATTCCAAATTTTTGGAACCAAAAGCAGACCGATCCCCACGAGAACCACTCAAAACCAGCCAATTCGGTCCGGTTCCTGGGTTGGACCGGAACTGATGCACACTCCTAATCAAAAGCATGATTGGAGGAAGTTTTTACTAATCAAGGATGGACGAAAATATAATCCGATCAAATTACCTGATATATATAAGATTTTATGTTTACTAGTGCAACAATTCGAACGTCTTAGTGGGGATCACATGAGATCTTGGCGCATCTTATGAGGCGAAAATTGTAGATCGTCGGTGCACTTATGGCTGTCCGAGCTACGTCCGTCCACCGGTCGCACACTAGGCGAAGCCGCACTTAAAAGTCAATAAAGTATTAAGAGAGAACCAAAAAAATTAGGAAAATGGCAAGGGAGCACGTGTTTCTCGTGTTGTTTCGGCCATGCAATCATGCATGAAATATACATTTGTTTTCTAGCACGTGGGCCACGTAGGGTCTCGTGTCCCTCGATCTACCTTTCGTTTGCCGTATAATTGCATGGATCAGGTGCATCACTGAATTGTTTTTTCTCAGTTACTATACATAATATTTCTACTGATTAGTTTAACCCCCCGCAAAGTTTTGTATTTCGACGGCATTAATCCGTATTGCATAATTTTGAGGGACGAGATCCTGTATTTTCACTTGTATTTTCGTCTAATAATGTATCGTTCATTTAAACCATCATTTCATATGAGAGTAAGGCCGATATTTGGGAACGGTGCGGTTCAAAGATTAAGATTTGTACAGAGTCTTACGTGCTAAAGTTAAAAAATCAAATAACTTTCTTTAGTCTTAATACAAATAATAAGCAAAAATGAGCAAATTTTTCTTTAGGTTGATTCTACGGTATTTCATTTTCTTGGTAACCTTTCGGATAAGGATTCTTCTTAATTTAGATTGTAGATTTAAATCCTAAGTTTATTCTCCTTAAATATTTTTACATTAGCTTATCAAGGGTTGAAGTCGTTTCCCCAATTTTCGTTTCATCCTTTTTTGCTTTCCTCTTATCTCTTTCCTCTGTTTTCCTTTCTTTTTGTGGACAAATTTTTTTGCATATTTATAATTTCTTCTTGAAATTTTTTTTTTAAAAAATTCTTTTTGGCCGGCCTCGGGCAAGGCTAGCGAGGTCAACCCTTGCCCGTGGCCGATCGAGTGATTGGTAAAGGAAGAAGGAAAAAAAGAAAGGAAGGAAAAAATTCAAAAAAAAATCAGAAAATCTTTTAAAAAATGCAAAAAGAATCGTCAACGTCAAGGCCAAACGTGTTATGTTGGATGATCGGCGTCCACGTCAGCGACTGTAAGTAAAAATTGATCGGAATAATTATATTGGTAAATTATCAAAATATTTAAAATTAAATCAATCAAATTAAAAGGTTGAGGACTGAATCAATATCTGTACGGTATGATTATGATTTTGTTTTTGTAATGATCCCCTCGCGGAGTCCATCATTCAGAGGGGGGAAAAGCCCGATAATTCCGACATCTTAGCATGTTGCCCGATGACTCGGTAGACAAAAAAGAAAGCAAAAACGTACAACGATGATATCATATCCACGTAGCCTCCACGTTGATCCCCAACATTCAAGTACTTCCCCCACGAACCTTCCGTATTTGACTTGTCGGCCTATAAGTATATATAATTTTATAATTTTTTTTGCTAGAATATATAATTTTATAATTAAATTGGGTATAGCAACACCTAATACTCGAAGACTATGTCGATTCTTATCTCATTACCTTTCGTATCATTCCCACCCCCCACGTTGAGTCAAGCTTTCAAAAGAAATATTTAAGGCACTCGATCGAGGTGATGATCATATGAGGGGGCGCGCCTATACATCGAGCCTCAAGTCCTCTTCCATTCGTTTTTGGGATCGGGGCGTCGCATAAAGCGCCGGATCAATATGGAAATTCGCAATGTTATATCGATTGGTCCAAATTCATCTGGCAAGATAACCCCGATTTGAGAAAAGGGCATTTTCTCGATATAAAAAAAAATTAACATCTTCTCAGATCAAAGACATAAGTTGAAGAAATTTTCACTAGTGATGCTTGGGAATACATTCCTTAAAGAAATTCACCAACATGTGTTACCCTCTTGGCAAGAAAAAAAAAATCAAAACAAGGCGGTTTACGATGGAGGTGATCATTGGGCATCTTTCTGGCCATTTAGGTTACGTTTGGTGGTCGGGATAAAATTTGGGATAGGATGAATTTTATCCTATCCCGTGTTTAGTGTTTGCCCAAGATAGAATAAAATCTGATATAGGAGGGATATAATCCAGATAAAATTATCTCATAGAGGAGGGCCTAATTCCCAAAAAAACCCCAAACTTTACTCTTTGTCCCAATTATATCCCCAACTTTTTTTTGTCTCATAAAAAACCTCAAAGTTTTACTTTTGTCCCAAATCTACCCCGTTTACTGTTCATCTAATTTTTTAATATTATTTTATATTATTTCGAATTTTTTTCTTTTTTCTTTTCTTTTCTTTTCTTTTTTTTGGTTTCACCTTCAACCTCCGGCCGGTCGCCGGACCGGCGACCGGCCAGAGGCGGGGGCCGGCGAGGTCGGCCTCGCCGGCCGCTGGCGAGGCTCGGCCCCGCCGTTGCTGGGCGAGGCCGGCCCCGCCGGCAGCTGGCGAGGTCGAGCCTCGCCGGCAGCTGGCGAGGTCGGCCTCGCCGTTGCTGGGCGAGGCCGAGCCTCGCCGGCTGCCGGCAGGGCCAAGCCTCGCCAGATCTGGCGAGGCTCGGCCCCGCCGGCAGCTGGCGAGGTCGGCCTCGCCCTGCAACGGCGAGGCCGACCTCGCCAGCTGCCGGCGAGGCTCGACCTCGCCAGCTGCCGGTGAGACTCGGCCTCGCCCAGCAACGGCGAGGCCGACCTCGCCAGCTGCCGGCGAGACTCGGCCTCGCCCAGCAACGGCGAGGCCGACCTCGCCAGATCCGGCGAGGCTCGGCCTCGCCCAGCAACGGCGAGGCCGACCTCGCCAGCTGCCGGCGGGGCCGAGCCTCGCCAGATCTGGCGAGGCTTGGCCCTGCCGGCAGCCGGCGAGGCTCGGCCTCGCCCAGCAACGGCGGGGCCGAGCCTCGCCCAGCAACGGCGAGGCCGACCTCGCCAGCTGCCGGCGGGGCCGAGCCTCGCCCAGCAACGGCGAGGCCGAGCCTCGCCAGCTGCCGGCGGGGCCGGCCTCGCCCAGCAACGGCGGGGCCGAGCCTCGCCAGCGGCCGGCGAGGCCGACCTCGCCGGCCCCCGCCTCGGGCCGGTCGCCGGTCCGGCGACCGGCCGGAGGTTGAAGGTGAAACCAAAAAAAAGAAAAGAAAAGAAAAAAGAAAAAAATTCGAAATAATATAAAATAATATTAAAAAATTAGATGAATAGTAAACGGGGTAGATTTGGGACAAAAGTAAAACTTTGAGGTTTTTTATGAGACAAAAAAAAGTTGGGGATATAATTGGGACAAAGAGTAAAGTTTGGGGTTTTTTTGGGAATTAGGCCCATAGAGGAGGTGGGATAAAGGTGGATAAGATTTCTAATATTCATAATATAAAAGTTAATTTTGTCGAATAAAAAACTTGTTAAATTAATAAAATTATAATAATATTTGAATATAAATAATATATGAATTTTAATATAAAAATTCAAAATAACAAAAAAAATAACAATAATTTCGTTTTTTATTTATTCTTATTTTTATTTATATATTCAAAATTTATTTATATATTGTGATATAAATTTCATATATAAATCAATACTAATGTATTTATATTTATTATATATTTTAGGCATATTAGTATAGCTTACTATTTAATAAAATTTTATTAGAGAATGATGGAAGGGGAAAAAAAAATAAAAAACAAAATAATTAAAAAAGAGAGGCAAAAATAATAAAAAAATAAGCAAATAAAAATGAAATAGGCAAGAGTGTCGTGAGAGAGATTTTTATAATCTCCGTTTATGCAATTCTTGGGTTCATTTACATTAATACAACGTTCATAACAAATAATGAACATGGTAAGATGTGAAAATATCCAGTTTTATTTCCATGATTCACCAAACAATAAATAGTATATAGCGAATCCCTTCGATTTCAAATCCTATCATATCCAATCCTATCCTGACTAGAAATCCAGACGACCAAACGCAACCTTAGTGTATGGAATATCATCAAGAGTCAAATAATATTTTGAGGTTGAAGTTTCACGCCAAACATAAAGGCCGGGCATAAATCTATGTCCAAGCCCGCTCATCATAATACTTTTACATACAGATCCGCGGGAGATCTCTCTAGAATCGACTCAATTCGGTTTGTTGAAATTCGATTCTTATCGAGTTGTGTAGCAACCTATTTCTTGTACCATGAGCATGCGATCGAGACCAATGACAAGAATTGAAATTCATGTGCTCGATACGTTTCGTTTCTGTTGTGTAAGGACAGTTCTTACGGAGGATGAACCAGAGACCACTTTCCTCTAGTGCACTGTGAAGTCACAACGAGCAAAAGGCCCACCAGTGGCCCGGGTCTCCACCAACCCATCGACCGCATTGATCTAAAAAGACTGCTGAGATGAGCGAAAAAGCCCAGCAATCAGAATGATCACTCGTTGGAAAAAAGGAGTTCTCAGGCATCATCACATCCATTAATTCGCGGCCCCCAGCAACTTGTTAAGTAATCGGATGAAGGAATATCGTGGTTTCCGGTACACCAGCTGCCCTCGTGATATGTACGGTCAATGTATCGGGAACAAAATGTTCCCTTACTGGGCATGATCAGTAGATGTTTCGACGACGCTTGTTAATAAGACCCCCTTGCGATTGATGGAACCCCACAAAGAGTCTCCAGCGGAAGATAGTCGGTCCGGAATTCATCGGGGGATTATCGGATGCTCGCAATAGCCTCAGTTTTCATTTGGTGTAACTCTGGCCGAACTGTACCTATGCTGTGCCGTAACCTATAGGTTTTGTTGTACATGTTTTGAATTCGCAACTTCTTAAAACTGGGTGAAGCGGCTTTTTAAAATTTGCCGCGGCTTTGGAGTTGATGCAGCTACCAAGCTATCTGACAAATACTTTTAGAAGCCGTAGCGCTACTTTTCATAGTTGAAATTGCTGTGCGGATGCTGACTCAAACAACTTCTCTATATTTAATTCGATAGGTGAAGATGAGTGAAATCCATTTTCTTTCGGTTATTTTAGTCAACCAAGTCAATAATTTCCACGAGAGGAAATGAATTGTAGCGGTTAGCATCGTTTCCTCCGGTCAAAGGTGAATTTCGGATCCCCTTAATCTGAAAATCCATTGAAACGCATCGCACCCAAATGATATATAATCTCACAACTTCGTACCGGGCACAAGTTCTCAAGCGAATAGCGCCTATCTAGATGTACGGGTGATCCTGTCCTAACAAACCAACTAAATCGATAGACGGGAAAAGCATGCTACATCAAAATAGAGGAAAAATTATTTAATCAATCCTAAATCTGCTACACAAATGTAAATTTAGGCTTAAACTTTTTAAATTTGCCAATCGAATTCTAGACCTTTGTTGTCACGTCAGAGGTTTCCGGCGAAAATTGATCGGAAAGACTATAATGAAATTTCTTGCAAAAGTTTAGGACTCAATTGACAAATTTGAAATGTTTATGACTGAATTGATATTTGCATAATAGATTTAGGACTGTGTAATTTCTCTCAAAATAGACTGTCTATCTAAATAAATTGTTTGACATTAAGTTGGGTTTACTCGGTAGTTGAAGAATCTATTTGCATCCATAGGTTAAGTTCATGCCACATTAATTTCACATTGACATTCTATGTTAAAATATCTCACATCGCTTATTTACAGGGTTTATATACACTTTATATATAGCAGCCTCCATCCACCTATTAGCTAGACATTCTACCGTACATTTCATATTTTTATAGACCATTCATTAAAACTTTGGCTTAACCCCTATACAATCAAGAAGTTGGTCGACCATTCTATGAATTTGTAATTTATCCACCAAAAGCAGAGTTAAAAGTGATTGAAAAGATTTATAAAGCTCGATCTTCTTCAAAATTCCTTTTCCCCTATAGTTTGCTTAGCACAAAACCTTAGCAAGTCCTTAAAAGGCTCAATCTCGACCCTCATATGGATCTTGAGATTATCGGGATGTAAAATTTTTAGAGGATATTCCAACTTCGGGGAAGAAAAAGATATAAGAGGAATTGAAAGTGCAGGGCATGCGGATACTGATACGTTAAAATAAAGAACATATTCATTGAGATCGTCTCACGGGATGAGGATGAGGAGGAGCACAAGCCGCCGAAGCCCTCGATAGAGCAAAAGCTCCATCACTTTAATAAGTTTACATCTTAACCAAACACCAAGAATTAAAAAAAAAAAAAGCCCTGATCTTAAAATTCCTTTTCCCCTATAGTCTACTTAGCATGGGGCGTGTAGCCGAGCATCATAATAATAGTCAAAGATGCTGACCATCTCGGTCTTGTGAAGTATCAGAGTCAAAGTTTCTAGTCCCCCACCCAGCACATACTCCCATGCCACAACCCCAACGCAAGATGATTGTTTATCCAAACCCTGCTCCATGTCTTGAAAAAATACTAATAGTGGATGACAACTTTGTGGCCGGATAGAGGAGGAGCGTCTCCGAGCTCTTCCCTCCCACTCCTTTATTTTTTCCCTCGTAAATTGGTCACGGAACATCTCTCTTTCCGTGACCAAAAGTCCTCAAAGGGGTTGCCCAGCCTTTCGCACGTGGAGACGCTCCTTCATCGATTGCTTTCTTTCATGCCCAATCTTTCTAACTCCCTGCCAAAGAGAATGATAAAGGGTACTTTGGCAGGCCCCATCGCTAAAGAGTGCTTGGTTTTCTCACATGAGTCTAATTAACTCCAAAACGTGAAAAGATCGCTTTACCCCGCGTGTTAGGACCCTTGTATCCATGCATCCGGTCGGTACCAGTTGTGGCCTCAAACTCGTGCTGGGCATGGATCGGAAGCACGGGCTGAGTAAGCTTGAGCAAGGCAATGGATGGATCGGGAATGAATAATTGGCATTGCGGAAGGATCGAGCGATGTGAACAGGGATAGTATGGCTTGGGCAAAGCATGGATTGCTGCTTCAGGATGATCCATGTAGCACCTTCCTAGATATCGGGACCTGAGAGGAAGCACCTACGATCGGAAAGGTAAGAGTAGGCCTTTGGAAACATCATGTTGAAAAATTTGAGGAACTTGGGGTTTCGAAATAAGAAACAGAGTCACCACCGATCTATTTTACAAGAAAACTAGGCTAATTAGACTGTTGAGAGCTCGCAACAGAAGCATGATACCTAGCCCATGTTCAACCCCATCAATATATCCAGTTGGATTCACATTCATGCAAAAGTTTAAAGCAATGAGTTATGGGCCAACTTAAATATATTGACTGCTTCACATTATATCAATTCTCTGATATGAAACTTCATTAACACAACTCACACGTTTCAACAATCTTCTTGGTGTGCTCCCCTTAATTTAGGTATCCTCAAGCATCAATATATCTCAACTTGATTCTCCATTAACGTCCAACTTCATCCTTCATATTGAACCCGCATTGCTGCACCATAATGCCCACCACCCAAAAACTGCATTGGTCGCCATATTCCTTCTTTAAGATATTCATCAAACACCGGAATAGATTAAGGCTCCACCAATCTACCATTGACTCTGATACCATTTGTTTGGAGCGCGCAACAGAAACACGACACCTTTACCCAAGGAGATCGCTATGAGAGAACCCAAGTCTGAGCCTGTCAATAAATCCAGTTGGATCCACTTTTACGTAAAAGTTTAAGTAAATAAGTTATGGGCCAACTTGAATAATTAACTACTTTACACTACATCAATTCTCCGATGTGAGATTTCTCTAATATAACTCACACGTCTATTTCAACACAAACACCTTTGCACATGTGAAGATACTGGTCATTTACAAAAACCAAATAACTGTAGTCCGAGGGATTAGTTATGTGTCGGGAGGGTTAGTGTCCCCACAATTCACTTTCGGTACCATATTAAGCCCTTGAATGCAATTATCTTAATTTCCTAAAATTATAATGCAAATTTGATTTTTCGGGAGACGTAATTAGTGAAATTTCTTCGTCATTTTACGACCAGTCACGACTCCATGTACCCTGTGTTTTTATGATTCGAAAACATGTAAAGGATGTGAAATACATGCATGAGCCTTAATTTGTGAGTGTATGAGTGTGCAATATCATTTGAACATTTTGTTTAGCGATGCATGCTCAACTTTATAATTGATAGTCGTTTCATTTTTTGGCCTCGTTGGACAAGGGTTTCTTTGTCCTTTTAGCTTTATACGATACTGGTTTTAAAAGCCAATTTTTTTTTTTGAGAAAGTAACTGTAATCTTTTGGGAAAAAAAAATCTTTCGAAATCATGGCAATGCAAGAATTAAAAAAAAAACATGATAATGGTCTTAAGAACACCAAAAAATGTCATAATTTTCATAGGGTGCTCACTTGAGGACCTCAACTTTTTTTTTTTCAATTACTTGAGTGACATATAATTTTTCCATTGATCACTTGAGTGCTATAGCTTTCTAAAAATATTCACTCCAAGTGCCATGCCACGTCAAATTTGGGAAAAGTGCCAAAAAAGTCCTAAACCTTTTGCATTAGTGCCAATTCAGTCCTAAACCTTTTTTTGGTGCCAATTCAGTCATAAACCTTTTGCATTGGTGCCAATTTAGTCCTAAACCTTTTTTTGGTGCCAATTTAGTCCTAAACCTTTTTAATTGGTGTCAATTCAGTCCTAAACCTTTTGTTTTTGTGCCAATTTTGACCGGAATTTGCTGACGTGGACGCCTGCCGGCCGACGGCCGGTCACCGGCGATGACGTGGCGCTGACGTGGACAACTTAAATAATATTTTAATAAATTTTGAATTTTTCTGTTTTTTTTCCTTTTTTTGTTTTTTTTTTCCACTTTTTTTCTTTGTTTTTTTTTTCTTTCTCTTCCTCTGGCCGGTCGCCGGTCCGGCGACCGGCCAGAGGCCAGTGGCCGGCGAGGTCGAGCTCGCCGGCCACTGGCGAGGGCAGGCTCGCCCTCGCCCGGCGAGGGCGAGCCTCGCCATGGTCGGGCGAGGCTCGACCTCGCCAGATCCGGCGAGGTCGGGCCTCGCCCGACCATGGCGAGGCTCGCCCTTGCCGCGGCCTCAGGGCGAGGGTTCGAGCCTCGCCGGATCTGTTTCCCGTAGATAGTTCCGATGACTCCCCTGTCTATTCCTAATTGTTGTCCAACTATTTTTGGCAAACTATTCTGGACCCATTTGAGGATTTGGTCACTTATGTTGCCGCCCGTGATGCTAGTTTTGTTGGATTATCTATGTTAACATTAACTAGCAAGTTAGGCCTACGGGGAATGTATAGCGCATTAGGTGATACCACTACACCTGTTGGACTACGATTTTCAATATTTGTTGCTTGAACATTCTATCGACCGGTTAGATTCACCAAATTATTGTTTCTAATTTGATTATTTTGATTACTTCCGTTATTCTGGCCTGGATTTGAGTTCTGGCTCTTTACAACAGCCTTACAGGGGTTGATAAACCTGGCCTAAATTATTTGCGCTATTAAATTGACCCATATGTACTAGGAGCGTACCCTTACGCCACAAGATACGCTTGGGCTTGTCATTGTGGTTGGTTGGAATATTATGGCCTTAACATGGCATCATTGACGGTATTGATGACCAATGGAGTGATCACATCTGACATGTGATTCACAATGCAGTTAACCAGGTCATTTTGCTATTCCTCCAGCAATTTGCGTATGTTCACACCACATTGGAATTGGTGCAACTTTCCTCAACTGCTCTTCAGTGGCATGTCTCGGAAGATCAGCATCTCTCGTACAATTATCTTCTACCGGTTTTCCAGGGGTTGCGGACTCACAATGTGCAGCCATCTCATTACAAGTTGGTGGTAACAAGGTGGCTACCAGCAGCATTGTCAGCCTCTTGTTGACTCTTGGTTCTTGCCATTGCAATCTCCTCATATTCAACAAAAGTTGTCCCATAAGGCGTACCGAAAAGATATTTCGCCAGAAAAGCAAAATATCTTTTAAATATGGATTGAATTGCATTGGCAAAGATTATGAAGGGTTGGACTTTGTACAGCCCCTTCGGAAGAAGGAGAGGATCACCCTTTGGCAAAGAAGAAAAAGAAAAAGGCTCGAGATCCTTTTTACAAGAGATACCTAGATGGAGATTCTTCCCTAGGTTCTTTTGGTGAAGACGGTGGAAGGTACCAATTTATGGTATTCTACGCAGTGCCTAACCCTGCTCCAGTATTATCTCCAACCTCTCCACCACCACCTCCTGACCATAAGCCTAATGAATCACCAAAATTAGAGCCCCAAAAAAGAAAGCTAAAACAGAAACCCATATCCCCATTTTACAAACCCATTTACAAATGGATTAAGAAGAAAGTAAATGGCCAGAAATTAAAACTGTAGGAAAGATAAATTTACTGGAAATTTACATGTAAAGATAAATTACGAAAAACATTGAATTCTGTGATTAACCGGCCGAACCTTTACAAAGAGTACAATGTAGGTATTTATAGCTTATTATTGACGGTTGTACACAAGCAGTTATTGATGCAACTTTTTAATCCTATCTGCAATTACAATAAATTACAAGTAATAGACACGACCTCCTATTGTTTAGTAATGATTATGTACAAGTGTTTGCCAATCTCAAGAATGCTGGCTTAATCACCTAGTAGTTATGTACTCTTGTCGATCCGCTATCTTTGATATTTTGGCAGGCCATTGCTTGCTACACTTGGCCAAAATCCGGGATATCATGTTATTGATGACCTTGTCGATCAACTTCTCTCGGTCCTAGTGAGGGCTCTTGTCGATGATTCACACCATTTGATATCGATTCTCTTCATTATTGACAAGCTCATATCGTGAACTAATGACTTCTATCCTGACCAAACTTTATTCTTATCGATCGAGCCTGCCACTCATTGATTTTAGGAGTTAGTTATTTGAGTGTTAATACCTTCTAATCGCCATCCAGGTCGTCGGACACCGTCCTTGGCCATTGATCGGGCGACTTACTTGTAGCTCTCCCTTCCTCCCTCTCCCTCCTTTTATTGTTACGTTCGTTGACCCGATCAGTACCAACATGATAGTACACATCAAGATTTTAATCCAAAATGATTGACATAAAAAAAGAAATTCACAGTTTGGGGCTTCAAATGAAAAAGAAATCAAAGACAACATTGAAACTTGATGAAAGTTAGAATTCGCAGTGGCATTATCCTTTTTTTTTGTTTCTACAAATAAAGATGTTTAAGATTGTTTTGAACACTTGACTAATTCTCATCGAAAATTGGACATCATGCCTCATCTATCTAGGTCTCATTGCAATTCCATCCTGTCTTTCCATATCTGGCGATTAACACCCCAACGGCTAAGCTCATTTCATATAGTTACCCCAAATAACTAAAATCCAAGGGGAAAATACTTTAGCCAATAACCTTTTACTGTCAAGAAGTTATAATTTCCTCTCCATCCTCTAAATTCCACATTAATCTCCTTAAGAAACAAACAAAAAAAATTAGAAAATGACATGAATAGTCCATGAACTTTGGCTCAATGTACAATACGGTCCCTAAACTTTTAATTTGTTGAATGTGGTCTTTGAACTTTAATCCAATGTGCAATATCGTTCTTGAATTTTTAATTCGTTCGATGTGGTCCCTGAACTTTTGGTACATATTCAATCTAGTCTCTAGGCTATATGAAAATATTCAATATTTGTTCCTTGAACTTGAACAAATGGAAAGATGACACTGGATATTTTCATATAATCTAGGGACTAGATTGAACATTTACCAAAAATTAAGGGATAACATCGAACATATCAAAAAATTCAGGAACCACATTGAATAAATCGAAAGTTCAGGGACTACATCGCATATCGGACCAAAGTTCAGGGACCATTTGTATAATTATCTCTAAAAAAAATGCATAAAAAAATTGCAAGAAAATAGCGAATAATGCCTAATCCAGGAAAAAAAAAAAAGGCAATAATACTGTGCACTCTGCATAACCACTGTAGCCGCGCTGTGCTGTACGTAACCGCAAATAACCTCTCCTTCTCTCTCTCTCTTTCTCCCGCTGATTTTGGCGGCACTGAAAGCGACTTCTTCTCTCCATATCCGTCACTCCCCCACGATTTCATCTCCCTCTGTCAATCCCGTCAACGTTGATTTAGCGCCAAATCTCCCCACGATCTCTTCTTGCTCGGGAGGAGATTCGTCTCCTCGTCCTCCGTATAGAGCTGTACAAGGAAAGACAAGTGAAGCAGCCCGAAAAGACCAGGCAGAGAAAAACAACTAAAGGAAAGAGAGAAGAATGGGCTGCGACGATGGCTCCGACGTTGTCTCCCTCCTGTGCCACGAGGACGAAGCATTCCTCGCCGCTCAAGACGATGACCACCACCACCACCCCCGCCACGAGTGCACCGAGCCGACCCGGTTCTTCGTTTTCGGCGACGAGGACGAGTACTTCCAGAAGCTCATTCGGCAGGAGGCCCGGGGCCCTGCGTTCTCGCTCAGCTGCTCCTCCTCCTCCTCCTCCTCCTCCTCCTCCTCCTCTGCCCCTCGCAGCCTCTGGCTCAAGCGTGCTCGGACCAGTGCCATTGATTGGATTTTTGATGTCTCTCTCTCTCTCTCTCTCTCTCTCTCTGTCTGGATTGTTTTCTCTTAAAGTTGACCGCTTTATGATTTCTGGGTCGTTAACGCTATTGCTAAAAGAAAAGAGCCTGCATTTTGCAGAGAAGGGAATCGTTCGGCTTTCACTTGCACACTGCCTATCTGTCCATCACTTACCTCGATCGGTTTCTTGCAATCCGCTCCATAGCCGTAAGCGAACTCCTTATTTTTTTTTCGTCGAGTTTTTCCAACGAGTGCTTGTCGATGCTTCCGAAATCCGAACATTTCGTATCAGTGTGGACTGTGGTCTCTAAGTAGCTAGAGACGAGACCCTTTTTGTGTCTCCTCTTTTTTTTTGGGTCTTCTGGTTTTGATGAATCTGATTCTGAATGATGTTTATCTGGGATTGTCGGATTCATTTTGAAGGACGGGAAGTTGTGGGCTGTGCGATTGCTGTCGCTGGCGTGCTTGCTTCTGGCGGCAAAGATGGAGGAGTACAGAGTCCCTGCAATATCAGATCTCCAAGCTCAAGATTTTGTTTTTGAGGGCGAAATAATTCAGAACACGGAGCTCTTGATCTTGAAGACGCTCGAGTGGAAATTGGGTTCAATCACTCCCTTCTCTTATATGCACTACTTGGTCCTTAAATTCCACGGCCAATCCAGAGAGAGGGAGCTTTTCTTCACTGCCATGGAGCTCGTTCTTGCACTATCAAAAGGTAAAAGAAAGTTAGTTTAAGCTGTGAAATTAAGCATTTTGCATATGTTGATTGATGTGTGTGTATTCATTCTTCTTACACCGTGTATTTATGTTTTCGTATTCAATTTATGTGCCAGAGATTAATTTGGTGGATTATAGACCATCTGTTATTGCTGCTGCTGCAGTACTATCATCATCTTCTGATGCTGAGTTGAGTAGAAAAGCAATGGAACTTAAAACAAGTAGAATCTCATCATGGGATTCTCAAGATAATGTGAGTTTGTGAAAAATATGCTGTCCCTTCCCTAATTAATCATTGTTAATTCTGATAGTAAGTCTCTTAAATCTCACTGCAACAGGAGCATATATTTGTCTGTTACAATCTCATTCGGGGAATAATGAAGCAGGAAAAACTCAAGACTCCTCAAACAATTTCTCACAGAGATGTTCTGGGAAGTGTTTCATCATCCTTAACCTATGCCAGTGGCATCAAGAGGAGGCTTCCATTCGATGACAGTGATCAGAACTGTCCTGTGAAGAAAAAGACCAGAAGGCAATAGTTTTGTGTGGTATTGAGCAAGGTTATTGCTTTAGGGGATGATGATTACAGGTCTAATGAGTGTTTAAAAGTCCCAAATTCAATAGCATGATTGGATTTGATGGCTTGGGGGTTTTCATTTTCCAATACCCACAAAAGAGAAAAAGAAGAATTTTCTTCAGCCAGTGAAAGCCAAGCAGCTGGAGGAAAAGAGAGTATATAATTAAAAAAAGATTAAAACTTTTTCACAGAGAGAGAGAGAAGCAAGAAGATGACATGAAGTTCAGTAGAGAGACCAAGGAGAGTGGAAGAATGAAGAAGCAGCCAATTAATCCTAATTTGTCTATATTCATGCTAGAAGTAGCAGCTTGCTTAGAATGCTGCTATTTGCTTTAATGCCCAGTTTGGCATTTTGTTTCGTTTTGATTTTGTTTACCATGAAATTGTTTGGTCGGTAGTGATTGAGCCGTGTAGAACCCTAGCAAAAGTCCCTACATTTTGATGGGAGCTTGGGATGCTTCCTTGTGTCTTTCAAAAGGCTGAAAGTCATGAGGGAATGTGTTGTTTGTTTTTGCTTGATTTGACACATTTGTGTTGAGTTTGGGCCAATAAAAAAGCATGGGATGTTGGATGTGATTGGACATTTGCTTGGAATGCTGGGTTGGGGGAGTCTTTGCTTTTCATGAGTGGCTTCACCTTTTTCCCATTAAGTTGTAGTCTAGGAGCCTATAAAGATCAACTTCCCCTAACCCCCTCCACAAGATGGGTCACCTTTCATTGCAATCTTATCAATGTATCTAGATCTCATAAGTATCTTCTAGGTATGGGGAAAGAGGAAGATGGTTTATATTTGTTTAGCATATTTATCTTCTTCTTAATGTTGGAGTCATGTTTTTTTTTGTTTTGGTCAAGAATTTCTTTTTGGTTTGGGGAAAAGATTTGCTCTAAAAGTCACCAAACCACAACAGAAGGACTTAGGACCCTTAATAAGTACACGAAACCAAATGAGGCAATGAATTTTCTATAGAATTTGAATGAAAATAAATCGACATGAATACCGGAATACCTAAAAGATAAGATGGCGCTCCGGATGAATGTGCTTTGAGCTTAGTTAGTATGTCGGCATGGCACATTGATTCGCGTTCATGGTCTTAGACTCTTGCGCAATTGGAAAAATTTGCTTCTTTATGTATGCCGACGCCACAAATTCAAAGATTGTGAGGTGGTACGTTTGTGATGAGCTAATGTGATTAGCACTTCATAGAGAAGCCTTAAAGCAAATTTGCAATCACACTATAAATTAAACATTTGCACCAAAAATTGAGTTCCAAAAGATTTTGCGCCGCTTTATTATTTTGGTTCCACAATGACATAAAATCAAAAAAAAAAATTAAACCTAGGCCTCGGTTTTCCCACGAATGGTAGATAAATATAGTGATATCTTTGGTTGCCTCAACTGGTCCTCGCGGGGGCCCTCCCTATGATTCAGAATAGTTGGAATGTGTCAGATGGTCCAATGCTCCACATGCCTTCATGGGACGGGTGGGGCTTACCTAGATTAGGGTTTAGATGGATAGGGTCAATCAGAATTCATCGTTTATCTCATAGCAATCAACGGTTATGATCACATTTGATTCATTGAAGTTTTTTTTTTTTATTACGAGCGATCTAATATTCTCACGATAAATTATATTTGGTAAATCCACTTGTTTTTAAAGAAGAAAACATTTGTATGGATCATGAGTCCGTGGATCGCATGAGGTCACGATCATCGATTATATGAGACCCATCTGATTAATATATGTAATCAATTCAATTCATGACAATCCAGGTTAGACGGTGCTTTACTTGGCAATCATGTTTTTTGTGTCCACAGGAAAAAATTTTTTTAGAATTTTGACCTATTCTACATATGATATGGTAAACAACGTTATTCACAATTTATAAATGGTATAAGAACTTGTGTTTTAAGGCCTCACTGTCTCCAAATATTTAATCGACTTAATCCGTTAAATTTAAGTCTAAGCATATCCGTGGCACCAACAAAGTTATTGATTGGGTTGCGAAGGCCCAAAGAAGAAATGGCTGGCTGCAAAATTGGACTTCCGATCCCCCCGCGACCCTTTGGGAACTCCTTTGTTCTGAAGCTTACATATGTGTATTTGCAAACTTCATCCTAATGAAATGAAAGTGAATTTCTGACCCAAAAAGGTCGGGGGAAAACTTGATTAAGGTTACCAAAGACCGTACCTTCAAATCAAGGACACTATTATGCAAGAAGTAATATATTTTAAGGTTCCTCAATTTAGTTCTTCATAATGCTACTTCACCAATTCTTTTTTAGTGAAACTTTGGGTTAAAAAGTAGGAACCTTTCCCTGGATGAATTGTATAGAAGCCCTCGCAGTGATTGCTTTTGCATTGTTTGCTAAGTCAGCATAGGTACTTCGAAGTTACTGATTTTGGAAAAGTACAAATTAAATAATTAAGTTACAATATGCTGCAACTGTTAAAATATTAACCGTACTATCATATAAAATAAAGAAAATCTCCCACTTTTGAGAGATCACAATCTTTTTCCCCCCAAATATCCTCAATTAGTTAATTCTATCAATGAATAAATTAGTGCATCGATAACTCTGTGTATTTTTATTTCTCACGTGTTTCAATTTTGAAATTCCAATTTGTTCCATCTTATGAACTACATTCAAACTATGAAATATTTTCGTATATGCTTCTTCATATCGTGTCAATAGCTTCTTTTCGTTCATTAATGATTCATATATGTCGTAATAACGTGATTTTGCACAATCTTTTGAAATGTCAATAATGTGCACACATGCAACGCATGCGCATGCTTTGGCTATTGTTCAATGTGCGATCAACATGTTGAAAGATCTTTAGAGGTATAGCAAATGTGAAGACAAAAATGCATAATAAAGCACAAAAGAAAATGCCTCGGCACAATGGAGAAAATAAACACACAAAAAAAAGAGGAAAAATAACATAAATGATCTATAAACTTTAATTTAATGTGTAATGTGGTTCATTAATTTTTAATTTGTTCAATGCGATCTGTAAACTTTAGCCTAATGTGCAATATGATCCCTGAATTTTCAATTTGTTCAATGTAATTTTTAAACTTTTGGTATATATTCAATTTAATCCTTGAACTATATGAAATTGTTCAATATTGTTTTTAAACTTGAATTAATGGAATGATAATATTGAATTAATGATGATGTTATATATGGTGCAACCTAAAGGATTTGTAGATACAACAAGGCCACATCGTGTCCATCGTCTCAAGCGTTCTCTTTATGGCCTTAAGCAAGTCTCTCGAGCCCGGTACCAATGACTTAGCTCTTATTTAATTGCTCTTAGATTTCGGATGTCAAGTGCGGACTCTTCATTATTTGTTCTACATACACGTCACTACAATATGATACTCCTTGTATATGTTGACGACATCATCCTCACGGGTTCTACTCACGCTCCATTTACAAACCTCCTTAGTGCTCTCCAAGTTGAATTTACCATCAAAGATTTAGGTCCCCTTCATTACTTCCTCGGTGTTGAAGTACATTTCACTTCTGATGGCCTCATCCTTCATCAGGTCATGTTTTACACATGACATTCTAGCTCGCTCCAAAATGACCAATTGTCGAGCTGTTTCCACACCATGCACCACCAATGAGCCCTTTTCTCTCCAGCACGGAGGCCCTCTCTCGGACCCTTTATTTTTATCAAAGTATTGTTGGTGCTCTACAATATTTAACACTTACACGACTAGATATTGCCTACTCCGGCAATACTGCATGTCGATTCCTCCATGCCCCTACCAAAGCCCATTAGCAATCAATGAAGCGCATCCTACACTATCTTGTAGACACTTCTCGATTTGGTATTTTGTTTACTTGTGGTTCATCTACAACTCCATGCCTTTTCAAATGCAAGCTGGGCTAGTAATCGTGACCATGGACGCTTTGTTGGAGGTTATTGCATTTTCCTTGGTTGAAATCTTATTTCTTTAAGATCTCACAAACAACAAATTGTGGCGCATTCCAGTATAGAAGCATAATTTAAGTGTTTGGCTGATACGATTGCAGAACTTATGTGGATTGAATATCTCCTGAAAGATCTAAATGCTCTTCCACCACATCTACCTACTTTTTGGTGTGATAATTTATCATCATTGTACCTTATTGCAAACCCCGTTTTTCGTGCTCACACAAAGCATGTGGAGATTGACTATCATTTATTCGTGAACGACTAGCTTGTGGGTAGCTCTATCTTCATTTCATTTCATTCGTTGATTAGTCTGCTGAAATTTTCACCAAATGACTCTCCTTTGCACATTTTCGACTTCTACTATCCAAGTTGACGATTCGCGCCACCCCGTCAGCTTGTGGGGGGATGTTGAACAAGTCAAAGTTATCTCCACCAGAATTGGTTCAGCAAGAAACTTCTGGCTCGTTTCCATATCTATAACTCTTTATCTATAACTTATTCAATTTTGTACAAACTTCAGCTGAATTTTGTCATGTAGTTTCTCTACAAGTTTATGTAAACCCATAATCTCTTTGTAAATCATTAACGGGAGAAATCAATACAAAGCATTAATTTAAAATCTCTCTTTCATTTCTCTACTTTATTTATCTCTCTTTTATTGCTCGTAGTTTTAAGTTCTCCTTTTATTCCTCTGTACTTCGGTTCTTCCTTTCTCTCAACGTCCTAATCTTTATACTATTAGATTGAACATATACCAAAAGTTAAAGGATTACATTAAACAAATTGAAAGTTCAAGGGTCACATCGAATAAATTAAAAGTTTAGGGATCATATTACAAATTGGGCCAAAGGTCGGAGATCATTTGTGTCATCATCCCAAAAAAAGAAAGAATAGCTTAGGAATACTTAAAGCCGGGAGCAAATTTAGAAAAGACAAATGGTTACCTTTTCCTAGATGGTAAAAATTTGCATTCATCTCCGACCTTGCATGTCTTTTTTTTCAATTATATTACTAAATTTTTATTTTGTTCAATTTAATCCTTAAATTTGCATAACTTTCCCAACCAAGTTCCTCTAACCTTGAATCCTGTTTAATTGGAGCTGACCCATCGGCCAGGACTGAGAATAATGTGATGCAGAAAAACTTTATGCCACCGTTGACTACTAATTGACATATGGACCGAAAAATCCCGAAGATGAGGACCATAACCAAAACACGAGTAATGGAATTTTCCAACACGGAGATGACACTCGAGCTTTCCACGTAAAAAATTCTTGTCGAATACAAAGAATACGTGGGCTATAATTAATTATATTAGGTGTTGGAAGGGATTCAATTAGAATAGTTACACATGAGTTCGAGGGCTTGATTAGATAAATTAAAAGAAGAGGAGGAAACAATTGAGCAAAACGGACAAGTTCGTGGGCAAAAGCAAAAGTCTTTTCCTTTTCAAGTTCGTCGTCATCAATCTATTCGTTCCTTTGATAAAATGGATAATAACATAAATAGTCCACACACTTTGACTCAATATGTAATGCAATTCATGAATTTTTAATTTGTTCACTATGGTTCGTGAATTTTGACATAATATACAATGCAGTTCATAAATTTTTAATTTGTTCATTGTGATTCATAAACCTTTGATACATATTCAACTTGGTCCTTGAATTATATGAAAATGTTTAATGTTTCAATGTTGTCATTCTTGAACATTTTCATATAGTTTAAGGATTAAATTGAATATGTACCAAAAGTCAAAGGGTTATATTGGACAAATTAAAAATTCAGAGGTCACATTACGAATTGGGTTACATTTCAGAAATCATATTGAATAAATTAAAAGTTCAAAGGTCACATTACTCATTGCATCAAAGTTCAGAATCATATGTGTCATTTTGATAAAACCCAAGCCAAAATTCAAAAAGCGAGAGACCTCTCCATTTTCCCTCTCTCTCTCTCTCTCTCTCGCTCCTTCGCCGATGGAGAAGCGGCTCCGCTCCGCCCTCAAATCCTCGCCGGAAGACTTCCTCTCCGCCGTCGCCAACCTCAGCCTCAAATCCTCGAAGCCCGCCCTCAAATCCATCCTCTACTCCCAGTCCCTTCCTCTCTCCTCCTCCTCCTCCTCCTCCGCCGCCTCGCCGTCGCTCCCTCTCTCCCTGCACCGCGCCATCTCCCGGTCCGTCGCCTCCCTCGACGGCCTCCTCCGCCGCCCCCCCGATGCCGACCCCGGCGGCGACCTCCTCACCTCCCCTCCCCCCAAGCGCCCCCGCCGCTCCTCCCGCCTCTCCGAGCCCCGGGGCGGCGGCGGCGGCGGCCCCGCCCCGCCGCCGCCGCCGAGCTTCGACCGCCGGAAGCAGGAGCTCCTGGAGAGGCTCCGGGTCCTGGCGCACGTGGCCCGGCTGTGCGCCTCGGCCGCCGCTCCCGGGGTGTGCCCGGCGGGCGATCTGCTGCCGGCGGTGCGGGCGCTGCACGATAATCTGGTTCTCTTCGAGTCGGACTCGGTGTTGTCGGGGGAGATCGTGGGCTTGTGCGAGGAGTGGTGGAAGGGCGATCTGCCCGGGAGGGAGAATTTGATCTCGCAGTTCCTGCCGTTCCTGGTGTCGAGGTCCTTGACTCTGAAGAAGAAGGTCGACGTGAGCAGGGTTTACGCGATGCGGGATGCGTTCGGCTTGTTCGATTTTGAGGACGACAGCATCGAGGACTTGAAGATGTTGCTGATTCGGTGTGTGATCTCGCCGTTGTATTTGAAGACCGAGGAAGGGAAGCGATTCGTGGCGTTCATGTTTGGGCTGAGCAGGCAGCTTGTGAAGGAGGCTTTGGCGATGATTAAGTCGCAGATTCCGTTTGGGAGGAAGTCGATGTTGGAGGCATATGGGGATATACTATTCAGGGCGTGGAATGCTGCGGAAGGAGATTCGAAAAATGAGATTGAAAAAGGGTTTTTGCAGGGTTTAATCGAAGGGGCGATACACTCAAGTTCCGCAGCACTTGCGACATCGATCAGAAGAGTCTTGGGTGGGTTTATCAATCAGCGAACTGTTGATGGCGTCGAGAAGGTCCTTTTCCGTTTGACTGAGCCAGTGCTTTTCCGCTCACTACAGGTATTGTCAGATCATGGATGAATTTGTTGCAAAAGAAAAGGGCAAATTTTGTGGGTTTGATCGATAGGAATGAATGATCTGATGATGCTATCTACATACAGATACAGAGGTTTTCCCTTTTTCTGTTATCATTTGATACTGATTGCATCCATAGTTATCTTGGTTAGAGGTGAACAAACAGGAGTTTGATCCTGGCAACTAGGAAGAGTCTGTGGCATGTGTTGAACCGGCATTTAGGTTGGTTATGTTTGGGCAGACTGCTGTCTGTTTATATACAATGTTCAGTGAAAGGTGGATCAGTGGCCCTCCTTTAGTCGGTAGTCTTTGTAGTTGTGTGATACCAATTAATACTGAACAAACTGAGGAGTCAGAACGACAAAAATTTTTCCTAAGTCAGTTTGCCAATGCGATGTCTGAATGTTTACACTTGCCATGACAGGTTGCAAACTCAGATGTTCGACAGAATGCACTGCACTTACTGCTGGACGTGTTCCCTCTAGAAGATCCAGATGCCACTAAAGAGGTTAAGGACAGCTTGCTTGACAGACAGTTCTATTTGTTGGAAAGACTGCTCAAGGATGATTGTCCCGATGTAAGAGTTGTTGCAGTAGAAGGTTGTTGCCGCATCCTTAATCTGTTCTGGGAAGTTATTCCTTCATCTACCATCACCAAGATTATTACCAGGATTTTCGATGACATGGCGTATGACAACTGCAGTGAAGTTAGGCTTTCCACTATAAATGGATTTGCATATTTGCTTGGTAATGCACAGTCACATGAGGTTCTTAAAGTGCTACTACCAAGACTCGGGCATCTGATTACAGATGGTACTCTTTCCGTGCGGGTTGCCCTAATTGAACTTCTCCTCCTCATTAGAGATATTCGATCTTTTCAGTTCAATAAGGTTGAAGTGCTGTCTCCTATCTATGTTAAGATAATGCAGTCTTTTATTATTTGGCTGGTTTTGTTTCTTATTCACACTCATGTTCTATAGGTGGTAACACTAGAAGCACTATTGTCCTTGCTTGCAATTGATCAGGCACAAGTTGCACAAAAGATCACAAGATTGCTTTTGCCATCATATTTTCCCTCCAAAGTAACTTTTGAAGAGGCATGCAATCGGTGTGTTACACTTATTAAGAGGTCGCCTAAGGCTGGAGCAAGGTTTTGTGAGTATGCTGCCTCAGAAGGTGCACCAATGAAGTCTCTTATGCAACTTTTTAAAGTACTTATTAGTTTTGTCTTGTCAACCAATAAGCTGAATGAACATCAGATTGAGGGTTTACTTGACGCCGCTGCATACATCTGTAAGCAACTTGTTGGTGAGCCATCATACAAGGATACCCTGAAGGAAATGTTTGCAAATGACAAGCTGAGGTGCTTATTTGCTGCAGCACCAACTGCGCATGCTCAATCTTCTGTTTTCAATATCGTCTCTGCTATCTCCCCAGATGATGTGTCAGGGCTCATTGAAGAATGTGGGCACCTAGTCATGGACTGTATTGGCATATGTGAAAATGAAGAAAGACAATCTGAAGTGAGAAGTGCCCATAAGTTGTTGCTCTCTTATGATCGATGTGGTGATATGTTTGACGCTTTCTCAAAATTGCTGCAAAATGCTGCTTTCCATTGCCATAAGAATTTTGGCATTGATTTGTCAGAGAAGCAGAGTATTTCCTCTTCAAAAAGGAAAAAAAGTCAGTCATCACTGAAAAATTTAACAAAGAAGAGAAGTGTCAGCCAGCAGACACCATCCAGCTTTGAGGATGGCTATTTGGCTGCTGTAGGAGTAGCCTGGCAAATAAAGGACCTACTCGGATGTGAGGACTCTCGGAAGGCTATGTTGGCTTCTTCATCTTGTGAACTGATTCTTAATACTCTAAAGGTTATTGCCACAGCCAGCATTGTGGAGTGTGTGAATGTTGAATACATGAGCATATACCCTCTCTTGGCATATACAACCTTGGTGCTGCACATGGCCTCAGCAGATCTTAGCCTGGGTAGTTCACAGAGCTCTCGTAACAGGACATATAGCACATCGGACCCTTCAAGTGCAGTGATAGAGGTATAAATCTTTCTTTTTATAAGTGACTCATAATCACTATTATTAGTAGGAAGTTCACTGTGGACAAAATGGCGATGATGGTTATGTACTAACTGTTCATCGTTGTTTCTGGTCCATCTGCATGATAGATTTCTGCCTTTCTCTCACTTTTCCCATATACCAGCCTTCTCATTCTGTTCTTGTTAGCATCAGTTAGGGAAAATAAAGTGTAAACCTAGAATTGTTTGCCGGGCACTATGCCTACATTGTGATACTGACTGATGACCAATTTTAAGGTGTGCCAAATGACAATTTTCTCACATTCAGCTTGTAACATGTGAAAATATCACTGTCCGGTGGAACAGTGAAAATTGAATAACGATTGCACATATGAAATTTGACTTTTTGTCAGCTTCTCTGGAAACATGGGACTGATGTAATGTCCAGGTTGCTGTTGACGGAAATATGCCAGCAGTTGATAGAAACATATTTTTCAGATGTCCGTACAACAGCGGAGTACCCATCATGGATTTCTTGTGAGTATATATGTAAACTGAGTTAGGACGGAAGAGTGACAAATCTGGCACAGAACTTGATTTGTACATTCATAAACATCTTCCAATCTGTGTTGTTTTGATACTTGTATTGGTTTAGAATGTCTTCATTATATATTTTGAAATTCACTGTTCAGGTGGTTCTTTTGTTGTATTTTTGCCAACCAGTCTCTATGATTGAGTTAAATTCTATGTTAACAGCAAGGACATGCTTCTTCCTTTCACGTTTCATCGGTGCCACCCATAGAAAATAAATTAATAGGACCAGCTTCTTTTCAACTTTAATCTCAGGGCCCCGGTTTGAGGTTTTAGCATATATTTTTATTGAGTGAGACTTTTTTACAAGTGGTCAGATAACTGAAGAACCTGTGTAGGTGCTTGGCTAATTATCATACATCATTAGGTTATGGATCAGTTGCTAAATTGTGCGGAGAAGCTGCTCAGAGCTGGTGGCCCTGTTAATCCTGCCTCTGGACAAAAAGAGAAGGAACCAGCAACAGATGCCTCTGAACCAAGTGATACCGGTGAGTGTGTGGAAGGGCATACAAGAAAAAGGTCCTTTATTCTAACTACCTGATATTATGTGAATTTCCCAATTGATCATATTCTTATAAAGTTTAACTTGTAATGTGCATGAGGCAATAGTAATTAGTTTATAGTTTGCAACTGTGAATACGTGCACAGTTCCATCTAATCCATTTGGATGGTAGTGTTACTCAAATTAAAATTCTCTAGGTGTGGATGGAAATGGTAGCATCTGCTTATCCTGCATTTACGAGCGAAAGCGTAATCCTTGTTATCATGAGATACTCTTCATCGACTCATGCCGCTTTTATCTACAGAAGAACAATAACTGTCGGTTAAGTAGGTTTGGTGGTTTTGTTCATCTAAATTGCCAAGGCATTCTGAGTTGAGGAAATCTCAGAAGGGTTACTCTTGTTGGCATGATTTAGTTCATGATCTAAAGAAGATTAGGATATAGATGAACAGCATGTTGTCTTTTGGTCACCTTACTGGACAACTGGGCCTTGGTTAGCTGGTTTTTCTTTGTTTGGGCTGACGGTATTGCTTTTTTGATGAAGTACACTGTTTTGAATTGTCCCAATTAGAAAAAGTAACTGCACAATCACTTCGAAGTAACCTCTATGGGATCATCTCAGTAGCAAGTGTCATTGTATGGTTACAGCAGATGTTTGGCATGTGCTTCGATTGGCAGCTAACGTTTCATTTTTGTGACATCATTCCAGGCTCTCTACAATCAACGGGAAAAAGGATATCCAGAAAGGTGAAGATGGTAACTGCAATTTTCAAGTTCATAAGTGATGCCATAACTTTGAGATTTTATTCTGGCAATTATGGGAGATGCTTACATTACGCATCAGCAGCCGTTCGACAGATTATCTCAGATTTAGCGCAACTATCTAGCTACTCATTGCATTTTACAGAGGATGACATGAAAGAAATAACCATGTGTCTGAAGAGCTCCTTCACTTACACTGTAAAATTGCTTAATCTAGTCCTTACAGACACCAGCGAAGCTTCAAAAGTTCAGTTGGAAATCTTTGATGTAGCCAATTATTTGGTCAATCTGATAATTAGCGTTGAGTTATCATTGGGATATGGATGCGCCATGCGTCTTATTGCAGCAGCAAAACCATGGCTGCCCGATTTGGTTGTGGCCCTGGGATCCACATATGTGCTGAACAAGATCCATGGAGATATTTCTCTAACCATGTCAGATATTTCGACCCATTTTCCATCATGGCCTTCGGTTGTAGCAAGAATGGAAGTAGATGAACTCTCTGAAGATTGTTCTGAAGTGGAGGATGAGAGCATCTCACAATCCGAGAAGTACCCAGCATTTAAAAAGGTAATGCGAGCGGTAGTTGTTCTGCTGAAAGCAAATGCTAATCTACTTGATGCAGTCGGGATGATTTTCTTGGCTGGTTCAGTGATTGGGCTCGAGGGGGATAATGATGGCCTTGTGTTGGGACTCTTGCACTTTGTGACTGCGAAGCTAGTTGGGCAGGAAAATCGACATTGGGATCGACTTGATATGATGTTGGCTTCTCTTGATCAAATCTATCTTGCCATCGAGAAAAAGCTTAGAGAACAAATTTCAGGGTATAGACAGAACCAATTGAATGCCGCTCGGGCTTTGCTTGAACCTGTCTGGATGAATCATCACAGCTGTGAAAGTGGTAGACTTTCTGAGATGGATGAACAATAGCCGGGCCGTATGCGCAACTTATACAGATAACTACTCTTGGTCTCCAGACTTGGGAAGTTTGTCAAATTGTAAGGCGGATAAGATACCCAAAGCTTATGAGAATTTTGTTGTCGTATTCAAGCTAGTAAACTTCTCGTTTATCGTTTCCCCCGTATATGCCCTTGCGTGTTAATTTTCAATAGTTTCAAGATGGTAGATTTCTGCCAGAGGGTATTTCGATATGAGTATCTTCCTCCCGGATGGTGTTGGAGATTGATCGATCGCCCGGCCGCCTGCTTATGGAGTTAACTAGAGAAGATTGGAAAGCATCAACAGGTCAATTATCGAACCTTGTTTCTCGGTTTCAGTGAAAATTCTCCTGGCACTCTTATAACACGATGACATCACATGAGATCTGGACATGGTACATTAGCAACGTGAGGTTGAACATGCTTTTCATTAGGGCTACAGTTGTGACCAAGAAGGACAATCCTAACACTAACAGCCGTATCTTCAAGCAGCTTGTATAAATCAAGCTGTCTTGCTCACGCACTTCAACAAAATCCACCAAAGATTTGGATACATTGATAAGACAAGCAGGGTTGGGTCTTGTTTACATGTCAATCCCACTAAACACATGGTCCGTAGCAGCAATATCATATTCCAGAAAGAGAACCATCATGAAACACGTTGAAGCTCCACATACAACTGTGTGCAGTGCACGTTGGAATGGCTATAATCAACCTAACTTTCAATCATCTTCCAGGGTTGATAATTCAAAATAGCTTTGTTGATTCGTAACTTAAGCGTCTAAATATAAGATTAGGGATCTGATGGGCCAGCTAAATTGCTTCCTATGGAGTATTGACCTGATTACAAATATCCAAGTAATTGTCCATTAACAAATACTAGCTAAGGAGACAATTTGAGGTTGCAAGAATTGAGAGAGAGAGAGAGAGAGAGAGAGAGAGAGAGAGAGGTTGGTGGAGCAAGTGGGTTCAGACTGGGGTTAATGGAGAAAGCGGCTTACATTAAATTATGGCACTAGCCGTTGCATTGAGTGAGACAGTCAACATTCCCTTGGGCATTACTTGAAGTATCAAGGGTAGCTTCTTTTAATGGTAACCATGGCTTTTTTCTTAAAGGGTTAATATCATAAAAAATTTTAAATTGATATATTTGTGATAAATTTACTTCAAATTAATTTTTTGATCATAAAAAAAACCCTAAACCGATGTACTTGTAACAAATTTATCATCCGTTAATTTCCGTTAAATTTTACTGTTAAATTGCTAAGTTGGATGACATGTGGTAATTGACGGGTGTACTAATTTGAGATTTCATTCTCTATTTGTTACAGGTTTACCAGTTTGTTATTTTTCGTGGTATTTATCCAATTTAACGGAAATTAAGGAGAGAAAAATTTGTCACAAATGTACTGGTTTAGGGTTTTTGGTGGTAAAAAAATTAGTTTGGGATAAATTTATCACGGACGTATTTGTTTGGGGTTTTTTATGATCAAAAAATCAGTTTACGATAAAATTATCACATGTGTACCAGTTTATGTTTTTTATGGTATTAACCCTTTTTTAAATATAATTTTATTAACGAGTACTCTAAAAATACTTGTTAAATATTCATTTATTAAATGTTTTCCAATTTCGAAGCATAGATGACAAGACCCCTTTAGACGTAAGGAAAAGATATTATTGATATTTCGAGAAGATATTATTGATATTTCGAGATTAAGTTGTTTCAATAACGAAGCCGTGGTTGCGACGTTATTTTATAAACTCGATATTCTCATATACCATAAGGTCTGTATGCATAAAACTTGTAGGTACGTGGAACATTTCGAACGCTAAGCCGATGAGATAGATTCAGTTTCCAATTCTCCATTATGAACCTATTCGACATTGTTGGTGAAAGAACTTTTATTTTTACGAGACATAGTTTTCAAACCTTCTAATTCTAATCCTTAGGCACGAATCCATTTACAAACATCAGATAACGCTCTATCTACATCGTGGCGAAAGTGGCCCTTAAGGTTATTCTGATACTAAGGTTTACGTGTTCATTGAGGTGAATTTCAATGAAGCCAATGTCAATGCAAGACTAATTAGTAATGTCAAGTTGGTTAAGACCAAACACCAAGACTCAAGAACGGGATCGTGGAATCCAATGCCAGCGGAGGCACCTCCTTAGGGAGCTTCCTCGTGTTGAGGTAATGAATGAGTGTTTACTGATCTTTTCTTCAATGTTAAATGTGATCCTTAAACTTTTTTTTAAAATCTAATCATGAAACTTTAGAAATTCACTCAATAACTAGCAAGATGCTGGTGAATTGCATGGGTTTGAAACTATGTTTGTGATATTACTCTGAATGTTGGTATCAACATGAATGTTTGCAAAAGTTATAATATGCAGGAAATTATGACAAAATAAATCTTCACATCAATCAAATTTTTTGTTGGAATTTATTCGAAACTTTATTTAAAGTAGATCGGAACCCCATCATGACCATTTGCTGCTAAACGCATCCCACCAGCAGCGCCAGCAGCATGCTGCAAAAACATCATAAAATCCTTACAAGAAAACCATTAAAAATAAACATCATATTTTATAAGACATTTCGTCCTAAGCATAACCTTAAAAAGGCTTCAGCCTCGGAGTTTCCAGGTTATAAAGCAATCAGAGGGTATCTCCTCTCTTCCGAGAAGATAAAAATAGGAAGGGAATTGAGGGGTGTGAGGCGTTCGAGGAATGAGGGCCTCGACACATTAAAATGAGGTGTGTGCATCGTGGTGTATCATCTCATCAGTCAGAGACAAAAAAGACACCATCTCATCAACACGCTAAAGCATCACTCTTCCGCTAGTGGATCTCAAAAACTCTCCCCACTTCCTTTTTCTTGGGATGAACTTTTGGAATGATTCTTAACGTTTGCACTCTTCCCAACTGGAATTGCAGGTAGCCTCACAAAAATAGGCCCAACCTTTCTAATTCAACAAAGGGTCCCAAAATGGGGCTTGTTCTGCGCTCCCCTGAACGCATCTTTTTTCACTAGAACGAAGGACATCAGGGAAAAAGTTGACGAGAAGTTGAAAGAAAAGGTCTGAAAAGGAGAGCACGATTTACACCCCCCCAAAAAAAGTTTGATGTGCAGCATTCGAGGAATCAGGAGCCAGTTTCCACGTTCCTTTTAGTTTGTTGCATTTTTTTAATCTTTTCATTGAAAGTTCTAGCACTGTTAGCTGATGTTACCATAATTTCAATTAACTCGACGTATTAAATTAGTCGTACTGGCGTTCACGTGATTTATGTGTGACTTCCACATCATCTCCCGCATTATTTTTGTCCAAAAAGAAACGAGAAAAATGACTTGCTAACTTTAAAAAATAACGCGGCAGTCCACATCAGTTTTTTGGCCCTGTAAACGCTAACTTGATAGGCTAAATACACTTAACAAAATGGCTATATTGAGTGACATTTTGAAAGTTCAAGTTGTGATTAAAGAAAAATAAAGTCCAGAAATTACATTAAATATTGAAAAAAAAAGTTCAGAGATCACTCATGTTGTATTATGGCACGTTTGAAGGTCTATTTTTTATTGAAGAGATTAATTTAGTCAATGTTTGGATAGGTTTGAATATGGAGTGCTCTAGAAAAAGCTACTTGCTAATGACGTAGCTATTGAAATGTCATGATTATTCTACTAGTTAGCTTGCCCACACTATGTTCGAAAAAATTTCTTTATTGGTTTGTATACAAATAAAATTGCAAATCTGAACTTAGATCAGAACATGTATACTAAGTTGTATCAATTTCAATACATGGTGTACAATATCTAATTACAATATCAAATCATAAAAAACTCTAATTCTTTCTTCTCTCGAAGACGATTCCAATCCCGCATTTGGAATTCCAGAGTCTTTGGCTGCGTTTGGTCGTCCGGATTTCTAAACAGGATAGGATTGGATAGGATATGATAAGAAATCCTGAGATTTCTTCATATCCTGTCCACTGTTTTGTGGACTACGGATTTAAAGTCGGATAGGATAATTTTTATTTTATTTTTTTGCTATTCACAGGTCCGGAGGAGTCGGTGAAGGAAAAAAAAGCCGAGAAATTTTTTTGGTGAAAGCGCACAAGGTGTGAGGATGAAGATGACAGTGAGTGGAGCGTAGGATTTCTAGAAAAATAGGCATTAGAAATCTTATCCGGATCTATTCTATCCCTCCTCCCGGATTTTTTTATTCGGGCTATATCCGACCTTATCCTATCCTGGACCATCACCAAACACAGGATATGATAAAATATATCTTATCCTGACTTTTATACGGTCGACCAAACGTAGCCTTTTTGTATTTCTTCATCTGCTAGAGATGTCGAAAAGGAGGAGAGAGGCGTCTTTGATCCCATACTTAAACTAGCTGATTTATGATTTTACATCCATAATATCACTTTTAAAAAGAATATCCAATCTATTTCAGATTTCACTTGGATATATGTCAATTTAAGTTATATAATTGACTAATTATTGAATAATAGACTAACAAATTCCTAGCCACGTTTTTTCCATTCTCTCTATGGTAACAGAGTGTTTTAACAATATTACCTTTTGTTGGTCTTACTTTTTAGTATCCCTTTGTCACTTCTTGTTATTGATTTCCTATTTCTTTTCTTTCACTTTCCCTAATCTTCTCTCTCTCTCTCGAACTTTGTTCTCTCTCAAGAGGTAGAGAAATGGAGAATCATGAAAGTCATGTCCTTTTGCTTGCATACCCAAGGCAGGGCCACATCTGAGATGTTGACGAAGCCCTCCTCCTTGGCCACCTCTACTTTCGCGACTACCGATCCGACTTGCTCAACCTTAATGTAATTCACCCTCTTTGTGAGGTAATTTAGCAAATTGGTCAATGTATATTTTCGATAGCTAGATGGAGAGAAGGCAAGGAAATCAATTTTCAGGCTTTGGGACGTGATGAAATGCTAAGAGAATTTGCTTGTGAGTAAGGCTATTTTTGCGAATTTCATTGATTCCTTGTGCATGTAAGGGTTTTTCAATGAAATGTTTTAGATTGTGGAGAAAAAGCTTCAAGGCCGCCGCCCTTAGCCTTCCCATTACCCTTCCCAGCTCCTCCTCCTCATCAGCGTGAAATACTCCACCTTCATCGGGCTCATCAAATACAAAATGTACAACCTCCCCGCTAATATGCGCCACTCTCTGTGAACATCATCCTTTTACTGCCATAAAATATGTGGCATAGAGCCTTCACTTAGGCGGCTCAAAAAGGTGCTGTCGTGGGTCATGCGGACCAATTCAGTTGCCTCCACTCACACAAGCGTGGAAGTCTCCATTTCTCTACCTCATTATTGCCGTGAGTGGTTACATAAGAGAAACATAGAAAAGGAAGAAAATAAGGAAAGTGAATCAAGAAAATAAATAGAATATTAATAAAAGAAAAGGGACGCAATTGGAAATAACGTAAAAACACTTTCTTAAAAATTTGACAAAAGATGAATACTAAAAAATGGGACCCATAAAGGGTAATATAGTCAGATTATTATGTTGAGAAGTGTTTTAGTCAAAGAGGGAGTAGAAAAAGTGTGATAAATTCCCTTCAACTTATATCTGATTTTGATTTTTTTTAAATATATCACTAAGATAAAGTTAAGTGCCACAAACACTCTCTCAACACCGACTTTAGTTATAAATAATAGATTTGTAACTATGGGTTAAATGATAATATACTCTAAAGAAATCGCAATTGTTAATCCTCACAAGGGCTTGGCTAAGTAGTCAAGCATCATGTTGTGATAATTGACAGATGCTCTATTGAAAATCACAACGTCTCCAATGCTCATAGCAATCTTAGAAGCAACCTTGGTCATCCTATGGGCAAAACCCTATTCGATACACATAGACGGGACCTTTTCATGTACATACTTGGAGATTTGTCGAGCTTAAAGGTTTGATATAATATCTTTTTTATTGAATTTATTATTTGCATTGACAATACCAGATTTTATTGTGGCTTAAAAGAAGTAAGATAGGCAGGCAGACAAGTGTCAGGCCACAAAGTCAATGAATTTGGCACCCTATATATATATATATATATATGTTTGTATGTAAGCTAATGCTAGGGATACATGTATGACATGCATTATAAGTTTGGTTTGCGGCAAACAATCTAAACAAGTAAAGTCAAAAATATACTTGGGTGCTTTTATGAACTAATTTTAGTGGGAGTAACTTCCCACCGTAAGAATAGATAGGGATAATGACACTAGGAGTGCCATAATTTTCGTACGACGCTCACGTGAGCGCCACATCAAAGTAAAATAGATCATTTAAGTGCCACTTCCGGTGAAAATAGATCACTTGAGTGTCATTTATGGCAAATGAGCTGACATGGATTTTTTAATTAATTTTTCATCCAACGTGAATTTTTTTAATGTTATTTTATTTTATTTTATTTATTTTTTTAAAATTTTCCTTTTTCTTTCTTATTTTTATTTTTTTTTCAAGGCTGGCGAGGGTCGTCGGTGACCCTCGCCGGCGGCCGCCTAGCTTGTGGTAGCGAAGGCTCTCGCTAAATTCGGCGAGGGCACCTCGCCCGCGGCCGCGAACGCCCTTGGCGAGACCACCGCGGCCTCATTGGCCGTGGGTGCGGCAACGAAGGCTCTCGCCAGATCTGGTGAGGGTTGCCGGTGACCCTAGCCGGCGGCCGCCTTGCTTGCAACGACGAAGGCTCTCGCCAAATTCGACGAGGTTGCCTCACCCACGGCGGCGAAGGCTCTCGCCAGATCCAACGAGGCCGCCTTGCCGGTAGCCGAGAAAGCCCTTGGCAAGGCCATTGTAGCCTCGTTGGCATGGGTGAGGTGGTAAAGGCCTCGCCCCCGACGATGAAGGCTTTTGTTAGATCTGGTGAGGCGACCTCGCCTAGGGCCTTTGTGGCTAAGGGCACGGCGGCCCTCACCCAATCTAGGCGAGGCCTTCACAGCCGGCGAGGGTCGCCGGTGACCCTCGCCGGCATTGAAAAATAATTTGCAAAAATAAAAAAATAAAAAAATTAAAATATTATTCATGTTAGCTCTGGCGAATCCACGTCAGCTTCGGTGAAGCCACGTTAGATTTTTCGGCTATCAAATAGCATTTGGCACTCAAGTGATCACTTTTTCAAATTTTTGATATTCAAGTGAGCCGAAAAAAAATTATGGCGCTCAAGTGAACGCCGTACAAAAGTTAAGGCACTTTTAGTGTCCTTATCCCAAATAGATTCCTACTATCAAAGAAACCACTCACTCACTCTAGTACATGATAGTTTTGAAAAAAAAGAAAGAGCGCATGAAAGTTTTGACCAAAAAAGAAAGAAAGGACATGATAGTTATTATTTCATATCGGGATAATTATATAAATGATTACTGAACTTTGACCCAATATATAATGTAGTCCCTAAATTTTTAATTTATTCATTGTGGTCCATGAATTTTAACCTAATATGTAATGTGATCCATGAACTTTTAATTTGTTCAATGTAGTACATGAACTTTTAATAAATGTTCAATCTACTCTTTGAATTATTTTATCTCTGGATTCAATCTAGTCCCTCCATAGACTAAATTAAATATGTATCAAAAGTTCAGGGATCATATTGAACAAATCAAAAGTTCAAGAACAGCATTGCACATTAGGCTAAAGTTGATGAGCCACATTAAATAAATCAATAATTTATGGATTACATTGCACGTTGGGTTAAAATTCGGGAAGTATTTGTATCATTTTTCCTTTCACATTCCTTTGTTATGATAATCATAAAAATGTCGAGAGTACGTTACTAAGTATCACAGAAATTTTTTAAGAAAATCCCATTCATCAGTAGTATGGATATAAGTAATTGGAGCACACATCATATCATTTATCATGCTTGCTGCTCTCCTGCGATGTGTCGTGATGGACCGGCAGATATTGGCCCCGGATAATTTAACGAGTTGATTGCGGTTGGACCACCCGACCGAATTGTTTGGCCGACGGAGGAATAGAGCCGTCTCGTCTCTGCATCTGTGTAAAAATGTCCTTGCACCAATGCGAGGGGACGAGCAGCTTCAACGCCATTCGATTGATAGGGGCCGTTCCTTGAGCTCCATTGCAGGTCGAAATCCATCTCGGCCTATAAGTTCTGCGAATCCCCCGCCTTATAATCGGGTGATCTCGAGGCACACGGGTCGCGCGCATCGTTAAGATCAGGCGGGTCTTATCCAAGACCCGCCTCGTCTAAAGGTACGCGCGAGCAGAGCTTGCACGGGGATCTTTTCCCCCTTCTGCAGGACCCTAGGTAGGATAATGGCGTTGCGAGGATGCAGTGTTTATGTACGATTATACTAGTCGACACTGACACGTGAAGAAATAAACTAATCGTGAGAGTTTCTGAAATTTCGAGCGCAAATTGACGGGGATTCATGGATATATATTATAATCGACTTACGTTACGTCGGACATGTTTATATGTATTACTGTCCTCACTGTGAATTTGTCCGTACTTAATTATACGAAAAATCTGCCTTGTAAATTAGAGCACATATATAATTGTTTTCTATAAACCACCAGGGCCCAAGCCCAAGGTTTAGCCCAAGTGGTTAAGCAGCCTACGTCATGCTTTGTCCGATCGATCGATTTTCCCCTACTCTACCTCCTACTCTACCTCCTGTAATCATATCCAGGCTGATTTAGTATGATATGGATAGTCTATGAAGTGGACTATACATATCC
Organism: Syzygium jambos; assembly: GCA_031216235.1. Lineage (NCBI taxonomy): Eukaryota > Viridiplantae > Streptophyta > Magnoliopsida > Myrtales > Myrtaceae > Syzygium > Syzygium jambos. The sequence continues at coordinate 10,870,221 of CM062227.1, forward strand.
TTTTGGTTTTTTACTTTGTACAATTGTTTGATACGGAATGTTTTATATTTGGTAAACTCACATGATGTGTTATGTTTTGTTTGGTCGAACAAGATGTGTTAGTATTAAGGGTTAATACCATATAAACTTCCAAAATGGTATATCTGTGAAAAATTTACCCCAAGCTAATTTTTTTACTACGAAAACCCCAAACTGGTGCAGATGCGGCAAATTTATCCCAAAATAATTTTTTGACCATGAAAAACATCAAACTGGTACATTTATGACAAATTTACTCTAAATTAAATTAAATTAATACAACACAAAATCACAAATTGGTACACTTGTGACAAACGAAGGGTAAAAAATCCCAAACTTGTACACCCGTCAACTACCACATGTCATCCAATTCAGAAATTTGACGGTAGATGGAAACTAACAGATAGAAAATTTATCACAGGTGTATCAAATTTGGGGCTTTTTGATGGTCAAAAAATTAGTTTGGGGTAAATTTATCACATATGTACCGGTTCAGGATTTTCCGTGGTATTAACACTATTATTAACTATGATAATTTGTTCATTTTTTTTACCTTATATATTTTTCTTCTTTTCTTTGTTCAAATTCTCCTTTGTTCTTCGTCTCCCCTTTTCACGGCTTTCAACTGAAGCTAACTATTTTTCCTTAAAAAAAAGAAAGAAAACGGAAAAATCACACCAGCACATATTTTGAAAAAAGAGAACGCCACGTTCCCTCCCCCAGGTTTCTCTTCCTCCATGCGTGCTTTGACCTTTCCTTCTCCGATCTACAGCGACAGGCGTGTTCTCCTTTGTCTTCAGAAATTGAAAAAGAAAACGAGCAGCAAATGAAAGGAAGCAAGCGCAGCGACCGCGAACGCTTCAAATGAGGTTTGACCGAACGTGCATATCTCCGAGCACGTCCATTTCATACCCACTTCAATGGCCTTCCAAGCTCCTAGCCTCGTCATTCCGAGCTCGCTCGTGTGGCTTGATGAAGAAACGGCCAGCGTTCGGAGGGGTGGGTGGGAAAGAAGACCAGAGAGTCGCGAGAAGCACGTTAAGCGCATGGCTAATTCAACGAGGAAGGTTTGGTAAGGGGGACCGGAGTAGGCTACCACCGGAGAAAATATTTTCTTTCTACGAGAGATTCGATTCTTGAACTATTATATTTCCGAGGTCCAATATTGAAATAACCTCAGAGGGATTTTCCCTGACTTTGCCCGTGTCGAAAAACAATTCGAAACGCCTCGACTTTTTCTAGGGTTGAATAAAAGGAACCGGTTGGACCGGTCGGTTCCGAGAGTTTCTCGGGAGCATCGGCTCGAATTGGAATCAGGGTTTCCGACCAGGTGTTGAACTACCCATCCGGACTATCCAAAGGGGACCGTTTTTTTTTTAATTTTTTATTTCTTAAAACTATGTAAAGAAAAAAAACCTACTCTATCTCCCGTTTCGAAAAGGAAGGTCTATGGGCGTGAGTGATACGACAAGAACAAATCAAAATACAATAGTAATTGCTCACTTCAATCAAATTTTGCCACAAATTGAAAAAATCTTTGTAAAACCTACGATGTTACGTGTAACTTACTAGTTGTAGAAACGTTTTGATTATCAAGAGCATCTTTAACTTTATCTTGAACATTAACGACAAATCAAAAAAAAAATCGAATATGCTACCGGTTCTATTGGCCCATTTAGGAACCTGTCGAATTCCCGATTCCAGAAATTGAGAATCGGTCTCTCTGGTCCAGTTCTTGTTTTCTGAGCAAGAATCGGATCACTTTGGAACCGATCACCCTGAACTCTTTTTCGGAACCGGTCGAAGGAAGAAGGAAGAGGAAGGACAGAAAAGACCGAAAATAAAAGAGGTCACAACTCGAGTCGACAAGGTCACGTGCTCACCTATATCCCCTCGAGGCTACGTGGGGGGCCCCCCTCAATTGGAAGCAAGACCCACTTCGAAACCTCTCTTGGGAAAGATTTTCGAGCCCCAATTGAAAGCCTTTCCCCCCAAAAAAAAAAAAATTCCAATGGCACCCGTGGCGTGCTTACCCAAAAGTTCAAAACAGATCGGTGTCCTTACCTCCAAAATAATTGAAGGTCCTACCAAAAGTCGAAGCAATTTCCCTCAAAATGCCAATTTCCCACCCCTTGGCATTACTTCCCCCCTATATCAGGAGAAGAGAGGAAGAAAAAACAAAGAGGCTAAAAAAGGCCCAGAAAAGAAGAGCAAAGCGACAAAGCTTAAAAGAGCGTCCGTACCATTTAACCCGTCGCATGTATAGGATCCACCGTGTCGCCCCACTCTCTCTCTCTCTCTCTCATCAACGCCTCTCCTCCTCCTCCACCTCCTCCTCCTCGTCCTCCCAGCTTTAGACATGGTGGTTTCTCTCTCTCTCTCTCTCTCTCTCTCTCTCTCTCCCCTTCTTCACCAACCATTCCTCCCTCTCTCTCTCTCTCCCCGTCACTTTCTCTCTCTGGCGATGTGAATTGAACCCTGCGCTCGCGCGCGACGTGTCCGCCGCCATGGCGTCGGTGCGCGTATATATACGTGCCGCGCGCGACGCCTCCTCCGCCCGCACGGGCCAGCCGTGACCGCCCCGTACATCTCTCCGCTCCGCCTCCCGAATCCGCGGATCTCCCCCTCCCTCCCTCTCTCTCTCACACGTTCGTTCTGGTTGGGTTGTCTTCTGACCGGCTTTTGTTTTTTCTCTGGTTCTTTTCCGTTTCGGTCCGGGTCGGGCTTTGGTTCGGGGGGCCTCCAGAGATGCCGACTGCGATTCGGGCACCCGGCGCGTGCGTGTACGGGGCATCGGGGCCGCGGGCGAGGACGGAGGGCCTAGGGATCGCGACCTGCCGCCCCCGCCCCGGGCCGAGCGCGGCGCGGTTCGGGCGCGGGCCGGGGCCGCGTCTCCGGCTCGGCGGGAGGCCGGTCCCCCTGGCGCCGGTCGGAGCGATGGAGCCGCCGACGCAGAGCAGGGCGGCTGACGTGAACAGCAAAGCTGATGGCGCTGAAGGTATTGATTGATTGGGGGGGGGGTTTTTCGATTTTCGTGGCGGGATTTGACGCCTGATTTTGTGTTTCTTTTTTCCCAAATGGAAAACAAAAGCTTCGCGATCGCGAGGAGAAGCGGGGGACTATCTTGCGGTGCTCGTCTGTTTGTTTTCGGTGCTCGTGTGGATGGGGGGGTTTTCGCGTGCATTTCGCGAATCGGCACGTCGCCGACGCGAATCTGGCGAGAAGATGTTCGAGATTTTGAATGTGAGGGGGTGTGAGGTACACGGATGTTTCCCGTGGAATGTTTGGTTGGAAATGCTGACCAAACCAAGCTTGACGGTCTACCCCACGTTTTTGTCTCCGGGCCAAAATGTCGGCTCTCTGGAGCCGCGGCTTTTATTTGAGCAAAAAGAAGAAGATGCCTTTGCTGTTGATTTAGCTTTTGCACGTCCTGTGCAGCCATTGCGCTTTACAGGCTAGGAACTTCGTGTTACAGTACAGCGGCTCTTATTCGAGTCATCGTAAAATGTATGTCAATCATCCTGAATGGACCGCTGCGTGGAGGAATTTTGGGACTGTTTACTTTCTTCGGAGATTTCTCTGCAGCTGTAGTTGACCGATGTAATGATCACGTCTTTTTGATTTCTTGAACCTGCTTTTTACCGGGCAGGGGCATTTGTAGCTCGAAATCCCATCGACTTTTCGATCTGAATTAATTGGAAATTCGAGGAAACTTTATGCTTGTTGAAAATCTGGCCCCTGTACTTCTCTTTTTGTCTGCATAAGCCGTGAGATTCTCATTTTGACTATCTAACTAGGTGAAAATCTCCACCAGATATCTACTGTTGGAAACTCGACAAACATCAAGTGGCACAGTTGTTCGGTTGATAAACTTGACAGGCAGGAGTTGCTTCAGCAAAAGGGCTGTGTCATATGGATCACAGGGCTCAGTGGTTCAGGTTTGTCTATTCAGGAGCTTGCATCTTATGTGGCGAAGCAACCTTTTTTTTTTTTTTACCCATTTTTTTTCAACATTTTTTACAGATAATGTAGAATTCATGCTAATTTTTTTTATTCCTGTGCTGTGAATATCCTAGACATATGTATTTTCAAACCCGCAGTTATTCATTGTTAGCTGTGCTACTGTATGGTTCTGTATACTGCATCACATGTTGACTGGTAGTGCTATTCAACAAATAGGTCTTAATCCTTGTCTTAGTTACATAATGTATTTCCAAGTCTACCATTATAAGTTAGTGAAAAGCCTATTAGAAAAAAAAAACATCTTTGTAAGTTTTGTTCAGAACAAATAAATAGAAAAGGTGGACTGGCCAAATGTAAGAGGATTGTATATAGCATAGAGGTCCTCATCAGGCCTATGGAGGCTAAAGCGCTATAAGTAAATGCTTCATGATATCGTTTTGTTCTTAAGTTTTTGGGCTGGAATATGATGTTCTGTGACTCTCGGATGATTTTCCGAATTGTTAGTCCAATCATCAATATTTAGAAGGATGAAGAAATGGTGAGGATAGTGACTATAAAGTTTCTCGTGGGCGCTGTTAAGTGTCTATCTTAATTGCTTGCCGGGATGTTCGGGTTTGGATGGTTGATCCATTTTGATGATGTACTTTCTCTAAAGAGGTTTCTTATTGTCGGAAGTAGGGGCAATCTTTGTAAATGTTCTGGCATAAAATACTCAAGCGATCCATCTGGATTGTGATGCGCTATTTTGATGTTTTCCCCTTTTTTGTGACTGTTGTATTCGCTGGTTGGTTGTTTCATTTATTCCAGATGAATGGCCCTTTCCTTCGTGTGATTTCAGTAAGCCACTTGAAAGTCCTAAATAGTTCACTATCAACTTCAACTTTGTTGCCATCTTCATTCTCTCTCTCTCTCTCTCTCTCTCTCTCTCTCTCTCTCTCTCGATCGCTCTCTCGTATTTATATATCTATGAATTTAACAGGGAAGAGCACACTAGCTTGTGCTTTAAGTCGGGGCCTGCATTCAAGAGGAAAGCTGACCTATATCCTTGATGGCGACAATGTTCGTCATGGTTTGAACAGTGATCTGAGTTTTAGGGCAGAAGATCGTGCGGAAAACATTCGAAGGATTGGTGAGCATTCAGGGATGTGAGTTTTTCCTTGTAGTGACAAAGTTCATCTTTTTTTTGTGCCATTGAACTTAATAAATACGTGATTTTCAGGCGAAGTAGCCAAGCTCTTTGCAGATGCAGGGGTGATTTGCATTGCTAGTCTGATATCCCCATATAGAAAAGATAGGTCAGCTTGCCGTGCCATGCTGCCAGAAGGTGATTTCGTTGAGGTAGGTGGTCCTCGACAGTCGGAGTCTCTGCCTGACTTATTGTAACTAGTGAGATCAAAGAAAGCTGATTCCAGAGCCAGATAATCGGTTCTTTTTTTGTGAGGGAAAAAATGACCAGGGAACCTCACATATGGCAGGTCTTCATGGATGTGCCACTCCAAGTTTGTGAGTCAAGGGATCCCAAGGGTCTGTACAAGCTGGCACGAGCTGGAAAAATTAAAGGTATCTGTGCAGGAGTGTGGTTGGAGAGTGTCTTCTGAGTGCTTGATATTGTCTTTCACATTCTTTCTATGTTCTGGTAATATCTTCCTGGTGTGCAATGAAGCTCGTTTTTGAAGAATACTAGAAGTAGTTGAGATGACATGGAACCTTTTAATACTTCTTTGGATGTAGGAAAGCTACTTTGATACTTCATGATTTAGCTCTATCAACTTTTTTATGTTGTCTACGAATGTTTTCTCTCTGATTAATTTGAATCAAAGTCATCTTTCTGAACTACTGTAGTTGTCGAACACAGTGAAGATAGAAATCTATGGCGTTTAATTCCTGCATTACTGAAGGTGATAAAAGAAAATGCTGGTAAACTATCTTGGTTTCTGTATTATAACTTACTTTCCCTTCAAATGCTTTTTGATTGATGACGACTCACATAAGCTTGATGAAAAAGGACGTGAAGGTGTTGGTGAAATATTTTTAAAAGAAAAAAGTCAACAAGAGCACTCTGAGTGAGAAGTGCTCAAACCTTAGCAGAAGCAAATGGCCTGGACTGAATTTTGTACTGTCTTGAGTTCTCATGATGAATATCTGGCATTGTTTTGGGACGACGCTGAAGCTGATCATTGACATTTTGTCGTTTGCTCAGTGACATAAATTTCTGAACAGCGCATAAAAACTTGAATTAGTTATCGCAGGTGTCATTTTCTGTTCCTGCTAGAGGATTGTAATTAGTGGTTGCTGGGTGTATGATTTTGCAGGTTTTACAGGAATTGATGATCCATACGAACCTCCACTAGATTGTGAAGTAAGTCTTGTTTAAATTTCGAAATCTATTAGATTGTCGGATGAAATAGAGAGGTATACTTGGAAGCTAAAATAAGGAAAGTGAGGTCGAGGCTGCATATGTCCTTTTCTTTGTGTTCGGGCCCATGCAGTTATCGCCCGGCGCCTTTGCATAAAATGAAAAAGAAAACATCCTCTGCATCTTCTCTGACACTAAGTGACAGCGCAAGAAACTGAAAGAAACTGTTGCATGTTGCAGATAGTGTTGCAACAGGAGGGATCCGAATGTGCTTCCCCTTATGAGATGGCTGAAGAAGTCATCTGCTTCCTGGAGGAGAAAGGGTACCTCCGGGCCTAGTGCGGCGAAGTGGCCCTGGGCTTCTCTCATCCGAAGCCTTTCTACTCCTAATACCCTTCGTGCCGCTGAAACTGGCGACCCAGCCTCTTGCATTAAGGAAACTCCTCGTTTCCAGTGTGGATTTGTTCCGGTCGTAGATTAAGGGTTGATTAATTTATTAAGTTGTTCATTGTTGTTGTAGCTTAGAACATTCAGGCTGCAATAAATAATAATGGAACGGTTGGTCTGGGGCTGGGTTGCATATGCGAGGGATGTGTAGTATAATAACAAATGATTGTCTTCGTTGCTTCTATTAGTCATTAACTGTATTGTGGAATAAAAACTGTCATGCTTCGAAGTTTTGTGGAGCGTGTTTTGGTGTATGTTATTACATGGATCTAGAATACGTGTTATTTTAGCAGGATTATTTCCCAGGTGCCACCGCCTATCGGGCCCTGTCTTTAAGGGGGTCGACAACCTTCATGATGCCATACCCCGAGAAGCCTCATGATAGTTAAAGTTTAAGGCTCTGTTTGTTTCGTGCAAAATACATGATTTGAAAAACATCTTTTTAAAAATGATCGTTTGAAATAATTAGTCAATGATAAATGTTTCCGTCGATGCTTATCGTTGAAAATTTTATGTGGCTGCCCACATGAACGGTAGGAGGCGGTGCTGACGTGGCTCCTAGATGCCCAACTTAGTTAGGAACATCAAGATTAGATGGAATAGGAGGGTTTCTCGGAAGAAAAAGGCACACGCATTCATAGGAAAAGGAAAATTGTAGCCTAGTCCCCTTTTAATACTGCCGGGACGAAAAACGGAGGAATGAATTCCAGCAATCCCCTACGTTAGGTTACGAGGTCATTGAAAATTTGATCAGAACGGCCTCGAATAAAAGCAAGGAGCGAACTGACCATCCCAGGTGTAATCGAGCATGGCCGGAGAGAAATCGATGTTGGCTACAGCTGCGGTGAGGATAGCAGCGGCGGACATGCCGACCAAGTGCAAACCAAGGAAGAAGACGAAAGAGGAAGGAGACAATAAAAGAAAAAAAGTAAGAAGATTAAAACACAATGAGTTGGCATATTTTTGCCACGTCGGCGCCATGTCAGCACTGTTTGTCTTCCGTCGTCCATATAGGCAGTCACATAAGATTTTTAATAGTGCCAATTTACGGAAGGTAATGTATTGGGGTTTCTAGTGTAAAAAAAAAAGTTTGGGTAAATGTGCTACAGTGAACAAAATTTGAGATTGCTTGAGGTGAGTACACGTGCCATGGTGAGCTTAATTTGGAATAATGTGTTATAGTGCACATTATTGGAGATAAGCCAAGATAAGCCAAGGAGGAAGAGAGAGAAACCATTGCGAACATCAGCAATCTCTCTCCTCTACTTTGATTTTTTTTTCTTTTTTGGCTTTTCTACCTTATCCTTTTTCTTTTTAATCTTTATCCATATTTTGTTTTTAACAAAGAATACCCTGTTTCGGCCGGTGGAAAAACCGAGTGCCTGCTGGCCGGCGAAAATTTGGCCAACTGGCAAGCTTAGGCCCTTAATGGAGACTGACTTGGTAATTTTATACCCTTATTTGAAATTAGGTTCACTATGAACTATATTTTGAGAAAATGACCCTACCTGAGATCCTTATTTGAAATTTTCTCAAGACAAATTTTTAAATTTTGCAGTGAAATTGAAAAAGTGCTTTTTGGCTATCGACTGATGCCAAACAAACAAAGCCCATATCGAAGGACTCCAATGCATTTGACTTTGAAATAAATGTTTGATGTCAGGGGGTAATTTTATGCAGCTGTGGCCCATGTATGGGTTTTTATAACTTTTTTATACTAAAAATTAGAAAAAATTAATAAAAGCTACTAATCACATAAGCTTTTCACTTTCCTATATTAACAGTCATTAGCATATTGAATATTACTTCGATGTATATATATGTACTACTAATCACATGAATATAAGGAGCAAGTGGAAATTTACTAACTACATTATATAATTTTTTTGTATTGAAAGTTACGAAAAATAATGAAATTTACTTCGATTTTTCAATACTATTGGTAAAAGAAAAATTACTAATCATACAATATTTGTTACTTTTCCAATATTAAAAGTTACTTCGACATATATGAAGATCACTAATCACCTTTCAATATTACAATCTAATGAGAGTCACTAAATTTAATAAAAGTTGCTTAGATTAATAAAAAAATTACTGATCACCTATCAATATCACTAGTAATGAAAAGTTACTAACCACATAAAATTCGTTACTTTTCGATTTTCAAGGTTATGGAGAATATAATGAAAATTACTAATTACATGTGAATCTTAACGATATATATAAAGTTACTATATATGATGATACTGAACTTTTCTATATTGAAAGTTATTAAGCATGCCAAAAGTGACTTATCAATAACATTGGAAAATGGTAAGTTACCTACCTCATAGAGTTTATTTCTTTTTATTTTTAAGAGTTATTAAACATATTTAAAATTACTTTGATGTATATGAAAATTACTAAAAACATATGACTATTACGAGAAAATGAAATGTTACTAGCTACATAAAATATAATACTTCTCTATAGCAAATGTCCGAAGTCCAAGCTCCAAATTGAGCAATCATAAAGTAATTAGTAACTCTGACACACTTCTAGTAACTTTTCATTTAGAAAAGTAAGTTTCGATACATGATAAAAAGTAAGTTCTCCATATTTGTTAGTAACTTTCCTAATAAATAAAGTAAGTTTGCTTTTATGAACCACCGGTAACTTACTTGACTTTTTAGTAATTTCAAAAGGGATAATAGCATAAACAATTCTTAAATTTTGGTCCAATACGTAACGTGATTCTTGAACTTTTAATTTGTTCAATGTAATTCTTGAACTCTAGCTAATGTTCAATGTAGTCCTTGAACTTTTAATTCGTTCAATATGGTCATTAGACTTTTGGTACATGTTCAATTTACTCTCTAAATAATATCAAATTATTCAATGTAGTCTTCCATTAATTCAAGGTTAGGGACTATATTGAACATTTTTATATTGTTTAGGGACTAAATTGAACATGTACTGAAAGTTTAGGAATGACATTATACAAATTAAAAGTTTAGGGACCACATTACACATTGGATTAAAGTTTAGGAATCACATTGCACATTAGGTCAAAGTTCAGGAACTGTTTGTGTCATTTTCCCATTTCAAAACTTACAAAATAATTTAAAATCTCTCGAATTGATTAGAAACTTGTGAACATCTCAAGTACTTCAGAATATTTAATAATTTTCCCATGTTGATTTGTAATAACTAAATTGTACATGTAAGTTTCTTCTTTTTATTAGTTTGGCAAATAGTTAGTAATACTTAGAAGTAATTTGTGGCTACTAATAAGGCTCTTTAGTGTTTAGTAATTTCTCAACATTAGATGTGATTTTTATAGAATCAATTTCTAGTAATTTCCAATCGCAAAGTTACTAATTTCTAGTAGAGTTCAATTCGCTTCTTCGAAAATGAACAGTGAGACGTCTCAAATATGAGTATTCGTACAAAAATAGCTCATGCGAACTTAAAATTTGTCTATGTCAGGTCTTTTTGGTCGAAACGCTTTTATGAATCAATCGAGTGCTCGTAAATACCGCGTTTCAAAAGAACCAGAACGGGTGTACACATTTGTAAGGACGGAAAAACTCGATTGGTTGGGTGACTGGGCGAACGTGAAAGCGAGGATAACATAATGAAAGATTCAGACAATGCAGCTATTGGTTGACAGGTCAAATTGAGTTTGGGGTCACTCATGGAGGTGCAATCATGTCCAGGGGGAACAGAGTTAGGCAGGGCTCATAACAAGATTTGGGTCCCCATTCCCTCCAGCCTAATGGATTGGCTTCTTGAATTTCGACTAAAGCTTTATCCTCCTTTCTCTATCTTTTTGGCTATTGCCTTTTGCTTGGTTCCGCAGACCAGATATAGCTTTATTTGCTCATTCATTGATGATGGGTAACCTTAAAACTTGTGGGATGTATGGAGAAAGTGGTGTTAAGGATGATGTAGAGCCAAAAGTGATGAAGTTAGTTCATCTGCTCATCATAAATTGACAAGTAGAATCTGCAGGTTATGTGTAACTAAATGATGCTGAAGCTGCAAAACATGAATGCAGACATTTCAATAAATCCATTTGAGCAGATTTCCATGTACAAAGCCCATGATTGCTGCAGGAAACGGAGAGAGAGACACGCAGTAGAGCACACAGTAGTGAAGCGAGTGACTGAGACCACAAGACAATGCACTCGCTCGTTGCATTCGTCTGATTTCTGAAAAGGAAATTCAAAATGGGAAAATGGAAAAGGAACCAAAGAGCATTGACTGGATGAGGAGATCAAGAAGAAGAAGAAGAGAGTCAAATCCAAGCAAGGCCAAGACCACCTCTACGATGCCCGTGGACGCCGGACAAGAAGCAGACCAGGAACGCCATGCCCAGCGACGTTGCGGCAGAGCTCACCGCGTGGAACGTCGCCGAGAGCCGCCAGTCCTGCAGCCCCCAGATGGCCCTCACCAGTGTCCCCAACCCGTCCACGACCACCGCGATCATCACCGCCATTCCCGCTTTTCTTGCGAGCCCTTCCGTCGGGAGAGGAAGAAGAAGAAGATGGTGGTCTAGCTTATTCCGAGAGGCGAGTGCCGGGGAGGGCGAGCTTGGTAGTTTCAGCTTCCAAGCAAAGTGAAGGCCTTAAGGAGTGAGAAGAAGAAGACGAAGGAGATGGAGTGATGTACCGTTAGAAAGGGCCGTCGCTTCCACGTTGCTTCCTCCTCTCTCTCTCTCTCTCTCTCTCTCTCTCTCTCTCTCTCTCTCTCTCTCTCTCTCTCTTGACGATGATGATGAATGGGGCCCGGACAAAAGCTTGTGATGGCAATGGGACCGGGAGGAATGGAATGAACAATTGATTTCGAGTATTATGGTACTCTGTTTGTGACTCCTAAATGTATCGTGTGCATGTATCTGACGATGATTGTCCCAATATACTAATAATTTTTCTCAATATGTACTGTTGTCAACGATCATGGCACCCCGTAAGAAGGAAAAAAACTCTTATCTCGTGATAAAGGTAGATCCCACGTTACTTCGACAAAGATGGGTTTCGGGCTGAAGCGTTGTTTTTAGTGTTGTAGACTAGCATTCGATTGAATGTAATGTTACGCACATCGATTGCCTATAACATATAGTGAAACGTTGCCACTTGAACGTAGATTATCCGTATTCTCTGTGGCGTTGCGTCCCGATTTTAATGAATGAACTAACTCATGCGTGCGCTGATTTAGAAAATGGAAACCTAAACCACTTTCTCCCCTAATTGTTTGCCGCGAGCGAGGCTAAGACATCTTTAGATGCCAAACCACCTCGCATTAATAAACCAAGCCACACATTGAGTTGGTCCATATAACATAGAGGTCACGGTACTCCTAACTCCTTCCAGGATGCCTATGCAAAACAAAGGGCAAAGGAGAAGAGGAAAAATAAACAAATAAAGACAACCACGAGAAGAAACTAGGAAATTTCAGAACTTCACCGAGTTGCTTTCTTAACTGATTGAAATACTCATGAAAAAACAACATTCATCTGTGAAGATATACTCAGTGAAATATGCAAGTCGCCTGAACGTATAAAAAGAAGAAACTACACCGACAATGCTGTCCGCTCAGCACGTTACCACCATTAGCTCCAGACCAGAAACTGCTCTAGCCTCTAACCTCTAGCCACAAAGATATGTAAGCCGATGAAAGAATGATCAAGAAGACGGATGATATACACAGATCCTTTTTTTTCCTCGTGAAAAACACCCTTACCTCGTTGATGAACTTGACCCGTTAGGTAGCCTCCACTTCCTATGCCAATAGATCGACATCCTCGACCATTGAGGAAACCCAAAACTGTACTCAAGGGGTCCATCCACTGGACCCCCGACAAGCAAAGGAAGCCAAACGTACCTAGAGTCCCTCAAGTCAGCTGGATTCCACCGATCTGCCATGAAGATGAAAGCGCCGGGGTGACCCGGCATTGGAATGACAAATGTACTTTGAGCGAGGAACGTGGTGAGCTGAAACATTTTGTTCCCGCCTATGCATGGATTCCCAATGGTCTCCCAAGGTCCCATAATTGATTCTGCCACGTGGGCCATCGCCTCGTTTGGGGCCCAACCGGTGCACCCAGACGTGATCATGTAGTAAGTCCCTTCGTACTTAAACAATGCCGGAGCTTCCCGATGCTGTCCCACAAGTATCCTCCTCATGACATGGGCCACATCGAGAAAATCCTCGGTGAGGGGTCCGACATGTAGTACGCTATTGTTTTCTGAGGAATACATGACATAAGCTATGCCATCATCGTCTTTGAATATGGTCATGTCCCTACTATCAAACCCATGAGGCCGTTTACTATAGAGATAATCAAAGGGGCCAGTAGGGTAGTCGCTTGTGGCAATACCTACAGAGGCCTTGGTGTAGTTAGCATCGTCAATGTGCATCCACATCACATACTTCCCAGTCTTCTCATTGTAAATCACCTTAGGCCTTTCGAGGACTTTGGACTTGTGAAGATCATGGGTCTCATTTGTTTCTTTAGCTGCCAGAACAATCCCTTCTTTTTTCCACATCCATAAGTCCTTGGATGAGTAACATCCGACTCCTATCACATCGACCTGAATTTAACCCAAAGTTGAGACCTAAGATAAACTTTATACAATTATCTAGCAGGAGCACACTAAACACCGAACAAAGTAATTACATGGTACAACAGGACAACGATACTATGCATAATGGATATGAGCTTGAAAAGCAAAATATCGAAGGAAAATAACATGGATGTTCAACCACATGCTTGATACATACTGCACATCGACCAAAAAGTGCAATTTAAGGCTGCTGTGAGGTGTGAGAGGAACAAATAGATTTTTAGAAAGGTGAATTCGTCATTTTCACTGATCGAGATTATGGGGAACCAAACAACTGTTGTCAGGCTATCCTTCGATATTGTGTTTCCAGCAGAAGCACTAATCTTTAACATTCATTATTGCACATGCACGAAAAGCTACCGTAACACAAGAAAACCGCTCCTCTGGCAAAGTTGTGTTCAGAAAAGAGAGGATAAAGAATTAAATACAGATTTAGAACAATATTGACTCAACCGTATCTCACCAGAATTGGGACTTCCATTTCCCGTTCATGAAGAATATTGAAGTCATGGCAGAGCTGATGTGTGACCAAAAATATTTAAGAGATGACAAATACTTGAGAAACCGCAATGTCCAAAGTCTAGTGGTTTATTTCGACAATTACATGTGAGTATTCACTGATAAACATCATATTCCCAAATTCCAACATCCCACCAAAAGTAATGAAATGCAACATCTCTTCTTAAAGAAGAATTGGGTGGAGAATTATTAAGGACCAAGATAGCAATCCAACCTTGGGGCTACATTTGACAAGATCATTTTACTTATAAAATGCTTTTGATTAGGTCACTTTACTTTTCAAATGATTTCAAGTGAGATTACTCAAGTCTCCAACATTTTTCCTTCAAATATTGACCGACAGTTGACATGTCAAATGTGACGCTTTATCTATGTGCCATGTTGCAAGCCACCATGCTTTCCACCATTTTTTTAACAAGAAAATCTAAAAGTAGTTGAGGAGGGAAAAGAAAGAAAAGAAGAAAGTGAAGGAGTTACCCTATTGAAATCAGTATAAAGAAAAATGATCGGATTGGTATCTTTAAGTGACAATCACCTCAAGAAAAGTAGTGGGAAAAGTCAAATGACTATGAGGAAATAGGTATAGTTGTGCCATAAAATGGATAACTGGCAAGCTGTCCAAAAGGCTGGCATATACAGATAAACTTATTGCGGTTGACCAGCAACTTCAGTACAGATGACACTAATGAAAGTTCTTGACATGTGCAGGGGCTTCCATCTGTTGAGCAAGACATCTTCTACATGTGCATTTAGAGTTTGAAGAAAAACCATAAGAGAAGTTTTCCGTGAATAGCAGAGCAAAGACATCAAGGTGTCTAAGATTAACCTTTTACATTTTGTTTTTTACTTAATGTGAATTATAGCAAGTACATTTTGATTTTTCTTTTTAAAATCTGAACTCCTGCAACTTTCACAGTATATACAGACTTACCTATAATTTCTTCATAATTTTCTGAAACTAAAATAAAATTTTAAATCTTGGCGGGAGAGCAAAAGAACAAAAAAAACTCTTTTGCATTTTTTTAAGTGTAAACAAACAGGCCTCTAAAGAACTCTATGTAAACAGATGGCTTTGGCTCTTTTATCAGAAAATGTTTAGTCAAGAATCTTGGGGTAATAGTGGCAATGTATTCCATTTCCCCCAGTGTTCTTATCTCTCCAAAGTTCATATCCTTCAGCATCACTTCTTTTCGAGGGGAGTGACAAAAGACACTAACACTTCAAGATAAACAAACACGCCATACAACAAAAATAGGATGTAGCTTATCATGAAATAAGAAAAAAACTCAGAGGATGCATGAAGTTGGCATGAAAAAGACAGGCTAAGAGAAAAGGGAAGCACTCTCGTTAAGGTATGAGAAATACCCACTAATCATTCTAATTTTCAAGAATCAAACACCCAACTCAGTGCCTCAAGGATGATCGGCTAACAAAAGTAATAACTTACAAGTAGGGAAAACAGCTATGAGTTCAAGATTCTGAAACTTACCCTTGCTGCTCCTTTTTTGTGGGCATGGTATGTAGGCCCATCCTTATACTCTCCGTACCAGTAATATGTCCCCGATCTCTCATCATACAGGATCCCACCACCATGAGCCTGAATGGGATTTCCCTCGGTATCTAACCATACTCTACCCGGAAAGTAGTAAAAACTGTCATTTGCTGCACTATTCATTGGATCAATGGCAGTTCTCTTGTCAGGGAAAAAGACATGCCTAATTTGGGATTTCTTATTGAGAAACTCATCAACTATAGGGTGAGTTCTCCTATTCTTTTTTGGGTTCCTAGTGGCATGTGGTGAACGCTTTCCTTTAGGCGGCGGAATTTGAAAATTGTCCTCCTCAACTGTCTCAAGTTCAAGATATATGGGACGGTTACTTGTTCGCAAATAATTTCCTTTGTCTGCGGCATCTTTTTGAAATACTGAGATCAGATGAAGCAGAACAAGACACCCCATGAAGCTCCATACTATAGTGAAGGCCGAACATCTGCTCCCTGCATTGCAATGCAAAGTAGTTGGTTTCCGGTATTTGTTCCTCATCCCCATTTTCTCTTCTGTCTTATCTCCAAATAATGCTGCAAACGAAAAGCATAAAGAGGAAATCTATGGAAATACAGCTAAGCGACAAATCACATGTCATGGCAAAACTGATTCATTAGATGAGTTCCTCTAAGAATGAGATTTCTAACAGACAAGAGAGTGAAAAGACAATGATTCTAAACTTACTTCGTTAGCTAAACTAGCATTTAAAATAGTAGTTCATGACAATGTATGCATTTATAACCGATTCATGCTAATAATTGGATATGCCAGTACAGAGAAACTTGAAATGAAAATGTGAATATCAAAGAAGCTCATCATCAACCGAAAGACCAAGGTCATTTCCATTCTAAGTAAAACTTAACCAGCATAGCCACACGGTCAAATTCAAAGAGCATATTCAGGTCCCAAACCAATTCAAAGAACGCTTCAGCATTGAAACTCTGAATCAGAAACCAATAGGACCCTTAGTCAACGGACCAAGAAACAAGTGCCAGCTTGTTCAAGAATTCCACACATTTGCATCATTCCAGGACGAGTGCATCTCGCGATCAAAGTAAAAACACCCATAAAAAGAGAAGAAAAAATGACACAACAAGGAGCAGCAATCTCATCCCAACAACTAAACAGGAAAAAGAAAAAGATGGTGCAGATTTATCACTGACCACAGTCAAAACAAAAGGGGACCAGAACGGAAACCCAAGTCAAAAGCGCCATACCCGAAAGCACCCGCATCGCCTGCGACCCGAAATTCGACATGGGTCTTTTCATGCCGGTTCGCTTTCGACTCCGCTGCTCATGGAGCGATCAAATCACGGCCAGACATGCCAAATCTGATGGGAGTTCTTGAGACTCCGGAGAGGTTTTCAAGCGGTGGGCGAGGATGCAACCGACACGGAACGGGGAGAGATCGCTTAAGAACGAGACGAGCGAGAGAGGGCGGTCGTTGGTGAATGGGACGCGCCACCGAACGTCCTTCGCTCCGTGATTATTACAGTCAGCGTGGAGCTCGGGACACGGAGGGAGTTCTTCTTGGGAGGGAGGTGTATCTGCAGAGGGGAAGACTATCAAAGTGTGTTCTGTGCATTCATTACGGATGCTTGTCTGCCCTGTTTTTCTTATCATTTGTCTTATTTTTCAACTTTCCTAATTTGGCATTATGAGCACCTAGACAAAGGCTCACATATATATAGGGCTATTTAGTTTGGTTATGGGGAAATGCCTTTAACAAAATGTAAAAGCCTTTGAGTTAAAAAGATTTTTCGAAATATAAATAATGTTTAATAATGTGCATTTTAAAATCACATTTAAAAGTAACTTTGGCCTAATACAGTTTGATAAAATTATTTGTAAAAGACTTTTACTGATATTTAAAAAATAAAAAATAAAGCTGGCCAATTGACCACCACCTCAAACCAGCCTCACCTAACCTCAAGCGAGACGGTCTGAGGTCGCGCGACCTTAGGTGAGTCTGCCTGAGGCCGCGTGACCTCAAGCGTCGCCTGGGTCGTGCAACCCAAGCGACGCCTAAGGTCTAGCAAGCTTAGGTGACATTGTCGAGGTCGCCCAACCTCAGGCGGTAGTCGCTTGGGGGTTGCGTGACCCCGGCGACTGCTGCCAGGTGTTGTCGGGCCTCAGGCGTCACCTAGGTCGCACGACCCAAGCAACACTTTCCTGGGTCATGCGACCCAGGCGATGCCTAAGATCCGGCGATCCCAGGCGCTGAACTAGCTGCTTAGGAAGATGATGAACAGTGCCTGATTGCATTCCAAAAATGCAACTTTCCCAGGCTCCTCATGGACTCCATTAAGCCAAAGGTCCTTTCCAAGCTTTAAAGATGCAATTGCATCTCTTCAAAGCTTGCCAAAAAATTTGCCAAATAACTTTACATTTACTCAAAGTACTTTAAAGCCCAAAAAGCAATATTCAAATGTTGAACCAAACAAACCCATATATACACACACTCAATTTCTTAGTCCATGATTTTTAAGAATAGTGTTAAATATTTTGAATTCGAATTATAAAAATTAATATACTGATTGTTACTAATATGACCCACTTCTTATATCACTTAGTTTTATCAATTTTTGTGCCAATTTTATCATCTTATTACATGTTGGATCGCTTAATTTCTACATCTTACGTCTCGTCTGCATCGAGCGTGTGTTTATCTTCTTCTTCTTCTTCTTCTTTTTCATTAGATGGCATTGGAATCTTGCGGTCCGACTATTCCCCGCAAGTTACACGCAAATCGTTTCGTTCACGTGTATTAGGCAAGGCTCCAGTTACGCAATCTACGTTCTAAAGCGCTGATAGGAAAAAAACTGATAGGATTGATGATTTGAACAAAATGGCATTGAGATGAATGCTCTTTGACCCATTAAATATTTGCTCGACTCGAGACGAATTCGGGTGCTCTCTACCATATGCTTACATAATAACCACCTTATATGATATCTGAGTATAATTGAAATGGATCATGGGCATGATTTTGGTATGGCAACATCACGTAGATTCTATATCATACAACAGTAGTGCTGTGAGCTTAGTTTTCAGTAGTGGTTTCTTAGAAAAAGTACTCCAAACTCCTGATCAAACCGATCTAAAAAGCCAAAGCCTTATAGATGCTGATGAGGATTTAGCTTATTTAAGTACTTAAACACGTTCCGTGTTTCCACCATTACCAATTAAATGCCAACACATCCACATTTAGAAGAATCTTATGCTGGTGCAATTGCATATAGCTTATAATAGACAGAGAAAAGGGGGGGGGGGCAAAGAAATAAAAGTATATTTCATGTTTTGAATTGTATGTACATTTCTCTTCTCTTTGATCAATATGATGTGTGAAGTTATTCCCCATGACATGTACACCTTGCAGTCACCACTGATAAAATAAAGAAAAGTCCACTAAAATGAATTAAAAAAGGGTTGTGTCATGTTTTGTTTTGTCCTCTATTTCTAGAAAATTCTTACTACTTATAGACTTGATTATAGGTTTGACGGATCATGGCTTGCCCAGGCATCGCACGACGGGCGTATTTGAGTGGTCTTGAGCTAGGCCAATTAGTTGTGAAGCCGGCCCAGCCCGGTCCAACAATTTTGTCTTAAATGTTTTTTTCGTTACGAGTGGGTTTGGACAACAAGTTAGGCTCGACCTTAGGGCCCGGCTTGGTCCAAACCCGCTCACCAGTCAGCTCTACCTAGCAATTGGGAAAAATGGAACACCTAGAGAAGGCTCTTCCCCTATCCTGGCACGCCTTGACCACCCATGCCAACACCAAAACCACCATCACAACTGACAGGGCAAGCATTGATGACCACAACCGACGTGTGGAGGCCCTGAATGGCCTGCACCA
Source organism: Syzygium jambos (assembly GCA_031216235.1). Lineage (NCBI taxonomy): Eukaryota > Viridiplantae > Streptophyta > Magnoliopsida > Myrtales > Myrtaceae > Syzygium > Syzygium jambos. The sequence goes on from CM062227.1 coordinate 10,889,535, forward strand.
GTGCAACACAGCCTCCTCAAACCTGTCCTTCACAAAAGAGCACTCTGACAGGCCCTTGAGATCAGGATATATGTTGATCAGATCCTGGATGGATCGACTGTATGCCCAGGCCATGTAGTAGGTGGACTCTGGCAAGAACTTCCCTTCGCTCTTGCATTTCTCTGGCGGGTTTCCCCGGTAGCATGTGAACGGCGCGAGGACCTGGATCAACAGGACAAGAGAAAAGTTTTTGTGTGTTATGCCTGCTGCAGAAGTCGAGTTCAATCGTGACTTGATTTATCAAACTCTACCAAAGACTAGCACAAATCCTATTGAAAACATGTATGCATTATACTCATAAAGTATGACAAGTGATGGGATTTACTGAGAGTCGTCGAATGCTTTGGACGAGTTGTCGACAATTAACCAGCAGGTATGCTTACGTTTGGCAAGCTGCTGACCGGAATCTCGCCTTTTGAGCAGTTTCCAGGCATGTAGCTGTAGTCAGGAGGTCCGGAAAAAGGTTCACATATCTTCATGACTCCTGGCAATTCGTCGCCTAGTTCACTTATTCCGAAGGACCGATATAACTCGGTTGACTTGGCATTCAACTGCATCACAAGAAAAAAGACTAGAGGTCAAGATAACATTTGGACATTCGAAGCGTCTGTATGTTTTCAAATTAATCTAGTAAGTACCTGGGCAAAGAAGTTGTGAATGGTGGAGCCAATCTCCGTCATGAGTTGATCCGAGTATGACGAGTCCATACATGGTAGGATTGTAGCAAGACTGTTGTTTTTGGGATTTTGCACATAATCCTTAAATGCTGAGCAAGTATCCTTGGCAAAACTTCACAGTCAAATGAAAAAAGAAAATTTCTTGAGCGTTTGCATCTGTTCTACACTTCCTTGCATGGAAACGCCATGGAATTACCACAAAACTTAAGAGAGTTTAGGACCGAGTTCACCACGAAAATGGCAAAAAGGAAAACACTTTCTTGTAAATTTTGACAAGATTAGGAAAGCTGCGACAAAATGGAACTTACTAATGACCAAAAGAAGTTACGATCTTAAGCTCAAGGGACAGTTAGTGAAAGCAGAACATCTGTTTACTCACGTGTGGAGGAAGAAATCGAAGCCGGTGATAACCCAGCAAAGAGTTGTTAAGATCCAGCAAAAGAGAATTATCCTGAAAGCGAAAGCAAAAAGTGAAATGAGAGATGATTGATTACAGGTAAACAACCATATGTAGCTAATGAAATTTGCACATAAACTTACATGACGAGTCCTGGATGCCAGTGCAGTAGAAGAACTGAGCGAAAAGGAAGCACCAACTTCATTAGCCAAACAAGAAAGCAAAAGTCAGGAGAAAGAATAGAATCAAGAAAGAAAACATACCGATCGCCCCAGTTAGCAGAACCATGTTGACTGCTACGATCACAATATGTGCAATGTACCTATAAGCACATTGAAATCAAAACAGATGGCATTCAATCGAGAAAATGAGAAGCAGACATATGAAATTCCACTCTTTCCACATTAGTGTCCCACATGACCATTTTAATGGTTCTCATTTTCAAATAACTTTTAACACTCCCCTAAATTTGACTCTGTTACTGCTGTTGGAAGACGTTGGACTCGAAATGAGTAGCATATGCTAGAGGAGAGATGAAAGATGCTTACCAAGTTTGAATTGCCAGATCGATTGAATGGCCATTCTTTTGGACGAAGCGTTGGATGACCCTCGACTCCTTTCCGAGTTGATGGGCGGTCAAATTCAACTGGAAAGACACAACGGGTTCATAGGGAAGCAATATGTACTCCATTTCCGTCATTGTTGTAATGATTCTTCGGATTATTCGGTGAGCGTCTTGGCCTGCTTTGAGAATGGTTTCTTTCAGCCTCCTCATTCTGTGGTGGGACATCTGGTTCGCCGCAAGGACGCAACTGCTGGCCACTCTTCAAGAGAATACACACATAACTTCAGATGAATCAAGTCGATGCTATAAATTGCTCATCTGAGTGCACTTTACAGTGGATTGAAGCCAGAGTTGCCTACTCTGATTATTCGAGTACTTAGTACCAGATGAAATCAAATATAGTTCTATCTCGATCATTTTAGGTGATCAAATCAACTAATTTGAGAAACAAAGTCATTGCTAAGACCAATATCATACTAAAGACTAAAATGTGAGAAAATAATGCTGAGCAGATAGGGGAGTTACATGGCAAGAAGCGTGAGCAAGAGCACGAGCGAGATTACTATGACTCTTTGGAGATTCGATGGGTTTGTCGAGCTCCAGCTTGCGCCCTTCGAAAGTATGAAGATTCCGAAGCCTAGTCCACTCAACATCCACAACCCGGCAATCGCGTATCCGTGAACTCCTGTAAATGCCGCAGACTGAAAGATGAGCAAAACACAGTCAATCCCCACTTTTTCAATTTCACCTTATTATTTCTTCTCTCATTTCATTTGAAATGACTTATACAAAATCATATGCTGGGCAAACTACTGTTCACGGCGTTAACAAACGCAATGGAGCAACAATTTCCATCTGACATGGAATTTCAAAAGCTTGTAACCCACTGTATCTGTAGACTGTATCTGCACGTTCGTTCCAATCGTATGTGTTCAATTTATCCAAGCCATAGTCTCCGAACACTCAAGAGTAGCGCAAACAAATAGATGCTGAATAGCCTGATCATGCTAAGTGTTTTTTTCTCGAAAATGACTCGACTGAAGAAAGAGCTACGCGTGACGTAAATGTGCACACAGAACTTACAGCCCAATAATGCTTGTTCCGAAGATCGTAACCTCCATGGTAACACTTGAAGCGGCGAGAAGGGTCAGGCCGCCCGCAGCTGCTTCTTTCTCCAGTATTGGGGGATCCGGATGCCAGAGACTGCGGCGAAAACATGGACGTCGAGACCAAGAGGAGGACGAAAGGAACAAGAACCCCATTGCCTTTTGACATGGACTTATTGCATGTATGACGAAGGCCAGTCCTCCGATACGTATTTTCTGTTAAACAGAGCCTATGCTATATGAACGTGATCGAGCACTGGTCATAATCTTTCAGCTTTAACGAGAGAGAGAGAGAGAGAGAGAGAGAGAGAGAGAGAGAGAGGGAGATGATGTGTTTGACTTCCTCACCAAGGTAAGAATAGCTTGTGGCCATGGCTTTGGAGGAATGTACATTGTGTTCAGACGAAGCAAGAAATGTGTGCGAGAGAGAGAGAGAGAGAGAGAGAGAGAGAGAGAGAGAGAGAGAGACTCCATGGGAGAGTAACGAATCCTGAGCCTGTATTCACGGTTCATGCGAACGGGAAGGACCGGTTGACCACCCTTTTGCTTTGCTGTAATTAGACATGACCGATGCATTGCCTTTCTTTCTTCTACACGTAAGCCTCACTTTTTGCCTTTTCTTCCTCTCCTCCTTTGGTTTTCCTGCTTTCGTTTTCGCTCATCCCTCCTCTTCTCTTCTCAAACCTTAAGCATGCACGGCCTCCGCGGGAGCGTGACGCGTGCAAAAAAAATGCATCAAGATCATTGAAAATGACATTGATTCCACATCCATGTGAAAATTGACAAGATCCATCGTGATTTATGTGAGCTTAATGCTATCATACTTTTATATATAAAATTCTATAAAGTGGCCAATTTCGTTTTTCACCGTCCTCAATCTTCCCTCATATATCACTTTCAAAGTTGCGCATACACCAATCGGTTCCACACGACGAGTTTCAACCCCACGACGGAGATGATGCTCTCGTCAAGCAGTGCCCAGAAATCTAGACAATATCTGCTACGCAAAAATGAAGAACACCCATGCGTGCTTGGTCTTTGTCTTCATGTACAAATGAGTTGGAGTCGTGTTTGAGAATAGACTACTTCAAACACATCGATAGAGTTTGCCAAGAAGAAGTCCGCATCCTAAAATGTCGAAAGAAATGGTGGAAGAGGGGAGTAACCGGTTTTTCGATTTTTTCCATCGTGGCTCGTGATTTACAGATCCCACCGATGACGTCTATGATATCATAGGAGTCCACTTAATACTAGCCAACTTCTTGTGGAAGGCGATATGTCCAACTTGTCTGCGAAAATCTTAGAATGGTTGTCACATGGCATGATTGGTTTTTGCAAAAATTGACTCAAGAGAAGTGTGCCCAATATGAATAAGAAGACGACAATCACTTTGTATTATTTGCATCATGGTGAGGGACACGACAGACATCAAATTTTTTTCATATTATTATGGCATTATTATTCGCAATTTTTTTTTCATATTATCTAAAATTGCGCTTGCTTTCCAATTTAGTTTAATTGCATTAGTGTTTTCATAAAGTTTTCTCAATTAATATTTTATTTTTATTTTTAATGTTTGAGCTGAAAAAATCTCAGTTGTTTAGGGGTTAAGTTTTCCACATACTCAAGTTAATAAATCTAAACATGTTATGACTATTTCATATGAGATTCACACGATCAAAGACCACGATATGGATCGGATCCGTGCAAGTATTTGCCGTGCTCCTGCATCGAGAGGCTTGGCATCCCAATCAACTTCTTGGTTTAGGGCAGAGGTGCCCTCCTCCAGGACTTTGCAGTCAGTTTGGAGGATGGCTTTTGTATATCCCTCATTTTCCTCAATGGCTGCCTCTACCTCTTCCTCAAGCGGAGATGCTGCCGGAATGAATAAACCAGCAAGCAAGCAATGGTAAAATACCTGCAAAATGATGTACAACTTAGGAACAAGAGCATGAATATTGGGTAATGGTACTCCTAGGATCCTTTTTAGGTATCTTCGTTCGTTTTATATGATTAACATGCCTAATAGTTCAAAGAAAAAAGAAAAAATATCCATAAAGAATTTTGTTTTGGGCGCACTTATTAAAAACCCAAATTTGTCATTTCCAAAATGTATTGAAAAATGAACACATTGCCTCATTAGGCATAATCAATAAATGTTCCTAGATTTTCGTTGATAGAACTCATTTATGAAAATCACACAAGTTGAGGACGTGGCTCACCGATCTTGACAATGAAACTCACATGAATGTTCTGCTCAATGATAGTAATAGATAGGTAGATATAATCGATCAATGTCTTGAGTTGGATAAGAGGATTCTTATGGCTCAAAATTGTGATGTTCTTTTTGTGTAATCCCTGCATGACATAACTTCTGGTGATAGAAGGTCATTAGGTCACGTTCAGTTCTCTCCTCACTCATCTCATAGTTTTTCATTTGGTCGATAACATGTGAAGTCACTCTGTTCTGCGCAAATATTTCAGTCGCCATTGCCACTTCCATTCTTTGCCGCGAGTGCCGTTCTTCCGCCATGGAAGCTTCACCAGGTTTCTCTCGACCTCCTCCACCACCGCCCAAATTCCAACCTGATACCGAGAAAATCAAGCGCAAGCTCCTCAAAGATGGAGTTTTCCCGACACCCAGAATCGTCCACAACGTCCGCAAGAAAGTCATCCAGAAGCACAACCGCAGGCAAGACCGCCTCGCCCAACAGACCCAAGGCCCGCCCTTTTCCGAGACCCAGAAGCGAGAGCTGGCCGAGGAGTCGGACTTCCAGCGTTTGAGGCAGGAGTACAGAGAATTCAACAAGGCCGTGAGGGCGAGGAGCGAGAAGAGCGATGGAGGGTTGATGGTGGGTGTGCCTTGGGAGGGGATGGAGAGGCTCAGGTTGAGGGAGATTGCTGGTGGGAGTGATGGGTCCGGTGGGAGTAAGCTGAAGAGAGAGAGTTTGAGGGAGCTGGGTGAAATGTTTGAGGAGAGGAGGAAGGAGGAGTTGCACTGGGTTTTGGACGATGACATGGAGTTGGAGGGGATTGTGTTGGCGAGCGAAGGGTCCACGTGGGACCCAGTGAAGAGGAAGACGAGGACTGAGGATGAGGCTATTGCTTTTCTTGTCAAAAGGTTTTGAATTTGTTCTTGCAATTCGTATATCTGAATCTTTTTCTTCATGTTAATTTGAATTGGTTAGTCTAAGGAAGGATATTTCTGTTGTGATGGAGATGTGCGTAATTTCTGGATTGGTTATTATTCCACTTCTAGCTCTTGGATTGGTTTTGAGGTTCCTGAGGGTGTTTTTGGGGTTCAGGTTAGGTGCCAAGGAGATCGAATGGAAGGACTGGAAGTTCTCAAGGATGATGAAGCTATCAGGATTGCAGTTCATGGAAAAGCAGTTGCTCAAGATTTTGCGTGGGCTTGGAAATGATGGGCATTGGAAACAGGCAATAGCGGTTGTTGAATGGGTGTATCATGATAAAGAACGAAGACGGTGGAGGAGCAGGTCATATCTTCTCATTTGTCATTATGATTTGATTGTTTCAGTGGGAGGACAATAAGTTTACATGGCAGAATAATCTTTATTGAATTGTATTTTCTAGTGTATTTCTACATCATTCGCCTTTGATTGTTTAATGCAGTGCTAAATGTTTTAAATTGGAAAGAGGCATCGCCGTTAATTGATGGATTTAAACCCTTCATGTCAAACTTTGTTTTCTTGAGTTATTGTATGAAAATGTTGGAAATTCAGTTGCTAATATCTGAATAAGTAATCAAGTTCCATACTTATAAACAGTAACTGACATTTGCAGATTTGTCTACACAAAACTCCTGGCAGTTCTTGGAAATGCTAGGAGGCCCAAGGAAGCTCTCCATTTCTTCAATCTGATGCGTGTAATTTTCATCTGCTTTTCTTCTCCAGCATTTGTAATATAAAAACTTGTCATGGGACTAATTTTCGAGTGGTGCAGGAAGATTTTCAACTATATCCTGATATGGCCGCATACCACAGCATTGCTGTAACCCTCGGCCAAAGTGGTCTTGTGAGAGAATTGGTGAACATTGTTGAGTGCATGAGACAGAAGCCTTCAAAGATAATAAGAAATGGGCGCCGGAAGAACTGGGATCCAGTCCTTGAACCTGATATAGTTGTGTATAACGCTGTAAGTAACTATATCTTTTTCACTCGTTCGACGTATGCAAATTTGCAGTTGATTCTATATTTGATTGGTGGGTGCCAATTTTGTTCAGGTGTTGAATGCCTGTGTTCCATCTCACCAGTGGAAGGGTGTTTCCTGGGTGTTTGAGCAGTTAAGAAAGAGTGGACTGAAACCCAATGGAGCAACATATGGACTGGCAATGGAGGTAATATGTTTTCTAATTGATAGCATTATATATAGATTGAGGGGTACATATCTCTTGCCGTTGTGGTAAGGGGGTTTTGGGGTGGGGAGTTCTGGGGTCTGTCAAAATAGAAACGTAAAGGGCGAAAATATCTGACTCCTGCGCAGGTGGGTGCTACTTTGGATTGGCTGTCAATAACACATGTAGATAAATTTTGTAACTTAGGACCAGAGGACCAGTTGGTGGTCCAATATATAATGGTCACATAAGAGTGAGCTAGTTCCTCCTTGGTTCGGAGTGAAATATTATCAGAGAAAGGAACACATATATTATCACTCTTCCAACCAACCAAAGAACCATTTGAACTTCACCAGGCTGACAACTCCTTTACCTATCCCAACTATGAAGAAGATCGAGGGGAGCTTGAAAGCACTCGAACCAGTAAAACCTAAAGTATGAAAGAATACGAAAATGTAACCAATGTAATGTCGCAGTTACTATGTTGGAGTCTGTTGCTATTTATTTTTGTATTTTGTTACTGTAGGCAATAGATTTTTATTTTGGTGGATTCTCTTAGCGACTGGCAGTTCTAAGGGGAATTGCTGTTGCTTGGCAAACTTTTCATTCTGTTCTCCTTAAATTATATGTGCATTCAAGTCTTACAGGAGGTGCTTCTTGAAAGGTAATGCTTCAATGTGGAAAGTATGACCTTGTCCATGATTTGTTTGGGAAAATGAAGCGGAGTGGGCAAGCTCTGAGGGCTATTTCTTATAAAGGTGACATTCTTTGCTCCTCATTTAGAGAATTGTTGATGCAAGAATCTGGATAAACTCATAGAATAAGTGTTTGCTATTTACAGTCCTTGTCAGAACCTTTTGGGAGGAGGGTAAAATTGATGAAGCGGTAGAAGTTGTCAGAGAGATGGAATGCAGGGGAGTGGTTGGAAAAGCTGTTGTATATTACGAATTGGCCTGCTGCCTCTGTAACAGTGGAAGATGGCAAGAGGCTATATTGGAGGTGACTGTTTTTTACCTTTTGATGCTTAGAAGATAGATTTAGTCTCAATAATTAAATCTCTATAATCTAACTTCCACCAGAAGAATGGCAAGAGGCTATGTTTGCAGCTGAAACTCTTCAGATATATAATTTTTCAAAAGGATAGGACAGAAAGAAGAGGCATTCTCAGGGACTGATTTTGTCTTGTTTGAAGTGCTAAGAGTAGAATTAGTCAATTGAGAATTTGAACTGTTCTCGAGGAAAATACGTAGCTAATTTTGTGTTGACATTGCTTAAGAAGCTAGAGGAACTTGTCTTCTAAACCAAGTAGAAGCTGTTTATTTTCTTTGAGCTAGTAGACTGTAGTTATCTTTGTTTTTCTGCGTCATTGGCTAGTTTGGGTGAAGGAAGTGTCTCATGGCCAATTCTCTCTGGAGAACATGATTTTTGGCCCATGATAGGCCAAATTCTTTTAGTTGGTTGGTTGTGAGAGACCTTGTTCTTCTAGGTACAAAACTGAAGCAGGCAATCCATACCGAATTGTAAACTTTATGTTTTATCATCTACCTATGTAGAAGTAGATGCATTGTACTTATGTCAGATTTGAAGAAGAAATCTGCCAATAGTCGGTAGTCTTTCCCATCCATCATGAATTCTCCATTGCCCAAAGGACTTGTTACTTGCCTTTTCCAGATATTCTCGCCCCTCAGGTGACGTGGAGGAAGGCAGCATGCTGCCATGCCTGGAAGACTGTAGTCCATTGGCCCTTGATGACCCTGATACTGTAGCTTTGGAACCTTCTGTTCTTGCTAAGAAGGTGCTTAGGTCTAGGTGCATGGTTACGCATGATTGGTTGATACTATCATCAATAATATTGTTGCACGGTGGGATATCGAGTTTGTGTTTCTTTAAAATTGTTCGTCTGAGTAACTATAGAGTGGACATTTAGATGACAGCAATGGATATGAATTCTGTTTCATGCTACTTTTTCTGAGTGAAGCCAACCATGCAGGTTGAGAAGCTGAGGAAGCTTCCGGATGCTAAACCGATAGAAATAGCCTTCACTGGGATGATAATGTCTGCAATGGAAGGTGGGCATATTAATGATTGCCTGTCCATTTTTAATCAGATGAGAGGTCTTTGTGCTCCTAATATAGGGACCATAAACATCATGCTAAAGGTTTTTGGCAAAAATGATATGTTTTCTAATGCCAAAGAATTGTTCGAGGAAGTTAGAGGAACCAGATCTATTTCCACTATGTGCCAGGATGGTGGCAATACATTGGTTCCGGATGAGTACACATTTGGCTCGATGCTCGAGGCATCTGCTAGTGCCCTTCAGTGGGAATATTTTGAATTTGTTTACAAGGAAATGTCACTCTCTGGGTATCAACTAGACCAAAACAAGCACGCTTCACTGCTTGTGGCAGCATCCAGAGCTGGAAAGGTATCCTTCTCATTCTATTTCTTTTTGGGATAATCAACTGATAAAGAAAGTTTACCCCGACACACTTAGTTGAAGCGGTTAATTCAGTTTTGAAAGATGTAGACGCTTGAGAATTATCCTTCAAGTTTTGTAAGTTCAAAATTCAGAATGGTAGTCTTTCCTGGCTTTTGACTTCGTCCAATTTCATGGAGAAGGATACGCTGTTTGCTGAACTTTTTTATGAGGTACATGGTGGACTGGATCTGTTTCATTGATTTCTTAAGTTGACTACACCATGGTCGTTCTTATCTCCACATATATGTGATACGCGATGGCACAGGGAAATTTTAGTTGACAATTTCTTCAAAAAGTTGCTGAAGTGTTCACGCAAAGAGGAAGCTTGAATTTTGTAGATTTTCTTTTGTGTTATTAGTTACTAAAACTTGGACTCTTCTCTATAATTCATGGTTTTTTTCCTCTATTCTTCAGAAACTACAATACAAAAACTGAATAGATTCAGAGTATTGGTTCTCTGACTATGCATGGAGTTCTTCTATTTCCATTCCTATTCTTTCTTCTTGAACACTGTGTTACTGGAAAATAATAAATGCTGTTATTACTATAGGGCCATCTACTTGAACATGCATTTGATGCAATTCTAGAGAGCGGCGAAGTGCCTCACCCATCAATCTTTGTTGAGATGGCTTTCCAAGCTGCAATTCAACATCAGTATGAAAGAGCGGTCACCATCATCTCCGCTATGATGACTCATGCATCCTTTCAGCTTAGTGAAAAGCAATGGATGGACCATTTCGTGGAAAATGCAGACAGGATTGGAAAAAATTGTTTGCAGGACCTTCTGAGTGCTCTCCAAGAAAGAGACGAAACGACAGAAGGTACTTTTGCAAACTTATTGAGATCACTGCGCTCTCTTTGTGAATCTGCATCTGCGGAATCGAGAGAAATATCGGATTTGGGCGCTTCTCTGCTGGGACTGCGAACTGAGTATCTTTCAGGAGGTCACGAGGAACTGAAAACTGAACAGACAAATCAACTGAAGCTTTCTGCAAATGTTGCCTTTCCTATGCTTAACTCTATTAACGGAACCAGCAGCAACATGGAAGGAGACAGGCCTCAGGGAGAAACTGCGCGCAGGTCTTGGAATTCCGCATGTCGCGAAGAGGGAAGAAATGACCTTGACAGCGACGTTTTAGCAAATGACATGGCAAGCAGCGAACCATTGGACAGTGTTCTTTCGAGCTTTAATTTGGATGGGAGCTTAAAAGAGTTTGACGAAGACGACCCCGACATGCCACCCGAAGGAACTGAGGACTCCGAACCAAACTTGCCGACGGCGTGTGAGATTCTGGAAATGTGGAAGCTAAGCAGACAAAAAGATGGTATATACTTCCCTTTCCAACCTGGCAAAAAACAAGCGCATGTTGATTCAAGCCTCGGTGATTGCCAAAGTGCAGATATGTGATGTTTGATTACCGTAGCGTAGCGGCAGAAGTACGCGTAGTTCCTTGTACATCACACCGTATAAGAACGGCGTATTTCTCATCTATGCTCGACCCACTTCCGAGTCGTTCTTCGATATTTCGTCAGCTTATCGACTTATGTTCATATGCCGATGTTCCGAGTGCATTGCCCGTGATTAATGAATGATTCTCAGCAGAAAAAGTAGGGGTGTTCTGTTCTTTGTTCTGCGCTCGGTGTATAGAGAATCCGTTATACCGATGTCAGGTCAGTTGTGTTACATGCTATGTCTATAAATTAACCATGTTTTGCTCTTTGCGTCTTTTTCTCTCTTCTTTTGCGCTTTGCGCTTTTCACTAAATTAACGATGCGTTTGTTTCACTCGAAAATAAATTATTTAAAAAATATTTTCTTAAAAATAATTACTAATATTATTTGAAATAATTAGTTAATGAAAATGTTTCGTTATCGATCAATTTATATTTAAATATTTTTGTAAATAATAAAAATATTATTTTGTCAGTTATTTTTAAGTAATATAATCATTTTTTAGGAAAATATTTTTTAAATTTATTATTTTTTGCGAAACAAATGAAATAAGGTTATTTTCTGAGACAAAGCGAGATAAGTCATCCACACGCTGTCTTAGAAGATTTGTAAGTAATTAATGTCTTATGACCTCACAATTCTAGAAGCACCACATCTCATTATCTTTTTCTCTAATTATCCTATCTTCACCACATTTCAAGGTAATTATCAGGCTAATCCAAATTTTATAAAAATCAAGAAAATAAAAAAAAAACAACGAAGAAAAAGATAAGAAAAAAGAGAGTAAACCTCAGGAAAAATAAAAGCGAGAATGACTTAAATGGTCCCTAAACTTTGATTAAATGTGATATGTAATTTTTGAACTTTTAATTTGTTTAATGTGATCTATAAAATTTTGTTCAGTGTATAATGTAGTTTTTGAACTTTTTATTTGTTTAATATGCTCATTAATTTTTGGTACATATTTAATATAGTATTTGGACTATATGAAAATGTTTATTGTAATTCCTGATCTTGAATTAATAAAAGGATATATATTGAATATTTCTATATAATTTAAGGACTATATTAAATTTATATAACAAATTCAGGGATCAAATTAAATAAATGAAAAATTCAGGGACTTTAATGCATACTGAATAAAATTTTAAGGATCATATTAAATAAATTAAAAATTCAAGAATAGGAGCGATTAACTAAAGTTCGTGGACCAGACAAAATACCCCAACGGGAGAGAAGAAATCGCGTTGACGAACAATGTTCCGATCGAGTCAAGAACCCTAAAAACCCTAAACCCCCCCAATCATCGCATGGTCTCCCAAACCCAAACCCCGCATTGAATTTCTCCAAGAAACCTCGAACCCGGAAGAATGCCCGCGAGGATGATCCACCCCAGATCACTCCTCAACCTCCTCGCGGCCTTCCGAAGCCCCGCCCGCCCCCGCTCCTTCTGCACCCACCAGGAGGCGGCGGCGGCGCCGCCCGCCGGGACCCAGAAGCTGGAGCGAATCGCCGACGAGCTCCTCAGCCTCACCAAGCTCGAGAGATATGACTACTCCATCCTCTTCCGATTGAAAATGGGTATCGACAAGTACGGCCCCGCGGTCTCCGGTGTCGGGTCGGGAGGGGCCGGGCCGGGCTCGAAGAATGCGGACGCGGGCGCGGGGGCCGCGGCGGCGGCGGCAGCGGAGAAGACGGTGTTCGACATTAAGTTGGAGAAGTTCGAGCCCGCGGCGAAGATAAAGGTAATCAAGGAGGTGAGGGGGTTCACGGATTTGGGGCTGAAGGAGGCCAAGGACTTGGTGGAGAAGGCGCCGGCGGTCTTGAAGAAAGGGGTCACGAAGGAGGAGGCGGCTCCGATCTTGGAGAAGCTCAAGGAATTGGGTGCTACTGTGGTATTGGAATGAATTTGGTTCCTTTTTCACATTTCACTTTTTATTTTTCTGGTCGAGTTGATGTTGTAATTTGGAATAACATTGAGCTGAGCATTGGCAAATGCATCGAATTTTTGATGATACGTGCGAAATTTGTCCATTTTGGGAATTGTTTCGATTGTTGTTCCTTGAAGGTCTTGTGCTGCGAAAATGTTTGAGAAGTGTTTGGTGCAGTTGCACATTGACTCATCAAAGAGGCGATGGACCGTCCACTCTCCATTTCCTGGTGGAGTTATTACTGGCAATGAACATTGCTTTTCTATCAGCGATTATCGGGTTGAACCAATTGAACGAGCGGAACAGATCCTTGTGATAGTAGGTTTTCCTGCTGATTGGTGTATTTTGTTGGAAAAGTCGCAATTCTAGATAGTGGAGCTTCTGGAAGATAAGAGGTACTTCCTGCTGTCTATCCTTTCTCTCACTTTATTATCTCAAGGCTGTTTGGATGACATCTTCTGGGATTGATGGATCCTCCTTAGTTTCTCGCTTCATTGTTGCCAATATCGTTCGATTGTGGTCGGACTAATATATAGTGTTTCCGAACGGCAATCCATATATATTACTAAAAACTTGAAATTATAAGGGGGTCCAGCAGTAACGAGCTGTATCTCTGCATATCAGCTGACATGAGTGCGAATCAGAGATTGTAATAAAAAAACTCAGTGTTTGCTTTTTACTGTTTATGGTACTTTCGCGCCTGTTTTTGCTTCGTCAATTATTATTTTTAGATGTTACAATAATGCATTTGAAGTATTCATAATTTGGTCATTGGTAGTCAGTCGTATCTGAGTTCACCTATCGATATGCATAGCTGCTGCTGGTGAGCTTCTTATTCAATCTTAGCTATGCACTAGTTTATATCATGCTATGCGTTGTAATAAATATCTTGTTTATTTCTCAGGATTGAGAAAATGGAGTATTGCCAGGAAGATATGCAATCACTCTCAGGACAGGTATTGAGTTTGAATTGGAGGTTGGCCTTTGCCTTAAGAGAATGACTGGATTAAACATGACGTACACCAATCACGAGTATGTACATGGCTGTTTATACCTTGTGTCTGGCTGTAATCTTTCTTTCGGTAAATATAAGTACTCCATTCACGTGAAAGAAAGATTTATGGGTAGCATGAGAAGAAACCAGTCAAAGATTATGAGCCAAATCATGGGCTAGGCGGCTAGCTGGAGAAACAGTTCTCGGCAACGTGTACAATCGTGCCCAGGTATTGAAGTGTTTCCATTGGTATCTAATTGTATTTGATACAGCAGTTGATACATACGCTTGTCACATACAATTGCTCAATTGCTTCCTGCTTGTAAAATCTTAAATGAAGGCCAATACAAGTTGGCTTTCAAGCTGTGAAACTGCTCATGGATACCGTGGTCCTTGAGCAAGTTCATAGCTGCCCAAATAATATTTGGCGTTGCTTCTGCTCGCAGCAGATAGGTCTAAGGAACCAAGTATTGTTCCTCATCGTCACGTTCAATCATGTAAGTCGGCATTAAACACCCGTCACTGTCCATATCGAATTGGAAGCTTTAGAAGCCAGATGTAGAGAACTTGGATTCATACAATAAGTCATCACTCCTCAATCATTCCACAAGCTGCCTGGTGTGGGGATCGTTGCGGTTCCAATGAGAGAAAGAGTGCTCCTCTTACACGAGATCTTCGCCACCTTGGTGGACGGTTTCGACTATGTCGATCGACATTTGCAACATTCTTAGTGCCCCGTAGTTCCCGAACTATAGCAAAAGAAATCAGTAAGTGCGAACTAGCGCAATTCTTTTCAGTCCGGGCTTGGACGGTTCGATCTTCAGGGCTTAAGAAAAAGACTAGAGCGATATTAGGATCTCAACCGGGAATGGGTTTCGCAACGGAGTGGGATCTAAAACAAGCTTAAAATCAAAGGTGTCTACTTTCTGTTTTCTTTAATAAACAAAGTTATTTTTGTAGTAAAAAAAATTAATGGATCAAAGGCCCCCGCTTCAAGTTAGTATAGGATTATTTTTGGTTTCTGTCCAAGACAGGATAAGGACGGTTATAAGAGGGGTATAATCCGTATAGAAATATCTCATATGGGAGGTGAAATAAATGTGAATATGATATCTTATATAAATGGTAGAAAAGCTAAACGACCATTTGGTTATGCCATGCTTTGCACTCACCAAAGCAATTGCATTTTGGCCTTCTCAATCCTTCTAAATCAAGTCCGAGGAAAGGCGATCCAATAGCTGCGTCGCAGCAACGGGTAGTCCATAGTCGTTTCACCTATATCAAACTTATTAAAATAATAAGATTAATTAGGCCAAAAAATTAATAGGTTTAAAATAATAATCGAAAATATTTAAATTCTAATTTTAAAAATAAACTAAAAAATTATTTAGTTATACCTTTATTAACATATTTGAATTTCTTCTTTACCCAAAAAAAAACATATTTGAATTTCTTTCTATTCTATAGTATATATTCAATATAATTTTTATCAAGGAATGGTGGAAGGGAATAAAAACATAAATTAAAAAAGAGAGGGAAAATAATAAGAAGAATAAGCAAATAAAAATGAAGTAGAACATCCCAGGTTTCAAATGAAAGTATTTAAACTTGAAAAAATAACTTTCTAATCCTTGAAAGTGAGAGGCAAGATATTTCTGGTAAAACCCTACCTTTTCCTCTATCTCCTTCGTAGCTTTGTTCATGTTAAAACTTTATGACTCGCTTGTAGCCTTTTGGTTTGTGTCAAAACTCTACAAAAATGGCTAGATAGTCGAATCTCCTACCCTTCGTAGCTCTCTAGTTTACGTCAAAGGTTCACGAGAGTAGCAAGAGAGTCCAAACTCCTTTTCCTTAGCTTTCTAGTTCATGTCAAAACATCACTAAAACGGTGAGAGAGTCAAAACACTATACTTTTCGAAATCACAAGTGTCAATGATTATGCTTTCTCTCTCTTATTAAATTCAGCATTCGCTGGCTAATCTATCTCGTTGATATTGCTTTAACCTATTTACATTTCTTGTTATAGTTGAATGTATTGCTTTGAAATGTGCAATGAGTTCCTTTGTTGTTTAAGGTTTAGATCGTATAATAATTATGAATTGGTTGCAAGAGGTTGTCTTCGTTTGTATATTTGTGGTTTCTTTAACAATGAATCGCAAGAGATTCTTACCATCTCCGTGCATCATCGAGTCCATTTACATCGATATGTAGTTCCTACCAAATAATAAAAATATTTGATTAAAACTACAAATCACCAAACAATAGATAAGATATATCAAAATCCTTGAATTTCATATCGTATGTTATCTAGACCTATTATGGCTAGAAATTTAGAAGACCAAACACAGCCAGGAAAGCATGCCATCAATACTAGAATAAGAGGATTTGTGATATAAATATTGGAGTTACAGAAGTCGGAGAACTTCCCGACCTTCCTCAAGAGTAAATTCATTGAGAGAGAAAACAAAATTAATTTAGATCAAGCAGTTCCAACTTAAAACCCCAAACTTTTTCCTGACCATCTTCACAACTTGAGTAGTTCCTTTAAGGTTCTCATTTTCAAGTAAACCTTACGAAATTAATTAAGTTTACTAAAAGTGAAAATAACCTTTAAAATGGAGGAACTATACAAATTTTTAAGAAGTCATTCACTTCAAATAAGACTTAACAAGTGTCCAAGAGGCACCCTTTGACATCTTCCTTCTTTTAATAGGCACTGCCGAATAATTATCCCCATTTCCGGAAGACATTTATGGTACTTTGTAAAAAGCAGTAATAACATTTAGTTGCGCTTTTTCTTAAACATGCCTAGTATTTCAATGTATAGAGGAAATAGTTCTCTCTATTTTGAAGCTTTAGGTTTGGTGTCTTTGAGACACTACTTAACAAGATCCAGGTTCCAGGTACAGACTAACATGTAGAAAATGTGTGGCTGGAATCTGTTGCGTATGAGCCACGAAAGTCCTTGCCATTGTGTTCTCCGACAGTGATCTCAAAGATCTATACAAAATCTATACTTTCATTCTCTCCATTGTTCAGAAACAAAGACAGTGTTACCTTAGCATATAATTGGCACCTCAATTCCCCATATTCTCCCCTACTTTTGCCTCTATTTCATTATGGTCTTTTGATCCGAAAGACCTAAAAGCTCTACACGGGTTTTCTTTTCTATTCTCCAGAGCAACGCAAAATTACCCGAGTATTCCCAAGATTTACAGCTCCAAAACATATTTACAGTGAAAAAAGAGTTACAAAAAGTAGCTGGATCGGTTCACATCCATCCTGAGCGATGGTTTATGTCCAGCATTTGAGATCACCTGGGGGTCACAGCAGTTGTCTGCAAAAACACAGAACATAAGTAACTGGTAAGAAGCAGGAAAAGAATGAGCCACTGGACCAATGAAGAATATATCTCATGCTTCAAAAAGAAATACAAACGCAAACGTTATGATCCCACTCAGGCCCAAGCACAGTAGTGGCCGAGCATGCACAAGGTCAGCTGGGGCTAATGCTGAAAAATTTCAACTATTAACAGAAATTGGGCAAGCTGCGAGAGGAAGACAGAATCGGCCAGGAGATAAGTATTAGAAGAGAGAAGGAATCGAACTGGAGCATTTTCATAGCAGAACTAAAGCCCACTTGGACTGCTAAAAAAAAACAGTTGGACAAAGGGAAGATTCCTATATGTCGCTCAATCTTGGATAGAGGCATTGCGCCTGTACCGCAGTGTTGAAATTGTCCATCTATATAGAAATGCGATGTAGGGAGTGACGGGGAAAATTGCACTAGAAGTCCTTAACATTTTGTATGAGATAATATCCAGTTCTAAGCATTTCAATTGGTGCAATCAACTTCTTAACTTTTTTGAACAGGTTCATATAAGTCCTAGCAAAAATGCAACCCCATTTCTCCTCCGTGGGGTACTTTAAGGCAGTCATGTAGGCAATTTCTGTTAGGTATGTTAGCAATTTCTGATAGGAGACTTGATTGCACTTTTCCAAAAGGGTTCAAGACTTAATTACATCATTAATTTCATTTTGTACATAAGGTTTAAGATTTTAACACACTTTTCCCATAAACTCAGTGATATAAAAATGCAACCCATTGACAATTAACCTTGTAAATTAGAAAACAAAAAAACAGAATGTTTATGGCATGGTTCACATTAGCAGTGGATACTCATCCATGCCAACACCCACGTAGGTCTCTCTATTGAAAGGAACATGACCTCCATAAATGAGTTGGAGTAACATTGAAGATATATTACTGAGTACACACGGCTATAAAAATAAGTCTCTCTGAAGGTTTTCTGAGTGATCTACAGATCATTTTCCATCAATTGACATTTTGCTAGGCAAAAAAGAACTTAACCAAAATATATGTGCCAATACAGTGGCATATCACTTCCAGATATTGGCTCCTTTGCAACGATTAGCTAAGATGAGGTAAAAAGTGCCACAAAGGGCTATTCATGCCACAATTCTCCTGTGTCACTTACTCTAAAATGAGGGGAGATTATATAGACAGCTGCATACTCAAAAAAAAATTATCTGAACCTGACAGTGCATGCTATGTACTTCTAGAGTAGAGAAAGAACTTTTACCACACATGAAGAGTTCCACATTTCAAAGCATTCATTGCTGCTTGGGCAAAAATTTGCGCTGCTTCAGCTTCAGCTTCCGCAGCCTCTGCTTCCCTTGCTGCCTCTTCAGCTTCTGCAATGGCAGCTTCTGCTTCAGCAACTGCTTTTGCAGCAGCCGCAGCAGCCTCTTGAGCAGTCATACTCTTCATCCTCAATAGCTCTGCGTCAATCTGGGATTTAGTAAAAACCTTGACCTCTCTCTTATCTCCTTTAAAAGAATCCTTGGGCCTTCCCTCTAGAATTGACCTAGAAGAGCCCTTTCTAGCTTCCATGGTTTTCGGATTTTGCGCAATTCTGTACCGGTGTTTTACCTGTCATTTAAAGGAGGCATCACCAAGTTATCAATCTCCCCTTGCAGTTAACCCTTCATCTGCTTTAAACATGTATCCCCATGCAATAGCCTTTGAACCAGAAAATTCATACTATCTAACGAAGCTCAAGGCCACAAAAGACTATTATGTGTGCGATAATCTGCATAATATCAAATATGGAAGTAAAATATGAAACCCATTATATCAAGTAAGGAACTTAATAAAGATGGTTTACTACATGATATCAGCTCTCTCCTCTTTTAGTTTGTATTTGCACAAGCCATCAAGAACTTCCTCACCCTTCTACTGCAACAAGATTCAAGGACAATATACCTTAATCAATTTACCATTTGCAATCATAATCTTCAATTTTGTTGACAATAACTTCTTGAGGTTTGGTGGTGCCAAGTATTGGTCCTGCATGTGAAAACCCTTCAACATCCAAACAATCATAATGGGCTTCTACTGAAAAACTTCAAGACAAGGATATACACATCTTAAAGAGACACCATGGTTTGTTAAACAAAAAATTTGTTGTTGGAATCTGGAAAGTGGCAAATCATTTAGTCATGCATTAAGTCATCCTGATAATACCAACTAATAATATGAACCTTTTGCCAAGACGCGCCTAAATTAGCTAGTAGAGTGCTGGATTAGAAGTTTAGAAGTAGCCAAGATTCAAGGCTGGAGACTAGAATCAGCAATAGATCATATGCAAACCACTTTGACACAATATTTCTAAGATATTATAACATATATATCTCCTATTTACATAGGAATTAGAGGCCATCCCCACCCTAACCCAACTCACCCACATACAAAGAATATATGTATGATATAATACACACAGGTCATACATTAGTATATACATGGACAAGATGATGCACGCAAAATAGATAGATAGCAAAAGGCAACTTCATTAGGAGAATTGAAGTGAGGAATAGTTTGATAAATCATGCGGGAAGAAAAGGTGGAAACAATCAAAATGTTACCATACAAGCAAATGGTCTCTTTGCTCCTCTTTTTAGATCAACAAATTCACAATTAGCAAAAAGATAATCTTATTTAAGTGAAGATAGACATATATTTTAACCTTTTTGCCCCAGGCCCATCATGACAAATAAATGTACCTCTATAAAAGCGGCAATTGCAGCTCTATCAGAACCACTTGGATCCTTCAAATTTGTAATGGCCTCTATTATTAGATTATCCAACCTACAACAAAGGAAAGCAGACCGAAAAGGACAAAATCATAAATGAGTTGACGGAAGGGAATGAAAGCTAGTAATCAAGGCATTTGAAAGGCCCACAAAAGTTAGGTTCTCCCAGCTCCCACACGAAAATCAGATGATATATGATGCTGGACGGACATGTCTACCACATGGCAACAAATATGGAAGACTAGTATAAAAATTCTATTCGAACTTCATGAATAAGGACATTCATGATGGGAAAAAAACAATTTTATCTCTGATTGATCAAGAAGAGACTCACTGTAAAATTGATATGATATTAATGTTTCCGTTACAATCATACTGAAACTACACGTGAATCAAACTTGTCCAATAACTCTCAAGGATCAGCATCGTATGGTTGACCGTAATTCAGGAAACAAGATAATCTTGAAACAGCTCCAACCTCTGTATATTGATTCATATGAAGTACTTATGCACATTATCCAATCTATACATCAACTTTTCATGTTATTTAGCATGCATTGTTTTTCATGTCCATGTCTACTCTGGAAAATGAGAAAATTCAAGTACTACAAATTGCCACTAGCTTCAAAGATAACAGACAGAAACAGCATTAATATTGTCAGAATGCCCACAACCTTTTGATTCGCTCTTTTGGATTTGCATTGTTAATTGTTTCACTGGCAAGAGGGGTGGCATCAAGGATCTCTTCATCATTCCTTACAGTGGCCAAAGCCAAGGGGTTGCTATCATGCTTAGGGGTCAGCTGATTCTTTTTAAGAGCAAGCCTAGCCTTCTGCCTCGATCCCCATATTGCAGTCACATTGATATTTCTCCATTTATCCTGCTCGGACATGTCACAAATCATTAGAGAAAAGTGCTTGGTTACACTAAACTAAGAAAAGTTTCCACTTTCATATAGCTAAGTGCTATGGGGGCATCGTAAAATTCTCGGTCATCTGAACCGAAATCATCGCGACACTAATTAACACTAATAACTGCAGCTAGTCCAAGTAGATACCTTAAGGTCCACATTCGATCGCATCTGCAAGATGGCACTGAACTCCGTGTCGGTGAGTATAGTACGCCATTTTCCCGCACCGTGCTTGATCACTCCAGCTTTAAGGGCTGCTTCTTCCTCTGCTGTCCACTTCTGTTTAGGAGCACCCATGAACTGAAGCCCAGAACAAATTTTTCAGCGAAAATCCAGAGGCAAACATATAAAGGATCAAATTTTTAGTTAATCCTATTTCCAGCACCAAGTCAGATATCAACACATATAAGAAGTCTTAAGCATCGATCAAGCATTCAACAACGAAAATCAGAAAACACAGAATCAATCATCGGCTCTGAATTTAAAAACAACGGCCACGGAGAGAAACACCGCGATCGAACAAAAGAACAGCATTCTCTGTTTAAGCATCCGGCAACCGATGGCCAGGATACAGCATGCCGCTCCACGTTTAGGCACCGAATTGCCGAAAATCTAACTAAGCTGAAATCGCACGAAAACCAAACTCTCACTGAAGGCGATTCCGGACAATCGCGCGCGAATTCGTCCGGATTCAGCTCAAATCCCGGAGCTTCGGCTCCCGAACGAGGCAAATTCCGTCAATCCGCGAGCGAAGCACCGACGAAGAAACGACGAAACGGAGATCGGAAAAAGAAGGTAGGAGCGAGCGAGGAGACGCGGCGGCGTCGCGGATGACCATCGGCGCCGCGCCGATTCCCGACGCGCCAAGCCGGATGAAAACAGGCGGGAGGAAAAGCGCCGGGAATCGAGCAAATCGGGGAGGCCGCGACGACGCGAGTGCGAGCGGCTCGCCGCCGCCGCACCGCAATGGCGATTCGAACCGCCGCGCCGTCGCGGCCGGAGGAGGAGGAGGAGGAGGAGGGAGGGACGCGAGGGGGAGGAGGCGGCGGCGATTACCTCCGGCGCCGGCGATCAGCGAGGTCCGCGAGGAAGGAGGAAGGAAGGAGGAGGACGAGGAGGAGTGAAAATGAAATAGGCGTTGCATTTACGGGCAAACTCCTCTTCTTTTTTTAAGTTCCTTAAAAATATTAAAGAAGAAAAAAGAAAAAAAAATTGTGCGCGTAAATGGAAACATAGACTCCGCGCAAAAAAAAAATTAAAAAAAGATTAAGTTACGTTAAATTAAATTGAAAAGGACTTTTAAACCGCGGAAATTGGTAGAGCGCTAGTATATAATAGTATATTTGTTTAGTGTGCATGCACAAACAAAATATGAAATAGATTTTCAGGAATTTCATTATTGATAGTACCTTCTTCACCTCGAGAGGTTTCGCTTGTTTCGCGAAAAAATGAACGATTGCCCAAAAAACGATTGCGTATATTATTTAAAATAATTAATCAATAAAAAGTGTCTCATTATTGACAATAATTTATGTTTGAACATTTTCGTGGACGACGGATATATTTCGTTAATTCATTTTTGTGAACTATAGAAATAATTATTATTAGGAAAATATTTTTCAAATTATTCATTTTCTGCGAAACAAATATATCGTTATTATTGAAGAAGGATATTGAAGTTTTTGGTTCTAGAGGTCTGTTTGTGAACTTTTTTTAATCTTTCTTCCCTTTTTTTTTCTTTTCTTATAATTTGATTTTTATTTGATACCGAATATCGCAAATATTTTAAAGTATATAAATTTTTGAATGTAGGATCATCCGGACTGTTCTTGGTTAAAAATGTATTTATCTTGAGAATTTTAACGAGAAAGTAAAATTTAACTTAATGTGATCACAACAAACGGATCCTTAATTATTTTTTTTTAAAGTTTTACCTTTGGTTTTGTTATATTGTTGATATTATTTTCCTTTTGTAGTATATATGGAATGTTTAGATTATGAATACTTTGTAGTGAAGAAGGTCGATAGAGAATAGATGTAGGACCATAATGACAAGCCAACCTATGGTGGTTTTCACATTAACATTTCCCAAGTTTGGTAATACAAGAAAATTGCAATCTCAATCGGAACATATAAATCGCTTCGGTAGGTAAAAAGCAAACATGGACAGGAAACATCACTGGTAAAAAAAAAAATCGGATCCTTTTTTTTTTTGGTTACAATAAAGATAATGATATACATAGAATAATGTGGCTAAGACATATATATTTTTTAGTTGCTAAATTGCATGCTTAAACAAAAATCTTAAGATATTTTTGCTAACCCCAAATATTAGTATGAAATATTATATTACATGAAAATAACATGATTAAGTTATTAAATGTCTGGGATTTTTTTTATTTCAGTATACTATACTATAAAACAAAACGTGTGTTAGGTAACCTCAGAGGAAGTCTGGATTTTTCCCTCGTCAAGGTCATTAAAAACAAATAATTTGATACTATATGGAAAAGAATATAATAATATGAGGGTCCACATATACTATAGTGGCAAGCACGAGCTCGGCTCTGCTCACATATTCGATGCTTGAAGCTCGATTTGAGCTCGACCAAGTATTGAATTTTCCGCTTGAGCTTGAGTCAACTCGAAAAAATTTAAGTCATAAAATGAATTTGAGCTCGAACTTAATATGCTCGAATTCTTTATCATAAATCTATGAACCGCGCGATTTCAAGGATTTTGTCATTTGATTTATGAAATAGTTTCACAGCATGAACAACGGTTAAGCAAGTTCGCGAGTCTGTCAACCTCAAGCTCGACTTGGCAAGATAATCAAATAGTTCGAGCTCGAGCTTGGCTCCAAATTAGACTAGTCGAGATCGAGTATCAAAGAAGGTCCCGGATGGTGCATATCTTCTTGATTTAACCTAAATTGAGGAAAGCTAATGCCATGGTTGATGCAATTTTTTTTAGTAAAAGCACAATTGAAGGCAACATTAGAGATTGTAACATGCCGCCGTAACTCCATTATCTATCAGGGAGAGTACACGCTTTGAGGTAGGGTAAATTGCAGTTTGGCCTCTATACTTTCATGATTTTCTCGATCGACCCCCATAGTTTCAATTATGCCCCTCAATTAGACCCGTTTCCGGCTCGACATGACGAACTTTGCTTGCGACTTCTGAACGCCGTCAAATAAGGGCGCAGGGTTTCTATCTTGGCCGTACCAAGTGCTTGAATTTGCTCGACTGATGGGCATGAGTATCAAATTCTGTCTGTGCCAAACCGAAATTTCGGGTCAATCTGAGACAAAATTCAAACTACGAGGATTGACTGAAACAAGTCGACTTATGAGGGGTAGTGGTTCTCTCAACCCTGAAATACAGGGGGCAAAATGCAATTTCCTCCCTTTAAAGTAAGCAGCAATCTCACATGTTTGCAGGGTGAGGCATTGATAAGCTGACAAAAAAATGGATGGAAAGGCAATACAGGAAAGATATATATGCATCCAGATATATCAAGTTTGCATATTCTCCTACTTAGAACATTGAAGCATCATCACTCAACAGCAGAGTGCTGAAACTGCATATAGTTTTTTTCTGTGTTCTTTCTTCTTCAAAGAAAATTTCCGACGGGTGGAACTGCATATGTATATGCTCCTCCGAAGTGATGATACCACAGTTAAATTGAGCAAGAATTGCACGAAAGTTGCGAAAGTGTCAGTGTTACACATCATCTTCTCCCTTGAAAGCTAACAAGAAAGCTGCTCCTCTTCACTAGTCACCTATGACGAAAACTCCGCTAGAGTAAAGAAGTTAAGCTGCGTGTTTTCCCTACCAACAAAAAATCTAATGCACAATCTCCTAAACTACAATGTTACAATTACATACCATTCGCGAAAGGAAAGACCTGATTCGCTATGAGGACTTCGATACCACTTTGCTGCCTCAAATGACAAAAGACTCTGTCAGATGATTAAGTTACTGTGTAAGCGACCCCCTTGCAATGCTTTTTCCCGAAAAGGCTACTTGAGTAGTATATCCAAATTAATTTTGGATCTCCCATCTGCTGAAACGTCACGTCTTGCATCTCAAGATGACCTAGGATGCGGCTTAAATCCATGGTAGCCGGTTGCGAAGTCTAGTGGCCCAGCTAATGCTTGCATTATCATTGATCGGAGCCAAAGTGATTCTTTCAGCATTAACGACCGCCCATTTGCTGAAGTCAGGAGAAGACACGAGTTCTTCCAGGGATTTTTTGGTGTACTCTTTGGTGATCTTTTTCCACTCATCGTCCGAGTATCTTTTCCTATCAGGCGTGGCGTGGAAGGTAGAGTAGTAAGTCTCCGGAACCGACGGTTGAGAAGGTGGCGTCCTGCTCCCTGAGGAATTGCAGTTTGTGTAGAAGATCACATAAGGAGGACCAACTTAGCAATATAGAGATTATATCAAATAAAATGAAGCAAACCTTGCAAGGGAGAATTATACAATGCGGGCGAGGACATTTTGGTCCTGCCTCTCTCATCATACGAATCTTGCAAGACATGTGATCCCATGTTTTGTGGTGTTCTATTGTACTCCTTAGGGGATGAAAGCAGTTTCCTGGAAAAGTTCAAGGAGCTCAGGGACAAGTACTAGTGAAATGACACTCAATGTCTCAGGCACAAGCATTGGGCTGAATTGATGGAGAGCACAACATACAAAATTTAGACGTTTTTCTAAAAGCACCAACTGATAAGCCCTATGAATATAAACAAAAGAGTTGGTCATATTAATGAAGCGATTAAATTTGACTGCTGACAACAAAACTAGAGATGGAAGTAAAAGACAAAGCGATTAGATTAATCTGTTCTACTGCGCTTAAGGCTTCACCTCATCATACATTTAGAGTAACAATTCTGTAACAGCTATTGAAGGAAAATGCATGACGTGACTTATCAAGGTATACCTGTACAGTCGGCGAAAAAATCTTAATCTACCAATTTTCCTGATCATAGATGAGGTTGCGATTCCCAGTATCAATGCTTCTAAAGCAAGTATGGGATCAAGAGAGCACTGAAATGTAATCAACCGGCAACAAAAAGTGAGTCAGGCCTTAATCGTCAAGCTAGATTGTAATTAACAAATATTACACGCTAATAGAAGACTCTCAAGATAAAGGAACAAACCTGAAGGATCATAACAGTAGCCAAAACTCGAATGGACCATGCAACAAAATGAGATGTGCTTACATCAACTGACCCATCTTCTGTGAGGACAAGTTTTCGGACAACCCAAAATCCCAACCAAGCTCCTGTAAGAACCAGAAAGGCTAGGAGAAAAATTGCCAACTGCAGTTTCCAGATAAGCGAGCAAACTTTAGTGACGGGTCTATAAACAAGATGTATGTGCCTATTGCAATCTATTAAATGAGCATAAAACATGACAAGCTTCTCGCAGAATGCAGGTGAACAGTCAATGGGACTTTTGTTCCTAAGACTGAACCTCAGAGTGGGCATTACTTCACAACAGATGGATTAATTTACCAAACTGATAGACAGTTTAATTTTCCCAAATGTATTAACTTAGGATACGGTCCTAGACAGAAAATGCATAACAACCTACAATCTGGTTGCAAAACTATTAGGATCCAAACCCAACCTGCTATATAGACCGTATATATAAGACCCAGGTATAAAGCATGAGAAACAAAGATCAATTCAAAGTGGATACAAAATTTTTCAAATTATATTCTCCTTCAGCAGATAAGACCAGGGAATTTGCATAAGGGAAATCCTTTTTCTTAAGGGAAGATATCAGCCTGGAAGGTGAAAAGATGAACATTAAAAAGGCTGACATTGTTTACAGTATTCCAGAATACTAGCAGACTATATTGGGTAAGTAACATGCATGCTTCAGAATTGTATAAACCATTCCAAGCAATCAAGCGAATCTAATGCAAAACAGACTAAGCTTCTCAGCTACAAGTCAATGATGATATTGTAAACTGGTATCCCATATTAAATTGCAGTTCATTAATGCTTTATACTAATTGATTGAAAAGATATATTCCAGTTAATTGGTTCGTTTATTTTTATGTAAATCGGTGTACCATGATTATTATATCAAAGTGTGGAGATGACATTAAATTAAATAATAAACATCATGAAATATTAACATTGACCAAGAATTGGAAGTTGAAGGTTTTTCTTCTTGCCACGAAAATGTTGCCCGATATAAGAAATACCCAAAAACAAAAGGATTTTTGGAAACAAATTGGAATCATCTTTTTCCAACCTTAAGTACACCACTGGATTAATATAAATTATATAGAAAAAAATTCCGTGCAACTTATGGGTAGGATGCTAGAAGTTTAAAAAAGTCAAAAGGTCATAATTCAGTAGTTGGAATCACGTTAAGTACACTGCTGAACTAATACAAATTATATAGACAAAAATTCCGCGCAACTAATGGGTAGTTTAAAAAAGTCAACAGGTCATAATTCAGTAGTTGGAAAGAAAAAAAATGAGTATCTGCTTGAAACAGACTGATGGCAACAAAATTTTTGTTGAGAACTTACATACAGGATTGTACATGTCTTCGCTAATTCCCAACTCGGAGAGGATTGAACGAAAAAGTCCAGGCAAGTAACGGAGAAAGAAAGAGCCCAAACCGATCTGAACGAAGGAACATGACACTTAATGAGGTAGATTCTCTCTCAATGAAAGATTAAACAATAATGCTCAACATTCGAATACTCACAAGAGATGAATATAAGAATATGGCAAGTGAATTTTTTCGCCCAGTCGGCAGCAGCCTCATTCCCTGTCAATAACCATTAAAAAAGAAATAAGAACTAAAGAACCTCCTTATAGTCCCAAAAAAGGGCCTTGTCAAGAAACACATGGAAAAAGAACAGCCATTGGCTTTCAGGTTAAAAGTAGAAAGCACAATATTCACAAAGTAAGCAGACGTGGCATAGCTAGGTGGAAAGAACATAAATGCTTATGTGCACAACTGCACACAGACATACATAACCATGCATATGATGAACAAAGGAATCGCGGACATAGGGCATAGTTATAGAAAAAGACTTCCCTGTACTCATGAATTATAAAATGCTTGCATGTACATCAAGAAAAGTGCGCGGCCACAGAATATGCAGAAATGTGTGAGAATATTCGCTCTTCAAACTCAAACTTAGGCAATATAACAGAAGAAAGTCTCCTGACACAACCACACTGCATCTATCTATAAGAGAACTGAACATATGACAATAGAAAGAGTAGAGTAGAGTTGAATTCTATATAACCAGTTAATTATCCATCAATCAAATCTCTAGAATACTTAATTTAGAACAGAGACAAACAGATATCCAAGCCATAGAGAGAATCCATTTTACCTGAAAAAGAACCATCAATACTACAAGGATGATGCCAACTGCCATTGCACTGCTGTAGTAGAAAGCCAATGAATTGCTCAAAAAAGAGGCTAAGGTCATTAAGATCACGCCCATAACCAAGAGAACTACCCGATACAGGAAAAATTCTGTGAAACATGTACAAACAATATTACTGCAAAGTGTCATAGTTAAAAAGGAAAAAGTATGCAGGCTAACAATTCATTCATTAATTCAGGATACTTGAAAAAAATAATAATAACAGGCACCTTCTTCAATTGACATCTCGAAAGTTTCCAAGGATGAACCAGCTACTCGAATATCTAAGAGCTTATGATCAAATGGTGACATAGACCGAAACCATGAACCCTTGCCAGCTTTTTCCCATTGGATTTGAGGGCACATGCACATTCCAAGAGATAAATTCCTGCAAATTAGAGTAACAGTTAGGCTAACATTCTTCAATATCTTAAGCCTAAAAATAATATGGACCAGAATAACTAGATAGAACTTTCTCCTGTCTCAAGAACTTTCAAGCAAATCATAACTAATATCAGACAAACTAAACTGTGCACGCTCAAGAAAGGACATTCCGTCGTGCCTTCTAAAACATGAATTGCACCATCATTCTCCCCATAAAAAAATTATTTGATAGCAGAACTCAAGGATTTTCTTAAGTTAAGTATAGCTTCTATTTGACACTTGGAGTTAGCTCCACCGCCAAGAGGGATCCTCCCCTGAGATTGGTACAACTCTCCTCAAAACAAAACCCAAAATAATGTGCCTCGTTCCACTGAAAAACAGGTGTACAATGGCTCTGAGGGTTCAATTATCAATGTCTAACATCAGTAGATCATGCTATACAATGAAAGAGTAAAAAATTAGATACACACTCCAGAGGCACAATCAGCAAAGAATCACAAATACTCACCTGTGGAAACAAACCTCAAATTTGGTTGGATGAAGGCTGCTACTTTTAGAGAAAACTTTCACTTTAACTGAATGGGCTATTTTACTCAGGTGACTCATCCTTGATAAACCATGGATATGAACTCTTTCACAATACATAGAAGTGCCCAGCCTAGAACCAGGAGGGTTTCTCACCGGCAATACAGGAGATAGCTGCACTGAAGTAGACTGACCAATGACTGCAAAATTGATACTACAGTTATAAGTTTGAAGCATATCCATGCATATGAAAGAAATTGTTATGCTGCATCAAAATGTGTTGATTATGACCATAATCTGTTTCCACAGTTTTTCGCTCCTCTTTTTTCGGGATATATAAGCATAGAGGTTCAGTAGTGTTGACTCAAAAGCTACCTGAAACTAATTTCAGTGTCCATCACACATCCCTTTTATTGACTAAATAAGAATAATCAGGTGCCTCTATCTGGTAATTAGTATCTCTGATGCCAACAAAGAGAGGAATCAAGAAATCCTTCTTTTCTTGCCGTGCTGCAAAGATTATCTTTTCGTTTTTTGGCCAACTCGATTGATTTTTGAAGGTTGCTTTATTCAATCTCCAGGGATTGAAAATAAAGCTCCCCACAAGTCAAGATAAATCAACACATGGCCATTTCTTATTTTCTTATATATCTTCTGTCAGATTCTTGCCGGGTAAAGAAACAGAAAGCTCTCTGCATAGTACAATTACCAGTCAAGCATTTCTAGGGGATTATGGGTGCACAATGATTCAACAAACTTTAAGCAACAAAAACCAATGCAAATTGCATAGCATAGAGTAGTCATTGATAGAAGACGACCCATCAAGATGGCACCTTAATTTGCACTTAGGAAGAGTAATCTTCGGTAGATATGAGATTCATGGATATGATTAAATACGAAAAAACAAATATATATATTAACAACAGCAAGAAGAAAGAATCATTTTCCACTAAGTGGTCTGGCAAAATATAACAAAAGTGGAAAAACACTTAGCATCTAAAGGCCTTTTTATCACAATGCCACTACCCACATGGGATAGCTGAATCAACTGATTGCAACTATAGACTATAAATTTTGGTAGGGGAATTCTTGAAACTAAATGTTCGGCAAGGCATGGGCTCATCCAGTGAACATTATTCCCATTCCTCTCCCTTGTCTTTTCACCAAAATGCCATTGCGAAGGCGGAATACAATCAAACACAAGCAACCAACACTCAGTCGCCCATATCATTACCCACATACAAACTACAAAAAGATTTCTCCTTCTTTCTCTCGCCGCTTCTTCCCTAGTTCCTCCTCCTGCTTTCTGCTCAAGTCTCTCTCCCCCCTCCTCTTACAAATCCCACAACTTCACAGTGTAACAGAACGAAATTACTCATTCCACTTCTTGCCCCATTTCCCTCCCCTCCCCAATTTGTCGAAACATTCCCTTCCCAATGCATTCACCATTTCGACTCACGAAAATAGCAGTTGGTCTCGTTACGGACACCCCGAAACGAAAAAAGAAAACATGAACCTCAAATCTAATCAGGACAAAAAGCTTCAGAATTTATTTTAAGCAAACTGAACAGCTCAATCAACCAGTAGCTGCACGTCGAATCCTAAGAGAAGCTGACCAAACCCACCAGCATACCGAATACAGAGGAAGGCACAGAAAAGAAGATAAAAAGACTCGTACCCAAGGTGGGTCCCGCGGCGGAGGCGGAGGCGGAGGCGCCATGGATTAGGACGAGGAAGCAAAGCCCGAGAGAACAAACGAAGCTGCGAATTCGTGCGGAGGAGTCCATGGCCGCCGTGGTCGCGGCTGGGGAAGACGGAGGAGGGTAATTCCTGCCCAGTTCCCCAAGCTTCAACCGTAAGAAATTCAAAAGGGCCATCTTTCTTCACAGAGAAGACAAGAACTGAACCGGATCAAGAATCAGCGGCGGGCCGATGAATCCCGAATTTTTCGCAAGCACCGGCCCACCAAGAAAGCCCACCGGAACGATTCATGGTACACCTGCAAAGGGGGCGGCCCCGCCACGCCTCTCGGTCCCGTCACTGTCCCGGCGGCGTTCTTCCTCGGCCCCCGGCCAGGTCGCCGGGGGGGAAAAAGGCCCGCGCCCCGTCACTGTTTCCACAGCAAAACATGCAATTGTCTCGAAATCTGTACACCGATAGCACGTTTTGCAATAGTGATTATTATGCTACATATGTAGTAAGAGTTCGCCGTCTATTTCAGTGTTTGCTTCCGGTAATAGTCGGTACGCCGTAATCCCTATCGTAGCCAAAGTTATGATACCCGAATGTTTGCTTGCTGTGATAGTTAGTACGCCGTAATCTCTATCATATATAGTGAAAGTTATAATAGCTGTTACATGAACTCTATGTGCGATAGTTATTATAGCCAAATCGCGATAGCTAGTCCTAAAAATGCTCACGTCTCTTTTTTTCTCTCTTGACAATTATTATTACTATTATTATTATCATTTTTTGGCAATATAATAATTATTTTATTGAAATTAAGTGCTCAAAATATGACTAACTTTTTTAAGTATGATCCTCATAATAATATCCGTAACTTAGTAATAAGCATATTTTTTATTGTCTGATTGCACGTAATATGTGATTATCTAAATTTTCGTATTTACATATAAAATTATTCATGTTATCTTGATTATTTTATGTCTAATCAACAATGACAACTCATTAATAATGAATCTATATCACAAATAACAATATTATCTCGTTGTAAAATGACATTTTACAAGCATATATGAAATGGTTAATGATGTATCGGTTGTAAGTATATATTGATGGTTGTATAAATCGATATATGTTGTACACATTCATTTAGATGATAAAACCAAAGTTGTTACAGGAAAAAGATTATTTTCCATATTTGAATTAATAAAAATAATATTCATGCAGATTTTTAGAGTGGCTTTAATTAATGTATATTATACTCACATTGGTTACTAAATCAATATTCAATCTTATCCCATGTAATTTGACTTTAGAGATAATTTAGGCACTTTGATGATATTTCTTCTTGTTGTTACATATGCTCTCCGTTGAACCAAATAATGTAACTAATGCGATAATGAGAGAAAGGATTTGAGAGAAAAATTGTGTGTCTCCTGGATACTGCACACGCTACAAAACCCAAGATTAAATAATGTTGCACAATCAGTACGCACATTTACTGTGGCACTTTTTCCTATTCCTAACACTCATCCTCAAACTGGAGCATATACATCACGTGTTCAGAACGGCCGAGAATCTTAGTGAATGTTTTAGCTAACTCATCATTAGTCCTAGCAGATGTAGTCTTGAATTCCTAAGATTGTCATTTTTCTTTTTGAGTGACGTGACGACCATATAAAGCCTTTGCGAATAGACTCACTGGAGTAGCTGAAGACGAGAGAAAAGAGAGAGGGGCTCGTGAGAAGAGAAGAGAATGTGTCTTGGGCTTCGTTTGTTTGGCGGAAAATGTGACACTTCTAGAAAACGTTTTCCTAAAAATGATTGTTTTATCAGTTTATAAAAATGAATGAACGAATAAAATTTTCATTGTCCACGAAAATGTTTAAACATAAATTGTCATCGATAATGAAAATATTTTTCACTGACTAACTATTTCAAGCAATACAACTATTTATTTTTAGGAAAATAATTTTCAAATAATTCATTTTTCGCGAAACAAACGGAGTTTTTAGGTAGGTTTTTTTTCTTTTTAGAAGTTAGTAAACTATGTTTTGGGCCGGTCTAGGCCATTCAAGTTTCAATTACTTGAATCCCAAAAGATGGGCCCAGCCCAAAGTAAAATATGTACCTAAAAATGATTACTTATCGCTTACAAAAATAAATGAATGAAGAAAATTTTTATCGTCCACGCACATGTTTAGACATAAATTGTCACCGATATGAAAATATTTTTCATTGACTAGCTATTTCAAGCAATACAAATATTTATTTTCAGAAATATATTTTATAAATCATTCATTTTCCGCGAAACAAGCGTAACCTTAAAATAAGGTTTTTCCTTTTTAGAAGTAAGTAAACTATGTTTTGGGCCTGTTTGGGCCATTCAATTTTCAATTACCTCAACCCCAAAAGATGTGCCCGACCCAACATAAAAATTGATTAGTGACCTGGTGGGGCAGCCTAGACTACCGGAGCTCAAAAGATTATGGTTGATTTGGGTGAGGCTTTTGGCCCACTCGGCATTTTTTCTCATCCCTACACAATAAAGAGCTCAAATGGTCGTAGAACGACCTAACTCAATATAGTCCGGTCTATATCCCACTCATATTTTGCTTATTTTCACTATCAACTTCAGATCGACCACATTGGATAAAACCCCACACGATGTCTCTTAACCTACTTGCCCTATTGCCTATTGCATGAGCCTTGACACTAGCGTTGATGCCATGCCTCAGGCCGCAGCCGCTATTGATTACCTTCCCTCCGGTCATCACCACCATGGATGCAGCAGCTGCTATTGATCACCTTCCCTCCAGTCATCACCACCCTGGATGCACCGATCCATGGACGAAGCTCAACCAATCTCTCTCTCTCTCTCTCTCTCTCTCTCTCTCTCTCTCTCTCTCTCTCTCTCTCTCTCTCTCTCTCTCTCTCTCTCTCTCTCTCTTCGTGCGGCTATCTCACCTTGACAATGACAATATCTTCCCATCCCAAAGGTTAGATATGATCTCTTCTCCTCCTCAAGGGAAAAAATGACAATTTTGCATATTGACTCTAGTCGTTGTTTGGTATAGTTGTGGCAGTGTTGCATTGTGACCGTGTTTTGAGAAGTTGTGATTTATGTATTTGGTACATGTTTGAATGCTCTAGGACCTAAATAACTAGTGATACAACTTCTTAAAAGATGCTATAAGCTGTTGTAATTTCGAGGGTGTCGAAACCGGGAGGAGTTTGCCAAACACTTTATAAAAATTGCAGCACACCCTTTTTTCATAACTGCAACTGCTAAAAGAAAATTGTACTAAACAGACCTCAATATTGCTAGTACTTGCAATATCACCGTACTAAACTTTCAACATAAAGATTAATTCACAATATTGATATATTAAATTATCGGATTAATATTACTTGTTGAATATGGTCCGTCAATCGTGATGATCACCTATAATGTGCCATGTACACTGATTTACTATGTTTAAGACTAACACTAATAGGTAAACGCTTCAAAGAGTCCATAACGAACGATATTAAGATTGCCACTGGGCACATGCTCTGCCAACTTTTTATCTGCTGCTGATTAACAGACCTAGACAAGAATCCCACTATTACTTAGCTTAAACTTTTCAAATTTACCTTCAAACGTTCACATGTATACGAAAGGCTTCCCTTATTAATCACACATTTGAATTATGTCATCAAAAGCAGTTCTAGTGTCTTTCGTTAGATCCGGATCATGGTAACACGTGATCAACAGATTGATTGATTGACGAGATGTAGAAATTTATAGCGATTGTTGATTTCGCAGTCAGCAACTATAGATTAATTAGAAATGGCAACTGGAGCAGTCATCAACCATCATTATCATCCCCACGCTTCTAAAGAGACAAGTAAGCGACGCATCCTAATCTAATGCATCTACATAAAGCCAAACATTGCCAATCAAGTGTCACTCCCAAAACGCACTAAAACACAAGGGAGGACAAGAAGAGACACTAGTTTGATTAGCGGATACAGTGCTAGTTACGACATCGGAGACGGTGGAAAGTGAACAAAAGTATGGACAACTTTTGGTGGCACTTTGTATTTATTCGACCGAGAGAGGGAGAGTACTGTTCAAGATCCAATCTCTGAAATGCTTTGTAAGGCTGGCTTCCACTGTCTACCACCACCCATCACCCCTCTCAAGCTATCACCGCAGGGACCGCCGCCGCCGAAGCTGCTGCTGCTTCCCATTTCATCAACCTCCTGCTCCTCCTGCAAATTAAAAATCTTAACAAAGAAAGGCATAGAAAAATTGAAGGCTTGA
The DNA here is from genome assembly GCA_031216235.1 of Syzygium jambos. Classification (NCBI taxonomy): domain Eukaryota; kingdom Viridiplantae; phylum Streptophyta; class Magnoliopsida; order Myrtales; family Myrtaceae; genus Syzygium; species Syzygium jambos. Next base: position 10,924,869 of record CM062227.1, read on the forward strand.
TTGAGCTATGTCGTGCGGGGTAAAATTACGATAAATTGCTTAAACATCCTTGTTTTTTGTGTGTGTTTCTAATCTAGCGACTAGTGTACTTTTAGTGTGGTGGAAACAGCCAAGTGCGTTTGCAATTTCCTCAAGAACCCATCTTGATCAGTTCTACGTGAAAATTGTAAAAGTAGGAGGGTTACTTTTAACAAATATAAAAGTATAATATGTCATTAGATAAAAAGGCCAAAGTACAAAGAGTGTTTGTACAACTTTATTTAAAAGAAGAGATAAGGAAACAAATTGAATGATCGCATGTGAGGACGAGATGATGCAAATAGAAAAACCATGATCATGTCAAGTTAATTTTATATTTCTGGTGTTCTCCATGAAATTGGTAACAGACATAAATTGTAAATTATGTTGATTTAAAGTAATATGCGAAATCGTTCATTCTAATATTCTAATGGCTTAAAGTGTCAGAGAGAACCGTGCGGAATATATATCATGTCTTGACACTCTCCCTCACACAAAAAGTCGATTTGGTGGTAAAGGCTCTAAGCGCGCCAATCGGATGCCTATGGGTGAGAGAGATATTGTTACTTGAAGTGTGAGGTATTGAAATCGAGATCTCTATCTTTGACACCAATATAAAACTCTGTGAAAATGTTTAGTCTAACTATCATGTTAAAGCGGCTTGAAATATATTTTAGTTCTTGACAAGCTAGCTCACATCCACTATTATGCATGTGGTGGAAGATGAATCGATCCACAAATTTAATATTCCAAGCATTTTGTACGTTCTTAGGATCCAATCATGTGGGTTCATGTCACATGTGCAAGGAAATGAAATAGGGTCAATATGGCCGAAAGAAAGATTGGGTTAGGTTAACTTTATGGAACATCAAATGAAAATGAAATGTCTGGGAAAACTAACTGGACCCACAAAAATAAAAGAAAACGACTAAACGAAGTATGGCATACTAATTGAATTCCTAATTAATCAAAGGATTACTGAGAACGCACGTGAAGTTAGACATTTTGGTTCTGAGAAAAGAGCAATATAGTCAATGTTGTTCACCTTAGTCTATTGTCTCTTCCTCTCCTGATAAAAGTTTAATGCATTGCATGACCATGAAGGTGAATTTCTTCTGTCCCTAAGTGTTTTTCCGGGCACGATCACGCATTCAATTTGGATTGTGGGATAAAAAGGGAAAAGGGTGATCCATTAGATATACTTTGCAAAATTAGAATCCGTTATAACTTATGGATGTTAAAGAAAAATTACGGACCCAAAAGTGATCAGACTTTCATTTGATTAAGAAGAGTTTTAAGGAGTAGGGAAAATTACCAACACGTAAGTTGCTAAACCTCAATAAGTGTCCAGGAAAGTGAGTATTTCACTAACAATGGTACACAACAAATTTGCTAATAACTTAGGCAGATTACTATTTGAGCCAGAGAACTTACGACCTTCCAAGGGATATTACACCCTCTAAAGAAAAGTTAGAAAGAATATTTTACAGATAAGTTACTATTAGGTAGAGATTTCATTTGTTTTGAGGAATATTACGAATCATAGGACTCGCAAAGCTCACGGGGATAATAGGGAGCTACGCCATGTAACGACAAGTTACGAAATGATATGTAACGGGCAAATTATTATCAAAGAAAGAAATTACGAATGCCAAAGGAAAGTTGGGATTTATTTGGCAGGACCCGACCATGAGGAATAGAAAGGATCCAAAGCTTGTATTCCCTGATTTCGGGTATCCAATGTGGAGGGAAATCCCTTATTTCGACTCTTTGTTTACGCTACAAACATTAAACAAGGATTTGCATAATCATCACGTTTCCACGTCATCATTAATGCGTAACCCACTAATTCCATTAAGTAGTTCATGAATGAATATAATAATACTTAATGATTAATCTTTTCCGTGAAGTGCGTAGTAATATAATCGATGTTTTTAAAAAGGTTAAAAACCATAAAAAACTCAAAACTATGTTTACTATCACACATTTACCCTAACTTTTTTTTTTGTGACTCAAACAATCTCAAATTTATATCGGTGTGACACATTTATCCTCCGTCAATGAGCACCGTTGGATGCTAGAAAGTAAACGGTGTTGACATGATGTTCACGTGATATAAACGACATTATTTTGACTTGAAAATCATCAACCTTAACATGAGGTAAAAGTGTCATATAGTTTGGAGTTTTTTATGTCACAAGAAAAAATTTGGGTAAATGTGTCACCCTGGCATATTTTGGGGTTTGTGTAAAAGTGTCACATAGGACATATTTTAAGGTTTTTGGTGGTTCTTTCCCATCTAAAAATTGATATTTTTTTTTGTAAACTGAGTTTAACAAGTCATTTTGGCGGGCAAGATCGACAACAAAAATGTTCATAGAATTTTACCAAATGGAAGTATGTGCTTTGGTGCTAAGCTGGAGAAAATACCTTCGTGGACAAGCAGCTGTCAGCAGACGCCGCGTCCCGCTTCGAACTCGGGCCCCGACTCGTCGTCGACTCTTTCTCCTTTGACTCGACTCCGACCCCTCCTGATCTTTCCAGCAGCTTCCCCAGTTTCACGCACTTCTTGGCCGCAAACTCCTTCAATACATCTTCCACCAAGCCCAGCAAGAAGAAGAACAAACCGAACTCTTCAGAAACCGAAAAGTAAGAAAACATAGAGCCCGGAGAATCCGTGGCTACGCGTGAAAACTCTGGACATACCTTCGAAGCTAATGAGCCGATAGACCTGCCCGATGTGCAGAGTGTCGTTGGGCCGCAGGAGCCTGAGCTGCCTCGACGGGGAGCCGCTCTCCCCCTTTGCTGCTGCCGCTGCCTGAGGAGAGGCGGCTATCAGGTGCGCGACATAGTGACCCGGGTTCGCTGACATGATCTCGTGGGCGCTCACGGACCAGTTTATCCTCTCCACCTTGGTCCCGGACGGGTGGTGGATCGCCACCGCCGCTGCCTCCGCTGCTTGGCAGTTCCCCATTCGAATCCACCCGTTTCCTTTCTTTCTTTGTCAAAAAAGAGAAAAGAGAATATGTCGAAAGGATATTTGCGAAATTCAAGGGGGAGTTTCCTAACTATTTGGTTTGAGAAGTGTTCGTGGCATTTGTTGGCTCAGACGCTCCCCACTGAACGGCGTCAGATCGGGAGGGTTCTTTCTTTCTCTGACGACGACAAAAAAGTTCGAGAGAACGGGATAGAGATGTTTTTGGCAGGAAAAAAGAGGCGTTGGGCGAGGAAAACTGGAAATAGGGAAAGCGAAACTAGAACGAATAAGGAGGAGAGAGAGCGAGAGATGGTGATGGGTATACGAGGAGGAAATCAAATCCGGGAGGAACCAAAAAAAGGATGATGATGGTGAGAAGGTGGGAGTGGTGTGATGGTGAGAGAGTTTGGTGTCTTGTTATTATATCAGCTTCTGCTGCTGGTAAGAGAAAGAAACATGAAATGGGGAGAGAGACGGAGAGAGATGTGCGCGTGTTGGAGACGTGTTAGATCTGCAAAACCCACCTGCGATTTTGAGAGAGAGAGAGAGAGAGAGATGGCGTCTTCATCCTACCGAAAAAGGAGAAGTTGGGGTTCATACGTAAAACCAAAACTTCGAGCCATGATAAAAAATCAGACGACGGAAGATGGGGATGGTCCCAGTTTTGACAGCGTGAGTGGTAGTGTGGTCAGAGAGAGTTGGGTGTATGATCACTAGGGTGTTTTTTGGATCCTGACCAAGGAGGATTAATGTGGAATGTGACCGAAAACGAGACGACAAATGTCAAAACCAATGGCCTTTTTTATTAGGTCTAGTCCAAAAGTTTATTCACACCGGGCATCATCCATGCCGCCGATCGTGGTGGCTAAGTGGTAAGGACTCGCGACCCTTTCCAAGGATTCGTCAGTCTTGAATTCGTTTACAATAATAGTTTGCCTGGACCCCTAATCTTGTTAGAAGGTGCACGCATGAGGATGTAAGGCAATTGATGTCCCATGTCGAGGATACGGTATAACGTGGAACCGTTGATAGAACCAAAATTGGCCCGTAACTTGTTAGCTTTAAAGGTTTTAAAGAATGTGGGTACAAAGTTTATTCACACTAGCACTGTATCATTCATGCTGCTGATCGTGGTGGCTAAGTGGTAAGGACTTCCAACACTTTCGAAGGAGTCAGTCTGTTTCAAATTTGTTTACAATAATAGTATGCCTATGTTAATCTTGTTAAGGTGCACATGTGAGAATGTTGGGTGATTCATGTCTCGCGTCTAGGATTTGGTGTAACACGGAGCAGTTGATATTGTTCGGATTGGCCTGTAACTCATCGGCTTTAAGGTTTTTAGTAAATATAGATACAACTAGATATGTTGATATATCAAACTCAAACTACCTTTGAGTGGTAGTTTCAGGTGAATGCATCAAGTTTTTACTGTGTCAATTTGGAAAATCTCTTGTTACAAGAAAGGCCATAGCACTTGCACATCGGTGGGGAAGGCGATAATGGTGTCCCATTATCATCTACATATTGAGTATTTATGTCTCAAACCGTTTAACCCCATGTAACAACTAGGATGTTAGTACCCTATTCCTTCTACCTATCCATTTGCATAAGTTGTGACATATCCAAAGAGCCATATACTATATGATAAATTGTTTTATGCATCTCATGCAATCCAGCTATCCTTGAGGAAAATGCACAATGACGGACTCATTTATGGATGTGAATCCTTTATTCCCTAGGCACGCACGAGAGAGTGGTGATGAACATGAAGATTTGTGGGGCTCGGGACGATGCTTGTGGTGGTGACTTGACTCGGAGGTGATGGCGTGGACTTTGCTGGTGGCGGCGACGGTGCATGACGCGACAATTGTCGAACGCAATGGCTAAAGAGTACAAGAAGAGAGGAACCGAATGATTAACGAGTTCGGTGAAGATTTAACCGAGTGCGGTGAGAATTAGGGATGGGCACGGTATAGTTCGATGCGGTTTGAAGGCCAAACTAAATGAAACAGTACAAGTACAGTTGGACAAAAGCTCTCATTTTACTTGCTGGAACCGGACCAAACTACATGCTGGTTTCAAACCGAATCAAATCTTGAATCAAGAGATTCGCATTTTACTAAAACTTTTCCAATATCGCCATGAGAGATATACATGTCAATCTTAGCATCTCGATCCAAATTGGACAACGAAAGTCAAAATTGAACAACAAAGTATGATGTTCTTCATGATGTTACCTTAAACATTAAGAAAAAAACGATTGCTAAATTGATAATCCCAACATACACATCATATATGTAAAATACAGCTTTGAGGTTTGGTTTGATTCTAAATTTTTTGAGACCAAACCAAACAACGACCCGGGTGCAAATTATGAACCTTTTTTGGAAAATCACCTCTCGTAAATGAACAATTTGGTTCTGTTTTGATTAGAACCAGATTATGCTTACCCCTAGTAAGAATCACAGAATAATGGACACGTGTCATGATCTTGTAATCGAGACGGCAAATGAAAACATAGTGAGCGACGGTAGATCGCATCGCTTTATTAGTACTAATAATGCTTAAACTCCAATGGATGTAGTCGGCTGGTATGCCGTTGTCCTTGTGATTAGTAGGTTTTAACCGAAGCCATTATTGCGTGAAAATATATAGTATCATGTATGAGCAAAAGCACTTTAACATGGTGCTGTGATAATGGATTTTCCACTGGCACAAGTTAGCATCGGATAAAGTAACATCACGCCTGCTAAGCTTTTGTTTTGGAAAATTTCGTTTTCCAAGTCTGGCGAGTAATCTATTTGAGCTTTCAAGAATGTGAAATTCGTACCTAAGTGATTGATTTCATGGAGGAAAAAAATGCATTGAAAGTTCTAAACTTCGTGTTAATCGAGTTCCGACTTTTGATTAGCTCGTCAAATCCCAAATCTTTCGATGAAGACAACCGAGTCCGTTTGGTGAACTGTATCCAAAAATTGCTTCGGAGACACTTGAAATTTAGCTTTTCTTGGCCACCCTTAAATTATACTTTTCAATGTAAGTTTAGGACTTGAACGTGCACATTTTAAGAAATGTTTAAAACTTGATTGCACCGAACAAAAGTTTTAAAACTCGATTCTATTTTTTTTTATTAAAGGTTCAGGACTTTATTGTATCAATAAAAAGTTTAAGACATAATAATGTTTCGTCCATATAATTTAGGAAATATGATTTGATTTTCCCTTTGATTTAACACCTTGTCCAATCATATCTCTTTAATTAGGCGCCTCCATTTGTGTGATGCTCGTTTCGCGATCCATACTTTCCAAAATATGCTCTGGTGGGAAAAAAATAATTTAATCAAATCTTACATTTTGAAATTCTAGAAAGAGATTAGCGTATGTTTTGATTTCTAACACAACCGCATAGATTAAACTTGGGTTGTTTACAAGTTTCACAACTCTTTTTTTTCTTAGCTTAATTTTTTTTCGAGATGACATTCGAGCATTAGGTTCTATACTTTATGAATGCACACAAAGCGCCTCATCTACGTTGAATTTGAACATGACTATCCGATTTGGCTCACTCCCACCGGCGATCCAAGAGGGTAGGGATGTTCACAAAAAGAGCACAACGTAAATTTCACGCATTTATTACATTTCAATTGGTTAATAACTTATTGTAAGCAAGATGGTGGTCATAGCACTAATGGAATGTCATGATTGATGATGGTTCACCGAAGATACCTTAGTGTCTTAGTGATTAGAATCGATTGTATTGATTATATAAACGTGGGAGGATGTAATTTTGAAGGCAAGCTACTTTGGTGTGGTTGTGCGCGGTTAGTCATGTTCGAGAAATCGAACCTATGTGTAACTCGATCGAATTGTATATATCCAACTCCTATTTAAGTTACGACTACTGTCTTATTCAATCGTGAAGTTAGCAAGGTGCATAGAGATAGCACGCTCATTAATTTAGTGGGTCATCTCGACCCCACTCAAACCTTTAATTCATCAATTATGTATGTATGGATTTTTGTAACATCCCGGATTTTTGACCCGAGCTTCGATATTAAAATTTCAAAGGGGTAATTGCAATTATTTTTGTAAGTCAGACGTCATCTTAGAGTGGTCATTCATGTTTGGGACTAGTGCGGTTGAAAACTGAAAATCCGACAGAATTTGAGAAAAAGACGGTTTTGCCCCTATGGACACCGAGACCCGATTCGGACGCCGATCGAAGCTATTTTACGCGACCGAGGTCATCTTGGGGTGGTCACACGCATTTAGAGCGGTTTTGGCCAAAAAGTTGATTTTCGACAAAAATTGGAAAATAATATTATTTTATTCCCGGGACTTCGCGGACGTTTTTCGAGGGCTTAGAAAGTGATTTTCGCGAATCCGTCGCCGTATTATGTCTCCCCTAAATATATAGGACCGGTATGGGCAAAAATTGGAATTTTGGTCCGGGGGCGAAAAATGACGAAAATGCCCCTATAGTGTTTTATTTTAATTCCGAATTTTTTTGTGGGGTTTAACTATGGTTAGGTGAAGCCAACCAGACCTGGTCAGCCATGGTTAGGGGAGTTTTGACCACTTTGCCATTGCTTTTTGGGTGAGTTTTGAATTTGGGCCTTTGGATCAAGGGTTGGGGTGTCCTAAGCCTTGGATGGGTGACATGTGGACTCCACTAACTCATGTGGACCACCTTTTGACTTGCTTTTCCCTCTCTCTCCTCTCTCTCTCTCCCTCCCGATCGGCTTCTCCCTCACGCTTCACTCTCGCCGGTTTCTGGTTCGCCCGCCGGTGCTGCTCACGCCGGAGACGGCCGCGACGCCGGAGCTGCTGGGCTCGTCCGCCGCCCGTCGGCCCTCTGGCGCCACCCCAGCTCCGTCGACCGCCGTTTCCCCCCCTCGTTTCCGCGCCCTCAGCCGCTGTTCTGTCCAGACGGAAGAGGGAGCAGCGACGCCGGTTCGCCCGCCGGTGCCGCGCCGCCGCCGCCGCCGAGCGTCGCCCCCGGCGACCACCTCGCCACCTCAGCCCCCTCGCCTCCCGTCCTCAGCCCCCTCACCCCAGCAGCCCCTGTTTTGGCCGGATTTAGCCTTGAGCTCGCCGGAGTCGCCGTGACCGCCGGCTTGCCCCCGGAGCGCCGCCGTCGATTCTCACCGCTTGCCGGTAATCGACCGCCCGCTTCCGTCGTCCCAAGACCCATATTAGGCGAGTAAAAATTTCTAAACCCTAATTAGCCTAATTGTGGAATTTTAGGGGTAAATTAATGGGGTAATTAAGCTAATTTGTGGTCTAATTGTGTGGGAATGTACATGGCTGATTTGAGGACTTAATTGGGACTTAATAGGGTTGATTATGTGCGATTCGGTGGCTGCTTGAGGGCTGTAAGTGCACTGTTCACACCGGATCCGAATTTGAAAAATTTGCCTAAGTCGGGATTAATTAGATTCTTGTTGTGATTGTCTAAACCGGGTGATCCAATGCTTAATTGGGACTAAATAAGGTTGTTTAGAGTTGATTAAAGCTGGAAATTTGCGTGATGTCGAGCAATATTCATGGAAGCCCGAAATTGCATTTATTGCCTAATTTGAACGTCAATTGGCCTATTGGGTGATGGTTCGAAAATTCGGGTTTTTGAGTCAATGTAGGACTTGTTGGGATCCCGTGGGGTGAGACAATGTTTGGGGGTTCAATGGTTGAGTTCGGTTGGCCACCTCGAGTCCTAAACGGATTGGGATTGTGTAATACTAAATTGTGTTTTGAATGCCGGGTGTAAATGGACTAAAATGGAATGTCCTAGGTGTGCCGACAATGGCCTGAATGAGTGAAGTTGTGATTTATTGTACTTGGCACATGGTGATACGATATTTAAATTGAGCCATGCGACATGTGAAATTGCATATTGGGCTATGATATGGTCGAAATTGAATATGGCTATGCACATTTCTGTCGTGAGTAAATTGGGCCTTCGGGTCGAAACAACTGTGGCCTTCGGGTCGGGCCTTCGGGTCGAAACAACTGTGGCCTTCGGGTCGGGCCTTCGGGTCGAAACAACTGTGGCCTTCGGGTCGGGCCTTCGGGTCGAAACAACTGTGGCCTTCGGGTCGGGCCTTCGGGTCGAAACACACGTGGCCTTCGGGTCGAAACAGTTGGGGTCTTCGGACCGGGCATTCGGGTCGAAACAGTTGTGGTCTTCGGACCGGGCCTTCGGGTCGAAACAGTTGGGGTCTTCGGACCGGGCCTTCGGGTCGAAACGGTTGGGGTCTTCGGACCAGGCCTTCGGGTCGAAACAGTTGTGGTCTTCGGACCGGGCCTTCGGGTCGGTGCAGATTGTGGCCTACGGGTCGGGATAGATTATTGGCCTTAGGGTCGTGGCGTCGATATGACTGCATACTCTGTTTATATTGTTATCAAAAGTCTTACCTGCAGGATGTTATAGTGAATTGGGCCTTGGGCCCGGGTGAATTGACATTTGTTGTTGCACTGGTTCATTTAATTATATATTTGATTTACCCTCTGGAGGTACACTTTAGCCTAGTTTAGGATTAGAAATTATTACTTGCTGAGTTTATCTCACGGTTGTGGTTAAACCGAAATTTCAGATCCCCGCCCGTGAATTTCCAAGACTCGGATTTCGAGTATGAGATCGTGGAGGTTGAAGTAGAGCATGAGGAATTAGGTGGGGTAGTTTTTGAGCCGGAGATTGTGGATTCCGCCCCAGAGCAGACAGATGCCGTGATCCTTTTTGTTGTACCTTTTTGGTTTATAAATGAATAGTGTATATAAGTTTATAAAGAATATATATTTTGGTTTAATCGATAGTAATTTGATATCTCTTGCTATTCATGGTTGCGTTTTAAATTGTCCGGGTGTATATATATTATATACATATATATGCGTCGTTTCCGCATGTGGCGTGTTTTCTCTGATTTGGGCATTAGGGTCTCTGTGACGCAATCCTGGGAGCGTCGCACTCTGTAGCGACCCTAGGCGGATGTTCATGCTCACGTTGGGTGCGGGGCGTGACATCCCCGCTTGAATTGGTATCAGAGCAAGGACAGCTCGGTCCAGTCTAGCTGAACCTTGGAGTGATAAGGAGGAGTGACCATGGGTAGTCGTAGGGTGACTTAGTGTGCTAAGTGTACCTCCAGATTGTTTGTGTTTGAATGTTGTGGTGATTATTTGAACCAGTATGATGCAGGTGCGTCAGGACTTGAGGTAAGTGCACGAATCCTGTTAGTTGTGGTTGGGTGATATTTGTGATTGGCTGCCTGCTGAGTGAACTGTTGTGTGATTCACTGCCTAGGGCTTTAGACTGATATAGTTGGCCTAGGTCTTTAATTCCCGGGGGGAATTATAGCAGGTAAGTGGGTGATGTGAACCCTGTGAGTATGAGTAGTCGAGGTCGAGGTCTAGTAGGTCTGCAAGTTGGAGTTGTGGGAGATCCCAAATGGGATGATATTTTGAGAGCAATCGAGGAAGTTGGAATTTTAATGAGTAGGCAGACTGAGGAGCGAAATGCTACTGTTACTACTGATGCGGAGGCCACTATTGTCGTCGTCAATGGAAATAACGGGAATCATGGGCATAAGGAAAATGTTGGAAGTCAAGGTCAATGGGAAGTTAATGCAATCAGACAGATGTGTCAGTTGGTTGGAAAAGTTTCTGAAATTTAAACTTGTAAGGTTCGACAGGAAGAAGTGACCCTGACACTATGGTACTTTGGATAGAGGACTCCGAAAAAGGCTTTTGAGGTATTCGGGTGCACTAGTGAGGAGAAAGTGACCCTGGCTGTATATCAACTCCAAGAAAATGTGATTGATTGGTAAGAGGACCCCCAGAGTAGACTATTTTGCAGGGCATAATTCCAAGCTGGGTGTCGTTATCAAGGCCTTCAATGAGAGGTACTTTCAGGGAGTGCGCGGGGACAGGAAATGACAGAGTTTCTTTGGCTTCGTTTAAATTGAATGACAGTTGATCAGTACGAGGTCGGGTTTGTAAGGTGGCCTAAGTACACACTAAAGATGGTCAAGGACCATGTGGATGGGACAAGGAGGTTTCAGGATGGATTGGAACCAGAATTTCGCAATCAGTTGGTACTTTTGAGTCTTAAGGAATTACAAAGAGTTGTATGAGAGAGTTCGATGATTGACACGGATATGAGTGAAAGGACTACCGCTTCTGAATAGCGGTTTGCACCGGCTAGGGACAATAGGGACTTTGGAAAGAAGCCTATGACAAAGAAACGGAAATTGTCCCTCTAGTAAGAAAGAACTTTGGAAAACCGAGCTGCTACTCCAACGCTGCATGTCGGTCTTATGGAAAGAGGCATAGGAATGGCCACTGCCAAGGTAAAAGTGGAGCATGTTGTTGATGTGGACAGTAAGGTCACTAGGTGAGAAATTGCTGAACCGACAGGTTAGATCGCTAATGCAATCGCAACGACCGCAAGTAGGACATTAAGCGAGAGCTGCTCTGCAGATTAATCAGAATCGGCTATGGACATAGGGAAAAGTGTACGTTGTGGTGGTGAAGGAATCAAAGGATGTGCCGCGAAAGTCTAGAGGCGTTGCATGTGGATATTGGGTACGATAGGCGATGATTTTGAAGTTGTAACTCTAATGGTCATGTATGACATGTAATTGCTTATGGTGGATAGGCGCAATCGACTTATGGATTTCTGATTTACTAATGACATTCTTGGACGAGTTTGGAAGGATGAGTTATACTTGGAAATTTTGGATTTTTATAAAGAACCGGGGTGATTTATTTTGGGAGACAGTTGGATTGAAATTGGATGGATTGAGTTTGTCTTTAAGGTGTATAATGATAATTAATTTGTGGCTGATTAGTTGGTTGAGGAATCAAGACTAAAGGACGTAGCCGATGTATGTAATCTTCCCGATGTCTGTCCTTAGGAAATTGCCAGGATTGCCACCTGATGGTAGAGTCGAGGTTATGGTTGAGTTGGCCCCAGGGACAAAACCGACCTTGGGAGCGTTCTACAAGAGGTCACCGTCGAAAATTGAAGGAATCGAAAGTCCAAACGTGGGAGTTATTGGATGAAGGTTTTATTCGTCTGAGTGGGTCTCCATGGGGAGCGCCAGTTTTATTCGTGAGGAAAAAGGACGGATTGTTAAGGTTATGTATTGACTACAGACAGTGAATCAGGTGACTACTAAGGATAAACGCCCGTGCCAAGAGTAAATGACCTGTTTGACCAGTTACAAGGGACATCAATATTTTGTGAGATCGACTTGGGGATTGGCTATCACCAATTGAGGATTAAGAAGGAGGGCGTGCCGAAATCGGCATTTAGAACGGGGTATGGACACTATGAATTTACAGTGATGCCGTTTGGACTGATGGACGCCCCCGCAGCCTTTATGGATTTAATGAATCGAGTATTTAAGGAATTTCTGGATCAGTTTGTAATCGTGATTCATAGGCAATATCTTGGTATACTCAAAGAGTTCCGCAGAGTGTGAGTTACATTTGGAGAAAGGTTCTACGGACCTCAAGAGGACACGCACTCTAAGCTAAGTTTTATAAGTGCGGATTCTAGCTTCATTGAGTGGTGTTCTTAGGACATATGAAATCCGGGGAAGGATTGCGGTAGATTCGGCAGAGATTGAAGCCGTCATGAATTGGCTAAGACCGACAACGGTAATCGAGGTTCGGAGGCTTTTGGACCTGGCAAGTCATTACAGACGTTTCGCAAAAAGGTTTTTGACGATTGGTAACACCGTGGACACGTTTGCAAAAGAAGGAAACGAAATTTGAATGGACGGACAAGTACAAAAGGAATTAAATATGAGACAGCGCAATTAGATGGAACTCCTTAAGGACTACGACTGCAATATTTTATATCGTTCCAAAAAGGGCTAATAAGATAACGGATGCACTGAGTTGGAAATCGAGCATCGCGCATATGATGATCAAGGAATGGACCCTGTTGGAGGGAATTCGGGATTCGGAATTTAAGTGTGAAGCGAGTCATGTTTAGAGTCTGTTTACTGCATTGAGGATTAAACTGGAAATCTAGGCTAAGATTAAGGCTTTATAATCGATGGACCTAGAAATCCAGAAGATTCTGGAAATGGATGTCACAAAAAGGAAATCGGATTTTCAGGTATTCGAGGATGGGATTCTGAAGTTCCGTGATCGGTTATGTGTACTCAGTGATGCAGAATTAAAAGAATAGATTTTGTCGGATGTACACCGTGGCAATTACAGTATACATCCCGGCAGTACGAAAATGTACCAGAATCTACGGCAACATTACTGGTGGAACGGAATGAAGACAGATGTGGCAAAGTATGTGGCTAAGTGTTTGACATGTCAGCAAGTAAAGGCGCAACACTGTAAACCGGGAGGACTGCTACGACCGTTAGAAATCCCTGAGTGGAAATGGGAACACATCACCATGGACTTTGTAACCGGATTACCAAGAAGCCAGAGAAGACATGATTCTATTTGGGTAGTCGTGGATCGACTTACAAAGTCGGCACATTTCTTAGCGGTACGAAAGGATTTTGAGTTAGAAAGGTACGCAGAACTATATGTGAGGCAAATTGTCAGACTGCATGGAGTGCCGGTATCAATTACATCAGATCGTGACCCAAGGTTTACGGCAAATTTCCGGAAAAGTCTACAGTCGGCTTTGGGAACAAAGGTGCAGTTTAGTACATCTTACCATCCGCAGACTGACGGTCAATCAGAGAGAACGATACAGACCCTTGAGGATATGTTGAGAGCTTGTGTACTGGATTTCCAGGGTAAATGGGAAGAACAGCTACATTTGGTGGAGTTTGCGTACAATAACAGTTATCAGCAGAGTATTCAGATGGCTCCATTTGAGACTTTATATGGCAGAGCGTGTAGGACTCCAGTGTGCTGGGATGAAGTTGGTGAACGAAGCATTACGGGCCCAGAGTTGGTACAGCAAACAGTGGAAGCTGTCGAGGTTATCCGAGAAAGATTAAAGACAGCGCAAAGTCGACAGAAAAGCTACGCCGATCGGAGACGACGACCTTTGGAATTCCAAGTTGGAGACCATGTATTTCTCAAGGTGTCACCTATGAAAGGATTATCCCGATTTGGCAAGAAAGGGAAGCTGAGCCCGAGGTTTGTGGGACCGTTCGAGATTTTGGAAAAGATTGGCGATATGGCATATAGGCTTGCCTTGCCACCTAACTTATCCCAGGTACACAATGTCTTCCACGTGTCGATGTTAAGAAGGTATGAACCAGACTTGACACACGTGTTGAGATATGAAGAAATTGACGTGGACGACCGGGTGTCGTACGTGGAGAGACCAGTCCGAATTGAAGATCGGAAAGATCGAGTACTGCGGAATAAGACAATCCCAATGGTCAAGGTAGTATGGGAGCACCACGGGACAGAAGGCGCAACCTGGGAAAGCGAAGAGGCCATGCGACGTCAGCACCCCCAGTTGTTCGAAGCAAGTGTGAAGTACAAATTTCGAGGACGAAATTTTTGTAAGGGGGGAAGAGTTGTAACATCCCGGATTTTTGACCCGAGCTTCGATATTAAAATTTCAAAGGGGGTAATTGCAATTATTTTTGTAAGTCAGACGTCATCTTAGAGTGGTCATTCATGTTTGGGACTAGTGCGGTTGAAAACTGAAAATCCGACAGAATTTGAGAAAAAGACGGTTTTGCCCCTATGGACACCGAGACCCGATTCGGACGCCGATCGAAGCTATTTTACGCGACCGAGGTCATCTTGGGGTGGTCACACGCATTTAGAGCGGTTTTGGCCAAAAAGTTGATTTTCGACAAAAATTGGAAAATAATATTATTTTATTCCCGGGACTTCGCGGACGTTTTTCGAGGGCTTAGAAAGTGATTTTCGCGAATCCGTCGCCGTATTATGTCTCCCCTAAATATATAGGACCGGTATGGGCAAAAATTGGAATTTTGGTCCGGGGGCGAAAAATGACGAAAATGCCCCTATAGTGTTTTATTTTAATTCCGAATTTTTTTGTGGGGTTTAACTATGGTTAGGTGAAGCCAACCAGACCTGGTCAGCCATGGTTAGGGGAGTTTTGACCACTTTGCCATTGCTTTTTGGGTGAGTTTTGAATTTGGGCCTTTGGATCAAGGGTTGGGGTGTCCTAAGCCTTGGATGGGTGACATGTGGACTCCACTAACTCATGTGGACCACCTTTTGACTTGCTTTTCCCTCTCTCTCCTCTCTCTCTCTCCCTCCCGATCGGCTTCTCCCTCACGCTTCACTCTCGCCGGTTTCTGGTTCGCCCGCCGGTGCTGCTCACGCCGGAGACGGCCGCGACGCCGGAGCTGCTGGGCTCGTCCGCCGCCCGTCGGCCCTCTGGCGCCACCCCAGCTCCGTCGACCGCCGTTTCCCCCCCTCGTTTCCGCGCCCTCAGCCGCTGTTCTGTCCAGACGGAAGAGGGAGCAGCGACGCCGGTTCGCCCGCCGGTGCCGCGCCGCCACCGCCGCCGAGCGTCGCCCCCGGCGACCACCTCGCCACCTCAGCCCCCTCGCCTCCCGTCCTCAGCCCCCTCACCCCAGCAGCCCCTGTTTTGGCCGGATTTAGCCTTGAGCTCGCCGGAGTCGCCGTGACCGCCGGCTTGCCCCCGGAGCGCCGCCGTCGATTCTCACCGCTTGCCGGTAATCGACCGCCCGCTTCCGTCGTCCCAAGACCCATATTAGGCGAGTAAAAATTTCTAAACCCTAATTAGCCTAATTGTGGAATTTTAGGGGTAAATTAATGGGGTAATTAAGCTAATTTGTGGTCTAATTGTGTGGGAATGTACATGGCTGATTTGAGGACTTAATTGGGACTTAATAGGGTTGATTATGTGCGATTCGGTGGCTGCTTGAGGGCTGTAAGTGCACTGTTCACACCGGATCCGAATTTGAAAAATTTGCCTAAGTCGGGATTAATTAGATTCTTGTTGTGATTGTCTAAACCGGGTGATCCAATGCTTAATTGGGACTAAATAAGGTTGTTTAGAGTTGATTAAAGCTGGAAATTTGCGTGATGTCGAGCAATATTCATGGAAGCCCGAAATTGCATTTATTGCCTAATTTGAACGTCAATTGGCCTATTGGGTGATGGTTCGAAAATTCGGGTTTTTGAGTCAATGTAGGACTTGTTGGGATCCCGTGGGGTGAGACAATGTTTGGGGGTTCAATGGTTGAGTTCGGTTGGCCACCTCGAGTCCTAAACGGATTGGGATTGTGTAATACTAAATTGTGTTTTGAATGCCGGGTGTAAATGGACTAAAATGGAATGTCCTAGGTGTGCCGACAATGGCCTGAATGAGTGAAGTTGTGATTTATTGTACTTGGCACATGGTGATACGATATTTAAATTGAGCCATGCGACATGTGAAATTGCATATTGGGCTATGATATGGTCGAAATTGAATATGGCTATGCACATTTCTGTCGTGAGTAAATTGGGCCTTCGGGTCGAAACAACTGTGGCCTTCGGGTCGGGCCTTCGGGTCGAAACAACTGTGGCCTTCGGGTCGGGCCTTCGGGTCGAAACAACTGTGGCCTTCGGGTCGGGCCTTCGGGTCGAAACAACTGTGGCCTTCGGGTCGGGCCTTCGGGTCGAAACAACTGTGGCCTTCGGGTCGGGCCTTCGGGTCGAAACACACGTGGCCTTCGGGTCGAAACAGTTGGGGTCTTCGGACCGGGCCTTCGGGTCGAAACAGTTGTGGTCTTCGGACCGGGCCTTCGGGTCGAAACAGTTGGGGTCTTCGGACCGGGCCTTCGGGTCGAAACGGTTGGGGTCTTCGGACCAGGCCTTCGGGTCGAAACAGTTGTGGTCTTCGGACCGGGCCTTCGGGTCGGTGCAGATTGTGGCCTACGGGTCGGGATAGATTATTGGCCTTAGGGTCGTGGCGTCGATATGACTGCATACTCTGTTTATATTGTTATCAAAAGTCTTACCTGCAGGATGTTATAGTGAATTGGGCCTTGGGCCCGGGTGAATTGACATTTGTTGTTGCACTGGTTCATTTAATTATATATTTGATTTACCCTCTGGAGGTACACTTTAGCCTAGTTTAGGATTAGAAATTATTACTTGCTGAGTTTATCTCACGGTTGTGGTTAAACCGAAATTTCAGATCCCCGCCCGTGAATTTCCAAGACTCGGATTTCGAGTATGAGATCGTGGAGGTTGAAGTAGAGCATGAGGAATTAGGTGGGGTAGTTTTTGAGCCGGAGATTGTGGATTCCGCCCCAGAGCAGACAGATGCCGTGATCCTTTTTGTTGTACCTTTTTGGTTTATAAATGAATAGTGTATATAAGTTTATAAAGAATATATATTTTGGTTTAATCGATAGTAATTTGATATCTCTTGCTATTCATGGTTGCGTTTTAAATTGTCCGGGTGTATATATATTATATACATATATATGCGTCGTTTCCGCATGTGGCGTGTTTTCTCTGATTTGGGCATTAGGGTCTCTGTGACGCAATCCTGGGAGCGTCGCACTCTGTAGCGACCCTAGGCGGATGTTCATGCTCACGTTGGGTGCGGGGCGTGACAATTTTTCTTTGTCACTAGACTAAAAAAAAAGTGTCACACGATATATTTATTTTGTTAAAAATGAATGATTTAGAAAATACTTTTTCAAGAATAATTGCTTATATCACTTACAATAATAAATGAATGAAAATATTTTTTATCGTCCATGAAAATATTTAGACATAAATAGTTGTTGATAATGAATTTTTTTATTAACTAATTCTTTCAAGCGATCAAGCTATCATTTTCTCCAAATTATTCCTTTTCTGCGACATAAGTGGAGTTACAAACAAAATCCGTTGGTAAAAAAAACATAAATGGATTTTTCATTCACTCTTAAATGTATATGATACACGTGAAATACAGCCCACAACCAAAACAAAGTCAAATTTCGATTTATTAGAGTAAATGCGTAAAACCAAAAAGCATGTCTGAAATTAACTCAAGCGTCATAAAGGGCGACAAGTCAATCTTCAAAATCTGGATTATATATAAAAAAGAGCTCACTTTAGGGTGTGTTTATTTCGCGGAAAATAAACGATTTGAAAAATATTTTCCTGGACACTGCTGGCGTGAGTTGTCGGATAAACTAAATAGGAAGGTTGTAATTTAGGGAGTTCAATATTCTATTCTATTTATTTCCGGATCCGTAGAAAGTCCAATATTATGTACAGCTTAGAACAGGCTGTCTTTGTGTATATATACATCGTGTATCTGTCATTATATATATATATATATATATATATATATATGAAAAAATCAGAGAAGAAAACTGATTGATTTCCTCAGGAAAATATTCTCTATTCAACAAATACAACCGTTTATATCGTTTATAAAAATGAATGATTGAAAAATATATTCATCGTTCACAAAAATATTCAAACATAAATTTTTCTTGATAATGAAAATATTTTTTTATCGACTAATTATTTCAAGCAATATAATTAATCATTTTTGAAAAATCGTTTTCCAATTGTTCATTTTCTCAAAACAAATAGAGCCAGAGCCACGATCTCAACTCCTAAGGCGCGGTCTCAACTCCAAAAATTGTTCCTGCATTCAAATTAAGAATCTTAGGAACCAATATATCTTTAGTAGGGTTTTGACCCGCTAGAATTTTAAAAAGCTCAATGACATCTAAGGCTCAGTTGTTTCGCGAAAAATGAGTAATTTGGAAAACAATTTCCAAAAAATGATCACTTGTATTGATTGTAAAATTAAACAATAAAAATTATTTTCATGTTGACAAAAATATTTCAATATAAATCGTTGTTGATAATGAAATATTTTTCATTGACTGATTATTTTAAGTGATACAAGTAATATTTTTAGGAAAACGTTTTTCAAATCACTCATTTTCTGCGAAATAAATAGAACCTAAGAGAGCCAAAAAGTAAAAAATTCACATTTGAACTCTTACCAAGCGTTTGAATGGTGCATTTGGTTCGGTTTTCTCAAGGGATTTTAGGCCTTAAAAACTACCGAGAGAAAATTTTGAGTGTTTGGCAAACTTTTTTGAGACCCCTTTGGCTAAATGCTAGTATTGACAAAGCTAAAAGCTCAAGACAAGTTTGCACTTTCCTTCTTTAGAACAGCTTAAAACGGATAACTTTTGAACTCTCACACGTAAATAGACCTTATTGAGAACATTGTTACGTAACCCCACTTACCCCCAGTCGAAATGACACCGACACATTTATAAGAATAGGTATCGATAAACTCAAAAATCGAAATAAAATTAATTAGATTAGTATATTTGCTTGTTAAATAAAAACTATACTGTTATGTGAGGGCACGAAAGCATGACGCAATTCGACGATTGATAACTCCTTCAAGAAAACAGTCTTTCGAATGATATGACTCAAATGATTCTGATGATGATCTGGTCACATTACTAATTATGCAGCTTTGTTGCCATAAAATCAGAGATAAACGAGAAGTTGCTGGTGAAACAAGATTAATAATGAAGTTGTACCATATTTCCACTTCTTACGCCATTCACCTGCGACCTCCATAATTATTACGTCGATATCCCCAGAAGGATGAAAATGAATAACTTTCTTTCGTTTTTGTCCAATTTGAAATTGATATTCTATACAGAAGACCGATATTAATATATATGAAATGGAAATTTCACGGTGCGAATTATAGATCGGCATATACTGTTGGTTGTACATATACCTAAGTTGTCTTCTATATCGGTCGACGATTTTCTACAAAGAGTTGTCTAAAGAAAATGAGATATTGGAGTGGAATATGTAAGCAAGGGTGCAAACGAATTAAATCACCAATTTCATATATATATATATATATACTGATGTTTATATATATATATATATATATATACTGATGTTTAAATTGCGATATAAAAGTAAACTTATCTGCAAGGGCTGTAATCCGCACTCAAAGGAAGTATAACTTGATAAAATTACAAAGTGATTTATAAAGTTAAGAAAGCTTACGCAAAATATGGGATCCAAACTTGGAAAGGAAAGGTTGCAGGGTGCTGAGAGGAATGATTACGAGAGAAAAAGAGAGATGGCTTCTACGATTGGGTGAAGAAAAGGTCGTGCCTTCTTTGTGAGAGTTAACATTTATTTATAGACCATATGCGAGCAGTAGTACATAGATTGGATGGTAAATAGTGATTAGTCTGCCATGATAAGACGTTATATATATATATATATATGTATATATAGATACACATATTTATATAAATAAACCTAGACTGGGTAAGAGTTGTGCACATGATTGACTTTAATAAAATAATAAGATACACTATATTAAATTACAACTCGAAAACCTATCAATCTGATCAGATCTAAATAAGAACTTGCTGCCCCTGAACTTCCTTTGATTGTGTCATTCGAAAGCTGATGATCTTTTCAATATAAAATGTCGTCTCAGTTCAAATAGTCGGCACCAGTACAAGAACTCTCCTCAGGTACAGCAGGAAAAGGATAAAGAAAGATAACAGATGACAAACCATGTCCCGCTTTGCAGCTTTTCAAACGTGATGGTTGCTAGTAGACATGGCCACGGCTGGTTTCGGCCGGGAACCAGCACGGGTCAAACCTGGGACCGGCCTATTGACTGGGCTTGCGGTTTGGAACCGGAACTGGTCCGGAACCGCCGGTTTTAGGCTCGGTTCCAAAAGAAAAAAACTGCAAATTTATTTTTTTCTCTTCTTTTCTCTAAATTTAATTACAATGTACATTTTGATTACATTTTATATTAAATAATTCATTATTTCATAATTTGATAATTTATTATTTTTTATTTCATAATTTATTTTTTAAATTTTTACCGGCCAGTTCCGAACCGGGCTGGAATAGGAACTGGCCCGGAACCGCCGGTTCCTGTTCATACATGGCCACGAACCAGAACTGCCGGTTCCGAATCGTGGCCATGCCTAGTTACTAGGGACGTCAAAATTGAATCGTAACCCAAATTGAACTGAACCGATTTCGTGTATTTTCGATTTGGTTCGGATAATAAATAAAACAACCTTTCTTTTTGCCGGTTCGGATTGTGTAGTTTCCGTTCAGTTCATGACCCGAACTAAACAACCAAAATATAATATTTTATGCAGCTACTCATAATTGCTTACGGCTTAACTCTAAAAGTCTCAAACCCTATATTTTGTTTATTTCAAGGAAAATGTATGATTTGAAAAATATTTTTCTAAAAATTAAACACTTGTATTGCTTGAAATAATTCATTAATATAAAATATTCAGGTTATAATTGTTATGTAAATTTAATGTAGAGTTCTCAACTATGAATATGAAACGGAACTCAATATTGGTTTCTCTTGACGATTGACGAACTTGGAGATTTTGAGAGGGGATAGCAAGAATGATGGTAGTTGTGCAGTTACCTAGTTATCCTTCCTGTCTTTACAAAACTAGAATGACTTATGCTCAATCCTAGACGTCGTGTACAGCTTATTCTAAGCGATCAAAACTCAAGATATAGTTCCAGAGCCGTACTTCTTGACGCACAAGAGCAGTCCCGAACCTTCATGCGCCATTGTGGTGTCTAATTGTGCCTAGGACAAAAATGAAGGTAGGTGAAGCCGGGGTGCCAAAAAAAAAACATAGAATCGAACCGAACTGTGTTTTTCTTTCGGGTTGCAGTTCGGTTCATAGCAAGCTCACATTCTAATGGTTCGTTTTGGATTTCTTGAAAATCCGATATTATAGATTATATGCAAAGGACCGCGTTTTTTTCACTTCCCATTTGCCTTGGACACTCTCCTTTTTTGTATTTTGACCATATTATTGTGGGGCTCCATATTTATGCTACAACTCTATAAAAGTGATTTTTTTTATTATTTGGTCGACTTTTTTTTATTTCTTTTTTAATCTTTGCTAGTCCCACTTTCCTTCTTCTTTCTTTCCATGCCTTGGAAGTCTTAGTTCTCCGCTCTTACAAATCGCCTTTAGCCTCCATTGTTGTAAAAGAAAGTAGATTATCTCAATTCCCCCTAAGATCAACAATCAGATTAAGCATTATCTGCATCATTATTTCCAACAAGTCAATTAATGATAAGCAATGGTAGCATCCTAAAACTGATTATGAAGAACTTATGGAAACAATAGTAAGAAATTGAACCCAAATGGAGCAACAGTCTATAGGACGCAAGTATGCTACAGATTTCAAAGCAACTACACAATTTAATCACATACAGGATTGAAACACAAGATCAAGCATTTCCATGACCAAAAACTCAAATTCACTTTTAAGAAAAGATATCAACAAACACTAATATCGACTGGAATGAGCATGATTCAAGACTAAGAAAGCTAAAAAGGAAAAAAAAAACTAGTTTTCACAAGAACCGTACCTCCGATAGTGAATAAGGAGGGCGCGGATTGCTGAAGTAAGCAGTTCTTTTGGGGATTGCAGATGTATGATAGATTCGTGGAAGATAAGAAGAAGTGGGAAACGTAAAAAGAAGAGAATGGTCTACCAGAGAGAAAATATAGAGACGATTTGCAAGAGTAGAGAACTGACATGTCAAAGGCGTGGAAAGAAAGAAAAAAAAGAAAAGTTGGACCCATAAGGAAAAGAAAGGACAAAATAATTAAAAAATGATCGCTGTTTTAGAGTTATACTATAACTAGTGGGTCTCATAAGGGATAATATTGTCAAAACACAAATAAGGGAGTGTTTAAGCCAAAGGAGAAATGAAAAAAAACACGACCTTATGCAAATGATTATAATTTCTTTGAATAATATTTTAGTGGAAAAAAAGCAAATGGGACATGTATGACCCTATTAGACTTTAGCTAAGGTTTTCTATTCCTTTTCTTTATTTTTCTGCGTAGATGTAAGGGTTGTGCAAAAAATCAAAAACCGCTTAGACCCGAACCGAACCAGCCTAGGGCAATTTTCATGGGGACCGATCCGATTGCCGATTCTATATATAGAACTACCCACCCGCCTACCTGGATCGGACCAATACATTTTATATGCTCTCAATCAAGGGTCTCGAGCCTTTTACTCTCGGTCCATAAAAAGGAAAGAAACCCTAATTAGTTTTCTTCGTCCTCCATCTCCTCTTACCTCATCTTGACGATCTCTTTCAAAATAGAAACAAACCATAGCCTTGTTGGCTCTCTCGCCTCATCTCGCTCTCGGTCTGTTGGTCACCTTGCCTCTTGCACTTGTAGTATTGTTCGCAGCCCATTGGCGGCCTTGCCTCCGGCCCTCCCTTGCAGTTAGCATCGCCTGAGTCACCTCCCACTTGTAGTCTCGCTGTCGCCCTCCGTTGCCGAAATTGGTGGAGCTTCGCGGCAAATCTCCATTTCCGAAACCGGGTAAGAGATTCTGGATCTATTTCGCACGAATTTGGGAGTTTTAATTACCGGGCCTGTTCAGGGTTGGAGAGGCTGAAAAAGGTGAAGCTTGCATTGGAACTTTGGGTATTGTGGAATGAAAGTACAAAAAAACTTAGTGGTTTGAGCCATCAAGCAAACGAGAAGGATATCATATGTCGAAAAGAAAATTTCAGGGGAAAATTTGTCTAAGAAAAATGAGAGTCTTCATCTCTGCTTTGCTCCTCTATGGTCTATTGCCCAAAATAATACTTGGTGGACTAGTTCCATGGACTCACCTAGGAATCGGATCGGGGTCCCAACGGGCGGTTCCGTTTTCTATTCTATAGAACTGGTCTTTAGTAGGCAGTTCTCGATTCCAAAGTCCCTCCCCGGCCAGAACCCATTTCCCGTAAAGAGAGGGGCTAAAGTTGACGGACGGAAAAGATAAAGCCCCAGCCGCATTACAGCGATGGCTCGACAAGAAAGACACAGAGTGGGAGGCCAACACGCCTGGCACTATGATTATAATTATAACCTAATAATATATTTCACGGCACTATGATCACTTAGCCAATAGCCACAAAGGTAGCAAATCAATTACCAAAAGTAATCTTTGGCATTTCTACATTGAATCTGAAATTGACGTGCTAATGTAGCCGACTTTAAGTCGTCCGTCTTAATTTCCGATGAGTGCCTGCCACATCACCCGATACGTAAGTTCGTCGGTAGATCAGTTCTAATATATTTGGTATTGTCGTTGATTGTCGTATTGAAAGTAAAGAAAAAACATAAGGAAAAATTAAATGAAAGAATGATTCTGCTTAACAAATCAAACCCAGAAATAGAAAAAGGAAAAGCAGCAATTGATCTTCGTAATTCTCCGTGGCTCAAAATCTAGCTCTCCTCCATGGAACTGCATGGCTTCTGCTTCTTGGACACACATCGGTGTTGACGCAAATGTCCTCGTCTTCGAATTCGCACGGCTTGTCCTCGTCGATCCTCCCGATGCTCATCGTGAAACTCCGAGGCACGTAACCTGGTGCCGCCGCTGTGTAGCCCCTATTAGTCTTAGGATGACTCTGAAGGACAAGATCCATTTGGATTATACTGTTCAGCTGGCCCCTGGTAGAAGCAGCCCTTATGAGTTCTCTAAGGTCCTCCTCGGCGAGAAAGCTCGATCTCGACGAGCTGACGCTCAAGCTCTTTGGCAGCTCATTGTTGATTGGCCTGCCCGGGCCCATTACAAAGCCTCCGTTGCCGACGCGCCCAGAGCACTGCATCATGCTGCTTATGTATAACTTTTTGGCCTTCATGAAGATTCTTAGGGGGGCTTTAACGCAGGCGATGAGCTTGTTCTTCTTGTTGCCTACCTTCTTTGTATTGTTGGCCATTTTGTAACAGCTGATTCACACTGCTTCAAGTTCTTCCTACTTTCTCCTTCACCAATCGAATAAAGTGATGAAAATGCTTCAGCTGTGGATGAAAAGGGTGCAGAGAGAGAGAGAGAGAGAGAGAGAGAGAGAGAGAGAGAGAGAGAGAGAGTGTTGAACAACGTGGAGTTGGGTTGGGGTTGGCTCATGAGTCATCAGAAGGTTTTATACGATCTTGATGATCATCTTAGGAGAATGGGACTCTGAATTTGCGTGTGGACTTTGTCAAAACAAATCAAAATAGCAAGCAAAAATATTCAGATGAGATAATGCAATCAAGGTTTTTGATCTGTTCATTGTTTAATCTTCACCAATATATAATGTGGAGAAATTCCATGTCAAAGACTCTTTCCCCTAAAACAATATATTAGAAGATAGAACCCGTGAAAGAATAATAATATATCTATATGGATTCGGACTTTCGGTTCCATGAATTCCCATTGAGAAATGCAAACCACTTTGTAATTTTGTTCGAGTGGCATCAAGCAGAAACTTCACCTACACGGCGGTTGGCAAGACTGGAAAAAGGTGACATTTCAAATTAGGATCTACCACTTAATCAAACGCACGATCATTTAATGGACCTAGGATATCGTCATTATCCTCGGGAGGAAATTCTGTTGAATAGGCCCGTTAGAGTATGTAGAATGATTCTCTGTTCTTACGTAACAAGCGATTAGGTTATCTCAGTTCCTCCTGAGAATGATTCTTAGTTAGTTGTCTGTTTGATTAATCATCTACTTCTCTGATGACGAAATTCGATGGAGATTGAAGGGCCAGTACAGGGTCAACTACCCAATGGCGGTTGAACTCTTGACTGTTTCTTGTGGATTATTCTTTCCCGCTAGAAGGAAGTGACGAGACAGACGATCGACTTAGTTGCCTCCATGGAGATTATTCTATCGGATTCACACCATGACTCAATGTTTGGTTGGTGGGTCTGTCAAGTCCGACGTCACATTGTTCACCGCGAAGAGGTGTCCTCGAGATGGGTATGACTAGAGTCATCAAACGGGTAGGTCTGGTAAAAAATGATTCAATCGAAATTAACCTATTTTCGTGCAATACAAATGTAGCGACCCATATCCGACCCGACCCTGCCCGACCCAAATTGTTAAAATACTTTTATATTTAATCTAATTTAGGAAAACTCAAACGCAAGCTGAGGTGAGAGTATGAAGTACACGAACGCGAGATTGAGTAAGGGTGAGAGAGAGTGAAAAGAGAGTCATAAAGGTGGATTGAGTTTAAATAAGTTATGAACCCATTTAATATCATATTATTTTGTGCTTTACCATTATAAATTTATTGATGACCCATTTATTGAATATAACCGATACATATAACACCCATACCTTCAAATATGGGTTAATAAATGGATTTATGATCTATTTTAACATGTATAGTCATGACCTTCACTAAAATGACAATTATATATGAGTCTCTTTCAGCGAGGGTGGCTTAGAATTCAACTCCAGAACTTGCAGGATTTGAACCTTAGGCCCCCTAGAGGAAACCACTTAAACGAGTCGATATGCAATTGGATGTCTTAAGGGATACTATTTGGTATCGTACACTGTAAACGATAGCTTCGTTCAATCTTTTAAAGGCTAAATTTAAAATTTGAGAACACATCTCCTTGTCCAATATTTTAGTTTTACTAATAATTGAAGTTTATGAACTTCTCTCTTATTTATTTTTTTCACAAATTGATTTCAAATAAGCCGACTTTATATAAAATGATTTTCACGTTTATTTTCTTCTGAATGGATTCTATTAAATGATTTGATTAAGATAAGATTATATCCAAAAAGGAATTGAAGCTAAATGAAATGCAAATATGTTGTATCCAATAAGCAATAGCTTTCCTAAATTAAGTATACTGTATCGTTTATTTCATTCTTGTAAAGTAAATTTGATCGAATTAAGAAATTAAATCATTTAAGAAAATGTATCAATCTTACATGTTTATAAGCTCAACTTCAAAATTTCGACCAAAAAAAAAAAATCAACTTCAAATTAAGCGGGTTTATATGAAATTATTTCAATTTCGATCTAATTTTCTTCTGAGCATATGCGTTTTAAATGTGATATGCTTTATTTTAGATAAGTTGATCACAAAAGAAGAAAAAATAAATAAATGAAATGTAAATATGGGAAAAATGACACTAGAAATGCCATAACTTTCGTACAACACTCACTTTAATGCCAAATCGAAGAAAATATGATCACTTAAGTGCCTCCGACAATAAATTCTAGTAAAAAGTGCTATGTGATTTTTTAAATAAAACATTGATCATACGTGGCTTTCTAGTATAAAAAAAAAAGGTCCAATGCGGACCATGACATGGCCTTTCTATATCAAAACGACGCCGTATCCGACTCAAATTGTATCTCCCTCTCAAAATAAACAAATCTCTCTATCGCTGCTTCTCCCTCACCTTTCCTTCCTCATATACAAGCTCTTCGACTTCAGTGATGACCCCACTTCCTCTCCCTACCACGGATGGATCGACACTGTCCTCGACTCCAATGACCCTAGCCTCGACTCTTGGATTTTCGTCCTCTTTGCCCTCAATGGTGCCCTCATGAGCTCGATTTTGAAAGTCAATCGCCTCGGCCTCGTGAAATTTGTGTTCCTGAACGAGCGACTAGCAGAGTGGGCCCGCTTCATGCTCAGCAACACCAAAGATGGCCGCGTGCTTGTTGAATTGTGCTCTGTATTCGAACCAAATTGCCTTTCGGTTTAGGGTTTGAAGAATTTGGAGAAATTACTTGATTTTTTCGAATTAGGTTTTGAACAATTTGGGAAAATTGCTTGATTTGTCTCAATTAGAGTTTATATTTGGGAAATAATTGTTGAACGACGTCATTTAGGGCTATTAATGTTGACTTGGAGCGCCGATGAGCCACGTTGATAAGAAAAATTGATAAAATATTGCCATGTCAGATTTCCGGTGTTCTAAATAGGCAATGACACTTAAATGATAGTTTTTTTTTAAGTGGCTCTTAAATGATCAAGTGAAAAGTTTTAGCTTTACAGCGAGCGTCATGCGAAAGTTGTGGCATTTCTATTTGTCGCAATCTTTCTAGAGTTAAATCACTAAAAGGAAAGCTAATAGATTACTAAGCTCAAAGACTTAGTTTGGATTCTTCTAAGCCTGTACCAACCATAATTTTCGGGTTATGATTTAATCAATTTAACGCGCAAATTAATTCAATTTACAGTCGCAACTAATCTATTGTGGATCGATTTCGACCCCGAGTAAAGTGTGTGGACTTTACTTTTGTGAACCAGAAATATCATGAATATGGGGACTTAGTTACACTAGATAAATCTAATGCCATTTCAGGACATTTTCTCTTTATTTTCAAAAATATTTTGCAAGCAATCCTAGCAAATTTTAATTGTAAACCACTAACATGCTATTGGTGATCATGCAAGTGCGCAATCAAGAATTTAACACTCAATAATTTAAGCGATAAATACATTACTTAAGGAGATATAAAAACATTGATGTGCTAAACTTGAGTGTAATTAAAAAGCTATTTAATACTATACCCCTGGACAAAAAAAATAAAGGTAAAAAAAAAGACACGAGCAAGAGACGACTTTGGGAGAGCATGAACCAACTATGATGAAGAATCACTAAACCGAGCCTTCTTAGCTTTAGACATGCAAAGGACATTGCGATTATTTAACAAAATAACATAGTCAAAAGCTCAACACATGCGAAGGAAAATGGTGGCTGTCGATGGCCAAGTCAAGAAGCATGTGCCGCGTGCAAAGTGGAACCTTCAATCAAGACGCAAGCTGTACTTGGTATCACGCGACAGAGGGCCAGTTGAATTTGTATAGATGCTATCTTTCTTCATACGGCCATGATTGGCCCTCTAGCCTCTGCAGGGACCTTCATTGTATGAGTTTTCGCACTGCGTAATGTTATTCATATGTTTTCTTTTGGGTTGAGTCAGAACATTTCCATGTACTACATCTGTCACATTCTCAAATTTTAAAAATGACATTGGAAAGAAAGATGAGCCATGAAAATTGAAAACGTAATTTTTTTGGTCATTTGAAGACTCCTCTGCATCATTTTTTCAAGGGAAAATGCCACCGATGGCTCTGCAATCCTTTCAAAAATTGAAAATCAATCCCTTTACTTTTTGCTTTTCCGCATAACGGCCTCTACAGTATTTTAAATAGTCCACCCTTAGTCCCTTTGTTATTTCGGTCAGCTGGAATGATGAGTTCGATGCGGGAAGACAGGTGTCAAGTTATGATTCGCTCGAATTTCTTATGTGCCGGCCCAAAATGCTGAGCTGGACAACAAGTGTGTTACATCGGGAATGTAGAAGGAATTAGAAAATCGGTATGCCGAGAGAGAGAGGAAGAGAGAGGGGGTTGCTTGCATTACAAGAAAGAACTTAGTTTGTAACTTTTTGATGCGGTTAAGTCCTTACCAACGAATTCTGCCACTGTCCCAACCTATTGGACAAACACATGAACAATTACGTTCATGGACGCAAAAAGGAGGGCAACAGGTTGAGAGAAAACATTCGGGTAAGAGAAAAAGGCAACCGGTTGTGGTTGAGATACTACCCAAAATTTGACCACCCAAAAAAAAAAAGAGATACTAGTAAAGAAGATGAAGATGAACAATAATTAGAATAGAAGGAAAGAAAAGAAAAGGAAACAAACAAACAAAAGAAAAAATCGAAAAAAAATCAGAAAATTAAGCAAAGCCATGTCGTTTCCGGTGAGTTTGTCCACGTTATACGACCAACCGCGACACATAGGGCGGAAGGCGTTGACTAGATCACAAAAAATGAAATGAAATTATTTTCCTTCCTAAAGAGATGTGCACTAATTGTGTAATATAAAGCTTATATATATACGATATCATCAAAATTTTAAATAAAGTTTTATTGAATTAAATTTTCATAACAAAATCAGGCAAAATTGAGGTTTCACTTTACTCTCCTAATGCTTGTTTCATAACAAATTCAGGAAAAAGTTGAGCCCTAAATTTCGAGCTAGACTATCAGAACATCGATGTCTCATGGCCAACATCAAAGGTTCGATTGCCGATGCTGCTACGGAACACGATGCTGCTGCCTAGTCACTGAAATTCAGAATACATATACAGTACGTGTCCTGGACATTGAATGAACTTTAGCAAATAATGGAGTGGCCTTATTGTGGCTCTTTCGGCATAAATAATATGGGAAATGATTTGCACAAAGGCAATGCTAATTAGGGGTGTGCAACCGGACCGGATTTACCTGGAAACCGGACCAACCCACCCGAAAAACAGGTACGGAAACCGGTTCTAACAAGAACTGGTCCGGGTACCGACTCCATTTTTTGGGAACCGGTTAGAACCAGTCTGGTTTCCGGTTCCAAGTAAAAACCAACCCAAACCTATTTTAGAATCGGTTTTAGAACCGATTTTGAGATAATGTACAAAAAAGTAAAAAGCCTATATCACGTTACCCTACTTCACCGGTTTTAGAATCGATTTCCAATTTAATATTGGAATATGTTTCAGAACTATGAGTGAAACAACACGGCCCTTAAATCATCTAAATATTGTGTAATTCAGATAACATATATAGACATTTTTCTAGTGAGAGCATATGCCTTACTGCTAAGTCTCTTAATTTTTCTTTCAAGATATTTCATTTGGAAATAGAAGTGAAGAGTTATCTCATCATGGCGCAAAATAAAGAGCTAAACATGTTGAATAAATTCCCTAGAAATGTGACTCTTAAAGATTTATGCGATTGGACTATGTCTTGCCACATAATGCTTTTGGATTGTTGATTTTGATGGATTGTAATTTCAATTGCTCATTTTGGGGATTGTTACTTTTGGCGGATAGTGGTTTTTGTTATTCATATTTTATTTTAAATTGTTTCATTGCTACCTATATTATTTTGTTAGAAAAAAATGAAACCGAAAAAAGGAACAAAAAAAATAGGTTCTCGGGTAGACCCTGAAATCGGACCGGAAAAACAGGATTGGTTCCAAAATAGGGTTTAGGAAAAACAGAGTTGGTTTCAAGTTCCAAAAATTGGGAACCGGTTATAACAGAGTTGGTTTCAGATTCTAGGTTCGGACCCAACTCATCTTGGAACCGATCACCTCTAATGCTAATGGCTATTCAATTTTAGGATGATGTGTGCTCTGAGCTCCCTTTTTGCGTTATGTCCTGGTGTGTCCATAGAGATGGTTTGCTCTACACCTGTATCTTCGGTCCCTTGTTGCTCATCATGTCAACCCTCCCCAGTTGGACATTCCTTCACGAGAAACTGTATGTCTAAATGTATGTAACCATTTTACAGTTGCGTTAGTTTAGGATATATGAAATGCGGTAGGTGATATGTAACATGAAGTTGTACATTGTTTGTGGTGGACACATTGGCAATGATGCACTTACCGAGATTTCTTTTTTTTTTTTCTCTACAATTTCATATTAAGGTGGTTGTGTCGATCGTTGATGGGCCCCACTTTGTTCTGTGGGGCAAGGGCAAGGAAGCAAAGCTAGCAAGAACTGCTGACGAGGTGGAAAAAGGAGCCGAATAATGCACGAAAGCAATCTTGGAGTCGCAGATTCGTCCACACGCAAATGGTGGAAGCGGGCAAGATCGAAACCGTGGTTCATAAGTTGCTTAAATATCGGTCCGACCCGATCCAATCCCACTTCTCGGGTTGTGTATTCGTAAGTTCCATTGGATTGCACATGTTGACAACTCAAGATCTAGTTCTCCTGGCATAATCGGAGAGCACAGCCCCTCGTTGAAAGTAATTTACTTGAGAAACGCCCTTTTGAGGTTGAAAGGAATTTACTTGAGAAACACCCGTTTTATGCTAAGAAAGGGGAACGCTTGTCCAAGGTGGCGCAAATTATGCTAATTGAACAATGATTTTAGTTCCATTTGAAGTCCACTTCTCTATTGTAATGGCACTTCGGCGAGGTTAGTCATTTTCCATTCTTCAGACGTTCGCTTTAGAGGTGAACCTCGTGTCTAGTTAAACTTGGAAACCTGACTAAACCGGCCTAAATCGACTGGTGCAAGGCCAGTGATAGGTAGAGCTGCTTTGGTTTCTGGTTCTAAGGCTGGAACCACCAGTTCTACCGAAGAACTGATTCAACCAGTCCACTTCTGGAGTTGAACCAATTTTGAAGTCTCTTTTAGAAAAAATTTTGTATACCTATCAAGAATTGAACCATGGTCTTCAATACGAGCAAATAACAACGGAAATCACTTGGCGAACAAATGCTTTTATGTGAAATGGTGCAACCTTTATATTTCATTTTAAGAATTTGGCCGAATATCTAAAATGGGCCGATTCAGGAACTGGCGTTTTCAGCTCCCAATTTCAATCTTTTGGAATTGGGAAATTCAAGGGTGGGTTCTCGATGCTAGGCTGGAAAAAAAATCTACCTTGGAAGCAATCATCCTAATTCACATCATCTTTTACACTAGCAAAGAGCACATCATGTGGGTTTTAATAAAATGAAAAAAAAAGATATCAATTCTTGAATGAAAAACATATTATATTACCTCCATTAACATAGAGCAATGCACCTATCGACAGCTTTTTGTGAGAAGAAAACTTGAAACGGTAAATGCATTTTACAAGTCTGTAATCTGCTTAAGTTTATATTAATTTTGCAAACGTAAAATTCACATTATAGATAGGAAGTTTGAGAGTTCACTTTGCAAGAGTTTGAACATGAATTTGATCACACATTGATCGGTGTGGATATTTGTATTATATTTGTAGCATGTAGATGAGTGGGAAAATCACAATTGAAAGGATTTTACAAAAGATAAGAATCTACAATATTAGCACAGATTATGAAAAATTTGCTTTATCAACGGAATTGGCACAAATCGTGAACTATTGACTCTATCAATGGGATTGCCACATATGATAGAAGATTGCTCTATCACTGGAGATTTGCTCTATCACACCTAAATCTCCCGATGCTCGTTTCTAAACAAATTCAAGCGAAATCAAGCAACGTCTCTAACACAATACAAGGAGCAACCACTTGGCAACTTTACAATACACACTTGGATTGATCGTATACGATCCTCCGACCGCACGTGAAAAATCAAACCTAGTATTATCCACCACATAACCGCCACAACCAACGGTACTAGTACGTGGAATACGGGACGAGTGTACCACTTCCATGCAAGTTCTCCATTCCATCAGTTCGGCTTGGCAGTTCCTCATCATTCCATCACCTTCTTCCCCCGCGCGGAGGCATTCCTCCGGCCATGGTTCACCGCGCCTACCACCCTTTCCATTTCCTCACGGATTGCCCTGCAAGGATCGAGGCCGTCAGGTCCTACGCCGACACGATCCTCCTCGGCTGCTCGGACGGATCCCTCCGCTTCTACAGCCCCGAGCACCCCCCACTCCCCTTCGTCTACCTTCCCCCGCCCCGCCGGCTGTGCGACCGGTCTCTTCCACCCGACTCCCGCCAAGAGCTCCAGATGTTGCCTTTGTTGAATATATGTCTCGAGTTTAAGCCCGAAGTGAAAATATGAATATTCCGAATGAATATTTTGCGAACATATGAAATCAAGCAAAGAAAAAAAAAGGAAATATAAAAGATTCACTTTCTTGTTTCTTGAAGTTACGGTCAAGAGAAGAGGAAAGAAGAAAATATTCTTTCCTATATTATGTTGGGCTCTTGGACTGAAATTGGAAAGTCCAACGTGGGACAATATTCAGTCAACTTTGATTTCCTTCTTGACCAATATGTGCTGACCGAACTGGACTTCTTCCGATGCGGTGGACGTATATTATATTTATAGCTTATACGTTGGTTTACAAGTGAGAGCTATTGTTGATAAAGAAGTCTTGAAGCGCCGCAGTTGACGTGAAGACGTTCGTGAGTGCTTGGCGGTGGATGTTTCCGTGGATTCTCGTTCGTGAATTATATCCAAGAAGAATTAGTGTTCAAGCGTAAATCTTGTGATAAGATTTGTGTACAATTCTTTTGCGAGATTGAGAGATTATTTCGTGAGGAATTGTGGGGCTAAACACTGTGTGAGTTATTTGGTGTAATTGGGGCTTAGGAAACACTGAGAGTGTTTGAGTGACTCGAGTGTGGTTGTAATCTCCGTTGTATCGCTTGATCTATAGTGGAATTCCGTGCTGCTCTCCCCGTGGACGTAGGTCGCTACGACCGAACCACGTAAATTTGGTGTCCAATTTATTTTCTTATTCTGTCAAATTTATTGTTCGATCGCTTGGCTTCCGCAACAATTGGTATCGGAGCTTGGCTTGGTTGAGTTGAAGCGAATCGATGGCGATAGAAGAAGGAAAAGTGAGAATCGACAGATTTGATGGGAAGGATTTTGGTTTCTGGAAGATGCAGATTGAGGATCAACTATATCAAATGAAACTGCACGTGCCCTTGTCTGGGGAGAAGCCAGAGACGATGAAGCAAGCTGATTGGGAATTGCTGGATAGACGAGCTTTGGGTGTTATTCGGCTGACGTTAGCTCGTAACGTCGCGTTTAACATCGTGAATGAGAAGACCACTGCGGGTTTGATGAAAGCCCTGTCGGACATGTACGAGAAGCCCTCTGCGATCAACAAAGTCTACTTGATGCGACGTCTGTTTAATTTGAAGATGAGCGAAAGTGCATCAGTTGCTGATCATATTAATGAATTCAATGTGATCGTGAGTCAATTGAGTTCAGTTGAGATTGACTTTGAAGATGAGGTACGTGCTTTGATTCTATTATCTTCATTGCCTGATAGTTGGAATACTACTGTTACTGCTCTTAGTAATTCCTCTGGGTCGACAAGTTTGACGTTTGATGGTGTTCGAGATTTAATTCTGAGTGAAGATATTCGTAGAAGAGAATCTGGCGAACATGTATCTGCTGCTTTAGTAGGTGAAAATAGAGGAAGAACTGGTACACGTGTTAGCAGAAGTAGTATGAACTCGAATAGACGAAGTCAGTCTAGGACTGGTGGTATTATCTGTTGGAGCTGTGGCAAGAGGGGGCATCTTAGAAGGGATTGCCTTAAGCTGAAGAACGACAAAGGTAAGGGAATTAGAGTTGATCCTGCGGATGATATTACAGCTATAGCTGATGGTAATTTGGATGATGCTGATTATGTCTTGTCTGTCACTAATGATTTATCGTTTGATGGATGGATTATGGATTCTGGTTGTTCTTTTTATGCTACACCAAACAGGAATTGGTTTACTACTTATCAGTGCACAGATAATAGTAAAGTGCAGTTGGGGAACAATGCTGAATGCGATGTTATTGGTGTTGGTGATGTCAAAATCAGAATGCATAATGGTATTGTGTGGACATTGACTGGAGTAAGGCATGTTCCAGAGTTGAAGAAAAATATGATTTCCTTGAGTGCCCTAGATTCAGCTGGGTGTCGGTATTCTTCAGAACGTAGAGTTTTGAAAGTTGTTCGAGGTGTCTTGGTGATAATGAAAGGAATCAAGCATAGTGGCCTGTATGAGCTTCAAGGTGAGACAGTGATGGAATTCGCTGCGGAGACGTCAGATGCATCAGTTCGAAAGTCTAAATTGTGGCATATGCGTTTGGGGCACATTAGCGAGAGAAGCCTGAAGGTTCTAAGTGAAAGAAATTTACTATGTGGTTATGTGGTTAACGAATTGAATGTATGCAGGTGCTGTAATTTAGATCAATGGCGGAAAGTGCAGTTTAGTGCGGTTGTCAGAGAAACCACGGATATTGCAGAATTAATTCACTTAGATGTTCACAGGTTGTCACGATTTCCTTCGAGGAAGAGTGTCAGATTTATGCTAACAGTTGTTGATGACTACTCGAGGAAGACGTGGGTGTTTGTGCTAAGGCACAAGTTTGATGATGTTGTTAGGATCAAGCAATTAAAAGCTTTGATCGAAAAAGGAGACTGGTAAAACGATCAAGCAGGTGTGGACTGACAATAGCATGGAGTTTTGCTCGAAGTTGTTAAACGAATTCTGCATGAAGGAAGGCATAATGAGACACCGCACTAGTGCCAATGAATCACAACAGGTTGCAGAATTGATGAGCAGAACATTACTAGAGACGGCCCATAAAATGCTCTCTAGTGCTGGTATGGCTAGAAGATTTCTAGCGGATGCGCTTAGTACGGCGAGCTACCTGAAGAATAGATCCCCATCGACTGCGATTGAATGTCGGACTCCCGAAGAAGTGTGGTCAGGTAACGTTGCTGATTATTCTGTTCTTAGAATATTTGGTTGTCCATGTTATGTTCGAGTTAGTGATGGTAAGCTCGATGGAAGGACAATAAAGTGCATGTTCCTAGGTTATGCACAAGGTGAACGGGGCTATAAGTTGTGGTGCCCGGAATTAAATTCACCTGTTGTCAGCAGAGAAGTTATATTTGACGAGTCTCCAGTACTTCTAGCTAGGAGTGTTAATAGCAGTGTTCATATGGATCTGGACGGTGTTCAGCTTGAGGTGGAGTTGCAACCAGAAACTCCTGAGGTAGCGGGTGTTAGCAAAATAATCGACACGGATGGTGCTTGTAGCGAGGTGGAGCCTATTGAGCCAACAGTTGTTATAACTGCTGATATTGATAAGATGTGTATTCAATCTCCGAATAGATATGGATGCAATGATGGTTTTGCTTTATCTGCGATTGAGGAGGTTGTATTGGAAAATCCTTGTGGAGCAGTTAAAGGTGCATGTGGAGTTGGTATTCTGATGAGGTCCACGGCTATGGCGAAGTTCAAGCGAGGCTTGGACTTGGAAGACGTCTGTGGCGGTTGAGCCCATTGGGGCTGTGGGAGAGTAGTAGCGGAATTCGGATTCTATCAAAGCGATTGTGACTTGGCTCAAACGTCGAGCCAAGGTGGAGATTGTTGAATATATGTCTCGAGTTTAAGCCCGAAGTGAAAATATGAATATTCCGAATGAATATTTTGCGAACATATGAAATCAAGCAAAGAAAAAAAAAGGAAATATAAAAGATTCACTTTCTTGTTTCTTGAAGTTACGGTCAAGAGAAGAGGAAAGAAAAAAATATTCTTTCCTATATTATGTTGGGCTCTTGGACTGAAATTGGAAAGTCCAACGTGGGACAATATTCAGTCAACTTTGATTTCCTTCTTGACCAATATGTGCTGATCGAACTGGACTTCTTCCGAGGCGGTGGACGTATATTATATTTATAGCTTATACGTTGGTTTACAAGTGAGAGCTATTGTTGATAAAGAAGTCTTGAAGCGCCGCGGTTGACGTGAAGACGTTCGTGAGTGCTTGGCGGTGGATGTTTCCGTGGATTCTCGTTCGTGAATTATATCCAAGAAGAATTAGTGTTCAAGCGTAAATCTTGTGATAAGATTTGTATACAATTCTTTTGCGAGATTGAGAGATTATTTCGTGAGGAACTGTGGGGCTAAACACTGTATGAGTTATTTGGTGTAATTGGGGCTTAGGAAACACTGAGAGTGTTTGAGTGACTCGAGTGTGGTTGTAATCTCCGTTGTATCGCTTGATCTATAGTGGAATTCCGTGCTGCTCTCCCCGTGGACGTAGGTCGCTACGATCGAACCACGTAAATCTGGTGTCCAATTTATTTTCTTATTCTGTCAAATTTATTGTTCGATCGCTTGGCTTCCGCAACAGCCTTACGTGCTGCAGCGGAATGTCGCTGGCTTCATGAAGCGGCCCTTCCTATCGATGGAGGTGTTGGCCTCGAGGGACCTGCTCCTTACGTTGTCCGAGTCGGTTGCGTTCCACAGGCTCCCCGGTTTGGAGACCGTGGCCGTCCTGGCGAAGGCAAGAGGTGCCAATGTGTGCTCGTGGGACGAGAAGAGAGGGCTCCTCTGCTTCGCCAGGCAAAAGAGTGTCTGTATTTTCCAGCACGATGGTAATTCCTATCTATCTTCCACTTGTTATTGTTCTTTACTGACCTGATTCTAAGTGTCAGTCTAGTTGATGAATGATTCGGAATTGCTGTCGTAGAATGAGAATTTCCGTACTTATGATCGTGATGCGGTTAACGTAGTTGAAACTCCAGTAGTGGTGCTGAGTTACGTTTCAATAATTACGTGACTAGATTGACTTCTTTGGAAAAGTTTGAATCTTTTCTGGTAGAGATCGATAATTGGCAGGAAGACTGTTGCTTGATCAATTCGGAGAAAGAAATCCGAAGCTTTGCGGAATTGCAGCCGGGTCTTCCTCCAATTTTGGTGGTGATTTATTTGCTTTCATTATGATATAGGGGGAAGGGGCTTTGTGGAGGTGCAAGAGTTTGGGGTGCCTGATACTGTGGATGCGATGTCGTGGTGCGGTGAGAACATATGTTTGGCAATCAGGAGAGAGTACGTGATCATGAATGCTACAGATGGTGCATTGTCCGAGGTTTCTCCTTGTGGGAGGGTCGCGCCACCTCAGGTGGTGCCCCTTCCTTCTGGGGAACTCATCTTTGGGAAGGTAATTTTGTTCCTTAGACCCTTACCATTCACTGTTTCTCATCTCTTATTCCGAAAGGCTTAATTAGTTGCATCTAGCCCTAAAATGCTTTTGAAGATGGAGTCACAATGTGTACTGATTAAGAATGAGGACTGCAGGCTAGTCTTTTGATGGTTTAATGTGCAATTCCTTGTTATTCAAATTAGGAACTGGTCATGGTTATTTTGCATAGCTTGTCATCTATTCCACCACCGACAAAGTTTGACTACAGTGGCCCTTTGTTAATGGCCATATGTCCACTATAACGTTCGACACGAGTGGCAATCTTTAATGGCCAGGTCATGGTTATCGCATGTAATGTACCATGTTTCAGTGTGGAAGTATTTCAGGAAACGGGGACACTGTGTGCTGTGTGGCCAGTACAAATCAGTATGCTTCTTCGTGTGGTTTGAATGCATCGTGCAGATGAAATACTGACTTCCTGAGACTGTTAAGGTGTACTTCTTGATGCGAATATATTCTATTGAGGTGTCATCCAAGTTAGCAAGGACCTCAACAACGAGAATACTAGTAACAACTATTTACTATTCAAGTCTAGTTCCCCTAAGTGGGTCGGCTTAAGGAATTTTTTGACACCAGTATGCTCTATCGCATCTCAGGTCCTCTATAAGATCAAATAGTCGAGATATTTCTTGTCAAAATTTATCGTCTCCTCTAGGTCCTTTAAGTTTTCCCCTACCCCTTTCATCCTCTGATCACATGTTCCCACCGGAGCAATTTGTGGCCATCGTATTTGTACCGCTTTTACAAAAAATCCACCTCAAAAGCAAAGGTCCTCAATTATAAGTATTTCCTCAAGTGGTTGAGGCCTGATAAAGCTTTTTTTAGATTCCATCACAGCTTTGATACGAACATGTTGAGCAGTCTATGATATCCAAAGAGCATTTAATCCCTCGAGTCAACTGTTAACAGCAGAACTGAAGTAAGATATTGTAAGAAGTGATTACCCCGTAACTGGACATGAGAGGCTGTATCATTCTGCCGAGGCAATGATTCAGACATTTGCTTAGTGTCATACAGAATCTAATATTAGCAGAGAACCTTTTTTGCATTAACAGAAGAATCTTTGCAACTGGGCTTAGCTGCAAGATTTAGCTTGAAGAACAAACGTCAATAGTGTCGTGTATCTAAAACAGAGGATCTTTTTCTCCATTACGGAGGAACTTAGAACTTGGCAGAAGCTGAATAAAAAGCTGAATAAAAAAGAAATGAGGAAAATGTAAACCCTATCGGTGAACTAAATTGTCAACGCCTAGGTTTTTCTTGTATCCTGAAGAGGAAATCCAATTCATATTTTCTTTGGATGCCTGCAGAATATGCTTGAATTTGTTTGCCATTCCGTGGGATGCATTTAACTTGAGATATCCCAATAAACTTTGTGACTAAGTTGGTTTCAGTAATCAAGACTAATCCTTCTCTGGATTATATGGTGGTACTTTGATATGCTTCACTGAGTTTCTGCCATTTTTAGGATAATATTGGAGTTTTTGTGGACCAAACTGGGAAGCTATTGCCAGAAGGTAGGATATGTTGGTCGGAGGCTCCTCAAGAAATTGTCATCCAGGAGACATATGCAATAGGTTTATTACCAAGATATGTTGAGGTAAGCTGATGATTGTCTTGCCAGCTTATTTCTCTGCTCATTCTTTCTGCATGCTAAGCTTCTTACTATAACATTCTCCATGTTGTTGCACTTCAGATTCGCGCTCTTCGAGTTCCATATCCTTTGATTCAGACTGTTTTTGTCGGCAATGTTCGTCACCTTGCCCAAAGTAGCGGTGCGATAGTTGGTGCCCAGTCTATGGTTCTTTCCTGTTCCTTTTGGTTCACAGGTACTCATGGGGCATGTTAATTTATTAGGTACATTCTTAGGTATTTTCCTTTTGTTATGCTTTTTTCTTAATGCGTGTGCTTAATGCAGATTGCGCAGTTAACGGCATCTGGCAATTTTGAGGAAGCCTTGGAGTTGTGCAAGATGCTTCCACCGGAAGATTCAAAACTTCGAGCTTCAAACAAGGAGTTAATTCATAGGAGGTAGATTTCCTTGACAATCTGTACCCATGATAATAATAAAGTAAATTATTGCCCTTGCTACCAAAATTCCATGGAAGGAGAGACAGATCGGTGGTTAAGCTCTGTGCATGAGGTTTTCTGTTACTGGATTAAGTAAAATTACCTCAACGTGTGTCCATGTATCTCGTGGACATTATTGCTTCAGAACTTTGTCCAAAAGCGTAAGCCTATTGTGGATGTGATTTCGATCCCTGCATTGACTGTCTTCTTACAGTAAATTGCTCATCGCACCACTGATCTACCTGAACCTGTTGCAGGTATGCCCAACATCTTTTTGAAAATGGAAGCTATGAGGAGGCAATGGACCATTTCTTGGCTTCTAAAGTGGATATAACTGATGTGCTTTCTCGATATCTGTCAATAATTCTTCCACAAAGGGCTTCGGTTCCTGAGCCAGAGGAA
Organism: Syzygium jambos; assembly: GCA_031216235.1. NCBI lineage: Eukaryota > Viridiplantae > Streptophyta > Magnoliopsida > Myrtales > Myrtaceae > Syzygium > Syzygium jambos. The sequence goes on from CM062227.1 coordinate 10,965,631, forward strand.
TTGATGGACAATTCACAGGAATGCAACGATCATTCAGCAGTCGAGTCCAAAAAAATGAGCGATATTGCTCTCGTGGCTCTCGTTAAATTTTTGCAGAGGGAGAGACACGGTATAATAGAGAAGGCCACAACTGAGGGCACAGAAGAGGTGGTTTTAGATGCTGTTGGTGATGGTATCCCCTCATATGATATCAATCGGTTTGAAAGGACTAACAAGGTACTGGCATTACCTGAGAGTCCTCATATATTGGCCAAGAACTGATGATACATGGATTAGCTAAATTTTATTTCAGCCATGGCTATGGGCAGATGAATTTAATATTGACGTCAACTGTATGCCTAAATCATGCTTTAAGAAATATTTGAAAATCGGTACATTTGTTGAACCCCATAAAGGAGGGAAACTGGGATTACTCATGTTTATGGTTATCGTAAGCAAGGGCATCTCGTAGCACGTCGTTCAGTTTTTACCTGCCATATATAACAAATCAAAAGAAATTATGTTTCTCTAGAATTGAGGTTCTGGTTACCAGTAATCTTCATTGTCCAGTTTGTAATTTTCTTCAAATCGAGTAGCTGTAGGAACAAACTGGCTTAAAGATCTGATATTCGAAATGATTGACCATGTTGTGCTACTAGTGACAATTTCTTTTGATAAATTCCGTCATTGTGCTCCTTCGCATTATTTTCTAGTTGATCGAGTGCAATCCAATCTAATGCATAGATGCTTGAAGTTGAGTGCACTAATGTTATTGCATGCGCGCTTCTTTGCTTTTTCTGTGCTAAAGTTGGGTGAGTGATTATGAATTTAATATTTTTGTTGGGTCCACAATTTGTCGCGTTGGATATGTCGGCTCAATTATTCAAGGTGCACCGGGCACCCACTGTCATGCAGTGCAGTGCAATGCATGTCAAAATGCAATTGCAGAGAGTTTACAATTCAGACATGCTTGTTCACGTGTCAACACCAATGTAGTTGACCAGACACATTGCAATATACAGGCGATGGCATGGATGATTTTCCACGAGGACATGACAAACTAATTGAACTCAGGCTGTCTTCTTCTGTGTCAACGGATTTTGTCTCATTAGTTTAATGTCTAGTTTTGCTTTTGTTCCTCATAGACGCGCCACCATCGCCGTTAGCTCACTTGAAAGGTACAAGGTAACTATATTGGACACAGCACTACTCCAAGCTTTGCTTCTCACTGGACAGTCGTCAGCTGCTGTTGAATTTCTGAACGGTAGTCATTATACAGCTTTGCTAGAACTTTACAGAAGCAATTCAATGGATCGTGAAGCTCTAAAGCTTCTCCATCACTTAGTGGAGGAGTCAAAATCAACTGAATCAAAAGCTGGTCCGACTCAAAAGTTCCAGCCAGAGATGACAATTGAATATCTCAAGGTACGTAATTTGGTGCTCATGATATGGTTGTGGCATTTAGTGAACTTGAGGTCTTTGGCGAGTTAGCTATGATCACCACAAGCAGTGATCTCTACCACAACAAAGAGGGTTATAATCTTTTGAGTTTGACCATCGATTGGTTATCTTGTGCAGCCTCTCAGTGGAACTGACCCTATGCTTGTCTTGGAGTTTGCAATGCTTGTTCTTGAAAGCTGTCCGACACAAACTATTGAGCTGTTTAGGTCTGGGAATCTTCCGAAAGATTTGGTCCGCTAAGCAGCATGCATCAAACACGCTGAAGTAGGAGCATGCACGACACCGGACCCCCGCCGCCCCGTGAATCTCGCAAGCAGGAGATGCGAACTTTAGCTTTTTAGCTTGCTAATAATGAATGTGTGAGCATGTTGGACCAAATGTTAAAGTGTTAGGGTTTTGTTGCTAAGAATCTCTTTAGGGTCTCCCGACTCGGATCGTTCTGGGATATATGTCTCCTTCTTTGCGTCATGATTTGAAGAGGCTTCTTATTCAGGGAGTGACTTTGTGCTGAGATCACGAGGGTGTATCGCGGTCACAAGGCAGTCCCAGCCAATTTCTTCACCACAGCTTGTTCCGTGATAGGAGATGATTTTTGTGCAGCTAACTCTTTTAACTTTTTAACTCCTTAATTTTGATGAGAATTAATGCCACGGTTCAGGCCCATTTGTTGTTGCAGTGACTTACAAATATGTTAGCTAAGTACTGCCTTCTTTTACAACCCTTAGCAAATCAACGTTCACTGAACGTGGTAAAGCTGGGGATGATGTGCTGGTAGCTCATTAATTGGTGAAGAAGTACCATAGGCAGGGCGCTTGTCCTGGATGGATGATTGAGGCGAAACTATGGTCTTCGATAAATAAATTGCTCAAGGAGATAGAAAAACCTTAAAGCTTCCAATAAATGTTCAGCAAAATGTTAACTAAAGGCTAAGCAACCATGTGATGTATGCATGACTTAGACGTGATTTCTAAATGCAATGTCAACTAATTATTTTCGGGTTTTTCCTTTTAGGAAAATTAGACTATATGTAACGCACGAGATGCAATAATTAATTAAATCTATCTACATGACATGATTATCAAAATATTAACCCTAAGACATGTGACTCATTAAATGAGTCGCAATACATGGGATGCATATTACGAGATTGACTAAACCTACATGCAGTCTATATGACCTAAATGATATTTTTTTTATTTTTTTTTTTATGCTAATGAAAACTATAACCTACCCTAAGTCTATATGAATTCTCAAGTTAACGTGCATTGGCCTAAACATGAAAGCCCTAAATCATGAATGCACCTAAGTTCTAAATATGCAAATGATATATGACGTGAGATGCATGATGATTAATATAACTATGTCGGATTTGGAATCCATCGTTCTTGATACGGAATAGTGACGATCATCTACGCAAGTGCGTCTCCTCTAATACCTTATGTATCACTGAGTCAATGAGACTACTCTTCACAATAACTGCTCCTTATGTGAGGTTATTTGTGCATTAGGATTATAGGAAAGACTTGATTACTATTCATACAGTTTTAAGCCACAGGCCTTTTCATCACAGGCCGAGCTTTACTCGGTCCACACTAACGAGTTCCATATTAAACTAATTAAGAATCTTTATACCTTACTTTATTAGACCAATCCCGTAAAACGGTAAATTATAATATCAATTGATATGGCCCACATTCGAAAACTCTTACATTTTCCTACTTGGGCTATATTAATTGAAATTGTACTGTATGTGCACATATTTATGTTGGTCTAGAAATTATTCTTAATAGTCAATTCGATTCCGTAAAGTCTCAAACATCAAATCGTGACGGCAACTGCATGTATGCACACAGAGCCTTCCATGGTTACGAGTGCTTTTAACTCTACTGATATGGATTCGATATAGTAGTATGGCAATTGGATAACACCTTAAAAAGAGTAATATCTTGTGTGTCATTCCCTTTGTCAGTCCATATTTTCTCTGTTTGAGCATCACTTGACTACCGACATGCCTATATTAGGACAGTTGAGACTACCTTGAATGCTGGAATGATATTTATCACCTTCTTTATAAATTTCAACATGACACTTTTTGACCCTCGATTTTTTACTGTCTTGAAAGTCCAACTCCAAATTACTGAAGCCTCCCAAGTCGCTGATTCTATTGTTGCTACCTTGCACTATCAAATGGTGTATATGGTTCAAAACCATGCCAATAGACCTTTCTCTTTCGGCATCAAAATAAGCTTTAATGATCTCAGTGGGCAACAACTATAAACATCTTATGTTCATGTTCCTAGACAAATTTCCAAAGATAAGTTGGTTAAACTTCTCCTAGAAACTTGGGTAACCAACTATGAAAAGCTCTACAAGGATATTCGTCCAGTCCAGTCTACTAAGTCAAAGTTTGTCAAGAAGAAAAATGGCAATGTGGTTGTTAAATTTGACCGCACGGAATAGAAGACAAAAACATCTAGCTCTATTTTCTCCACTCTTCTTATGGTTCAACTTGTCCAGGACAACCAAGAAGATGAAGAAGGCAGACCTAACCACAAACTTGAGACAATTCCTCTGGTGCACTCGTTTGATGCAAGTGGTAATCCTATTTACTACTTCAAAGACCTAGTTACGAGATATTGTTACTAGTATCGGGAATGCTACTGTAAACTTTGTACAGCCCCTCCAAAAGAAGAAGATGATTGCCCTTTGGCGAAGAAGAAAAAGAAAAAGGCCCCGAGATTCTTTTTACCAAAGATACCTAGATGGAGTTTCTTTTATAGGTTCTCTTGGTGAAGAGAGGGGAAAGTACTGGTTTATGGTGTCTTACGCAGTGTTTAACCCTACTCTGGTATTATCTCCGGTTTTTTCAACACCACCTCTTGACCATAGACCTAATCAACCACCAAAATCAGAGCCTCAAAAAATAAAATCAAAATAGCAACCCATTTCCCCATTTTACAAACCCATTTACAAGTGGATTAAGAAAAATTCCTCTCGTAATTCAGAACCATTCAAGCCAAGAGAAGCCTATCCTCCTATTGAATCAGTGCCAAATGACCAAAAAATCCAAAAGCCTAAACACAATACAGCCAGACAACCTCCGGCTATATGTACGTTCTCTCCTGTAGAGTTTCCCTCTTTGACACATATACCTCAACTAGAGCAAGAGTTTGAGACGACTAGTTCTGACCAATGGTACAAACATATTACTATGGTGCCAAATCCTCAGGGAGTTGATGCTAGCGACAATTTCAAAAAGATTTATGCAGAAGAAGATGTCCTTAATTGGCAGATGCACTTATCCAAAAGAAGGTGCTTGCTTCTCATACTACTACTCTTCAGCAGATTGGCTCAACTCTCAAGACTATGCACGAAGGTTTCGGTGCTATTCGTGAAAGGCTTGATCACGTGCACCAGAGAGTTGACTAGGTTGCAAAAACTTCTATCAAGATAGAAGGAATGATTAAAAACATTGAGAAAACGGCTTGCTAATATTGAAGCTCGAAGAATCCAGTGTCATTATTTAGACAATTCAATGGAAGAAATAGTAAAGGTGAAACAGTAGATTGCTCAACTTAAAGAGCTTGTCTTCCCCAACATCCGAGGCAACTAGCTGATCCTTTTGTTAATGGAGGAGAGTTAAGGATGGCATTGGCTGATGATGATAAGTAACTGCATTGCTTGGTAATGGAAGTCCTGCAGTAGGCAATAATAGGTCATCGACGGTAGGGTGTATATGTTCAATATTCCGACACTTTGGCTGATTTCTCACTCTATTTAACATGCAGAGCGTACATTTTCAAATATTACACTTCTATTTATTTCCTTATCTTTTTATGTAGAAATTGAGTAAGAGATTAAAGCGAGAGGCGGACCGAATTAGCAAGGATTTGATTAACGACTGCTCGGCCGAAAAAATAAACCAAATCCTGTGTTGCATGCCTATTAAGGATGCAGTCAGGACTAATATCTTGTCACGTGATTGGAGGTACAAGTGGTATACTTTACAAGATCTTATGTTTGATGACCGATGTTACTGGAGCCCCGAGGATTAGCGACAAATGCGGGAGAACTTTAGGAGGGCAGTTAAAGAGATCCTCGATGTTCATCCTAACTTACGAAAGTTCGAGCTCACCTGCTGGCTATATTCTTCCATGAATTACCTTAACGACTACATTAATACTCTATCTACAAAGTCCATCAAAAAATCGTACTCAACCTCCGTTTTTATGGTGGCTATCGTGCATATGAGACTCCTAGCAACCTCTACAAGTACTAGTATTTGGTTCATTTAAAACTCATTAGATATATGCAGATTATCCCACATCAATTTGAGGAATTCATGAGCTTGGTTACTTTGTACCTTGACAATGTAGAGCTGCCTGTCCACTTAGTTGAGAATACTAATGACTCTCGCAATGAATTTGAAACTTTGATATCACGCTGCCTCCAACTACAACATTTGAGTTTGAAGAATCTACATTCAATTTTTCACATCAACGTCAAAGCTCCCAAGCTCGAGTCGCTTGAATTTGAAAGATCCGATCCGATTGTCGATGTATATGCTGCTCCGAACTTGAAGTCGGTGACGGACAGTCTCACTAATACCTATTCAGGCATATAATATTAGTATCCAATTTAAAATGTCTAAACGTTAGGAGCAGCACATACAACATTATTATATGAAGACTGTCTCAGTCTCACTAATACTATGTTGTACATCCCGTATAACATTAGTCTCCCTAATAGTATTAGCGAGACTGAGACAGTCTCACTAATACTTAAGTCTCACTAATGTTATATGTGCTATTAGTGGCTCACATATTGTATGTGCTATTAGTCACTAATAGCACATATAACATTGTTGTATCACCTTACCAAAAAAAAAAACATTGTTGTATAGGAGCAGCAGAAACTTAAGTCTCACTAATACTACTATTAGTGAGACTTAAAAATGCACATACTATGTTGTATTAGCATACAATATAGTATTAGTAAAACTGAGACAGTCTCCATATAACAATTTTGTATATATTGCTCCCAAAGTTCAGGCATTTTAAATTGGATACTAATGTTATATACATGAATAAGTATTAGTGAGACAGTCCATCACCGACTTCAAGTTCGAAATAATACATACATCGACAATCTGATCAGATCCTTCAAATTCAAGCGACTCGAGCTTGGGAATTTTGACGTTGACGTGGAAAATTGAATGTAAATTTTTCAAGCTCAAATGTTGTAGTTGGAGGCAGCGTAATATCAAAGTTTCAAGTTCATTACGAGAGTCATTAGTATTCCTAATTAAGTGGACAGGTAGCTCTACATTGTCAAGGTATAAAGTAACCAAACTCATGAATTCCTCAAATGAAGATGAGATAATCAGCACACATCCAATGAGTTTTAAATGAACCAAATACTGGCACTTGTAGAGGTCGCTGAGAGTCTCATAAGAAGGATAGCCACCATAAAAACGGAAATTGAGTACGATTTCTTGGATGGACTTTGTAGATAGAGTATTAATGCAGTCGTCAAAGTAATTCACGGGAGAATATAGTCAGCAGGTGAACTCGAATTTTCGTGAGTTAGAACAAACATTGATGATCTCTTTAACTGCCCTCCCAAAGTTCTCCCGCATTTATCGCCAATCCCAGAGGCCCCAGTAACATCGGTCATCAAACACAAGATCTTGTAAAGTATACCACTTGTACCTCCAATCACGTGACAAGATACTAGTCCTGACTGCATCTTTAATAGGCATGCGACACTAGATTTGGTTTATTTTTTTAGTTGAGCAGTCATTAATCAGGTCCTCACTAATCCGGTCCACCTATCGCTTCAATCTCTTATTCATTTCCGACATAATTTCTAAAATAAAAAGATAAGAAAATAAATAAAAGTGTAATCTTTGAAAATATACACTTCGCATGTCAAACAGCGTGAGAAATCAGCCAAAGTGTCAGTACATTGAACATATACACCCAACCGTCAATGACCTATTATTGCCTACTGTACGACTTCCATTACCAAGCACTGCATTCACCTATCATCATAAGTCAATGCCATCCTTAACTCTCCTCCATCAATCTATTTTGTCATACATCCCTCACATGAAATTCCTACCTAGAAATCCACGAGGAAGCTTCAACAACCATAACTCTCAACAAAGGAACACCACCGCTCATCCTCACCGACCACAACCCACAGCGACACAAACAATATAATCCATCGAACTCTCAACACTGATGACACTCGAGACACAAAGGAACTAAGGATGACTAAAACAGTGCTCAGATTCAGGACAAGACATGGTGGGTCAGTTTAGGCATTTCAAAAAACACGTTGCGAATCAGATGGAAAGGTACTAAGAGAATTCCGAGATTGTGTGAGCACATCGAGTGGAAATTATGAACACTCCTACTTGGGGGTAGATTTTTAAAAAGAATCCGAAATTGCATAAGCAAATCAAACGGAGAGACTACAAAAGAATTCCGAGATTGCGTAAGCAAATCAAAAAAATATGATAACAAATTAAAAGAAGTCCCACACATAAGTTGCTTCCAACTTACCATACTAACACAGAACTAAAAAAAATATCTACCAAAAATGTCAAACTGATATGCGTGTGACAATTTTAACCCGAACTTTTTTTTTCCACAGAAAATCCCAAATATGTACATTTGTGACAATTTTACCCCGAATTTACGATAAAAAACCCCAAACTGGTAAATCTGTGACAAATTTACCCAAAACTATTTTTTCAATCACAAAAAATCCCAAATTTGTACATTTGTGACAATTTTACCTCGAACTAATAATTTTTTAATATTATTTATTATTTTTTCGAATTTTATTAATTTTTTTATTTTCTTTTTTTATTCATCTTCAACCTCTGGCCGATTACCGAACCAACGACCGGCCAGAGGCAGAAGCCAGCGAGGACAACCCTCGCCCAACCCGCTGCGAGGGCGACCCTCGCCCAACCCGCGGCGAGGGCGACCCTCGCCTAACGCCGACGAGAGCGACCCTCGCCTAACGCCAGCGAGGTCGAGCCTCGCCAGCGACCGGTGAGGCTGACCTCTCCAGCTTTTGTCTCTGGCCAATCGCCAGACCGACAACCGGCCAAAGGTTGAAGATAAAGAAAATAAAAAAAATTAAAATTTAAAATTTAATTAAAAAATCATAAAATAAAAAATAATATTAAAAAATTAGTTATGGATAAAATTGTCACGTGTGTGCCAATTCGAAATTTTTGGTGGTAAAAAAAATAGTTAGGTAAATTTGTCACAAATGTACCAGTTTGAGATTTTATGTAGTAAAAAGAAATTCGAAATAAAATTATCACATGCGTATCAATTTGAGATTTTTGATGATATTAACCCAAAAAAATACAATTGCTCTCTTGCTTTTCTCAAAGATAAGGAAATGCTAACACTAGAAAACCATTCGATTGCTGATGCTAAGTCTCTGTACAGTATCAGCAAAGGCCGTGATGTACAAAACCCTCTGCACCTACAGGTCAGTTACTCGAACAAATGAGCTCAAATCCAAGATCCAACCTTCTCTGCCAACTCACAAACGTGTCAGGTTTATGGCACGATCTCTTCACATCTTGCACGATGTCCTATTTTTCAGCACCACGCCTAACAAGAATGATCTGCCATGCTAGTTTACAAGAAATTTCTGATTAGACATCCTCGTTTTAAGCTCTACACATGCAAGGAGTCAGAGGATTCTCCCATACATCCTCGTTAGGAAATGTCTCCTAGGGCAATTCAGTCCTTGTCTGGTGGATTATAACAACATCCTCAACAAATGTCGCCCAACCCCTGTAGGGATCCCCGGATGATTTAGACATGAGGCCCTTATCTGGTTTTATTGATTTAAGCCAGTGGCCCATGTATCTCCTTGCCCCAATTATCAATTTAGCGAAATTGCCTCCATGGGTCATCACAAAAACATCGGACTTCAAGCATACCAGATTAATCAAGGGCTACCAAGCTTGTTACATGCTTTCTAAATCTATCAAGCTCCTCCTTTGTCACCTGTTAATTTGGTGTGATATAAGCGAGGCATTCAAAGTATCAGAATCGATGCTTATCCATGCTCACTAGACTTCAGAAATTTTCGCCATAAATTAGATGGAAATGTTACCAAGTAAAGAGCCCCAATGACAATCTTAATCGAATCTTTCATAAAACATCAGAGTTTCAAATGTTGCCTTTTTCTATCAGAATAAAAAGACCATTCCAAATCAAAAACACTATATTCTAATCTGATTGTCCTTCCAACTATCATACATTTCAGTATACATAAGATTGCACTTGCGTGTTTTAGAAACAATGAGTCCAAATAAGTGACAAAAGGAAGCAACCATCAAAGAAACTGCATAACAAATCAATCTCGTTTGTTTTTCAATCGTTTGCCACTCACAGCCTATGCTCAATTTTCAAGCCTCAATATCATCCACCAAGATATTCTTGGACATTGAAAAGGAGGCATTTCCAGACCCCAGGCCTCTATCTACCTTGATAATATATGTAACAATTTTTTCTGGATGTGCCAAAACTAAAATAGCAGTAACTCAGTAGCTAAACTGCAACTACATGAGAAAATGGCAAAATTGTAGAATAATAAACAAGGAATATTATTCATGCAGGAAAGAAGATCAACATGAGTTTTCGCTGCTCCTCACAAGATTTATAAAAACTAGCAAGTCAAGACGAAATACTATCTAATTTTCCTGGCTGCTCACCCACATAATTAGAGAATCTAAATGGTATGGTACGAATAAATAAAGGTCTCACCAGATTGGGGAACATGTTCCTTAGCGATGCCAATCGATTCTGACCACCATATACCTATCCAGAGGCAACATAAATTTGAGTTTCCTTGGGATAACCCATTGCTCGCAGAAACACAGCAACTTCCCCTGGCTCAAGAGGACATCGGCCTTCCTTCCTCTTCTGCAGGGCCAGCCGCCATAGATGAGAACCATTCTGCAGGCAAGAGCGACTGAAGAAAGTGATGGAGTGCAAGTTTCTTTAATTCCCATTTAACATAAAGAGCCAAAACTTTTTTCCCCCAACTCACTTTATACCACCAAGGCCATTCCTTTTTTTCTGTATTCAATCATTTAGCTTTCTCCTCCCTTTTCCCCACAAAACCGCAAAAAGGTAAGCCAACCAACCCTTTCTCAAACCTAAGATGAAGCGACCTATTTCAGAAAACAGTCAGGTCCATGAGGTATTAGAACCCAATAAATGATTTAGCATATATTAGGTGACCCAGTTGCACACATGTAGGGATTCTGACTGCCAGTACAGTTTCTCATCCTTAATGCCAGTAAATTCGACATTTCTTCAATTTCAGGGAGAAACTTCAAAGCATGGTAATTCACCCGGCACCTAAGTCTGTTGATTTCTGGGGGAACATTATTATAACTAATCAAGAAAGGATCAATGATAAGAAAGTACATAAACAAACTTTGCATGACGACCTCAGAGTAACAGAAAATCAATGCATATATATAAATGACTTACCCAAGACGATCGACAAAAGGTTTAAGCACCATTATCTTTTTCTCCTTGATGCGAGGTAGAACGTTGTCAATGTAAAATTGCGCAGGTGCATATTTTGGAATATTCTTCACTGTCTGTCTATGAGACAAGCATAATTCAAGCCATTAATGCCAGATGCAACTCTAAGTAAACCATCAACCATATCGTAATACTTGCAAGTTGAACACAGGGTGAAAAACACAGCTTTTCATTGCTACTGCCAGAAACAGGTCACAGAAGTGATCTATTTAACTCAATGGTTCACAACTTAAACCCACAATCCCCGTAAGACGGCCCTTCGTAGTTTTGGTTTAAAAAGGAACCCACTTTCCCAAGGTTAAGTCAATCGGCGTCCAACATGCTTTATATGGCCATCAGTTTTTTTTATCTCACTACCGATACATTCTATCTAGTTCTATTCAATACATTATATGGTCTCAGAATCCACCAGCCAGAGGAAACCAAAATGGCACCACCATCACCTACTTCTTCCTCTTAAACTCCTTATCCAAATTAAGGACATGCTAATGGACCATCATTCCATTCACATCATAAACCACGCTAATCAAGTACTTAACAACTGTAAGACTAAATAAAAAGAGTCAGCACATGCATTGGTAGCAGTATAGGAATACTACACGGCTGCATTTTTATTGACTTGCTTAGCAAACTGGGGAAAAAAAGCCATAGATTTTAGAATCTATGATCTGTCAACTGCCAACTTTGCAACAAAAGCAAACATTTTTACGACGAAACTTAGAAGCGACCATTAAAGCAGTGTCCATATGAGCAATGAGCATATCTGTGCGTGCATGTTCTATACACATGAACAAAAAGAGACCAACATGCATCTTCACAAACTATTCTTATCTACATGCAATATGCTTTCTTCACCAAGACAATATCAGGTAGGCAATTTGTTCTTTTGACCTCTAAAAGTGCCTACTTCATATTTAGCAAAGCCTATTTCATGGATCACTTCTTTGAGTTAGTGAAAAAAAATTTGTGATTGGCAAAAATAATTCGGAAGCAGAAAAACATAGTCTCATCAGACCTGATGTTTGTAAACGGCTCTTACTTATCAGTAAACTAGGTGGGGATATTGCGCACAATCCGAACATCATCTTTTAGATAATCAATGAAATGATCCATATTGAAAATATCCTCAATGTTCCTGCATGGATATGAAAAGATCTATTGAAAAGCAGGCAAGAAGTTCCAAGATACCAATTAAAGCAAATAAAAGTTCCTCCATAACTTCATCTTCTTTGCTATCCTTCACAAGATGCCATCCTATCTAAGAATACGCAATTGGCTACTGACGTAATTGGTCAATGATGCATGACTAAGAAAATACAGATAATTCTATATTGAGGGAGTCGAGCCATGTCCACTTATCAACTATCTGAAGTACTATCTGGAAAAACTTTCCTAATAGAGCTGAAGCCTGGAGCCAAGCCATTCAGACGTCAAACATACAGTAACTTAGATTAACTTGATGACTAGAGAAAAGCTAATGTGTCAATACAATTTCAAGGGTGGGGTTGGTAAGAGAAAATGCATAGAATAATTCAATGACTTCCCCTAAATGATGAACTCCGTGTCCTAAGTATCAGAAAAGCCTGAACCAAACCTTGTTGTGCAGCAAAGGTGTTGCAGTTTAACTAATTACCAAGAAAAGGAAAAGGTGAAAGAGGAGAAGATACGAGGGCAGAGTCTAGACAACTTATGTTTGATCTTTCCAGATCTGATCCTGCTTTAATACTGGTAAAATAAGAGTAGCATTCAAAATTTTAGCAACAGCAACAGCATTGCATATTCGCATTGAGAAATATGAATAAGACAGATTCTCATTAAGCCAGCTCTAGATCAAAAGATTAAATTAACATGCAGTATATTTTTTATGAGCAATGACAAACAGCACATCAAACAAATGTAATTTGTTCCTAGGAAATACTTGTCTAAACAATGCAAATTGTCCATGCTGAATGCTATGCTAACCAGCACTGATTAGTATAGGTCAAACTCAAATGGGAACTGGGGCAATCAAGAAGCCCAAATCTTTATTCGACTTTTCCACCAAGTACTTGGGCTGCATTCATAGATTCTTTCTGCACAGATATCATAATTGCATAATGAATAGCTTAAAGGACTAAAAATACTTCCTAATGAAATGCCTCATGCTTTACAATAGGCATCTGCAACAAAGGAACCCCAGTTAACAGAAAACAATTAAGCAAGATTATGAGTTTCCTAGCAGTATTAACATGTAAAGCAACAAATCTGAAATTGTCCAGGACATAATCAACATAATAGTAATTTGAAAATCTATGAAAGAACCATCCATCAAAAGCATCTATTAAAAGCATAAGGAAATGAATAAGGAAAAGTATGACGCAATTAAAGTATCTTAATAACAACTTTGCATTTCCTTCTACACAAAATAGATCAAACCCATCAGTGTGAAATTATGCTGGCGTTGCCAGAATCTATTTTCAGTTTTCCCTAACAAACAGGAAAAGAAGAACGAGTGAGTAGTAACTACAAATCTGTCCTCTTATTGTTTCCATGTGCTAGTTCCACTCCCCTAAAAAGATTCTACTTATTAGTTCAAAATGAGAGATGAAGGACATAAGCCGAGGTATCTTCCAAGCAGATGCTAAGCATACTCAGCATCAGAGACCACTAAATTTCACTTAGGAGGCTATTCCTTCAAATGAGAACTTCACAACAGCCACCAATTTTGTGGAGCAAAAACTTAGTTTGTGCCCTCAACTAGCAAATATGCGAGAACCTAAAACCTTGTTTGGGCCAAAATAATGCAAAGTTCATTGAACATAAAGATCTTCTATAGTCCCATATCAGCAAAAACATTCACATGCAAAGAGCCATAAATTTATTGCCCTGGAGTGAAAAGTATTTCCTGAAACCTACACTTGCTGTAGAGGCATGGATAATTAAGGACATCCAACAGAATATGCCAATAAGCTAAGTTTTCTCATTCAGATTGAGAAATTGATAGAGCAGATATCATACCGCAATTCTTTGTTGATTTAAACCGCCCTCAGCGTGGATGAATATGTAGCCATTTGTTTCATTCTCAGGAGGAACATCTGTACAGAGGATAAAAGGAAAGAATTCCGCATTACTTTATGATGCTAAAAATTGCAGGAATACTTTTGAATGGCACGATCATTCCATTCCCACACGAAGTTAAACTTAAAAGCTTTAAAGACAATCATGACTTTGTAAGTGCAGCTTCTGTCCACAGTTATTGTATGAAACATTCTTCATCACCTACCCACGAGGTGCATCTAATAATCTAATGACATCGCTATAACTGGATGTTCTTATACATCATAGCTGGCTCTTGGGAAGAAACTTACCATAAGTCAGTAAGAGATCTTGAAACCATGAAGGAAAGAAATATCTTCCCACACAAACATAACAAAGGGGAAGAGATAAATTTCCAGATGCAAACAAAAGCTTTTGAGCTGATCTTCACAGGTCAAGAACCATCTAGATAGCAACTGGGGGAATATCCTTTTTCCAGATGTAGCTGATTAAAAGACATCCATGGTACTAACAGTCGATTCAAGAATAGCAAATCCCAAGTTCCCTCGCTAAACCAGTTTCTTTAATTCTTTTTAAACGACAATTTTTGTCATTTTACTTGGGTATAGACATAAAAAGACAAATGAGTAATAATGACATAAATTTGTATATAAAGAGTGATAAAGTATTGATTAAAGCCTAGGCTCAGTAGGCCACATACTCGATATTCCACCATCACGACTCTCAGCACAAGGCTTCCACGATGTGGCTGCGGAGTATGGATTTTCCCACGGTGAAGGAGGCTCCTTGACCTAGCACGAGAATGCAGATTATTTAGCAATAACCAATGTCACAGCACATATAGATGGCGGAAAAGGAGAAGCTTAAACAAGATCCTTCGACAACTTACACGAGGGCAATGAAGAACGATGCCATCTTTCTGGCAAAGTTATGGGGCATTCTGCAAGGTGTTCAACGAGGAATTAGTACATTGCTAGTATAAGAATCATCTATCAGTCCAGCTGAGCACGAATGTGGCCTTCAACTGAGGAAGTACGTATCAACTAAGACATATCTTATCAATAAACTAAACATGAAGAACCACAATGTGATTTCATACACCTGAGGCCTTGCAAAAACTTTTAGTTAGGACTTACACTGCTAATCTACGAAAGTGTAGCTTGAAAAATGAAGCCCAAACACCAAAGCTGCTCAACACCTAAGCGCAGAGTCACAGCTCTTCCATATTCCTCACAATGTAAAGAGATAAGAGCAGTATTCAGCAGCATTTCCCAGTTCATCAGAAAGATCGGGTCATTTCAGGAAGGGCCGCTTCGCGAAGCCGTCGACATTCCGCTGGAGCACGTAAGGCACCATCCGGTGCTCCGGGCGGGAGTCGGGCGGGGGCGGAGGAGACGGGTCGGACCGCCGGCGGGGCGGCGGAAGGCAGACCAAGCGGGAAGGCCTGGGGCCGTAGACGCGGAGGGATCCGTCGGAGCAGCCGAGGAAGATCTCGGAGGCGTGGGACCCGACGGCCTCGATTTTGGCGGGGCAATCCGTGAGGAAATGGATAGAGGTCGTAGGCGCGGCGAGCCATGGCCGAAGGAATGCTTGTCTCTCTCTCAGGAGTTCACGAGGATGGCGATGGAAGAGGTCGTAGGCGGGGGGAACAAGGAACGCCGACAGAGCGAAGGCCGGAGCAACCAGGAACGCCCAGCGAAATCAGAGAAGAGGAAAGTTGCGTAGGGTTTTCTTCTTCAAGGAAAGGAGGAAGAAGAGAGAGAAGAGGAGAGAAAGATTAAATGCTCACCTTAGCGCGCGGGGGGCAACGAGAGAGAAATAACATTATATTATGGGAAAAAGCACCAAAAACTCCAAATTTTATCTAATAATTTTACCCTAAATTTTTTTTTTTGTGATATCAAAAATTTCAAACTATGCTATTTGTAATATATTTATCCCAATGTACTTTAGTCCATGAGCATTTTCGTCTTTTTTTACTTTTTTTCCCCTTTTTTTTTCTTTTCGGCGAGGGGGGCCCTCGCCGCCGTCGGGCAAGGGCCCCCCTCGCCGGTGTTGGGCAAGCGAGGGTGGCCCTTTCCCAACTCAAGCGAGGGCGACCATTGCCGGCATAGGGTGAGGGTCGCCCGACGCTGGCGAGGGTCGTTCTCGCTGGATCTGGCGAAGGCGACCCTCGCCAATGTCCGGCAAGGCCCCCCTCGCCGGAAAGGAAAAATAAAAGGAAAAAAAAGAAAAAGTAAAAAAGACGAAAATGCCTATTAAAGGACATTGGGGTAAATATATCATAAATAGCATAGTTTGGGATTTTTGGTGTCACAAAAAAAAAGTTCAGGGTAAATGTATCACAGGTGGTAAAGTTTGGGGTTTTTGGTGACTTTTTCCCTTACATTTTTGCAAAATTTTCACGCTTCATGACTGATCCGGGAGCACACTAACGTGGAGTTTCCGGACCCACTTAAGCTGCACATGACAACTTGGCAAATAGTGTTTGATTCTGTTCTTTTATTCCCAGAATTAGTTTGGGAATAGAGATCCGTTTATTTAATTTTTTGATTATGGGCACAAATTCTTGCAATTTTGTGCTCAGAATCAATTTTGGAGCAGAATCAAAAATAAAAAAAAAAGTAGCTTCTTGATTCTCGGAATAAAAATGAGAATTAGTTTTTTTTTCTTCTTCTTTTTCTTGGTTTTTAATATAACTTTTAATGTCCAGCGCAAGGGCCACCCTCGTTGTATCTGGCGAGATTAAAATATTTTTAATAAAAAAATATATTAATAAAAAAAATTTACCAGCCATGGCAAAAAAATATATATTATTAATAACAAAAATTTTATCGTCCATGGCCAGCGACCAGGCCATGGCAAAAAAAATAAAAAAATATTATTAATAAAAAAATTTTATCGGCCATGGCCAGTGACTAGGCCATGGCGAAAAAAATAAAAAAATATTATTAATAAAAAAAATTTACAGGCCATGGCCAGCAACCAGGGCATGGTGAAAAAAATAAAAAAATATATTTTAAATAAAAATATTTTTTATTAAAATATTATAAATAAAAATTTTATTTATAAAAAATATTTTACCGGCCATGGCCAGTGACTAGGCTATGGCAAAAAAAATAATTTCAATAAAAATATTTTTTTATTAAAATATTATTAATAAAAAAATTATTTTACCGGCCATGGCCAGCGACCAGGCCATGGCGAAAAAAATAAAAAAATATTTTCAATAAAAAATTTTAGTAAAATATTTTCAAAAAAGTATTAATAAAAAAAAATTTATAAGAAAATTTTTTATTTACCATGGCCAAAAAAATAAAAAAAATTATTTTTAATAAAAGAATTATTAATTAAAAAATATTTTACCGGCCATGGCCAAGAAGGAGGAGAAGAAAAAAAAGAAAAGAGAGAAATATTAAAATATTTAAATGTTATTAAAATATTATTAATAAAAAGAAATTTTATGTCGTTACTAAACGCATTTCTTTTCTTTTACTATTTCAGGAATAGAAATTTTGGGCCATTATCAAACACCTTCAAATGCTCAGAATTAGTTCCCGGGCACAGAATAAAAAAGGATCATTTCTAACAAAAATCTGTTTCCAGGCACCGAATGGTTGCCATGCGCAGCCTTAATATTTTCTCCAAAAATCCTAAATTTATGCATGTGCAACACATTTACTTCAAATTTATTTTTGTGACACTGAAGACCTAAAATTCTTTTACCAAATTATTGGGGCAAATGTCTCACACTGATACAAGTTTAGAGTTTTCGGTGTTACAAAAAGAAGTTTAGAATAAATATGTCAGGAGTAAATATGTCACGTTTATACAAGTTTAGGTTTTTTGGTGTCACTTTTAGGATAAATATATCACAATTGATATAGTTTAGAATTTTTTGGGACTTTTACCCCGTTAAAAAAATCTTTTTAGCAAGTCATATCATTGTCAAAAGCCACCAAACTCACATTTCATCGGGAAGTTGATCGGATTCTAGTCAAAATATATTAATTGCGAGGAAAATTAGCATTTGTACATTTGATTAACGAAATCAAAGTTTATTGCAACTATCAACTAAGTTTAGCGTTCACGTAGTAATAATTTAAAAATTATGATCAGTGGAATTTTAATTTTCAACATAGAGCTTCAGGTCAAGCTCAGTTCAATATGATAATAGATAGAGTTAGATCTTCATAATGATAAAAGTAGAACAAGTCCTGCACGTCTTATTTATTGATATTCCAAATCTTAAATGTTCAATCTTTGTCGATTGCCAATTAAGTTATAAATATTTCAAAAGAAAATTTATTGAACCTGTTGTTAGTCCATTTCGTCTTTTTTAATTACAAACTAGATTTGATTTATGTTAAGCTTATGCTGCTATCCATGCTTTGCATGGATTTTTATATTTAGTTTTTTTTAAAATTCTTAGTTTTAAAATAATATATTTCATAATTTCTCATGTTCTTGTACGTGAGTTAAAATTTACTATCCCTTCTACGAAACATTATAGATTTAGATATTTTATAATGTATCTGTCTATCACATGATTCTTGTTCATAATCAATTTTACGGCATACAAGAAAATGTAGCGTATAATCAGATATCTGTATCTCTATCCGAATTTTAAAAATAAATACTTTTTGACATTTTTCGGTTTTCTTAACAAAATTCTGAAAATTTCACGTTGTGGTGTGCAATTACAAAAATTTTAAAACAGCCATAAAGTAAGATAAATGTGTTTTTGCCAATGCTCGACGTGGGATGACGCCACCTTTGTTGACTGTTAGACTGCGCACCACCTCATCTAGTCTTTTGTTTCACGTCAAAGCATAACGCACACGCAGGCCGTCACATCGTCATGACACTTTCATTTTCCTTGAATCTTTTTTAGAAATCCGTGAACATTGTAATTTTGAGGCATTTGTTAAATATCTAACGTTGCGTTTGATAGACCGGATAGGATAATTTTCATCCAATGTGGTGTTTGGCAGAATACTAGATTGGGATATCTCCAGATATAAGCCGGATAGAAAAATCCCACCCTTAGTTGGGATAAAGCTAAATATGATATCTAATATGAAAAAATTGAGAAAAAAACAAAAAAAAAAAGATAAAAATCCCTTGGACTCGGTTCACTGTTCAACGCTCGATGTTTTCTTTTTTTCCTTGGTGGTGAATCGACCGCTACGAGATTTGCACATCTCAATCAATCTCTCTTCTTGTGGTCGACTCGCCGTCGCTGCCCTGAAGGGAAATTTTTCAAAAGAATTCCGATGGATGTGTTCATCCTCTTTCGAGGAGATGGTTCTCTCTTCTATGCTTGAAGCCAACATTCTTTGATCGATTGATTGACCAGAGCACCTCAATGAGTCCGATTTGTGATGGGAGCATGGATCAATATGGGCATGTTTAGTAACGCTTTAGAATCTCTAATTTTACGTTTCAGATTCTCTAATTTTCTGTTCTTTTGTTTTCTAAACAAAAAAAAAAAAGAAATCCGTTTGATAACATCAGTCAATTTTTTTGTTCCTCGGAACGGAAAAGTGGTTAGAGAATAAATTTGGAACAAAATCAAGAAGTAAAAAAAAACCCTAAATTCTAAATCTCAATACCTAAACCCGAAACCCTAACTCCTAAACCCCAAACCCCAAAATCCAAACCTTAAACCCGAAATACTAAACTTTAAACCCAAAACTTCAAACCCTAAATCCTAAAACCCTAAACCGCAAAACCCGGAATCCTAAACGCCAAACTCAAAACACTAAACTCTAAAATCTTAAACCCTAAACATTAAACCCTGTACCCAATTTCAAAATCTGAATCCCTAAAACCTTAAATCCCAAACCCCAAACCATAAAACTCTAAACTCAAAATCTGAAACAGTAAACCCCAAACCTTAAACCCTCAACCCTAAAACCTAAATCCTAAAATCATAAGCTCTAAACCCTAAATCCCAAATCCTAAAACCGAAACCCTGAACTCCTAAACCCTAAATTGCAATTTCCTCGACCGCTATAGTAATTTTCTTTATCATTGTATTAAGTTCAACCAATTCTATATCATAATATATTCTGATTTTATTTATAGTTCAATTTTATTCAAACATGAAGAATTGCTAAGTCTCCTCTCCCATTTTATAATTAAATGAAAAAATTGGGAGTAGAAATTTTTAAGATCATACCGAATGCATTTTTGTTCTTTTTCTATTCAAAAAATATAAATTTTGTGCAGTTACCAATCGCGTTTTTTTCTCGGAAACTGTTCCCAAGAACAGAATTAGAAAATACTATTTCTGAACAAAAATTGTTCCAAAAATAGAAAGCTTACCAAATAGATCCTATGCATACCTAAGGGCCTGTTTGGTTCGGCTTTGGTGGAATGCATTTGGGGAAATGTAAATACCTTTGGGTGAAAGCCCATTGGGGAAAGGCAAGTGGTGTTTGGTAAAAATATTTTGTAAAGTTACTTTGGCCAAAATATAGTGTTTGGTGAATTTTTTTTTGCAAATGAACTTTGAGAATTATTTTATTTATTAAAAAAACAAACAAAACCCATCGCCGGAGCCGGCCACCGGCCGCCGGAGCCCGAGGTCAAGCAACCCCTCCTTCCCAGATCCGCCGCCGCCGGCGGTCGCCCGAGGCCAGGCGACCCTCGGCGGGGGTCGCGCGACCCCAGGCGGCCGTCGCGCGACCCCCGCCGAGGGTCGCCTGGCCTCGGGCGACCGCCGGTGGCGGCGGATCTGGCTCGCCGGGGGTCGCCCGACCCCAGGCGACCTCGCCGGCCCTTCTCCCTCGCCGGCCGCCGTCGCCTGCAGCGTCAAACCCTAAAAATATATATATATATATATATTGAACAGTAGCATTCGTGGAATGCTAGCATTTGGCCAAATGCTAGGCCAAATGCTAAACCAAACACTCTAGCATTTTGGGAAGGGGCTTTCGGGGCCCAAAGCCCCGTCCCAAAGCTGAACCAAACAGGCTCTAATTCAACTAGGCCGAGCAGCACAAGGAGATGGTCCAGTTTATGTAGAAGCTAGTCGAATTGGCCATCATACTCACCGCTGACGTAATTGACTCGCTCAGAGTGGCATAGCGCATCGTCTCGTCCCTCGAGCAGAGGGAAGCGTAAAAAACAAAGCAAAAAAAAAAGGGCTCCCTTTAGATTTCTCTTCTCACGTCCGGCACCGATCCTCCACCGCCGCACCTCTTCTAGTGGATTCCATTGCAACAAAAACGAGCTATTTCTTCTCCTATTAAAGGTACAGCAGATTTCGTGCTTCATATTTTGTCTTCTAACTTTGCTTTGATTTATATTGTCCAAGCGAGATTTTCAAAAAATTTATCCTAATTTGAATTGCACCAAATGCGTGATGGGATTTTCTATAATTCGGAGGATATTTGGAGGATTCCTAATTCAACCTTATCCCGTTCTATCCGAATCTAAATCTGGGCAACCAAACGTAGCATAAGCGAAGAAACTTTTTTATTGCAAAACATATTTTTTCTGCATTATGCACGATCACTATCTTATAAAAAGAATTTCTTAGAGTTAATTAGCAGGAAAAAACCCCAAGTTATGTGCACTGTGATACAAATGCCCTACCCTTTTTTGTGTTACTAAAAATCCTAAATTTGCCCATTGTAACTTAAACACTTTAAACTATTTTTTTTGTCATAAAAAATCCCGAACTTACATCAATGTGACAAATGTACCCTAGATAGAACCGTAATAGATAGGATATTTGGGCTTTTTTATTTATGTCACATTGAACAAGTTTAGGTTTTTGATAATATGAAAAAGGTTAGGGACCACTACAAAAAAACTGCATTTTAGCGACGACAATTAGCGACGAACAACCGCAAATTTTCGTCGCTATAATTTTTTAGCGACGACTTTTGCGACGAACCAAATTTCGTTGCGAAAAACCATGTCGCTAAATTAGCGACGAAACATATGGCAATTCGTCGCTAATTAGCGACAAACTGACTCGTCGCTAACACATCTGTCGCAAAACTCAGATATCGCAACTTAGCGACTAGACACACCATTAGTCGCCATTTAGCGACGAACTACACCTGGCGTCGCTAATATTTTAGCGACTACAAGAGTATGATCGTCGCAAATTTTTGCGACGATATTTTTCTTGTAGTCGCAAAAATGTCCAGAATGCATGGAACTCAGTCTCGCATATTTAGCGACAACAATGTCTACTGCCGTCACCAATTAGCGATAACTCTATCCCCCGTCGCTAATGACGTCCCGAATGCATATTATAGCTCTCGGCCACTTTTAGCGACGACACTGTCATCTACCGTCACTAACGATGTCCCGCATTTATATAGATAGATCACGGCCACTTTTGGCGACGGGTATGTTTTCTTCCGTCGCTAAAAGTGTCCCCGAATGTAAATTTAATAGGTCTCGGCCACTTTTGGCGACGACAATGTGTTCTTCCGTTACTAATTTGCGACGATTAGATTGTCCGTCGCTAACGTTGTCCCGAATGCAAAATGGGTATCACTCGGCCACTTTTAGCGACAAGGTAGTCGCCGATTCGTCGCCATTTAGCGACAAACGCAACTGTTCGTCGCTAAATCGTCCAGAATAGCGACGATAGTATATCGTAGCGTCGCTAAAGCTGTTTGAACGATTAATATGTATTTTTTGTTTTTTGTTCAGTTCTACCTGATAAGTCATAACATTCAACGCAAAACGAAATATAGAAGCAAATGTATATATTGCAATTATGTTCAGCAAATGTATCTAAACAATTATCATTCGCACATATCAAAAATGTTCAGCAAATGTATCTACTCTTCATGGTCTTCATCGGGTGGGGGTGCCGGTGGAAGTCCAGTCTGCTCGGCTGCTTCATCCTCATCGTCTTGCTGCGAATGCTGACCATGCTGTTGTCTCATTAGCATACTCAATTGTTGTTGCATGATGCGCATTGCCTCATCTCTGGCATCTATGGCATCTAGTCTCTCCTCCATCTTCTTCATTTTTTCGTCTTTCTCTGCAAGTAGATTCTCGAGGTTTTCCACTTTTTTTTCCAGCTCACTCTCTCTTGCGCTGCGCCTTGAACTCGTTCCAGCAGAAGATGTGCCTACCGACTTCATGCTGTCCCGGGCTAACGACCCCAACCCGTACACCTTCCCTTTCTTCACTGCTGCAGATGCCTGCCACCACAGCTTCTCCTGCTCGGCCTGCGACATTTCAATCGCGGGCGACGTCCCTTCTGTACCCTCGCCGCTGCCACTACCCCCGACACCCGCCGTAGATGCAAGCATTTCATCAAATTTTTCCTACGTACACACTTTAAAAGTTACTAGGCATGCATTACAATCAACTAATCTGCTATAAAATCATCAAGTTCGAACATACCTTAACGGCCTTCGCCGTGCCACTGACGAATGATTTGTCCTTTCTCATGAAGGTCCGCTCATATGTTTGTGAGAAGCTGGGCGGCGTTCCCAACACCTTCGCCTAACATACACAACGGACTTCCAATTAGTCATACAATCTATTAACGGAATAAATTGACAATCTGACAATATACTTACCATCTTCCTTTTGTGCTCCGCAACTGTGATGGAGCCGCCGGCATACGTCCCAATC
Source organism: Syzygium jambos (assembly GCA_031216235.1). NCBI lineage: Eukaryota > Viridiplantae > Streptophyta > Magnoliopsida > Myrtales > Myrtaceae > Syzygium > Syzygium jambos. The sequence goes on from CM062227.1 coordinate 10,989,327, forward strand.
CCAGATTCTCTGGAACTGGAAGTTCGATTAATTTTATTCCTCTCGCTGGCGCGCTTATGCTCCTCACTAGCCCACTTTCTATGGATTTCCCTCCATGACTGATCGTCCATCCAAGCCGGCTGCCTCTGAGTGGTTTTCGCCTTGTTCATCACATTTCGCATGTGATCGCCGGCCTTCTTGTTTAAAATTCTTCTAACCTCGCTATCCATAGATCTGTCCCAATAGTACTTGCGCTGCAAAAAAAAAAACGCTAACTCAATTTACCAATACATTTTAGAAATGTCACTAACAAACCGATCTTACACTTACCTCAAACTCTCGCCACCATACTCTCCTATGTTCCTCCGGCGCTTGCGTAATGCATGTATATGGCTCACGCCAAAAATTGTTGATCATACGATACCAGTCCCGCAGGACTACCGTCGCTCTGTAGAAGCTGCATTTGTTAAACATAAAAAATACATAAAACATCTCAAATTCCAAAGAAAATCTAGCCTATACAGTTAATAACAAAAAATTATGCACTTTCATCAAATTGTACTTACGAGTCTCCTAACGGTTCTATCCGCCTCCTCCCTTCATCATCGATGACCCAATTATCATCCGCATCTTCGGCGCTTGGCGGTGTCGACGCTTGGCCTACCGATGATCGTGCCGTGATCAAAGGCTCGCCCTCAGATTGAGTCTCCTCCGTTCCTTCGTCTTCCAACTGTTGAGGCTGCGGTTCTGTGGGGGGCGTTTCGACCCAAGTGGGCGTGGGCACGAAGGTCCGTCGAGGGGGACTAGCCTCGTCGACCGGCCTGATCACGAGTGGCATTGAACGCCCTCCTCTGGCCCGTCCACGTGTATAGACCGTCTGTTGATCAGCAGCCTTACCCTTACCCTTGTTGTTATTTTTCTGATTTGGACGCTGGTGCACATTGGAAAAACAAACTAGTTAGAACAATTTATTTACCAACTAGAAATGATTTATAACCCAATTAAAAACTTACCATTTTTCTTGCAGTGTGTAAATATTGTTCTTCTTCCTGCATAAGGAAAACAACATTACAAAATAAACCATTTTGTTTTAATGTACTTCACAATAAGCAAATAGCTGATGAAGACCGTCTTAATTGAATCGACTCAACTACAGATTTTACGTCAGAGGGTAGCAGTTCATCAAATTCACACGGCCATATCAAGCTGGGAATTACCAAGTCCAACAACAGAGATCTAAAATAAACAGGCCTGATTCTTCAATTGCCTGTCCACCTACAACAATCCTATACTCCGAGCTATAATAAACAGGCCTTATTATGTGGTGTCTAAGCTTAACCTTGATAATTGAAGCACAGATGTTTAAACAGCATGCATTGACTATAGAGCTATAAATTCTAACTCTGATAGCTGCAGAAAGTAATAGAACTTCTTAGGATTGCATTAAAAAACAGCAGCTTCTACAACAATACAAACCGAAACACTAGCTCTATCTGAAGAACCAGATTGGGATAGGAGTAGGAAAATTGGGGACATCTAGGATCAAAATCCACGGCAACAGCAGCTAAGAGGCGCAGTTATGATAACAACATCTTGCACATTCTTTCCTTCCTCTGTGTTCTGGTTCCTCAAGCAGTTTAACGTTCAGACCAACAAAATCCACGGCAACACCAGATGCATATTAAAGAGAACAACTATTTCTCAGCAGACTTGCTTACTCATCGAAAAGCATAAGCCATCACAGACTACAAAAACAGAACCGCAGAATGATAGGATAGTTCTCAGCAGACTCAATGTTGTATCAAATAATAGGAAAGTCCAGACCAACGAAAACAAAACCGTGCCGGTGAAATTTCTCACCAATCAAAAACCGATCGTTCAGCAAATAGAGTCTGCCAGCATCGAAAGCATCAAAGGAGTAACGTGTGCCCCTCTATCGAGAACTTACAGCATCAAACGAAATCATTCGGGCCGAGAACTTACAGCGGTCGTCGGTGGCGGGCGGAGGAGCGGGCGGCGGGGAGCGGGCAGCCGAGCGGGTGGACGAGCGGCGGGGAGCGGGCGGACGAGCGGCGGCGAGAGGCCAGACGAGCGGCGGCGGGCGATCGAGCGGCGTCGGAGGTCACAGGGAGAGCGAGAGTAGAGGAGAGATAGAGAGAGACAGACTGGGCAAAATCGATTTCGAACTTAGGTTATCGTGATTCAGCGACGGCATAGCCACGAATCGTCGCTAATTGGCTACCAATTAAAAACCTCCGTCGCTAATTGCGACGGTATAGCGACCAAGTAGTCGCTAAAACGCCTGAATCAAATCCATAACTCGGCCACATTTGGCGACCAATCAGCGACAGCATCGTCGCTACAATTTCAAATTTTATGATTACTCATGGCCACTTTTAGCGACGACATGCGCTCCCCGTCACCAATTAGCGACGAAGATATGTGATCCGTCGCTAATGATGTCCCCGAATGCAAATTGTATAGCTCTCGGTCACTTTTGGCGACGACCGAGCACGTCTCCGTCACTAATTAGCGACAAGAACAGGGTCCGTCGCTAACGTCGGACCGAATACCAAATATAAAGCTCTCGGCCACTTTTGGCGACGACAAGGGTATGGCCGTCGCCAATTAGCGACTATTGTTTATGCTTTGTCGCTAACGATGTACCCCATTGCAAATTGTATAGCTCTCGGCCACTTTTGGCGACGACCAAGCGCGGCTCCGTCACTAATTAGCGACAAGAACAGGGTCCGTCGCTAACGTCTGTTGACACCTAAATTTCGGCGCATCATTTAGTGGTTAATTGCATAAAAATTAGGGATTAAATTTTAGTCCCTAACAAAAATATTAAAGTTAAATTGCATAGCATATAGTTTTTAGGAGCATTTATCATATATCTTAATTACATTTTGCATATTAATTGGACCGGTGTTGGATGGATTTAAATGAATGGCTCCGGACTTAGTGGAATTGGACTAAACCCGCGCGGATTAAAGATTTTGGCCTAGCCCATTTATTTTTGCGCGAGGGGTCCTACACTTAGAAAGAATTTTCGTAAGTTCATGATCTAGGGATATGCGATCAGGAGTGACATATAAATCGTGCAAAGGGTTATATTCTTGATTGTGTGCATATTATATGTTTGCCATATATTTGGTGCATAATTCTCGATCAAGAATCGAAAAAAAAAAACAAAGAGAGAGATTCTTTTCCGAGTCTTGAAAGGCGTAATCTTGCTGGTTTAGGCGTGGAATATTGGCTGAAATACGGACAATGTTCTGATTTGGCAAGGGAAGAAAACAAAACAAATATAAAAGGAGATGTGTGCGTGCAGGGAGAGATTGCATAGCTAGATTGTGCAATATGTGGTTGGAAAGAGATAAAAAATTTTCTTTCCTTGGTGGGCTCCATCTCTTGGCATATAAATAAGATGATAATGCATGGGGGGTGGGGGGCTTCACGTTCTGGAGAGGAAAAAGCCAAGGAAAAAGAGATATACACGTCCAGAGAGAGAGAGAGTGATCTGTGAGAGAATTTTTAGAGAGGGCATACGCAAAAAGCAAAAAAGAAAATCGTGAGGAGTCAACCAAACAGAGGGAGAGAAAGTTGTCTTCTGCCTTCCACCCCCACTACTCGACGCCATTGACGCTGCACTGGATCTGCTGCTGCTTGCCTTTCTGCTGCGTTGCTGTTCTGCTGCTGCTGCGTTCCTGCTGCTGCACCGTTGCTGCTTCTGCTTGCTGCTGCTGCTGGTGCTCGCGTCCCTCTGCTGTCTAGACCAGTGATTGAGAAGACTCGGTCAAAGTGGGGCTTGTTTTGGGCGTGAGATCATTAAAAAAGAGAGAAAAACCAAAAGAGAAGACTCGGTCAACAAGGGGGGCCATTACAGAGGGATTTTGAGAGAGAAATTTTGAGTGAGTCCTCTCTCCTTCGTGGGGGAACAATTGAGAATACAAGGCCACAATTCCGAGGGAGCACCTGACAGAGAGAAAAAATTGGGATCCGTTAACGAAAGCCACAAGCGAAGGCTTCCTCGCTCGCGTTCCACTCCTCCGCCGGTCAGACTTGCAGACTTCGTTGCCGAAAGTCACAACCCCCCATCACGACATTCCAGTTACTCAAGCCACTTTGGTGTGTCATAGCCACGAGGTTGCTGTCCACATTCTACTGGAACGACCAGCAGCCACCGAGAAGTCAAGCCGCGACCAAACTGAGCACCACCAGGAGTTTCACCGTTGCTGCTCTTGTCGAGAATCACCTTAGCCAAGCTTCACAGTCAATTCGTCGGCCGCGAGTCCCGCGATCCGCAATCCCGATCCGCAATCCTAGTGATTCAAATTTGGAAATATCCGCAAATTAGGTAAGATCATTATCCGAATATTTTTCGAAATATTTAATTTCTTAAGTTTTCAGTGTTTGAATATTTTGTGGATATTCTTTGGTGGATTGCTAGATATCTTAGGATAATATTTGCGATATCCGCAATATTTGAAAATACCCAAAATTAGGAATTTTACCTAATTTAGCAACGTATCTGGACGACTATCCGACCTTATCCCTAAGGTACGATACGCGGCGATACGGAAAATCGTTATCTTGTCCATAATCACTTGGATACGATGATAGATTTTATTTGCTTTCCAAATTTGACCAATCAACTTTCCGTCAATATCTATAACCCTATAGATATGATTGTCAGTTTGATTTCTTTGCCTTATCCGAATTTGAATAAATCTTGCGGATTGCGTGTTTTGTTTGAATGTGGTTGCTATCTTTGTTTAATCGTTTTCCTTTTAAATAAAGAAAATCCAAAAATTTGTTAGTTAAATTTAAATTAGAAATTTTGCATGCTTAGGGAATCTTAAATATATCCAAAAGAATAAGATAATTATTTGATTTAAATTGGGATTTAAGGTAACATATTTCCTAGTTTAAATTAGAGATTGTTTTAATCTTAGTGGATTATTTAGGATATTTAATAATTTCGAATTTTAATAAAAATCCCAAAAAAAGAATCACTTTAGGATAGATCAATTATCTTTTCTAGAATAGATTGCATGTTAATTTAGGCATTTTGTTTAATTCCGAATTTCATTGGAAAATACCAAAAACAAATCATTTTGTCCGTCATTAGAATTAGGTTACGTCGTCGCATGACATATAGTTTGCATGTTAGGCTGCATTAATCGCATGTTAATTTTTACACGTCATTACATATAGCTTAGCTTTCATTTAAATAAGTGAAAATAAAAAACATTGAGTAAACTGCTTGTTAATTAGAAATCGTATTAGGATTATTGATATGATTTTCTAGCTAACTATGCAGATGCTTACGTTGCTTCGAGGTAAGTAATTCTCCCAATTTTGTAATTTATTTAATGTTTTGATTATTGGGTGTTACTTTGGTGGTTTGCGCACTCGCATGAACACCTCACATGTTAGTAATTAGGCTATAAAATGGATCCAGACTGCATGCAAAATATTTTTTTTGAAAAGAAAAGGTACCGAAAGGGCGTTAGACTAGATCTAACGTAATCAAGTCTCCGTACTTAGAATCTCTGGTTCGTAGGAATAAAACATATCTCCCTATGTTTTATTTAGGTTTCTAATCGACCTACCATAAATAGATTAGTGGCGACTCCAAGCATGAAAATTTTTGCATGTTAAAAACTTAAATCCTAAGTTGCGAATTGGTAGGGCTTGGGAGGGCCCGAGTTAAGCTTAGTCTTAATAATCCATTAGCCTGAGAGGAAATTTTAGGTCGCGACAGCTTGGCGACTCCGCTGGGGACTTGAGTTAAAACTCTTAGTGGACTTAGGCCAATTTTTCTTTTCAAAAAATATTTTTTTGCTTGGCAGCGAGGATCCCAGGTACGTCCCTAACATTTTAGGTGTTAAATGTTTTTGCAGAATGGGAGGTATAAGGGGAGGCGTGATTGTTAACCATTTGTTTTGCAGGGAGGTGTTTGGATGAATGATTTATTTTATGCACGAAGCGCTGTATGATATAACCTGCTGTGCATGCCTTGCATTTACACTACACCGCACACACTACCCGCTGCCGGACCTGGGCGGCACAGGTTTAGGATGGTACTAAGATAGCGGACACCCCGACCACACCCGCGTGGTATGGGTCGCCCTTCTTGGTCCCGAAAGTTTTTTTCCACGGTGTCATTGAGTTTCCACCACGGTTGCACCCTTTGCAACCCGGGTCGGCTCCTTGACTAAGCCGGAGACAGGGGAACCTCGGCCTAACCACAACCATGACTGGTTTAGCCCGGTAATCCTCGCGTCTCCATTTTGCAAGCCAGAGTCTAGATAGAAATCGAACCTCACATTTCATGCGCATGTCTTTGTGATTGCCATGGTTCTATTGGGTGAAGTAAGTTTCCTGAACCTTTATCGCAATTTATTTATGTTTCGTATTTTCTTTGGTCGGTCCATGACATTAGGTTGGTCGTGAGTCTTGGTCCATATACTATGGGAGGGGCAGACATCCGGATTCTTGATGCTCCTAAGGACGAGCTCCGTGCCTGGTGGAACTTACTCAGTCCGACCAACCGTAAGCTGGTCGAAAGCCACATCGGAAGGCTACTCCCCTTATTGGAAGTCAAAGTCCGTACCGGCCTTGTTCGAGCATTAGCACACTTCTGGTGTCCCGAGACGTCTACCTTTATATTCGGTAAGCATGAGCTCACCCCGACTTTGGAAGAATATGGCGTGATCATTGGAAAACCTTTAGGGTCGGAGTTAGTTACACCACCTCTAGGAATCGATTCCACCTTATTGTTGTCTGAATTTTTGGGTGTAGGAAAAGATGAATTGGGAAAAGTCTTGAAAGAAAATCGGGGGACATGTTCCTTTTCGTACCTTCGTCAATGTTTTGATAAAGCCACATCTTTTCAAAAAGGAAGAATATTTTTGTTAGCATTTTTCGGGTTCGTGATTTTTCCCCACTGTAAGAATGCGTGTATTTCGTCAATTGCATGGTTGGTCCAACAAGTCTGTCTTGGAAAGAATTTTGTCAACACCATTTTAGCCGAGACTTTCATTTCCCTCACTAAATTTAAGCAACATGTTGACAAAACGTTTCATGCTCCCCTCGAACTTTTGCAAATTTGGTTTTTGTCTCACATAAAAGGGTGTGGCGATTTACTCACAATATCTGAGCTTAGTGATTCTAGCCATCCAGTCTTGAGGTATAAAGAAAAACAAGGGGATGCACCCGATTATCATTACTCTGAATGGATCATTTTCATGAAAAACGCTAGACCTCAAGGTTTCCAATGGCATGCTAACTGGTTCCAAGTCGAGGAAGCTCGGCTTACGTGTAATGGTATTGGACCGGTTCCACTCTTGGGTTTCACCGGTGCGATCGAATACTACCCCGCCAGAGTGTCTCGTCAGTACCAGATTCTCCAAGGACTCCCTCCAGCGCTACAACCAGAGCTCCTCCAAGTCGACTTCACCAATGGCGATGAAGACCACGAAGGGACGGTAGCTCAGCTCAAGAAGATGTGGAAGAAGTGTCGCCTCTTAAAGATAGCCCAACCCCAAAAAGAACTCAAGGGGGAGCAGAAGTCCTACTTCGCAACGACCGAGTATATTCGACAGCACAAGGTCCCACAGGAACTACTCCCGAAGATACCCAAGGTGCCTCTCAAGCCCGCCACTCGCTCAGAGAACAACCGTCTCAAAAGGAAGGCCGAAGAAGCTCAAGAGAAGGCATCCAAGATAGCTCGAGCTTATGAGCAATTGAAGATGGAAGTCGCCGCCCATATGTCTATGGATCAAGTCAAATAGAATAGCTTGAATTTTTATTCTCTTTTCAGTTCTAGTCTTCAGTCTTGTTTAGGAATTGAGTCTTTTTTTTGTGATTGCAAGTTATAGTCGTTGTAAAAAATTTTTCATTTCAATAAAGAGGTCATTTCTAATCAAAGCGGTTAGACCAATGTCATGGATCGACTCGTCATTCTTACTCGCTGTATTCATTCCATTATTACTTTTGCAGATAATTTGCCACGGATCCCCCTCATCCTCATAATACTCGATCGGTGACCAAAAAAAGGATGGCCAATCAAGCCGAGATTGCAGCCATGATTGACGAGAAGCTGAAGGAACACATGAATGCAATCAATGAGCAGATCACGGCCGCCATGTCCAAAATGATGAGTGATCTCATGGCTAAGCAGCAGCAGATCAGTGTTGCCTCTCAATCGGAGATTCCACCTCCAACTCGTCAAGGCCTCCGCCTTGACAAATCTCCTACTGTGAACACTAATCCAACCCCTCAACTGGATGATGCCGTTTTGATCAACAATACTGCTTCTCCGTCGGTCCCTGTTCTTCATCCAACCCCCCTAATGATGAGAATGCCAAGTTGTTGGCCAAACTCGAACAGAGGTTACGTGAAGTGGAGGGAACTCAAAGTGTTCCGCCTGTTGATTTGTCCATTTTTACCCGAGTCCAAGTGCCTGATAAATTCAAGATGCCAGCTTTCGAGAAGTATGACGGCACTTCAAACCCAATTCAGCACATCGAGATGTACCAGGGGCTTATGAACAGATATGTTTCTAATGGACCCCTAATGATCCAAACCTTCCAAGCAAGCTTGAAGGATGCTGCAATGAGGTGGTATACCAACCACCAGATCAACCGGAAAGATTCATGGGAAGAGGTGGCAAACCTTTTCGTCAAACACTTTAAGTTCAATCTCGATGTCACCATTACAAGGGAAGACCTGGAGAGAGCTGAGCAGAAAAAGGGGGAGACTCTGAAGGAGTATGCCACTCGTTGGAGGAACATGGCAGGGCAGATCATGCCCGAACCCTCAGAACGTGACTTAATGAAGTTGTTCGTGTCCACTCTACCGCAGCCGGTTCGTTCACGAATGTTGGTAACGGCCGCCCAATCTTTTGGCCAGCTGATAGCCATGGGTGAGGAGATCGAGACCGGGCTCAAGAAAGGATGGTATAGTGAGTCAGGTTCATCAAGCAAGAGATTTACTGGTAAGAAGGACAAAGAGCATGTCCCCGAAGTCAACATGACCTATGTGCAGAAGACGCCAGCTCAAGCCCCAAAGCTACAATTTAGCACCCAGCAGACGACCTCTTATGGACGGCAAGGCCAGCAGGACCCACGCCAACAGCGCAAACTTCGCCAGTTTACTCCACTTCCTGGGACATTATCTCAGGTACTGGCAGTGCTGAGGAAGAAGAACTTGCTGAATTCAGAGCCACAAAGAGCTAATCCTGCCAGCTTTGCAAGGTATGATCCGTCGAAGAAATGCGATTACCATAGAGGTGAAGTAGGACATTCGACAGATGATTGCCAAGTGCTCAAACATCGAGTACAAGATCTACTTGACACTGGAGCGTTTGCACTACAATCAGCCAGTAAACCCAATGTGCAAAACAATCCACTCCCTGATCATTCGAACAGTACAAATGTCGTCTTTGGCCCGGGAGTCAAGCAGATTCGAAGCTTCAGGGTCCCTCTCGAAGATATGTTTGATGCTTTAGTCCGAGCTGGTTATGTTTCGACCGGTGAGGTGGTGTCACTTGGTGACATAAGAAAGAAAGTGGATGAGTTGGTGAGAAAGGGAATGATTGGAACAGCAGATGAATTCGGGGTAGTGGCAGCTATATCTCAGGTTTTCATTGATTGGAATGAAGAACTCGCAATGTTAACCGATGAACAAGTTAAGTTGGATCCTGAGTTAACTGACATGCCCCCTCTCGAGGACGCCTCCGACGATGACCTCGGGATCGTTATACCCGATACTCCGGAAGTATTGATCCTGGCATCACCTCAGCCCTACGCTTATGAGAGTGACAAGATGGTTCCATGGTCGTACGACGTTGATATGATAACGAGGTCAGGGCGAACTTATCCTGACAAGCAACCGGCCAAGCCAGTGGCTGAGAAAGAAGCGAAGGAATTCCTAGCTGTGATTAAGGCTAGTGAATATAACGTGGTTGATCAGCTGAGAAAGTTACCTGCACAAGTCTCGTTGTTGGAACTTCTTCAGACATCAGATAAGCATCGGAGTGCTCTAATGAAGGTGTTGAGTGAGATTCATGTGCCCGAGACCATTGAAGAAGATAAGCTAGAAGGGTTTGTCGGGACAATCCTCCTCAAAGATCAAGTAGCATTTTCTGATGAGGAAATCCCAGTTGAAGGACGTGGTCATAATAAGGCGCTTCACATATCAGTGAAGTACAAGGAGACTCACATGGCTAGGGTGCTTGTTGATAACGGGTCGGCTCTGAATTTATGCCCATTGGCTACTTTAAAAAGGCTGGGCATTCCTCCATCTACCATGCAAGCAGCCAAAACTTCTGTTCGAGCCTTTGACGGAGTAAAGAAGGATGTTATAGGCCAGATTAACTTACAGCTGCAAATCGGACCTTCGGTGTTCGATATTCTTTTTCAAGTGCTGGATATCCCTTCTGCTTTCAATTTCTTGCTAGGTCGGCCATGGATTCACAATGCAGGCGCAGTACCCTCCAGTTTGCATCAGAAGATCAAGTTTGTGGCTGAAGCAAAGTTGGTTACAATTTATGGAGAGGAAGATCACCGAATCTTCAATGCAACATCGATCCCGTACATAGAGCCCGATCATGTTGAGGAGGATAGCTATCATTCATTTGAGATAGTTCAAGTTGTTCAAGCTTCCTCTGATATACCGTTACCCGTTCCTGAAGTTTCTAAAGCAGCTCTCATGGTGGCCAAGGTCATGGTCGGTAATGGTTTTAAGCCAGGTCAGGGTCTGGGGAAGGAAGGCCAAGGCATTCATGCCCCGATCGAGACAAATGGACAATCCCACAAAGCTGGTTTGGGATATCATGGGCAGGGAAGCCGCGAACAAAGCAATGATTGTTGCAGAAGAGGAGCAGGTCAAAGTCCCTTACCACCTTCCATCAACGACACCTTTCACTCGGCTGGAGTTGTGGGAGGATATGAGCATTTAAATCTGAGCCCAACTGAGGATGATCTTGGGCTTATCTTCCCTAAGTCGCCGCAAGCCTTAACTGACTCCCCTAAGAAGCACGGTAAAGCGATTTTGGTCAGTTTGTCTGATGATTCCGAGGATGACCAGACACCCTGTGTTTTCAAGAAGCCGGAGTCGAAGGTGGTGGACTCTGATTTTAATGATGATATACCTTACCTCACCGGTTGGTTTGCTGAGACCTCCATTGGTGCAATCACTGAAGGACCACTTGAAGGGATGGGCGTTAGCCCTCAAGAGTAATCATTTCTAGTTTTCATATCTCCCCTGCGTGGGAATCTTTTATCGCTTTTTTCGATTATCATTCTAATTCATGTTGCACTTAGGTTTTTCAATCCAATAAGATGTAATTCATTGATTCGATATCAATAAAATTACAGAGGTTTTTATCATTTTTGAATCTTGTTGAAGTGCCCCAAACCAACCCGATGACGATAACCAACGATTGAAAAATTTGTCATCTACGGTAAGAACTGAGGGTTGGGCTTCTCAAGAATTCTCGTTTCGAGGTCTTCGAAAGCAAAATGAATTTCAAAAAAAAAAAAAAAAGCAAAGAACAATTTTCAAAAATTGCATGTAGTTAAACCCTGTCTTGTCTTTTTGATCCCTTTCTTTCATGTTTCAGGACTAATCTCGAGGCATGCGAAGGGACGGGAATCGTGGACCCTCATATATGTGATGCAAGCCAATCCGATGACTCAGATGATTCTAATCCGAATGATGAAGAAATACGACGAAACTTGGAAATCCATGAGAAATCTAAGCCTCTGACCGCCGAAGAAACCATGGTAATCAACCTTGGCGACACGGAGAATCCTAGAGAGGTGAAGATTGGGGCATGTCTTCCTGAAGATGTGGCCAGACGCTTGACCCAGTTGTTGAAGGATTATCAAGACATCTTTGCCTGGTCTTATGCTGACATGCCGGGACTTGATCGATCGATCGTCGAACATTGTTTACCGACTGATCCTTTGGTTGAGCCTGTGAAACAAAGGCCGCGAAGAGCTAAACCAGAACTGGCAAAGAAGATCAAGGAAGAGGTCATGAAGCTTCTTGACGTGGGATTTATTGAGACTACCCAATACTCAGAATGGGTCGCTAATATAGTCCCAGTGATGAAGAAAGATGGTCGGGTTCGAGTATGTGTTGACTACCGAGATCTGAACAAAGCTAGTCCTAAAGATGATTTTCCACTCCCGCACATTGATGTGCTTGTGGACAGTACAGCTGGATTCGAATTGTTCTCCTTCATGGATGGTTTCTCAGGTTATAATCAGATCTTGATGAACGAGAATGATAAGTTGAAAACAGCATTTACCACTCCTTGGGGGACATTTCATTATAAGGTGATGCCCTTCGGTCTCAAAAATGCTGGGGCAACTTACCAGCGGGCAATGGTCACGTTGTTCCATGACATGATGCATAATGAGATCGAGGTCTATGTTGACGATATGATTGCGAAAACTCGACGAGGAGAAGATCACATAGAAACCTTGAAGAAATTATTCGATAGGCTTCGTAAGTTCAAATTGCGCCTCAACCCGGCAAAATGCGTGTTCGGGGCAGCCTCCGGCAAACTACTCGGCTTCATTGTCAGTAACAAAGGGATTGAGATTGACCCATCGAAAGTGAAGGCCATTTGTGAAATAAAATCTCCCTCTTCGGTGAAGGAAGTTCGTAGCTTAATGGGTAGATTAAACTATATTGCCAGATTTATTTCTCAGCTATCTGAGACAGCGAAGCCTTTCTTTAAACTCCTCAAGAAGAATGCGCTGGTTAGATGGGATGAAGAGTGTGAACTGGCATTCGACAAGATTAAGCACTACTTGATGAATCCTCCAGTGCTTGTTCCACCAACACCGGGGCAACCTCTGATCCTGTACCTTTCAATCCACAGTGAATCCTTAGGCGCCATGCTTGCTCAGAAAGGTGAAAAGGATGGAAAGGAGCGTGCTATTTATTATTTGAGTAAGAAGTTCACCGCCTCTGAAATGAACTATTCTGAAGCAGAAAGAACGTGCGCAGCATTGGTCTGGGTGCTACATAGGTTGAGGCAGTACACTTTGCACTATCAGATATTGCTTGTGACAGAGTGTGATCCCATCAAATACTTGCTCAATCAACCCGCTTTGGTTGGAAAACTGGCAAAATGGCAGATTCTCATCTCAGAATTTAATGTTCGATTCTTGTCTCAAAAATCAGTCAAAGGACGAATAATTGCTGATGTCTTGGCTGAAAATCCTGGGAAAAATGAGGATCTGGATCCGTTAGAAGATAGAGTCATGCCAATTGATGAGTATGTATGGACCATGTATTTTGATGGAGCCGTAAACTTGTCAGGGTCAGGTATTGGGGCAGTTTTAATATCTCCAGGCGGACAACATTATCCGGTCGCAGCGAAACTGATATTTCCTTGTACGAACAATATTGCCGAATATGAAGCATGCATCATCGGGTTACAAGCTGCAATTGAAATGGGAGTAGCTCGACTTAAGGTGTTCGGGGATTCAGCCCTCATTATTCTTCAGACCGTTGGTAAATGGCAAACTAGAGATGCTAAGTTGCAGCCTTATCACGTCTATTTGGAGGAGTTGGTGGAAGAGTTTGAAGACATTTCGTTTGAATACTTGTCAAGGACTCAAAACAGTTTTGCCGATGCTCTGGCTACGTTATCAGCAATGCTACGAGTGACAAGTGGGTTTGAAGTTGAACCTTTGAAGATAGAAGTCTTACAGAAACCGGCTTATTGCATGGCCACAACAGAAGAGCCTGACGGCAAACCGTGGTATCATGATATCAAGACATATCTTCAAACACAGGAGTTTCCTGAGAAAAGTACCACATCTGACCAAAAATATATCAGGAAGATGGCGTCGAAGTTCTTCTTGAACGGAGAATGCCTATACAAGCGGTCCTATGATTCGGTTTTATTAAGGTGTGTTGATTCAACCGAGGCTATTCGTTTGATGCTAGAAGTACATGAGGGAGTGTGTGGTCCGCACATGAATGGTCATATGCTGGCAAGGAAGATAATGAGGATGGGTTATTACTGGCTCACTTTAGAGAGTGATTGCATTCAGCATGTCCGAAGTTGTCACAAATGTCAGATCTATGGTGACAAGATTAAAACTCCTCCGAATGAATTGCATCAGATGTCTGAACCATGGCCATTTTCTATGTGGGGCATTGATGTGATTGGCCCAATTAATCCTAAAGCGTCAAATGGACATCGGTTTATCCTGGTCGCTATCGATTATTTTTCGAAGTGGATTGAGGCTATGTCCTATGCAACAGTGACGGCCCGGAATGTAGTGAAGTTCATTCGTCGAGACATCATTGCTCGATATGGTGCACCTGAGACCATAATTACTGACAATGGGTCGAATCTAAATAATAAATTGATGGATGATCTATTCAAGGAGTTCAAGATCAAGCATCTGAATTCATCTCCATATCGTCCGCAGATGAACGGAGCAGTCGAAGCAGCCAACAAGAATATCAAGAAAATTTTGGCTAAAACAGCTGAGAACTATCGTGATTGGCATGAAAGATTACCTTTTGCACTTATGGCATATCGGACTTCTATCCGGACATCTACAGGGGCAACTCCATATTCTCTTGTGTATGGTATGGAAGCAGTTCTACCTGTTGAGGTTGAAATTCCTTCGTTACGTATTCTTTCACAGGTACAATTGTCAGAAGCAGATTGGATCCAGCAAAGGTTGGACCAGTTGAACATGATTGATGAGATAAGGCTTAGAGCTCTATGTCATGGCCAGTGCTACCAACAACGAGTTGCTAAATCTTTCAACAAGAAAGTCAAGCCTCGACATTTTCAGGTAGGTGACCTTGTCCTGCGGAAGTTATTGCCGATAGTTCCTCTTGCAGAAGGAAAATTCGCCCCAAATTATGGCGGCCCGTACATTGTGAAGAAAGTCCTTCCAGGAGGTGCTTTGATTTTGGCCGAGATGGATGGTCGTGTTTTTTCCAGTCCAGTTAATTCTGATGCTGTAAAGAAGTATTACACTTGATTTGTACTCATTCTGACTTTGTTTCTATCAAGTTTCAAATTGAATTTCATGAGTCAATTGATGTTACTAAGCTTTGTTTGAGGAAAGCTTTTGATCTGGCAATCTGTTTCTGTCCTAATGAAGCGATCATATTGCATGAGAGACTTCAAGATGACGAAAGGCAAGACATTTCCATACATGTCCTGAATAATAATCCCTAGTGCGAGTTGAGTGAAAATTCCGTGCTGACAAGGTAAAGGATTATCTCACGAAAAGTATGACGGCCAAAATGATGAGAGGCATTCATTTCCTCTATCTAAACACTACAGGTTATCATTTGCTTAACCCCTTTGAACGGAGTTTCATTTCTTACCCCTGTCAGGAACAACCCCATACCGGGGCAATTTCTTAGAAAGTTCAAAATGATTAGAATTTTCTTGCTTTCACTTGCATCAATCTTCAAGTATATTTATTGCATGCAAATTTTGCGTTAGCTCAAGTGCCTTAGATATGACGAAGAGCATTTCTTTCTATATCCCTATACATTATACCCTTTGCATACCCAATTTGAGCGGTGAATTCATTTCAACCCGATTGGTGATCGTTCCTATGAAAAGCAAATGAAATCATCTCAAAGCAAGTTCAAGATGACTTGAGGCAAATTGGAGCTCGAAAGAAAATTCATCAGGAATGATGCAAAAGGACTCCACTAAATCGAAGCTCTCTCTCTCGGAAAATATCTCGAAAAGAAAATCTCTCCAAAAAAAAAAAAAAAAAAAGGGAAGGAAAAAATGAGAGAGAAAGAAAAGCTTCAGCAAGAACTGAGTCAGTATGCAAGATCAGTCTTCAAGAAAAGACCGTTTGAAGGTTCATTTATGGAGCAATTGCTAGATATGGATCAAGGCTACCAGTAGCATAATTGGATGATCACCAATCTTCATGTTCATAATACCCCTTTTGATGGAAATAGGCCATTCATTTCAAAGCCTACCTGAACCTACGTTACAACCTTTACCAAAGTCTCTTCAGAATAGGGCACTTGAGTTAACGTAGAGTTTCAAATGCTTATAAATGTTGCTCGAAGAAGTGCGAGCAAGATTTTTCTATCTCATTGTTGCAGTATTCCTGACTTGTAAACCCGGAGCAGCTGGTGATATCAATTCTTTCAATAGCCTTGACTCGAAGAGTCCCTTTTGCTAAGCCATTGACCAAGCCTTCATTTTAGTCCTTATAAAGACCTCTCAGATTGGCAAAGCCATACTGATTTTGAGAATATCCGAACCCTTGTCAAGCACGATGAAGAGAGTTTGAGTGATTCTTATACCCGCATCAAAGGTCGGGTCAAAAGCTTTTCATTGAGAGTGAGTAGAAAGTCCTTTCTGATTAAAGGTCTCTCATTTAATGTGATCAAATTGTCAAAAGGACGAAATGTTTGTTCTTATTGATAAGTTCCCCAGTAAAGCTTGGTAATGCAAGCAGATTCATGAATTATGTTTTCTCTGCCCTTGTGCATGTGTTATTTTAGCCTTTTCTCAGAAAAAACAGGAACGATGCCATTGGCTCCGTCATAAGAAGAAATCAGGTACGTCTGCAAATTATTCTTCATTGTTTCTCTTTTCGTAAAATCTGGGACATGATCCCTCTCATATGTTCACCAAGTGGAACAGGTGACATATTTCTTGGTGTTGTCCAGTGGAATAGACAACACACCCCATTTTTATGTTTGCCCAGTGGAACAGGCAACATAATTTTTCAATCTGTGTTTACCCAGTGGAATAGGTGACACAACCAACTTCATGCTCACCCGATGGAAGAGGTGACGTGATCCTTTCCGTGTTGTCCAGTGGAATAGACAACACACCCCATTAAATGTTTGCCCAGTGGAACAGGTAACATAATTTTTCATTCTGTGTTCACCCAGTGGAATAGGTGGCACAACCAACCTCATGCTCACCCAATGGTAGAGGTGACATGATTCTTTTCGTGATTGCCCAGTGGTATAGGCAACACGTCCTCATTCTTTCTTCATATCATGCGCTATTTCGCATCTGTAGGAAACTACAGGTAACAGATAGGCAATCCAGTACCTCGAGAACCTTACTTCCAGTGGAATAGAAGTTTGGAAATCGAGGGAATTCACAGCATTATAAAGCTTTCCATCACTTGGACGTTTTTTGTGCGATCCGTATGTAAGATTCTTTCACCGCTCCACATGAAGTGAGAAGCCTTAACATACGTTCTCTATTGTTTGCATATCATGCATCATTGCATTTAAAAAAAAAATCATTCATCATTTTGCATAGTTTAAATTTAGGTCTCAGTCTTTGAGCGAAACCTCTACGAGCCTCCACTCAAAGAGGGGCAGCTGTTGACACCTAAATTTCGGCGCATCATTTAGTGGTTAATTGCATAAAAATTAGGGATTAAATTTTAGTCCCTAACAAAAATATTAAAGTTAAATTGCATAGCATATAGTTTTTAGGAGCATTTATCATATATCTTAATTACATTTTGCATATTAATTGGACCGGTGTTGGATGGATTTAAATGAATGGCTCCGGACTTAGTGGAATTGGACTAAACCCGCGCGGATTAAAGATTTTGGCCTAGCCCATTTATTTTTGCGCGAGGGGTCCTACACTTAGAAAGAATTTTCGTAAGTTCATGATCTAGGGATATGCGATCAGGAGTGACATATAAATCGTGCAAAGGGTTATATTCTTGATTGTGTGCATATTATATGTTTGCCATATATTTGGTGCATAATTCTCGATCAAGAATCGAAAAAAAAAACAAAGAGAGAGATTCTTTTCCGAGTCTTGAAAGGCGTAATCTTGCTGGTTTAGGCGTGGAATATTGGCTGAAATACGGACAATGTTCTGATTTGGCAAGGGAAGAAAACAAAACAAATATAAAAGGAGATGTGTGCGTGCAGGGAGAGATTGCATAGCTAGATTGTGCAATATGTGGTTGGAAAGAGATAAAAAATTTTCTTTCCTTGGTGGGCTCCATCTCTTGGCATATAAATAAGATGATAATGCATGGGGGGTGGGGGGCTTCACGTTCTGGAGAGGAAAAAGCCAAGGAAAAAGAGATATACACGTCCAGAGAGAGAGAGAGTGATCTGTGAGAGAATTTTTAGAGAGGGCATACGCAAAAAGCAAAAAAGAAAATCGTGAGGAGTCAACCAAACAGAGGGAGAGAAAGTTGTCTTCTGCCTTCCACCCCCACTACTCGACGCCATTGACGCTGCACTGGATCTGCTGCTGCTTGCCTTTCTGCTGCGTTGCTGTTCTGCTGCTGCTGCGTTCCTGCTGCTGCACCGTTGCTGCTTCTGCTTGCTGCTGCTGCTGGTGCTCGCGTCCCTCTGCTGTCTAGACCAGTGATTGAGAAGACTCGGTCAAAGTGGGGCTTGTTTTGGGCGTGAGATCATTAAAAAAGAGAGAAAAACCAAAAGAGAAGACTCGGTCAACAAGGGGGGCCATTACAGAGGGATTTTGAGAGAGAAATTTTGAGTGAGTCCTCTCTCCTTCGTGGGGGGAACAATTGAAAATACAAGGCCACAATTCTGAGGGAGCACCATGACAGAGAGAAAAAATTGGGATCCGTTAACGAAAGCCACAAGCGAAGGCTTCCTCGCTCGCGTTCCACTCCTCCGCCGGTCAGACTTGCAGACTTCGTTGCCGAAAGTCACAACCCCCCATCACGACATTCCAGTTACTCAAGCCACTTTGGTGTGTCATAGCCACGAGGTTGCTGTCCACATTCTACTGGAACGACCAGCAGCCACCGAGAAGTCAAGCCGCGACCAAACTGAGCACCACCAGGAGTTTCACCGTTGCTGCTCTTGTCGAGAATCACCTTAGCCAAGCTTCACAGTCAATTCGTCGGCCGCGAGTCCCGCGATCCGCAATCCCGATCCGCAATCCTAGTGATTCAAATTTGGAAATATCCGCAAATTAGGTAAGATCATTATCCGAATATTTTTCGAAATATTTAATTTCCTAAGTTTTCAGTGTTTGAATATTTTGTGGATATTCTTTGGTGGATTGCTAGATATCTTAGGATAATATTTGCGATATCCGCAATATTTGAAAATACCCAAAATTAGGAATTTTACCTAATTTAGCAACGTATCTGGACGACTATCCGACCTTATCCCTAAGGTACGATACGCGGCGATACGGAAAATCGTTATCTTGTCCATAATCACTTGGATACGATGATAGATTTTATTCGCTTTCCAAATTTGACCAATCAACTTTCCGTCAATATCTATAACCCTATAGATATGATTGTCAGTTTGATTTCTTTGCCTTATCCGAATTTGAATAAATCTTGCGGATTGCGTGTTTTGTTTGAATGTGGTTGCTATCTTTGTTTAATCGTTTTCCTTTTAAATAAAGAAAATCCAAAAATTTGTTAGTTAAATTTAAATTAGAAATTTTGCATGCTTAGGGAATCTTAAATATATCCAAAAGAATAAGATAATTATTTGATTTAAATTGGGATTTAAGGTAACATATTTCCTAGTTTAAATTAGAGATTGTTTTAATCTTAGTGGATTATTTAGGATATTTAATAATTTCGAATTTTAATAAAAATCCCAAAAAAAGAATCACTTTAGGATAGATCAATTATCTTTTCTAGAATAGATTGCATGTTAATTTAGGCATTTTGTTTAATTCCGAATTTCATTGGAAAATACCAAAAACAAATCATTTTGTCCGTCATTAGAATTAGGTTACGTCGTCGCATGACATATAGTTTGCATGTTAGGCTGCATTAATCGCATGTTAATTTTTACACGTCATTACATATAGCTTAGCTTTCATTTAAATAAGTGAAAATAAAAAACATTGAGTAAACTGCTTGTTAATTAGAAATCGTATTAGGATTATTGATATGATTTTCTAGCTAACTATGCAGATGCTTACGTTGCTTCGAGGTAAGTAATTCTCCCAATTTTGTAATTTATTTAATGTTTTGATTATTGGGTGTTACTTTGGTGGTTTGCGCACTCGCATGAACACCTCACATGTTAGTAATTAGGCTATAAAATGGATCCAGACTGCATGCAAAATATTTTTTTTGAAAAGAAAAGGTACCGAAAGGGCGTTAGACTAGATCTAACGTAATCAAGTCTCCGTACTTAGAATCTCTGGTTCGTAGGAATAAAACATATCTCCCTATGTTTTATTTAGGTTTCTAATCGACCTACCATAAATAGATTAGTGGCGACTCCAAGCATGAAAATTTTTGCATGTTAAAAACTTAAATCCAAGTTGCGAATTGGTAGGGCTTGGGAGGGCCCGAGTTAAGCTTAGTCTTAATAATCCATTAGCCTGAGAGGAAATTTTAGGTCGCGACAACGTCGGACCGAATACCAAATATAAAGCTCTCGGCCACTTTTGGCGACGACAAGGGTATGGCCGTCGCCAATTAGCGACTATTGTTTATGCTTTGTCGCTAACGATGTACCCCATTGCAAATTGTATAGCTCTCGGCCACTTTTGGCGACGACCAAGCGCGGCTCCGTCACTAATTAGCGACAAGAACAGGGTCCGTCGCTAACGTCGGACCGAATACCAAATATAAAGCTCTCGGCCACTTTTGGCGACGACAAGGGTATGGCCGTCGCCAATTAGCGACTATTGTTTATGCTTTGTCGCTAACGATGTACCCCATTGCAAATTGTATAGCTCTCGGCCACTTTTGGCGACGACCAAGCGCGGCTCCGTCACTAATTAGCGACAAGAACAGGGTCCGTCGCTAACGTCGGACCGAATACCAAATATAAAGCTCTCGGCCACTTTTGGCGACGACAAGGGTATGACCGTCGCTAATTAGTGACTATTGTTTATGCTTTGTCGCTAACGATGTACCCCATTGCAAATTTTAGAGCTCTCCGCCTTTTTTGGCGACGACATTGTGCGTCGCCGTCACTAATTAGTGACTTTTTTAGCGACAAAATTGTCGCTAATTTTTACAGAATACACCTAATTACCTTATTATATATTTATATGAAAATACACCTGATTCATAAATAATATTATCATATATACCGTATATACTGAATATTAATTATAACACAATAAACCATAAAATACGTTATACATGTCATAAAGAAGAATAGTAAAAGTTTCAAAATCCAAAGTCGTTGTCATTGTCATCTTCGTCGTTGTCATGATCATCGTCGTCTTCTGCATCTTCACTATGATCATAAAACTCGTCTTCGTCTTCGGTGTCCTCGTTTTCCTCATCAGTGTCCTCGTCATCATCAGTGATAAATTCATCTTCTTCAACACTATGATGCAAGTTCGATTGACGAACTTCACTTGCATCAACATCGATCAATGCTCCATGTGGGTCTTGTAAAGATGGAATATTATATTCATAAGGTTCAGCTGTGTGCAGAACGACCTCTTGCTGATATGCTGTATCTTTCCAGTGTTGTTCGATCTTTTTTCGCGCTTTGATATTACATGCTGCCCACCACTCAACTTTGTCCTGTTTCAAGCTCGGATATGATGCGTAATAGACTTGAATTGCTTGTTGTGCCAGTACAAATGGTTCGTATTTCATATATTTTCTCTTGTGATTAACTTCAACCAAATTAAACTTCGGATGCACCCTCATTCCTTTGATAGGGTCGAACCACGTGCATTTAAATAACGTAACGGCCAATGGTGGACCAGGGTACTCTACCTGTATGATAGCATCCAACAAGCCGTAAAAGGCCTCCATCAAACTGCTCCCAGATTGAACACAGACGCCACTATTCATCGTGGCCTTTCCCTTGCCATATTCTTGCGTGTGAAAATTATAACCGTTGATAAAATATGCTGGCCAAGTTCTTGCTATTGCTTTTGGACCCAATGACAGATGATATAACAACCCTTCATTCTCGATCATGCCATGATTATTGTGAACCTAATGACACATATGAATAAGTTATTCATATATGTACGTATACATAGAGTATGCAGTAATATCAAAATTTGATGAAAACTACAAGTTAACACTTCACGTCGAACTTACATAATTTTTAAACCATGCTGCAAAATGGTCATTGCACAAACGATCAAGCTCATCAGGCGATACTCCTGACATGGATGCCCGAAACATTCTGTTCGATTTGAGACAAGAAAGAATAATTTATTAGCGAATGGTTAGACACAATATATGTGTATATACATTCACATTGTGAGGTCTAATATGAAATGCTTACTGAAAGTATGGCTCCACTTCTGGACAATTCAATAAAATGTATGTGTGGGCTGCATGCATTTCTTCCCCCGTTATATAACGTAACTTACATACGCCGCTTGGTCGACCAAGATAATTGAAAATGGAGAATGAGTTACAATCCGAATCAAGCGGTCCCTCGTCGTTTCGTCCTGGTCTCCGCCTCTTGCATTGCACGTGCGACTCAAAGTAGTATGATGCAAATGTAGTCACTTCTTCAACAATGTATGCATTACAAATTGAAGCCTCCACACATGCCTTATTCTTAATTTTTTTCTTCAAATGATACAAAAACCTATATGGAAAACGACATTTTAGTTCAACATCGTTGATAGGTAGTTTCATATCTATACAAAATGAAAAACATTGTTACCTCTCAAATGGGTACATCCATCGAAATTGGACGGGACCTGCAAGTTTTGCTTCGTATGGCAAATGAACTAGTAGATGCTCCATTGAATCAAAGAACGATGGGGGGAATATCCGCTCCAAGTTACACATGATGATCGGAATATCTTTCTCCAGCTTCTCCATGTGTGATGTACGTAACATTGTCGAGCAAATATCATGAAAGAAAGTCGTCAATTCAGTAAGAGCGCCCCACACGAAGTTTGGCAGAAATTCCTTCAACGCTATTGGAAGTAGTCGCTCCATAAAGACGTGACAGTCATGACTTTTCATACCTGACAACTTACATGCATTCAAATCAACACATCTCCCGATGTTTGAAGCATACCCATCAGGAAATCGGACAGATTTCAACCATGTTAAGACTGCACGTCGCTGCTCCTTGGTCAATGTGTACACTGCTTTTGGCTTTGGACCAATACTGCTTGGCTCCATATTTAAGGTCGGCCGATCACAAATGTCTCGCATGTCTTTTCTTGCATTTAGGTTGTCCTTTGTTTTGCCAGGGACGTCCATCACCGTGTTGATGACATTCTCAAAAACATTCTTCTCTATGTGCATGACGTCAAGGTTATGATGAACAAAGTGGGTCTTCCAATATGGTAAATGCCAAAATATACTGCGCTTTGTCCATTTATGCGTAGAACCATACGAATGAGGTATGCATTGCGGGGCTTCAACAACGGTCGGGAAGGTTTGGACTCGTTCCCAAAGTTCATAACCGGTCAACCTCATTGGTGGAGGTGTCCTTTCAATCCTTTTTTTGACGAACTCTTTCTTATTCCTTCTAAATGGATGATTCATCGGTAAGAATTGTCTGTGGCAATCAAAGTAACACGCCTTCTTATCATGTTTTAATCGAAACGACTTTGATTTCTCCATACAAATCGGACATCCTAACAGGCCGGCTGTGCTCCACCCAGACAACATTCCATAAGCTGGGAAGTCATTTATCGTCCAAAGAAGCGCAGCCCTCAATAGAAATGTTTTATCGGTGCAAACATCATAGGTTGGAACACCAACATTCCATAGTTGTTGCAACTCTTCAATCAATGGTTGCATGTAAACGTCTATCATCTTCTTCGGGTTATGCGGACCGGGCACGATCAATGTCAGAAACATATAAGGTGTCTTCATGCACATGCCAGGAGGGAGATTGTACGGCGTTAATATGACTGGCCAGCATGAATAGTTTTTTCCGGTTTTACCAAAGGGGGCAAACCCATCACTACATAGACCTAGCCTGATGTTGCGTCGCTCCATAGCGAAATCTGGGTATGTTCTATCGAAATGTTTCCAGGCGTATGCATCGGAAGGATGACACATCATATCCTCTTCAGTTTCATGGTTTGCGTGCCAACTCATGTGTTCAGCAGTAGCTCGAGACGCAAACAACCTTTGCAATCTAGGAATTAACGGCAGATGAAACAATTGCTTCACTGGTCTACGTGTATGGTTACCACCATGCCTCCTTTGAACCTTGTATCTAGGCTCACCGCAAAACTTGCAAGATTTAGCAGATTGATATTCTTTCCAATACAACATACACCCTGCGATGCAGACGTCAATCCGCTCAACCGGAAGACCCAGGTCATGCACTAACTTCTTCATATCGTAAAAGGAACTCGGCATGTTGTTATCACGGGGTAATGCTTCACGCATTATTTCCACAAAAGAATTGAAGCAGTTCTCTGACACGTTATGCTCGGCTTTAATACTTAGCATTCTTGCCGTGACTGATAGCGTTGAGTAGTTGTCACAACCTCCCCATAAAGGTTCATCCGCTGAACTCAACACGTCACGAAATTTATGGTACACACTTTCATCAAATGTTGTGTCACCAGAATTGTCAAACTGTGATGTATGACTGGAGCTTCCATGCTCATGGGTGCTTGTTTGGTTCGTTTCCCATCCAAAATTATGAGCAGCTGCATCAAGCACCATTCTCTGATATGGATTTAATTCATCTCTAGCACTACTACATTCTTCCCGTACACAAGGCAATTGGTGAGTATTGCGATATTCCTCGGGAGACATAAATGGTTCACCATGGCAAGTCCAATTGTAGTAATTCGGAGTGAAACCGTTTCTATAAAGATGCTCTTGAACGATATCATATTCTTGGAATTTACTGTTTTTGCATTTTTTGCACGGACACCTTAACTTACTTCCGTTCATGTATTCAACTTGTGAACTAGCAAACGCCATGAATTTTTCCAACCCAGCACGAAACTCATCGGTTAATCCTCCACGCCTAGGTAAGTTCTTATTATACATCCAAGACCTATCTCCTTCCATGATGCCTACGATGAAAACCCGACTCAACAAATGTCAAGATTCATTACGGTATTTTAACAAACATATGGGGGGTGTCACATGTATCCGAGTCGTTTAACCCCATATTAGGCTTGAAATCAATCTCGTGTAAACAACAACGTATAACGGCAACACAACAACGCGTAATAGACAGAAATATCACTCAAATTGAAAGAAGAAATAACTTACCTTGAAATTAAACAAGTTGGGACAATGGTGTATTTTTTGCGGTTTCTTCAATCGCGAATTTCTCACTCCCTTTAGCTTTTCCGATTTCTTCGCTAAAGCATACGCATCTCCACCTCCAGGTAACTTGTACTTACTCCAAGTAGGCGTCGGGCTCTCGTTCAGACAGAGAGGAAGAAGAGATCGAGTGCTGCGAAATGAATGAATCGTCTGTTTTGTTGCTGATATAAGCTATATTTAGCGACGAAATATATTTATTTCGTCGCTAAATAGCGACTAATAATTAAATCGTCGCTAAAGATAGTCGCTATTCAGCGACTAAACACAAGTCGTAGGTAAATATAGTAGCTATTTAGTGACGGTACTAATATCGTCGCTAATTTGAGACGAGATTGCGACAACTTAGTCGCTAAACTGTCCAGAGATCAAGAAACGTAAAATGTAACATTAGATCACATTAGCGACGAAGTAATTACGATGCGTCGCTAAACTGTGTTTTTGCGACTACCTAGTATTTTCGTAGCTACTTAGCTATGATAAAAATGCCGTCGCTGAATGTAGTCGCTATTTAGCGACAGAAAAGCGTGATCGTCACAAATTGGCGACGACATCTTTATCTCGTGGGTATTTAGCGACGAATTAGCGACTAATTGTCTGTTGCCGTCGCTATTTTCGGTAATTGGCGACGAAATTAACTTGGTCGCTAATTTCGTCGCCACTTAGCAACTATTTGCCTTTTGTTGTCGCTAATTAGCGACGATACTGTTGTCGTCGCAAATATGTTGTAGCTAAATTACAGTTTTTTTGTAGTGGACATTTTGTCGCAGTAAATATAATTTGGGGTTTTTGATGATATTCATCAATCTTTTTCTTAAGAGAAAATTCCAAAGAAAGGTTCGAAATGCCCTCATTTTCTTAAATAAGATTTCGAAGTGTCATCATTTTTTCAAAAAAGATCTCGAAGTGTCATCATTTTCTCAAATAAGGGCATAAAAATAGCCATGTTAGTGCTTGACCTCACCGACTTGTCAGGGTATTTTCGTCTTTTAATTTTTTTGATTTTTATGTTTTTTCTTTCCATAAAAAACACAAAAAGAAAAAAAAGGCTAAAGTTTAAAAAAGAGAAAAGAAACATAGACTTTGACTGCTATCCCATCGCCGGTGGGGCAGCGGCGATGGCCGACAACCCTCGCCGACCAAAGACGACGGCCTTCCGAGAGAGGGTGGCGATCGTCGCCTCGATCTGGGGGAGGGCCACCGACCCTCGCACAGGTCTGGCCGGCCATCACCGCCGCCCCATCGGTGATGGGGCAGGGGCCACAGACGAGAGGACTGGCTGCCAGCCCTCCCACCAGTTTTTTTTAATCTTTTTTTTAAATTTTAATATAATTTAAGTAAAATATATGTTAAAGTTGTCTTTAGACGAAAATACCCTTGATTTGTCGGAATATTTGACCGGTCGGTGAACCGGTGAGGTTAGGCTTTTATTTAAAACTGATATAGTTATTTTGGGCTCTTATTTAAAACAAGATTCACTTCTGCTCCTTAATTATTTTTTTCCTCGCTCTATCTCCCTCGTCACATGGAATCTGCATGTTCATAGCCCGTCCTCCAACTCCAAGAACCTTCACTTCTCGTAATAAACAAAACGCCGTCAGATCGCATCGCTGATCGATCGGAAACCGTCGAAGCTGGCTCGGAACCGGGCCTCGTCCTCTCCGATGAAGCGTGGTGACGGAGACGTGACGGCGATGGCTCCCCGCTCGTCCCCGATTCGTGCCCCGTCGATGATGACGGCGGCCGCCATTCCTCCTGTGATAGCGATCGCAATCGCGATCGCCCGCTCTGGTCGCACCTCCACCCCCGCTGACCCCCTCACTTCTCCGGTAAATTGCTCATCGCACCACTGATCTACCTGAACCTGTTGCAGGTATGCCCAACTTCTTTTTGAAAATGGAAGCTATGAGGAGGCAATGGACCATTTCTTGGCTTCTAAAGTGGATATAACAGATGTGCTTTCTCGATATCCGTCAATAATTCTTCCACAAAGGGCTTCGGTTCCTGAGCCAGAGGAATTGATGGACAATTCACAAAAAAATGAGCCATATTGCTCTCGTGGCTCTCATCAAATTTTTGCAGAACGCGAGACACGGTATAATAGAGAAGGCCACAACTGAGGGCACAGAAGAGGTGGTTTTAGATGCTGTTGTTGCTAAGAATCTCTTCAGGGTCTCCCGACTCGAATCGTTCTGGGATCAAGAGGGTGTATCACAAGGCAGTCTCAGCCAATTTCTTCACCACAGCTTGTTCCGTGATAGGAGATGATTTTTGTGCAGCTAACTCTTTAACCTTTTAACTCCTTAATTTTGATGAGAATTAATGCCACAGTTCAGGCCCATTTGTTGTTGCAGTGACTTACAAATATGTTAGCCAAGTACTGCCTTCTTTTACAAGCCTTAGCAAATCAACGTTCACTGAACGTGGTAAAGTTGGGGATGATGTGCTGGTAGCTCATTAATTGGTGAAGAAGTACCATAGGCAGGGCGCTTGCCCTGGATGGATGATTGAGGCGAAACTATGGTCTTCGATAAATAAATTGTTCAAGGAGATAAAAAAACCTTAATTTGTTAAGCAAAGCTTCCAATAAATGTTCAGCAAAATGTTAACTAAAGACTAAGCAAGCATGTGATGTATGCATGACTTAGACGTGATTTCTAAATGTAATGTCAACCAATTATTTTCGGGTTTTTCCTTTTAGGAAAATTAGACTATATGTAACGCACGAGATGCAATAATTAATCAAATCTATCTACATGACATGATTATCAAAATATTAACCCTACGACATGTGACTCATTAACTGAGTCGCAATACATGGGATGCATATTACGAGATTAACTAAACCTACATGCAGTCTATATGACCTAAATGATATTTTTTTTATGTTAATGAATACTATAACCTACCCTAAGTCTATATGAATTCTAAAGTTAACGTGCATTGGCCTAAACATGAAAGCCCTAAATCATCAATGCACCTCAGTTCTAAATATGCAAATGATATATGACGTGAGATGCATGATGATTAATATAATTATGTCGGATTTGGAATCCATCATTCCTGATGCGGAATAGTGCGTCTCCTCTAATACCCTATGTATCACTGGCTCAATGAGACTACTTCTCACAATAACTACTTCTTATGTGAGGTTATTTGTGCATTAGGATTAGAGGAGAGACTTGATTACTATTCATACAGTTTTAAGCCACAGGCCTTTTCATCACAGGCCGAGCTTTACTCGGTCCACAATAACGAGTTCCATATTAAACTAATTAAGAATCTTTATACCTTACTTTATTAGATCAATCCCGTAAAACGGTAAATTATAATATCAATTGATGTGGCCCATATTCGAAAACTCTTACATTCTCCTACTTGAGCTATATTAATTGAAATTGTATTGTATGTGCACATCTTTATGTTGGTCTAGAAATTATTCTTAATAGTCAATTCGATCCCGTAAAGTCTCAAACACCGAATCATGGCGGTAATTGCATGTATGCACACAGAGCCTTTCATGGTCACGAGTGCTTTTAACTCTACTGATATGGATTCGATATAGTAGTATGGCAATTGGATAACACCTTAAAAAGAGTAATACCTTATGTGTCATTCCCTTTGTCAATCCTTATTTTCTCTCTTTAAGCGTCACTTGACTACCAACATGCCTATATTAGGACAGTTGAGACTACCTTGAATGCTGGAATGATATTTATCACCTTATTTCTAAATTTCAACATGACACTTTTTTACCCTCGATTTTTTACTGTCTTGAAAGTCCAACTCCAAATTACTGAAGCCTCCCAAGTCGCCGATTCTATTGTTGCTACCTTGCACTATCAAATGGTGTATATGGTTCAAAACCATGCCAATAGACCTTTCTCTTCCGGCATCAAAAGAAGCTTTAATGATCTCGGTGGGCAACAACTATAAAACATCTTGTGTTCATGTTCCTAGACAAATTTCCAAAGATGAGTGAGTTAAACTTCTCCTAGAAACTTGAGTAACCAACTACGAAAAGCTCTACAAGGATATTCATCCAGTCCAGTCTACTGAGCCAAAGTTTGTCAAGAAGAAAAATGGCAGTGTGGTTATTAAATTTGACCGCGCGGAATAGAAGACAAAAACATCTAACTCTATTTTCTCCACTCTTCTTATGGTTCAACCTGTCTAGGACCACCAAGAAGATGAAGAAGGCAGACCTAACCACAAACTCGAGACAGGTCCTCTAGTGCACTCGTTTGATGCAAGTGGTAATCCTATTTACTACTTCAAAGACCTAGTTACGAGATATTGTTACTAGTATCGGGAATGCTACTGTAAACTTTGTACAGCCCCTCCAAAAGAAGAAGATGATTGCCCTTTGGCGAAGAAGAAAAAGAAAAAGGCCCCGAGATTCTTTTTACCAAAGATACCTAGATGGAGTTTCTTTTATAGGTTCTCTTGGTGAAGAGAGGGGAAGGTACTGGTTTATGGTGTCTTACGCAGTGTTTAACCCTACTCTGGTATTATCTCCGGTTTTTTCAACACCACCTCTTGACCATAGACCTAATCAACCACCAAAATCAGAGCCTCAAAAAATAAAATCAAAATAGCAACCCATTTCCCCATTTTACAAACCCATTTACAAGTGGATTAAGAAAAATTCTTCTCGTAATTCAGAACCATTCAAGCCAAGAGAAGCCTATCCTCCTATTGAATCAGTGCCAAATGACCAAAAAATCCAAAAGCCTAAACACAATACAGCCAGACAACCTCCGGCTATATGTACGTTCTCTCCTGTAGAGTTTCCCTCTTTGACACATATACCTCAACTAGAGCAAGAGTTTGAGACGACTAGTTCTGACCAATGGTACAAACATATTACTATGGTGCCAAATCCTCAGGGAGTTGATGCTAGCGACAATTTCAAAAAGATTTATGCAGAAGAAGATGTCCTTAATTGGCAGATGCACTTATCCAAAAGAAGGTGCTTGCTTCTCATACTACTACTCTTCAGCAGATTGGCTCAACTCTCAAGACTATGCACGAAGGTTTCGGTGCTATTCGTGAAAGGCTTGATCACGTGCACCAGAGAGTTGACTAGGTTGCAAAAACTTCTATCAAGATAGAAGGAATGATTAAAAACATTGAGAAAAAGGCTTGCTAATATTGAAGCTCGAAGAATCCAGTGTCATTATTTAGACAATTCAATGGAAGAAATAGTAAAGGTGAAACAGTAGATTGCTCAACTTAAAGAGCTTGTCTTCCCCAACATCCGAGGCAACTAGCTGATCCTTTTGCTCCAACTGCTGCACCAACTCTGCAGCTTAGTAGTTAATTTTTACTAGGAATATATTTGCAGAAATTTCAGCTAGGCAAGACTTGGTGCCTCAACATCCAGATATCATAACTCTACGAGATCGTGTTCAAGACTCGAAAAGGAAAGGAAAAACTTCTGAATCCAAGAATGAAGATCCACCATCATCATTCATGATCTCCAAACTATTGAGTCTTTTCTACGATAGCAGCACCAGCAAGCTCTTCCAAATGTAGCAACAATCGCAGCTGAACCAGTTAAAACTGAAAAAAGTTCCAGTGACGATTCGGATATTTTATCCAAAATATCCATAGCATTACCTTCAGAAGATACCCCAGTCCAGCATGGAATAATAGTGGCAGATGAAGATGATGGCATGGAGCCAACTACACAATAGTTGCAACCGAGCTCGTCTAATGTGTTTCAAGGAGAAAGTAGAAACATAGCCTCTTCAAAGGTCGGGTTTACTTAGGATGATCTTCTAGACTCAAAGTGGATAGATCGACCATAAGAATTACATGCCCGAATGACTACCAAATCATTAAACTCAAAATTATCAAAATGACATACTTTATCCAAATTTGTTAGTGGGTTTACTGGAAGTTTGAAAGATTGGTGGAACTGCCTTACCCTAGCTGACCAGAATCATTTTCTGTCATTTGAAGACTTCTATCATGCCCTCAATTTGATTCACCAAATCTTTATTGGTGATATTAATGATCAAAAGGAATTGAAGTGGCAAAAGTCCCAAAATAGTGTCAACTTTACTTTTTTTTTTTGATAACCCAGGGAACCCTCGCACGGCCGACAGCAGGGGAGTAAACCCTGGGGGCGACACGTGCTAGCCACCACACACGTGCCACCGGTTAAGTCACCCTGCGGCGCCCGGGATTCGAACACTCAACCTTTTGCGAGAGGAAGAGTGCGCGCTCCAGCAGCGCCACCTCGGCGGGTGGTGTGTCAATTTCACTTTTGCACTGTGATTTTTTGAAAAATCAAAATTTGACCCATTAATTGACATTTTAGTAACTGATTACTAAAATATTGACTTTTCGTCAACGCTTTACTCAAAAAATCGAAAAAAAATGCAACATCTCAAAATCAACTTCTTTTTACCTTAATTTTACTTTGGCATCATCAATTTTACAAAAATTGATTTAGAATCAAATTTTTCCCAATTCGTGAATTTTGGTTCAAAATCGGCCAAAAATGAAATTACTTTATTTCCATTCATTTTTTTAGGATAACTTCCTTCATGACATTTTATATAGAGATCGTTTCACATTCAATTTTCAAGCCAATTTCAGAATTCCAACCCAAAGGTAAAAACCCCCCAATTTGAGCCATAATTAGCGATTCCAATCAATTTATCATGAATCGTGAGATCTTGTCACAATTGAGTCCAATTCATTAAATGAAATTCAATTCTAAAATCAATTGTGATGAAATCACACCACTTGGATTCAATTTGATCATTTTAGCCGGTTGATGATTAACGAAATTATGAAGAATTGGTTCAAAGTGCAATTTAACTTGACTTATTCTAGACTAGCATCCAATTTGATAAATTGAATTTCAATTTGGCCAATTGAACCTCAATTGTACACATTAGTCTAACTCATAATGCAATTCAAGAAAAATTATAGAAATTGAGGTGCTGTGAGTCCATCCAATTGAACCATGCTAACTTGGCTCGAATTGGGCCGATCCAATTGAATCCAATTCGGTCCAAATCATTAATTCAATCCTCAATTCAGCTCAATTGAACAAAAATGTCAAGGTTAATTAGTAAAATTGGGACCAAATTGGACAATGAAAGGACCCCGAGCCAACCCGGATGAACCAAGCCAGCTCGAGCGAGATCGGCCAAATCCAAGCGGTCTGACCATCCCACAATGCCAGATCACAAGCCACAACTAGCGTAGCCGACCAGCCCTCTCTTTCACTCAAGAAATTACCAAATTCCCTTGGTAATTACAAAATTGCCCCTATGGGAAAATTAGTTAACGATTAAGCAAACAATCTCAACCATTCATTTGACATTCAATCTTGGCCATCCATATTGCCATGTCATCAATCCATATTTTAAAATTTCAGCCAATTAGGGGTTTGATTAACCAAGAAGGAATTTGCTTAGCCTTGAAGAAATCAACTAGAGCCATGGCATCAAGATTGGAAATTATTTTGAATTTCCCTCCAATTCTCTTAGCTCTCCCTTGGGCGCACATCGGAGGGGATAACGGAGAGCTCTCATATTCGGCCATGGATTCTCTCTCGGAAAGAAAACTCTCCACCATCTCTCCCCTAACTCTCTCTCCATGAATTCTCTCAATCTGAACTCATTCTCTCCTGCAACTTCTCCACCAATTCTCTCTTTGGCGCAATTTATCCACGAATTCTCTCTCTGACTGGTTTCTTCCAAGTCAAGCTGAGTAATCCACTAATTCTTTGTCTCACTCTCTTCAACTTCCTCCTAAAGAGAGGAAGTCCGGTTGAACCAAGCTTGAAGAGAATCTCTTGAGTCTTCCGCAATTCCAATAGCAAAAATAAAAAATTGATTAAAGCAAACTTCTGACCGCTGTTCCGGCAACCAGCGGCCTTCCTCCAGCAATCCAAGCTGTACGATGCCCCTCCTTGATCTGTCCTTGAGGCCGCGGTGGCTGGCTTCCAATGAAATAGCCACCTGATATTGGAAGCCAGCCACCTGATCTCCCTTGACTCGATTGTTTCCTTTGATTGTTCATTCAAGCTCCTTAATCCGAATTTTCACATAATCCTTGGTGCTGTGATTTCAGTGATTGGCGAGCTATCTCCGGCCATTTTGTGAAGTCAACTTGGTGGCCGAATAGCTCAATTGAGTTCAGCAGTTTCGTCAAGTAAGGTTGGTGCTCAATGACTTAGCTTTAGGATTATGGTGGAAGTTTCGTGAAGCCGATCGATCTTGAATGAGAATAGCCATGGCAGCTAATATTTTGTTGTTTTGTGCCTTATCTTGATGCTAGAATAGTTCGTGTTTTGATGGAATTGATTGTTGGTTGCTTGTTTGATGATTGCTTGCATGTCAGCAAAATCGTGCTAGCTGAGTCAGTGTGCTTCCATTGCTAATTTGAGCTTGAAAATGCCGAAATCTTGAAAAGTTTTAGCTGGTGAATCAAAGTTGATATCCTAAACTTCGATTTGATAGGTTGTGTGTCGAAATTGAACATCATTTGCCGTGTTAAATTGTCTTTGTGATTTCAAGTCGGAATCTGAAAGTGTTGCTTTCTGTTATGTTTTAATCTATTCCTGACCGACCTTGTCTGGTTCGATGATTTTTCTAATTTTTTGTGTTCATAATCTGCAAAAAGTTTCTTCATGAAATTTGTAAACAACATCATTTATCTTTCTAACTTCAAAAATTCATAAAATTTCGTGGTGATTTGGCCTTGTGCGATTCATCCTTGAAAACGACGTCTTGAAATTGTGTTTTTTTTTTTGTAAATTTGAGGTAGTTCGAGGCCTTTTTTTGCAAAAAGTTAAAACTTAAAAGTTGTTCATTGGGACCTTAATTTGAAAACTGAAAAGTTTGAGGACCTAATAGCAACATTTGAGGGGCCAATTTGGCAAAAATTGCGGATAAGTTCACTTCCGCCTTGAAAATTGATTTGCAACTGAGTACCGTGTAAAAATTAAATTACCGGGAAAAATCAGAGGGTTTTTAGAAAAATATTAAAATAATAAAGTTGTTCATCACACTTTTTCCAATTCCCTGTAAAATTTGACCCATTTTTGTCGTCATTTGATATTTTTCTTGCATTTTTTTCAAATCACGAGCTGGAACCGGGTCGAGTCTGGGGTATCCGGGTTGATTCAAATTTTTCTGATAAACCGGGTTAAGACTGGTCTGAATGGTCTTCATGAACTTCATGTGTCAACCCTTTTGTGGTTAACTTCATGTGGTTCCTTGTGGAGACTCAAAACATCCCAAAGTAAATAAGAATGCTCATTTGTCTAATACAAACACTTATATATCCTTTGCTAAGCCAATTTGAACCTTGAGTATCCATTTCACAAGCCTAGTTTGTTATTATCTCCCTACACTGGGGCAAGGCATATGATATATCAAGAAGCTTGGTAATTGTTGGAAATATGTTTCGAGATTCCTTAAAATCAAAAATTTTAGGATCAAAAGAGTCGAAAGAATCGGAAGATCAAAAGAACGTGAAAATAAGGGACATGAAAAAGTAGTCTGCTAAGTAAAAGTAAGGCAAATATTCGTTATTGACACTTAAATTTTGCCTAGTCATTTAGGATTTAATTGCATAAAAAATTATAGATTAATTTTTAATCCCTAAATCAAAAATATTTTCATGGCATATAGGCATTAGGTGCATTTACATTAATAGGGCATGCTAGAATATATTTTCCTCAAAGAAAATTAAATTAAATTAAATTTCAAAAAAAAAGAGAGGAATAAAGCACGTGAAGAGCTCTTCCTCTTCGACCGTTCAACCCATCCACCAAAAGGGGTTCTGCCTCCTTTACTTACAAAAAAGGAGGAAAAGCCAAATGGAAAAAAAATAATTTAAAAAAAAAAAGAGAGAGAGAAGGCAAAGGGGAGCTCTTCCTCGTGACTCTACACTTGCGAAAAAGAAGAAAAAGGGGGAAAGGACGAAAAAAGGAAAGCTGAACATTTCCTTCCAAAGAAGGACGGAAGAAGACAAAAGTGGAGAAGACCATCTACTTTCTCTAAAAAAAAAAGGGATCCGACGGAGAGATCCGGGAGGGAGAGACCCGCGAGAGAGAGTTCATGGGAGACCGGGAGCCGAGAGGGAGAGTTCGGAGAAATATGGAGAGTAAGCGGAGCCCTGGCCGACACCTTGGTCGTAGGTGAGTCCCAACTGACGCTCCCAATCCCCTCGAGCTTGCGTTCTCCTTTTCCCGGGTGCCCGACTTTCCGGAGAGTTTCTTTGGGTCAAATCCCCGAGGATCTCGGCTTGACGGCTCTGAGAGGGTTGGCTATAGCTCGATTCATCGAGATCGCCTTTCGGCCGTTGCCGCCAAGCCGGGTAGGGTGCACCACCGCGGCCACCCCCCGTTTTTCGTTTATTGTGGGCTGCTCTGTTTTTGGGCACACCGGCGGGAGCTCACGGCCGGCCGACTCGTGCGAGCTCCGGCCGCGCCGTCCCCCGAGTTTTGTTCCCGCGTATCACATTTCACGTGTCGAGCGTCCCGGCCAGGTCCGGAGTCTCGGTGGGGTCGAAAATCATTCGTTTGGGTAGCGCACATCTCTTGCTCGACGAAATGCCCGAGTTAGATTCGTTTTGTGTGTTTCTCGTTCGTCGCCGAGTCGACGTTCCGGTGTGATACTCGCCTTCGCCCCTTTGTTGTGGCGATCTCTGTGTGTGCCGTTTGCTTTGGAGTGGTCTGTGATTTTGTTCCGACTCGGCGGCACATTTGTTTTGCTTTATTTGAAGATGGGCCGGCGGAGTGGTGGCCGGCCGTATGGCGGCCAGCCGAGCGGAGGCCGAGCCCTCAGCCTGGGCTGACCAGAGGCGGTGGAGGAGGCTCGGCGGTGGTCGCGTCGAGTGTGGAGGCGTGCGATACGTGAGTCGAGTCGCCTGCCACGAACCGGGTCGGTAGCTCGGATCTAACCGGGTAGGATTTTTATTTAGTGTGTGGGCCGGTTTTAGGCTTATTAAGTTTTGGGCCTTTAGTTTAGGATTAGAATAGGCTGTTAAGTTTTGGGCCATTTCGTAGCTGGGCCGAAGGTTTATTTAATCATTTAGTCATAGTGGGCTGGGCTTAGACCCTTTTTTTTTTCTCTTTTGTTTTATTTAGGTTTTAGGGTACGCTTAGTTGGGCCCTCGTGGCGCCCACCTCGCGGTGGACCCGGGCCGGGGCGCTCGGGTTGGCTTCGCCCTGGGTCGGATGTGGAGATCCGACCCGGGTCCGTTTTTATATTACTTAATATTATATTATTATTTTAATATTAAAAAAATATTAAAAAAATTGAAAAACATTTAAAAAATTCAGAAAAATTCGGAAAAATTCGGAAAAATTCCAAAAAAATCAGAAAATTAGGAAATGTTTAGAAATCAGTTTCAGGCTTAATTTCACTAGATTTTAGGTTTAAAAAACTCAAAAAAATGAAAAATGAGAAAAACCCTTTAAAAAATTCTCAAAAATTAGATAAGCCATTAGGGCTTTACTTTAGGGCTTTTGATTGCACTTTCTTTTTAGAGACGATGTTAGGTCGCTGGTTGTTTATTCTCTTCATGATTATCTGGTTGTGCACTTTAAATACATTGGTTGTTATTTTCCATTTTTAGCATGGTTAGGACGAGCTTTAGGCTTTTCGATAGGCTGCCCGGTATGTTAATTTGCGAATGTTCAAGTTTAGGTACCGAAAGGGCACTAGTTAGATCGCTAGTGTAATCAAGTCCCCGAATTTTGAAATCTTTGGTTTTCGCACGGATCGAGACGACACTCCCGCATCTCGATTAGGGTTTCTAGCCGACCCTTGATCATGGCTAGTGGCGACTCTATTCAAATATGTAAATTAGAAAATTCTTGTCGCACGAGATATGAGGCTTGAGAGTGCCTTAGTTTTTGGATTAATGAACCATTTAGTTTATCTTTCGAACGAATCAATCGTTGTTCACATCCATCGACAAATACCTCTTGGCCTAAACCCGATTGGGACGGGTAGGTCGCGACACCCGTGAAAGAGAAAATGGTTAATACCACAAAAAACCATAAATAAGTACGTATATGATAAATTTACCCTCAATTAATTTTTTTATTACAAAAAATCCCAAATTGGTATACTTTGATAATTTTACCTTCCGTTAATTTCCGTTAAATTTTACCGTCAAATTTCTAAGTTTAATAATGCGTGATAATTGACTGGTGTACTAGTTTAGTGTTTTACCCTCCGTTTATCAAAGGTGTACCAGTATGTGATTCTTCATGATATTAATCAAATTTAACGAAAAGTAAATTTGTCATAAATGTACCGATTTGGGATTCTTAGTGGTCAAAAAATTAGTTTGCGATAAATTTGTCATAGATGTATTAGTTTAGGATTTTTTGTTGTTTTAAAATTAATTTGGGGTAAATATGCTACAGATGTATCAGTTTGGAGTTTTTCGTGGTATTAACCCAATAAAAAATGCATCAAAAGCAAAATCTTTGTATGAAAAGAAATTTAGTCTAAATGCAAAAGCAAATAGAAAAAGGGCGAAGCCGATTGACTCTAGAGATAAATTGGGTTTCAAAAGTCAAGCGCTTTTAAGTATGAATTAATATCACGAAAAACTCCAAGCTGATACACATGTGATAATTTTACTTTAAAATAATTTTTTGACTACCAAAAACTCTAAACTGGTACACCCGTGACAATTTTACCTTGTGTTAGTTTCCGTTAAATTTTACTGTTAAATTACATTGTTAAATGACACCCGACAGTTGACGGATATACTAGTTTTGGGTTTTACCTTCTATTTATCACAGGTGTACCAGTTTGTGAATTTTCTTTTTTGCATTAATCCAATTTAACTGAAATTAACAGAGGGTAAATTTATCACAAATGTATCAATTTGGGGTTTTTGCTGGTTAAAAAATTAGTTTAGAGTAAATTTGTCACAAGTATAACAGTTTGGAGTTTTTCGTGATATTAACCCTTTAAGAAATAGATGAGTTGGTAGTGATGCCGAGATGATCACTAACTTCTTTTTAAAACCTTTTGAGAAAATGTGAGCCTTTATAGCTTTCCATCGAACCAACATTACAACCTTTTACGAAGTCTATATTGATTTGGACCATTCTGATTAAGGTACCCTACTTTGGCATTTTAGCAAAACTCTTTAAGTTAACCAAAATCATCTTGTTGAAAACTTTCCTCTGGATAACAATTGCCAAAAATTGAACGACATTCAAAGTCATCATGCCGTCTTTGGAATTGATTAAAATTTCCATTTGATTTGCTTACGCAATCTCAGAATTCTTTTACAATCTCTCCGTTTGATTTGCTTATGCAATCTCGGATCCTTTTTAAAAATCTACCCCCAAGTGGGAGTGCTCACAATTTCCACTCGATGTACTCACACAATCTCGGAATTCTCTTAGTACCTTTCTGTTTGATTTGCTTAATGCAGTCTGAGAACCCTACTTAAATGATGATTTTTCGAAATGGGTATTTCAAAGCAAATTGTAAGTTCATAGCCATGAGATCGCGGCTTGTAGCTTTGAATACGGTGATTCTAATAGTCTTTCCGCGAGTGTATGGAGGTTAGAAGACTCGGGCCTTCCACCCTCCACAAGTAATCGCAGCGGTCAGCTTCGGAAGACCGTTTTAAGTTGACCCACCAAGTGGACTCGTCTCTTTATAGTCCTTCTACGAGTTGTGCACGGTTTAGCAGCCTCAGGACCTCCGCAAGTGATCGCAACCTATAGCCTCAAAGGACTATGCTTTAAAATCAAACCCCCTAATGGAGCGGTTTATTAATCAATCGCCCCAAGTGGAGTGGATTGATCGTCAACTCCCAAGTGGAGTAAATTCTTCCTCAACCTCCCCGATTAACTTTTAGATAGGGCAAGCTTCTGTAGCCCGAAAACCTCTCTTCATCAAATTCCCTAGATTATTTCTTCATCTATTGCCTTTTCCACTATCCCACGCCACTCGCCGACAAAATTCAAGAGTCTGTTTATCTTTGAATTAACATCTTCGAGTTCCTCTTCAAAAAAGGACAGATGTTGATACCTAATTTTGTTGGTCTGGTAAGTCGTCTTTTTTACATAATAAAAAAAATTTAAAAGGTGAAAATAGAATAAACAACAACAACAAAAATAAAAAAAATAGACAAGTGGGTAGATTAGCAAATAGTAATAGAATTATTAGAAAAAATCCTATATATATCTTTTTTTCAAAAAAGAATTGAGAATTGAATCAGGCCGGTTCAACCCGGCCTGCACAAGGGTCCCGGCACGTGCGCCCAGCAGCCCAGCCGGGCCCTTTTCCGGCCACCTTTCCCCTCTCTCAGCCCATCTCGTTCCTTCCTTCCTTCTTGCGAGTGTGGCGCTTCGCTTTCCTTCGCTCCATCCTCGCGTCTGCGCGACTCCCGCTTCCTTCCTCGCTAAGCCTCCCTCCCCTCGTTAATGCATCTCCCTTCTCCATCTCGCCCCATCCCTTCCCGGTCCTAGCCCGGAGCCCCGATGGAAACGCATCCAGCCGCCGCCGCCGCCGGCGCCTCCCCGCAATCCCTCCTCGACCTGATAAGCCCACTCCTCTCCCTCCTCCTCCTGTCGTCGCTCAACCCCCGGTCCTTCGCCGGGCGGTGGCAGGCCCTCCGCTCCAAGCTCACCTCCGTCCACTCCTCCCTCTCCTCGCTCTCCTCCTCCCCGCACTGGTCCGACAACCCCCTCCTCCTCACCCTCCTCCCTTCTTCCTTATTATTATTATTATTTTCCCTCAGGGCGGGGACAGAAAAGTGTACGGCAGAGCAGAGAGCAGTGGGGCATGGTCGAAACATTTCACAAAAAAGGTGATTTTCTCATTTTCCTCTCGTCGGATTTCCCCCGAATTTCGCCGTTAGCTGCCTTCAAGCCGAGACCAGACCCGCCCCCGTTTGGTCTATCTCTTCCAGACGAGGAGGCTAAGGTACGGTGCGTTCGTCCTCTCGTCCCCCATCGGAGCTCGCCTTCCCTCTCAGCGTTCCGGAGAGCTTACCATCGCAGATTCGCCGGGCGACCCCAGTCGGCATTCCCTCTCTAACCAGGTAAGACTCGACTCCCCTTATTATTTGGCCGAGCCGGAGCCCGAGACTCGCTTTCTCCGGTGCGCACGTGTATGGGTTTTGGGTAAGTCGTCTTCAGTTGTTCGTGAACGTCATTTGCTGCTTGTTTCTATTTTGGATGCAGGCCGAGTCTGGAATGGGTATGTTTTCTTCCCTCGACCCACTGCTCGCAACGTGTTTGTTGAAATGCCTAAACTGACCCACCATGTCTTGTTCCAAATCTGAGCATTGTTTTAGTGTTCTTGATTGCTTTGTGCCCCCGATTGTCATCAGCGTTGAGAGTTCGACGGATTATACTGTTTGTGTCGCTGTGGGTTGTAGCCAGTGAGGATGAGCGGTGGTGTTTCTTTGCTGAAAGCTATGGTTGTTGAAGCTTCCTCATGAATTTCTAGGTAGGAATTTCATGTTAGGAATGTACACGGAATAGATTGATGGAGGAGAGTTAAGGATGGCATTGGCTGATGATGATAGGTGAATGCAATGCTTGGTAATGGAAGTCCTGCAGTAGGCAATAATGGGTCATCGGCAATGGGGTGTATATGTTGAATGTACTGACACTTTGGCTGATTTCTCACGCTGTTTGACATGCGGAGCGTACATTTTCAAAGAGACTCGAGCTTGGGAGCTTCGATGTCCATGCTGGAAACTGAATGTAGATTCTTCAAACTCAAATGTTGAAGTCGGGGGCAGTGTGCTATGAAAATCTGAAGTTCGTTGGGAGAGTCACTAGTAGGCGTAATAATCTTACGGAAGTCGATAGGTAGCTTAATATTGTCAAGGTACAAAGTAATCAAGCTCATGAATCCCTCAAATGAAGGTGGGATAATCAGCACACATCCAATGAGTTTTAAATGAACCAAATGCCGGCACTTGTAGAAGTCGCTGGGAGTCTCGTAAGAAGGCGGTGAAGGATAAACATTGAGGTTGAGTACGATTTCTTGGACGGACTTTGTAGATAGAGAACGAATATAGTTGTCAAGGTACTTTGAGGGACGAGATAGCCATCTCGTGAGCTCGAACTTTCGTGGGTTTGGATGAGCCACGATGGTCTTGCTAACTACCGTCTCAAAAATTTCTCGCCAATCCCGGACCCCAATAATATCGGTCATCAAACACAAGATCTTGTAGAGTATATCACTTGTACCTTCAATCACGTGACAAGATACTAGTCCTGACTGTAT
This sequence comes from Syzygium jambos, assembly GCA_031216235.1. Taxonomy (NCBI): domain Eukaryota; kingdom Viridiplantae; phylum Streptophyta; class Magnoliopsida; order Myrtales; family Myrtaceae; genus Syzygium; species Syzygium jambos. The sequence goes on from CM062227.1 coordinate 11,030,800, forward strand.
CCTTAGTAGTCATACGACGCAGGATTTGGTTTATTATTTCGGCTAAGCAGTCATTAATCAGGTCCTCGCTAATCCAGTCCGCTTCTCGCTTCACTCTTTTACTCATTTCGGACATAATTTCTAAAATAAAAAGATAAGGAAATAAATAGAAGTGTAATATTTGAAAATGTACGCTCCGCATGTCAAACAGCATGAGAAATCAGCCCAAGTGTCAGTACATTGAACATATAATAGGTCATTGGCGGTGGGGTGTATATGTCGGAAATGAGTAAGAGATTACACTTCTATTTATTTTTTTATCTTTTTATTTTAGAAATTATGTCGAAAATGAGTAAGAAATTGAAACGAGAGGCGGACCGGATTAGCGAGGACCTGATTAACGACTGCTCAGCCAAAATAATAAATCAAATCCTGTGTCGCATGGCTATTAAGGATGCAGTCAGGACTAGTATCTTGTCACGTGATTGGAGGTACAAGTGATATACTCTATAAGATCTTGTGTTTGATGACCGATGTTACTGGGGCCCCGGGATTGGCGAGAAATTTTTGAGACGGTAGTTAGCAAGACCGTCGTGGCTCATCCAAACCCACGAAAGTTCGAGCTCATGAGATGGCTATCTCGTCCCTCAAAGTACTTTGACAACTGTATTCGTTCTCTATCTACAAAGTCCGTCCAAGAAATCGTACTCAACTTCAATGTTTATCCTTCACCGCCTTCTTACGAGACTCCTAGCGACTTCTACAAGTGCCGGCATTTGGTTCATTTAAAACTCATTGGATGTGTGCTGATTATCCCACCTTCATTTGAAGGATTCATGAGCTTGGTTACTTTGTATCTTGACAATGTTAAGTTATCTATCGACTTCCGTAAGATTATTACGGCTACTAGTGACTCTCCCAACGAACTTCAGATTTCATATCACGCTGCTTTCGACTTCAACATTTGAGTTTGAAAAATCTACATTCAGTTTCCAGCATGGACGTCGAAGCTGTCAAGCTCGAGTCTCTTGAGTTTGGAGGATGCAATGTGACTGTCAAGGTCGTATGTTCTCCGGACTTGAAGTCCGTGACGGATGGTCTCAATAATACTGAAGTAAACATTCGTCGCGGAGAGACCAATTTGCATAGATTCCTCCAAATCTTCATATTCTCAAGATCGAAAGATACTCATTGAAGGTACATTTTAAATTCTGAAATTTGTTAGGCTTTGTTGACTAATATTTTTGGGATGAAAATTTCTTTCTATTTCTAAATTGTGGGAATCTACTTGATTTTAGCTTATTTAGATAGTATTTGGCCCTTAAAAAGGATAAGCTGCCTCATGCACTTGTTCATTTGGAGCACCTGTACACGTGCATAGACTTCAAGTTTAAGGAGGAGGTTTTGACAATTATGTCCCTGTTGAGAAGATCTCCTGAGTTGAAAAAATTAGAGTTTTAGGTGAGTTTGATCTTTGAGATTAGTGTTTAGTGTGTATAGTAATCCATTTCAGCCAAAAAAATAATCCAGGGATCATAATTCATAAAAGGAAGCTCTCTGCCAATGTTAGATTAAGCTCTCCATGCATCTATATTAAAATTGCTCTTTGATTGTTAAAAACACAGACTTGTCCCAAGGAGGAAGAGAGACGTTTTGTTTTGTTCTTCAGAGTCAGGGATCCAGACACTAGACAGGAAATAGCCGACTTTTGGCAACGAAGCCACCCCATCTGTTGCCTGGAAAAAGTTGAAAATCCTTGGACAATATTTCTGGAAGTGAGCCGGAGCTGCAATTTGTCAGATTTCTGCTCAATAGTTTGCCCAACCTAAAAACGGTGAAGATCCGGCTTGGCGACAGCATGGTAGAAGGCAAGACGCCCAAGGACTTGCTGCAGTTCGCTTCAGCCTTGACGTGAGCGGATGTGCTCATTTCTAACCCTGCTGATCCGGAAGCCATCCCATAAAGGATAAACAGTTTGCGGATTACTCAGAGAATCATCTTGTTAGTCTAGTTTGCAACTTTCATTGCCGTATGTGATGTTAAGCTTTAGCGTGCCATTCTGAGTCCAGTTTTGTGTGCGAGGGCTCGCTAATCTTTATCAGGGTGATAGCAGTACAAAAGATTGATTAATGCCAAGAAAATCCTTTCTGACTGCTTCGGAGCAGCGATTGTGAGAGTTTTGGACTTCTGTACATGAGGGCGATGCTGTAGCTTTGAACTGGCAAATGTCTTCTCGACCTACTTTAGGTCATGTTTGACGTATAGTTCTGAAGGATCATTTCCAAGTGTGCCCTAGTTTGCTTTCCGTAGCATAAGGTACAAATTTGGCGCATACACCATTGTTATTTGATTTCAACGTGTTGTCATATTTCACTCCCTCTGCCATTCCCCTCCAACCTCGTTCCGTCTCTTTATACCAAATGCCATTAGAGATCAGAATGATTAGTTTGTCATTTGATTGGAGTTCTACCGAGTTGTCTTCACAATTAAATGTTGAATTGTGTTGGTGTTCGTTATGTTCTTATTTAAGGCCATTTGCAGTGATGTTATTCAGTTAAGTCGATTAAGCGGAGAAGAGTCTCTTAGCCCTACTTTTCAGCCGTCTCTGCTGGTTTGGCCGACTTCTCTCTTTTACCTTCAGCAACGTCGGACTTGCCAATCGTCCGACATCCTGCACTTGGACCCTTTGCCTCCCTCACGTTCCTCCTCTGTTTTGGCGGGAATGTCGCTTCCCTGACAGTACATTCTGGCCGATCGTTTCCCTGCCTCCCCAAGATTGTTCTTTGAATGAAATGATTCTGGATGCTGGAGCAAGCTATTATCTGAATCGATTGGACTTGGGCTGGTTCCACTGGACATGACTCTGACAATACTAATTGATTGACATGAATGTGCAGTTCTTTAAGAAAAAGGAAGAGATTCAATGGTGTCCCTTGCTCAAAAACTATCCTTCAAGTGACCTTAGGTTAGCTTCACTCCGGCTAGCTTCCTATCAAAGGTGAAAGCAATGTCCCTCGAGCTAGCTTTCTTGGCTTGCCCTCAATTATCTTAGAGATGTTCTCCGACGTTAACAGCCCCCGAAGCTCGATTCTCTCATAAAAACTTGGTATGCACTCGTAGTATAGCTTCAATATCATTTGTCATGGCCCAACACTTGGAGATCACCACGGTGCGACGTTTAAGACTCCGCTCCACTCGCTTGCTTGAGTTGCTAAACTCAGCCCTTACACGCTCGCTCGGATTGCGGCCATCTTTGATTTTTTACCAATAGAACCATGCCTTTAGGAATTATATTTCTTCTTGCTAGATACTTGTAATGCAATAGTTGTATTGTCCTGACATCAGAAAACTGATGCTGACTGATGCTGACCTTACATAGTATCCTAACTTCCTGAGTCGTTCAGATCTAAAGCACCCACAATGGTGACCCCCTTCTCTGTGCTTCAAGTTTATGGTTTTCTTTTTTTTAATTCTCTTTTCCTAATTTCTTCTCCGGAAGTTGGTGTCACTTGAGCAGAATTTTTTCAGGGGTGTGATACTTTTGCATCAATTGGTGGAATCCTGTTCAGATTGGCTGGACTTGGAAATTATTTTTTATATTATGCTTTTAATTAGATTGACGGCCTAATTATCGGAAATGACATTATATTTGGACGTATTTACTTAAGTCCTGTTTCTGGTACTATGGACAACAGTTAACATGCTGAGAACTTCGGTGTTTTTGCTCTAGGAACCTGGTTCTTGTTAAAATAATGAATGTTCTGGATTAAATTTGCTACCTTGAGTCATCTAGCCATATGAAATCTATCTCCAATTCTGATTTCTATGTTTTTGTTCGTATTACTAATTTTCCTTCTCATTGATGCTCACCTTGCAAGGCTACATCGTTTGCACTGTCATCAATCAAGAGAGGTAATGAAAATTGAGAACTAACTGAGATGCCAGTCATACCTTTATATTGTCGTACGATGAAGAGGTCCTGCCATATATCCTTCGCCTCCTAGGGACCTGAATATGTTTTTGGCCAATGGTTCTTCATGGCAGGTTGGCTAAAGCACGATATAATCTCGACAAATTGTGAAAAAAAATTTCAGCCATATGTTACTGTATTGTCTTGAGATATCCTGGAACATTCAGATTTGGAAACATCTTTAGGACACATTGAGTGGCTTCCTTGCTATACCAATTTATTCAGCCATCGATGGTTTCTTGTTCCAGTTTGGAGCGATCTCACTAAGGATGACTTGTGAGGCTGCTTATTGTTCAACCTGTTAAGGTACTCAAGATCTTGGACCATGCAGAAATAAATTGCTTTTTATATGGATATGGTTTCTTTTTGGTCTTAGATAGCTGTAGAATTTGATTTGGACAGAGAAGAATTGCTAATCGCAGGAGTCTTTTAATTGTTTCCCAGTTACTGTAAGGATAAAAGTCCCCTTAGTTTGGCTGGTTAGCATTTGGTGCACTCTCTTACTGGTACTTCCGCTTGAAATGACTGGTTGGTTGCAGATGGAGAAGATTTATACCTCTTTAAGAATTGCTTCAGTCAGATACGAGATAGGTCTATTCTCTTTTCTTTGTTTCTCGATGGTAATCGCCTCGATTCCATTGTGATGGATATAAGACTCTTACCTGATGGACATGTTTCACAAAACCTGTCTTACTCATTACTCCCTATCTTCTATCATCATTGAGGTCGATAATCCTTTTAACAGCATGCACCAGATAGTTGTTAGGAAGTTGATCTTTGAGAGTGTTGGTACCTCATTCAGTTATTCTGACTGATGCTTCTTTTTTGGTTATAAAGATTTTATATTTTGTTATACAGGTTCTTGCCAGCCACGCTATTGGTTTAGAGTTAATTCTCTCGGAAATGCTCATGAAGTATGGCTATCAGAAATGCCATCAGATCTGGGAGAGTGTTGGTACCTCATTCAGTTATACTGAGTGATGTTTCTTTTTTGGTTGTACAGAGATATTTTTTGTTATACGGATTCTTGCCAACCATGTTGTTGGTATATAGTCAATTCTCTTCTAAATACTCACCAAGTATGGCTATCGGAAATACCATTACATTTGGAAGTATTTACTTATGTCCAGTTCATGGTACTATCGACAACCTGTTATGTTGCTGACAACTTGCATTCTTTTGTTATAGCAACCTAGTTCTTGTCATACAATGAATGTTCTCGATTAAGTTTGGTAACATCCTTGAGTCATGTAGCCATATGAAAGCTATCTCTATATCTGATCAAGAGGCAGTTTCTCAGTTTTTGTTTGTTACTCATTTTCCGTCTCATTGATGCTTCCCTTGCAAGGCTATATCATTTGCACTGTCATCAATTGAGAGAGGTAATGAAAATTGAGAACAAATTGACATGCCAGTCATACCAATAGATCTTTGTATTGATGAAGAAATCCTAGTGTACCTGCTTCACCTCCTAGGGACCTGAATCTGTTGTTGGGTCTTTGTCTGCCTGTTGTTTTTCTTGAAAGGTTGGCTACTGAAATCGGATTTCCGTTGTGTGCCATATGCACTTAGACTCGACTTTTTCCCTTTTTTTCTTCCTTGTCCAATATTTGTTCGTTTCTGTGTAAAAGCAAACTCCCCAAATTGGAGATCAACCAACGAAGAGCTAAGCATCATTTTTGCTTTCACCTCCCTAAACTTAAAGAAGAAAGAGAGCTAGCAGATGAGCTAAGCAGGCATACATAAGCACGATATAATCTCGACAGACTGTGACTGTATTTTTGGCCATTTGTTAATGTACCGTCTTGAGATTTACTTGAACGTTCAATTTGGAAACATGTTTTGGACATATGAGTGGCTTCCATACTCTATGGATTTGTTCAGTCATCGATGGGTGCTTGTTCCAGTTTGGAGTGATCCCACTAAGGATATCTTGTGAGGATGCTTATTGATCAACCTGTTAAAGTACTCAAGTTCTCGGACTATGCAGAAGCAAGTTGCTTCTTATATGGATACGGTTTCTTTGTGGTCTTCAATAGGTATAAAATTTGATTCAGACGGTGAAGATTTGCTAATCGCAAATTATTTCACAGTTGCCGTAAGGATAATAGTCACCTTAGTTTGGCTGGTTATGATTTGGTGCACTCCCTTACTTGTATTTTCGCTTGAAATGACCGGTTGATTGCAGATGGGCATGATTCTTACCTTTATGGGAAATTGCTTCAGTCGGTTTCAAGATTGGTCTATGCTCTTTTCTTAGTGATTCAGTTGATATCGCCTTGATTCGGTTGTGATGGATATAACATTCTTACCCGATGGAGATTTTTCACAAAGCCTGTCTTGTTACTCCCTATATATTTTTTTGTCATTGAGGATGATAGTCTTTTCAATAGCGTGCACGAGATAGTAGTTAGGAGTTTGATCTTAGAGAGTGTTGGCACCTCATCCCATTGTACTGAGTAATATTTCTATTTTGGTTATACAGATTCTTGCCCGCCGCTATGTTAGTGGTTTATAATCATTTCTCTAGAAATGCTCACCAAGCATGGTTATTGTAAGATATTAAATCTGGCAGTATGTACTTATGTCCGGTTTCTGGTACTATTGGCAACCTGGTATAATGCCGAGCACTTCTGTCTTTTCGTGATAGTAACCTGGTTCTTGTTATATAATGAATTTTAGGATTAAGTTTGCTACCTACCTTGAGTTATGAAGCCATATGAAGCTATCTCTATTTCTGATTTCGAAGTATTTTTTATTACTCATTTCCCTTCTCGTTGATGCAGCACCTTGCAAGGCTATATCATTCGCACTGTTATCAATCAAGAGAGGTAATGAAAATTGAGAACTAACTAAGATGTAAGTCATATTTATAGTTATCTGTACTGATGAAGAGGCCCTGGTGTATCTCCTTCGCCTCCAAGGGACCCGAATCTGTTATTGGGATTTTGTCTGCCTATGGTTTTTCTTGAAAGGTTGGCTAAGCACAATAAAATCTCCACTGACTGAAGTATTTTTTCGGCCATATGTTACTCTACTGCCTTGAGATTTACTTGAACATTCAGATTTGGAAACATCTTAGGACACATGATTATGATGATGGAGCTATCTGTAGAGGTTTGATGTCTGTATTTGACTTCTCCCAGAATCCCTCTCTCTAATTTGAAGTCTGAACATAGTTCTGACTTTCTCTCTTGACGATCATCTCTTTCTTTGCATGACTAGTGGGAGAAGAGGGTTGTCTTGCTGATTCTCAATCTGTTTATGAAGAAACAGGGACTTTCTTCTATTTGCATGTCCCTCATCTCTGGTTTGTCTTGCTGATTTCGAATCTGTAGCCGGGTGCATCGATTGGTGTGTTCCTCAGCCATCGTCTCTGACAAATTTCGAGCACTGTTGATAATGGAATACCGGGGATTTTGCTCTTACTTATGTTGTATGGTGGCGGAACCAGGCTAAACTGCCACAAGGTATTGTCAATCCAACGTTACTGAACTGTTCACAAACTTTCTGCATCTTCATGTTGCTAAGAGCTGGACAAGTTCACTTAACTTTGTGGAGGGTGAGATTTAAAATGATGCCTGTCCTCTGTACTAGCTTATGTGCTATGGTTCTTGGTTTGGATCATACTTCCAACATCACGTTTGCTTTCACGCATGTCCAATGTCACCTTTCTTATGTGTAGATTATGCAACTATAATGCCAACCTCAGAACGGGTGGAAAATTGCGGCGAGGAAGGCTATTTTCAACAATGGGGCGGCCATTGAATCTATTAGAGTGCTATGGCTGCTGATAGGTTGGCTATAGAGTGTTCAATTTGTCTGATTCAAAGAACGATACCATTTGCAGAGCGCATTCCAACTGTGGTTGAAAATTGTCTGCTCCTTTTTAATACTTTTGTTTTCGTTTGTTGCAGTTAAGTCACCAAAACATCTAAGAAGATGAGAGTTGTCGAGCCTTCATTGTGGTGTGCCCAGAGAAGAGCGGAACCAGATCCACTTGTTGCTGCTCAAGTAGTGATGGATGTCTTGAGATTGGGAGGATATGTGTTGCCAAGGGAGCAATAGACTTGATTTTGGCATCTAGCCAGCAGCCATACCGTAATTCTCGCTTCATAATGATTATGTGCTCCCTTTGATATGTGGATGTAGGCCACAATGGTCGAACCACAGAAATTTTCATGCGTATCTTTTGGTAGTTTATTTATTTTCTATTAGCGTGGGTGGTTTAGGTTAGATGAAATGACAAAATAGAAATAGAGACAAGACCCTTCTTTTGTAGTTCCGAACCCAAATTAAGTGATGATCTATTGCCTTCTCTGTAAGGCTAAGTTGATGAATTGTGGAGATTGGGCTTGTTTGAAATTGGATAAGTTCCCTTTTTTTGGATTCTGGACAGTGAACGGTTCCAATAATATTGAATCTAGGTCCTTCAATTTTCATCAAAGTAAGAGAGGATCGTTATTCAGTACCATTTCTTTTGTAGGTCAGAATTTCCTTAGTTTGAAAACTAAACCTCATTGACTTAATGTCCTTCAATCCGCGATGGTTTTTCCTAGTTGGATATTAGAGGAATGATATTATTGGAGAAGATCTTGATTCTTTGGCACTTCTGAGTGTTCAGTTGTTTTTAGAAGGACAATAACTATAGACTTTCTTCTATTGTGGTATTTGTCTACGAGTCCAGAAACCATGGGGTCCACATTAGTTCTAGCTTGCTTCTCTCCATTCTTATCTCATACATGAACTGCAATCACTGATTGGATCGCTGATTGGGAATTGCTAGCTTTGGTCAGCACTTTTGACTTTCGATTTATATCTTCTGTTAACTGATTTTGGATGGCTCTTCTGAATGCTGTAAGATGATAGCTAATACCAGCTGTGCTTTGGCAGATTAGAGCCTTTCTCTATGGGATTGGATGAAGAACTTTTCATTGGCTTGGTACTGTGACTGTATGCTTCTATTAATGACATTTTGTACGTCTTCCCTTTTGTTTTTTCTTTCATGGGACTATCCCGGATGTTATTCTTTCACTTACTTTTTTTGCTTTTGACATACTTTGTTGCACTTTCACTTGGAAATACGTTTCTTGCGTATGGATTTGTTATGACTTGGTGTGTAAATCTGATTGAATTTGGTAAGGTAAATCTGGCTCATTTGAAAAACTGTTGCCTGGTTTTTTTGTTGTGCTTAAATTAGATGAGATTGATGTTATTGAGTGATTTAGACAGAAATTTTTTACACTGAGGTAGTATGCTGGTATGACCTACTGCCATTTTTTCCTCTATATTATTTAGAACTGTGCAGGATAGGTTTTGCTCCCAAGCATATTAGTTTTCACACTGTTACTTACGACTACCGACGTGCTTTGCCATTATCTTTACTGAATGTTATAGCATGTAGTGTTTTTGGCTTATAGTTGATGTTGTTGGATGAGTGATCTCTTCCTCTGAGCATGTCGTTTAAGGATGATATATACAATGAAACTGGTCAGTTTACATTGAGTAATGCGTTTGGGCTTCTTGGTAGAGTGATGACCCATTTTTCAGTCCTGTTTGGTTGAGTTTCTTTTTTGAACTGTTTGGTCGAGTTGCTGAGTAGTCTTTGACCACTTCTTAAGAATGGGCAATGGACTGAAATTTTGAAGATTTCGTGGCATTTTCTAGCTTTGGTTGAAATTCATTTTTAGTTTATTATCTTTGGGGAGTGATGACATGATTATTGTCAAGTTCTAATCCTTCTGGATGTTGCATTTGCCAGGTTAGATTTGTGGTGATCTACTGTGTTTTTCTGCGGGGCTGAGTTGATGATTGCTTGAAATTGGATAAGCAACCACTTCTTGGATTCTAGGCAGTTATTGGTTTGAATGAAGTTTGTTCTCAGCTTCTGTTTTTTTCGGTTAAGGGGAGACGATTGCGGCCTAGTTCTTTTTCCTTCGCTGGCAAGAGTTTGGTCGATGCAAACCTGTTCAGACTCGATGTGGATAGTTTTCAATCTGAGATGGTTCTTTCTAGTCTATTCATTTGTCTAGCTCCTTTCTTTGAGCTTTTGTTGATTTTTGTTGTATTTGGAAGATGAATAATCATTAACTATCTTCCACTGTAGGGATTTTTTACAAGTCAGGAAAGCTTACGATCCACCAAGTTCTGGCTTGTTTCTCTTCATTATTATATCCATGCCTGGTAAATCATGGAGATAGTTTATGTGGGATTTATTCATCTTGCTTTTTTTTTCATAGTTCCAGCTCCACACAATACCTAGTTTGCTTAGGCTTTCATTTTATACAATCACCGTGTTTAGGTACAGAACCTTTGGTGAAACGTTCTTGTTAATCAGATTGTTTGTATACTTTAGGTCGTTTTTGAGGAGTGGTCTCGATCTAATTTTGGAAGTTCCTGGCTTGTTGCAGAAACTTAATTTCTTCATTTTCGCATTGCCTCTTTGGAACTCTGTCGTGGTCATGGACATTGTCTGTGTTCACGCTCCTTCTGGTTAGTTGTTTTATGGGCTGTTCTGGATTGGTATCAATTATTACTTAGAATAATAACTGAGCTTTTCTTAAATTTGACGATCTCTTCACAGCTCGCTTTGGTTGGGTTGGTGGACTAGTAGTGTCCCTTGATCATTTTCAGGTTTGGGTGAAAAACTGAAATTTCAATGACCTCCTGCTGCATAGGTCCTTGTACTTTTTGTTGAATCTCATTCTTCAGTTAATTTCCTTGGAGTGGAAAGGTGATAAATTGTCTTCTAATTCCTTTATTGGTCAAAGTTTTTCGCCCATATATTATATGGGTTATTCTAATATTTCGTGTTGTCTGCTCATAATATGACTCGGAATTTCATTGCATCATAAATTAAATGTTATCGAGTGTGACTAGAAACATTAATTATTCAGGAAATTTTCGTTCGTGTTGTACTCGGATCTTCATTACATCACGAAGTTAATGCTATCGAGGGTGATAAAACTAGACATTCATTATTCAAGAAATGGTTCCCTTTCACCTTTGCTATGTTAGAATTTAGAAAGCTCTTCATCATGGGCATTACTGGTAGATCGTGCACCAGTATTGATTCATAGGCGCAATGCTTTGCTCTCCATTGTTCTGATTATAATGGTTTTGTTCCGAAAATTGTTATTTTTAGAGGATATCTCTAATGTGGACTTTCGTTTGCATATCTTGGAATTTGATATTTCTGGTTCTCTAGAGATCTCTTATGCATTTCATAAAAATTTGGAGATCGAATTCATCCATAATTATAGAATTTGAACCCTAAGCAAAAGTAGTTACATCGCATAGTTTTGCACTTGCATTCTTTATTGCCTTTAGGCATTAAAATTTCGCTTAAATTGGTCCTACGTGCAAAATGAGCTTGAATTTATAAAAAAGTGGTCCGAAATTCATTTGATTTTTCATGGGCCGGGTCATGCAAAATTAGCTTGAATTTAGAAAAAACCGGTCATAAACTGATTTGATTTTTCAAGACCGAGACAACGAAGGCCGAGCCTCTTGAAACTTGGCACTCCAATTTGTCTTGATGCTTGACTGAAAGTGCAAGTGCAATCCATGGGATTTTCCAAATTTGGAAGGTTCACAACACAAGGTAAAGAATTTCAGCTAATACAAGATAGGAAATGTGAATTTTGGCCAAATGAGGAAATAAAAGGGTAAGGAGCTCAACTGGAAATAGAAGAGGAAAGGTGAGAAAATTGGATAAAATTGTTTCCGGTGTTTTGATTAATTCAAGTTACGTGAGCCTACTTATAATCTATTTTGATTCTGTTCGGATATTTTTTCCCAAGTGTATTTGAAATTCGAACCGAGAATGCGAAGCAACTCGTCTGAATTTGGTTAAATCCGAATCAATTCCCTCTGGCGTTTACTTTTGGTTTAATGTTTTCTCGTGAATATATTGCAATGGGTGTCGTAACTTGCATTGTTTTAGTTTATTTCGATTCGAGTGTTTCATGAGATTTTTTTTTACTATATTATTATGTTTCTGAAATTTTGGGTTCATATGATAATCTAGATTAATTTCACCACGTAATCTTAATTAGGTCACACAATTTGTATCACCTTTAATTTCCATAAAATAAAAATTCATCAAGTATTGATCATGTTTTGATTTGTTATCATATTTCATGTCGTGTTTGTATGCAATTCCATGCAGTAATTTGTATATCATATCTTTAAAATTTACTTACTAGATTTGAATATTATATTGATATGCTAGATTTACATTTTTAATTAGGGCATGCTCAGTAAATCACATGTTTAGATTAAATTGGGACTATGCATATAGGAAATTACGTCTTGAATGTTTGCGTGATCAGAAAAGTTCATATTTGCATGTCTTGTGTTCACCTTTGCATCATATTGACACTTTTGCATATGTTGAATACTGAATATTGGATTTCATATTTTATTCGCACCATGACCGTTGCCATGTTAGAGAAATTAGAATTTTCATGAATAGATGTTTTGATGCCTATTTAGGACATTAGATTTTTTTTTTTGGTCGAAATTTAGGACATTAGATTGCATTGTTACGTAATTGCTACATTTTGCACATTTATTTCCGTGAATCAAATGTAACATAAAAATAAAGAATATAAGAAATCACATCTTGCAATATAAGTAATTGTGCATTGCATATTCATCAAAAAGAAAAATTAGAAACTTTAGGGAAATTTGGACTTATTTGCATAGTTACTTTATATTTTAATTATTCTTTTAACATTGCATTCCAGATTATGTTGCGTTAAATTTCCATATTTGTTCAAAGATCATTTTAGGAAAGTAATTTATTTAAGTGCATTTTTTTTGTCAGTCCTACTACTCCTACTCTATACCTCTCAACTCACGTGCAAACTTGTGCCCTGTCTCTTGCAGGACGTGGAAGTCGCAACCCACACTAGAAACTACGCGTCCCCGCCTCTAACCCTCTCAAGAAGGTGGGGAATCGAACTTCCCACCTCTCCCTTCTCTAGCGAGAAGGATGGCCACTGGGGCAACTCCCAGTGGTCATTTAAGTGCGTTTTTGCATAGCATATTACATAAGCATATTTGCATTTCATTTTTCAAGCATTAGTTAGTTTTAGAGAGTTTATATTGAGTTTTTATTTATAGCTCACAAGGTTCTATCATGGGGTTTAATAATAAGGCCATGTTTAAATTTTTGCCCAACACGGCTCGGATTCTTTCCTTTCCGCACTAAATATATACCTGTTTTTCATGTCTGAAAAAATAAAATTGAGAAGATTGAGTGAATAGTCGATTTCATAAAAGGAGAAAAAAGTATCATAACGGTGTCAAACAAATCTAGCCTAATTAAGTATCTTACTCATGAATCTCTAGCTCGCAAACATAAAACATGCTCCTGCATCTTGCTTGCCCCTCCTTGGACCATAAAAGATTAGTACCGATAACTGAAGCACAACCAAATTTAACAATTACTTGGGAAATCAAGGTGTGATCCGTAAGGTTTTGGAGAAACCCATATTTGACGTTGGCGCCATCTAGCAAAGGGATCATCCGCACCACTTATTATTGATTTTTTGAACTTTTAGGTCTTGATTTTGTTCTAAAAGATTAAATCTAGAGAGTTAGTGATTCAATTTGTGCAATTTCATCTGCGGTTTGAATTATCTACAATAAAATAAAGGGTTAATACCATGAAAAATCCTAAACTGGTGTATTTATGACAAATTTATCCTAAACTATTTTTTTTACCATAAAAAATCCCATACTGGTATACCTGTGACAATCTTACCCTTGAACTAATTTTTTTGCCACCAAAAACTCCAAACTGGTACACCTGTGATAAATTTACCCTCCGTTAGTTTCCGTTAAATTTTACTGTCAAATTACGAAGTTTAATGACACGTGATAATTGACATGTATACTGATTTTGGGTTTTACCCCTCTGTTTGTCACAAGTTTACCAATTTGTGATATTAATATAATTTAATGGACACTAACAGAGGGTAAATTTGTCACAAATGTACCAGTTTGGGGTTTTTAGTGGTCAAAAAATTAGTTCGGGGGTAAATTGTCACAGGTGTACCAATGTAGGGTTTTTGGTGATCAAAGAAATAGTTCGTGGTAAAATTATCACAAGTATACCAGTTTGGAATTTTTGGTGATAAAAAAAATAGTTTGGGGTAAATTTGTCACAGGTGTATCAGTTTGGGGTTTTTTGTGGTCAAAAAAATAGTTCGGGGTAAAATTGTCACAGATGTGCCAATTTAGGGTTTTTCGTGGTATTAACCCTAAAATAAATTCAAAAGAAATAAAGATTGTGAAAAACGTTAAAAAGTTACTCCAACATTTTAGGAGAAAGGTAAATGTGACTGGGATGAGAAGTACATTGGCTAAGCAACTTTTAGGCATGATGTGGCAATTATAAGTCTATTTTCGAAAATAGTTTTGAAAGATCTATTTGGGGAATTACTTTCGCAGAAAGATCCGCTCGGGAAAGAAGAAGGACCATAATATCGGTTCGTATTATAGTATGATCAAACAATCCAAATAAATAAATATCCCTCACATATTTTGATTTTTTTAAGGTATTCGTTTTTAATTTTGGTATTACAGTTAAATAGGATTCGAATCCATTTTTTCAGCATTCATGACTTCATCTACCAATTTAAGAGCAGATCTTTGACATTAGTGTCATGGGATTCGTGTAAGATTATTTCTTCGTAATCTAACTTCACGCGATCGCTTGGTAAAAGTTCAGGCAATTTTGTGTCTTTGGAGGAGCAAAAATAGTCCTTTTTTTTTTTCAATTCATTTAGAGCATAAAAGGAGAAGTCATAACTTTTTTATAGCATTTAACTAGGAATGTGCACATTCGTTGTCTATATGCAAATAAAAAAGATTAAGCAAATCCACTTATGAAGAAATATCACATTAAATGATGGAAAGAATTTCAAGAATTTAAATAAATAAAATATAATTTCAACGGTGAAGCATGTGAGGAATTTAATGAAATTATCAATTTACGCATTTGTCTATGATTTGACATTTGTAAAATAATTAATAGATGATATTTGGGAAAGAAAAATAAGATCGACGTCCCTTAAAAGTATGATGTTCTCTTTACTTATATATAATAGTTCAAATAATAAAGATTATGACCTGTATAATCCAAGAATTAAAAATGGATTTCGGTGATTTTTTTAGCATGAGAAATGGATAAGAATTTCGCAAATGGGGTACTTGTTGCATGAAAGCGATAGAGTTCATGGATATGAAATTTCCATTGAGAATAAGGTTATTTTTTGTTATTTAAAAGATGATTTTACGTATAATACAATTTATGATGGATTGACTGTAAATCTAGACATTATGCGACAAGATTAGGCAAAATAGAGCCACACTCGAGATCCCTCGTCAAACCTTCCATAAAAGGAAAATATGTGACTAGAAATCCATTTCTACTCTGAAAAGTTGGATCCACCTAATATGGAAATAGAGAAGTTGGGTTGGATCAACCCGGTTTGACTCGACGGAAAAAAAAAACGAGAGATGAGATTATAGAAAATAAGTTATTTTATTCAGTATCCCGTTTGAATTACTTCGAAAATACAAGTTTCAAACATAATTAAGTTGTAACATGAATCTACAGGTTCTGCTCCGAAAATATTTCCTACATATCATAATTTAAAGGTTACTCTTCTTGATCGAGACATTATATTTGCTTCTAACAACAAAATAGGAAGAACTGACATTTTCTTTTCCTCGTCAATGACCCTTTCTTACAAGAACTAATTGCAATTTTTGCTATGCCATTTTATGGAGGTGTATCACTTTATGTATTGTGTGTACTTTTTTTGGGAAAGGGAGGGGGGGGGGGGGGGGGGACTGGGGTGCGGTGGTGATTCAGATTATTGTTTGTACTTTTACCATGCAGTTTGTAGACTTTTCAGTACTTTATGTTACCATTCATTTCAAGTCATGTCTATGGTTCCCACGCATAAGTTGCTTCCAACGTGACTTGCCATACCAACACGGTAAAACCAACTTAATGAGCACAACAAAAGTAAGGTTTTAACTATCTATTTTAGAGAGAGAGAGAGAGAGAGATCAACTGTATTTCATTACTATAATGATTGTCAGTAACCTCAAGACTCCTGAACCAGTACATTGATTATGGAGTCCGAACGAAAGAATGAGCAAGGACCTGCTGCCGAGCTCGTCCTACATCATTGGCACAGTTGGCTCCGTTCTGTCAACAGAACCAAAAAAAATACAACTGCTCTCTTGCTCATCTCAAAGTTGCTCTACAGGAGATCATCTCGCATGATAGAAAGGAAATGCTAACACTAGAAAACCATTCGAGTGCTGATGCTAAGTCTCTGCACAGTATCAGTAAAGGCCGTAATGGACAAACCCCTCCGCATTAATGTGGAGACCCCAGTCCTACAGGTCAGTTACTTGAACAAATGAGCTCAAATCCAAGATCCAACCTTCTCTGCCAACTCACAAACGTGTCGGGTTTATGGCACAATCTCTTCACATCTTGCACGACGTCCTATTTTTCAGCACCGCGCCTGACAAGAATGATCTGCCAGGCTAGTTTACAAGAAAATTCTGATTAGACATCCTCGCTTTAAGCTCTACACATGCAAGGAGTCGGAGGATTCTCCCATACATCGTTGTCAGGAAATGTCTCCTTGGGCAATTCAGTCCTTGTCTGGTGGGTTACAACAACGTCCTCAACAAATGTCACCCAACCCATGTAGGGATCCCCGAATGATTTAGACATGAAGCCCTTATCTGGTTTTATTGATTTAAGCCGGTGGCTCATGTATCTCCATGCCCCAATTATCAATTTAGCAAAATTGCCTCCATGGGTCATCACAAAAACATCGAACTTCAAGCATACCAGATAATCAAGGGCTGCCAAGCTTGTTACATGCTTTCTAAAACTATCAAGCTCCTCCTTTGTCACCAGTTAATCTGGTGTGATATAAGCGAGGCTTTCAAAGTATCAGACTCGATGCTTATCCATGCTCACTATAGACTTTTGAAATTTTCGCCATAAATTAGATGGAAATGCTACCAAGGAAAGAGTCCCAATGACAATCTTAATCGAATCTTTCATGAACATCACAGAGTTTCAAATGTTGCCCTTTTCTATCAAAAATAAAAGACCGTGCCAAATCAAAAACACTATATTCTCATCTGATTGTCCTTCCAACTTTCGTGCATTTCAGTATGCATAAGGTTGTACTTGCATGTTTTAGAAACAATGAGTCCCAATAAGTGACAAAAGGAAGCAACCATCAAAGAAACTGCATAACAAATCAATCTCCTCTGTTTATCAATCCTTTGCCACTCGCAGCCTATGCTCAATTTTCAAGCCTCGATATCAACCACTAAAGTATTCTTGGACAAACTTCAAAAGGAGGCATTTCCAGGCCCCAGGCCTCTATCTACCTTGATAATATATGCAATAATTTTTTTCTGGATGTGCCAAAACTTAAATAGCAGTAACTTAGTAGCTAAACTGCAACTACATGAGAATGGCAAAATTGTAGAATAATAAACAAGGAATATTATTCATGCCGGAAAGAAGATCAACATGAGTTTCCGCTGCTCCTCGCAAGATTTATAAAAACTAGCAAGTCAAGACGAAATACTATCTAATTTTCCCGGCCACTCACCAACTTAATTAGAGAATCCAAATGGTATGGTACAAATAAATAAAGGTCTCACCAGATTGGGGAACATGTTCCTTAGCAATGCCAATCAATTCTGACCACCATACACCTGCCCAGAGGCAACATAAATTTGAGTTTCCTTGGGATAACCCATTGCTCGCAGAATCACAGCAACTTCCCCTGGTTCAAGAGGACATCGGCCTTCCTTCCTCTTCTGCAGGGCCAGCTACCAAAGATGAGAACCATTCTGCAGGCAAGAGCGACCGAAGAAAGTGATGGAGTGCAAGTTTCTTTAATTCCCATTTAACATAAAGAGCCAAAACTTTTTGCCCCAACTCACTTTATACCACCAAGGCCATTCCTTTTTTTCTGTATTCAGTCATTTTAGCTTTCTCCTCCCTTGTTCCCACAAATTCGTAAAAAGATAAGCCAACTATCCCTTTCTCAAACCTAAGATGAAGTGCCCGTTTCAGAAAACAGTCAGGTCCATGAGGTATTTAGAACCCAATAAATGATTTAGCAAATATTAGGTGACCCAGTTGCACACATGTAGGGATTCTGACTGCCAGTACGGTTTCTCATCCTTAATGCCAGTCAATTCGACATTTCTTCAATTTCAGGGAGAAACTTCAGAGCATGGTAATTCACCCGGCACCTAAGTCTGTTGATTCCTGGGGGAACATTATTATACCTAATCAAGAAAGGATCAATGATAAGAAAGGACATAAACAAACTTTGCGTGACGACCTCAGAGTAACAGAAAATCAATGTATATATATATATATAAATAATTGACTTACCCAAGACGATCGACAAAAGGTTTAAACAACATTATCTTTTTCTCCTTGATGGGAGGTAGAACGTTGTCAATGTAAAATTGTGCAGGTGCATATTTTGGAATATTCTTCACTGTCTGTCTATGAGACAAGCATAATTCAAGCCATTAATGCCAGATGTAACTCTAAGTAAACCATCAACCATATCATAATACTTGCAAGGTGAACACAAGGTGAAAAACACGGCTTTTCATTGCTATTGTCAGAAACAGGTCACAGAAGTGCTCTATTTAACTCGATGGTTCACAACTTAAACCCACAATCCCCATAAGACAGCTTTCGTAGTTTTGGTTTAAAAAGTAACCCACTTTCCGAAGGTTAAGTCAATCGGTGTCCAACATGCTTTATATGGCCATCAATTTTTTTTATCTCACTACCAATACATTCTATCTAGTTCTATTCAGTACATTATACGGTCTCAGAATCCATCAAGCCAGAGGAAACCAAAATGGCGCTACCATCACGTACTTCTTCCTCTTAAACTGCTTATCCAAATTAAGGACATGCTAATGGACCACCACTCCATTCACATCATAAGCCACACTAATCAAGTACTTAACAACTGTAAGACTAAATAAAAAGAGTCGGCACATGCATTCGTAGCAGTACAGGAATACCACGCGGCCGCATTTTTATTGACTTGCTTAGCAAACTGGGGAAACGAAAGCCATAGTTTTTAGAATCTATGATCTGTCATCTGCCAACTTTGCAACAAAAGCAAGCATTTTTACAACGAAACTTAGAAGCAACCATTAAAGCAGTGTCCATATGAGCAATGTGCATATCTGTGCGTGCATGTCCTATACACATGAACAAAAAGAGACCAACATGCACCTTCACAAACTATTCTTATCTACATGCAATATGCTTTCTTCACCAAGATAATATCAGGTAGGCAATTTGTTCTTTTGACCTCTAAAATTGCCTACTTGATATTTAGCAAAGCCTATTTCTTGGATCACTTATTTGAGTTAGTGAAAAACAATTTGTGATTGGCAAAAATAATTCGGAAGCAGCAAAACAGAGTCTCATCAGACCTGATGCTTGTAAACAGCTCTGACTTATCAGTAAACTAGGCGGGGATATTGCGCACAATCTGAACATCATCTTTCAGATAATCAATGAAATGATCCATATCGAAAATATCCTCAAATTTCCTGCATGGATACGAAAAGATCTATTGAAAAGCAGGCAAGAAGTTCCAAGATACCAATTAAAGCAAACAAAAGTTCCTCCATAACTTCATCTTCTTTGCCGTCGTTCACAAGATGTCATCCTATCTAAGAATACGCAATTGGCTACTGACGTAATTGGTCAATGATGCATGACTAAGAAAATACAGATAATTCTATATTGAGGGAGTCGAGCCATGTCCACTTATCAACTATCTGAAGTATTATCTGGAAAACCTTTCCTAATAGAGTTGAAGCCTGGAGCCAAGCCATTCAGATGTCTAACATACAGTAACTTAGATTAACTTGATGACTAGAGAAAAGCTATACAATTTCAAGGGTTGGTAGAAGAAAATGCATAGAATAATTCAATGACTTTCCTTAAATGATGAACTCCGTGTCCCAAATATCAGAAAAGCCTGAACCCAACCTTGTTGTGCAGCAAAGGTGTTGCAGTTTAACTAATTAACAAGAAAAGGAAAAGGTGAAAGAGGAGAAAATACGGGGGCAGAGTCTAGACAACTTACGTTTGTTCTTTCCAGATCTGATCCTGCTTTAATACTGGTAAAATAAGAGTAGCATTCAAAATTTTTAGCAATGGCAACAGCATCGCGTATTCGCATAGAGAAATATGAATAAGATAGATTCTCATTAGGCCAGCTCTAGATCAAAAGATTAAATTAAAGTATATTTTTTATGAGCAATGACAAACAGCACGTCAAACAAATGTAATTTGTTCCTAGGAAATACTTGTCTAAACAATGCAAATTGTCCATGCTGAATGCTATGCTAACAAGCACTGAATAGTAGGTCAAACTCAAATGGGAACTGGGGCAATCAAGAAGCCCAAAAATTTATTCGACTTTTCCACATAGTACTTGGGCTGCATTCATAGATTCTTTCTGCATAGATATCATAATTGCATAATGAATAGCTTAAAGGACTAAAAATATTTCTTAATGAAATGCCTCATGCTTTACAATAGGCATCTGCGACAAAGGATCCCCAGTTAACAGAAAGCAATTAAGCAAGATTATGAGTTTCCTAGTAGTATTAACATGTAAAGCAACAAATCTGAAATTGTCTGGGTCATAATCAACATAATAGTAATTTGAAAATCTATGAAAGAACCATCCGTCAAAAGCATCTATTAAAAGCGTAAGGAAATGAATAAGGAAAAGAATGATGTAATTAAAGCATCTTAATAATAACTTTGCATTTCCTTCTACACAAAATATATCAAACCCATGAGTGTGAAATTATGCTGGCGTTGCCTGAATCTATTTTCAGTTTTCCCTAACAAACAGGAAAAGAAGAACGAGAGAGTAGTAACTACCAATCTGTCCTCTTATTGTTTCCATGTGCTAGTTCCACTCCCCTAAAAAGATTCTACTTGTTAGTTCAAAATGAGAGATGAAGGACAATAGCCGAGGTATCTTCTAAGCAGATGCTAAGCATACTGAGCCTCAGAGACCACTAAATTTCACTTAGGAGGCTATTCCTTCAAATGAGAACTTCACAACAGCCACCAATTTTGTGGAGCGAAAACTTAGTTTGTGTGCTCAACTAGCAAATATGCGAGAACCTAAAACCTTCTTTGGGCCAAAATAATGCAAAGTTCATTGAACATAAAGATCTTCTAAGATCCCATATCAGCAAAAACATTCACATGCAAAGAGCCATAAATTTATTGCCCTGGAGTGAAAAGTAATTCCTGAAAGCTACACTTGCTGTAGAAGCATGGATAATTAAGGACATCCAACTGAATATGCCAATAAGCTAAGTTTTCTCATTCAGATTGAGAAATTGATAGAGCAGATATCATACTGCAAGTCTTTGTTGATTTAAACCACCCTCAGCGTGGATGAATATGTAGCCATTTGTTTCATTCTCAGGAGGAACATCTGTACAGAGGACAAAAGGAAAGAACTCCACATTACTTTATGATGCTAAAAATTGCAGGAATACTTTTGAATGGCAGGATCATTCCATTCGCACACGAAGTTAAACTTAAAAGCTTTAAAAACAAAATCATGACTTTGTAAGTGCAGCTTCTGTCCATAGTTATTGTATGAAACATTCTTCATCACCTACCTGCGTGGTGCATCTAATAATCTAATGACATCGCTATAACTGGATGTTCTTATACATCATGGCTGGCTCTTGGGAAGGAACTTACCATAAGTCAGTAAGAGATCTTGAAACCGTGAAGGAAAGAAATATCTTCCCGCACAAATATGATAAAGGGGAAGATAAATTTCCAGATGCAAACAAAAGCACTCGAGCTGATCTTCACAGGTCAAGAACCATCTAGACAGCAACTGGGGGAATATTGTTTTTCCAGATATAGCTGATTAAAAGACATCCATGGTACTAACAGTCAATTCAAGAATAGCAAATCCCCAGTTCCCTCGCTAAACCAGTTTCTTTAATTCTTTTTAAACAACAATTTTTGTCATTTTTCTTTGGGTATAGACATAAAAAGACAAATGAGTAATAATGACACAAATTTGTATATAAAGAGTGATAAAAGTATTGATTAAAGCCTAGGCTCAGTAGGCGACATACTCGATATTCCACCATCACGACGCTCAGCACAAGGCTTCCACGATGTGGCTGCGGAGTATGGATTTTCCCACGGTGAAGGAGGCTCCTTGACGTAGCACGAGAATGCAGATTATTTAGCAATAACCGTTGTCGCAGCACATATAGATGGCGGAAAAGGAGAAGCTCAAACTAGATCTTTCGACAACTTACACAAGGGCAATGAAGAACGACGCCATCTTTCCGGCAAAGGTATGGCGCACTCTGCAAGGTGTTCGACGAGGAATTAGTACATTGCTGGTATAAGAATCATCTATCAGTCCAGCTGAGCACGAATGTGGCCTTCAACTGAGGAAGTACGTATCAACTAAGACATATCTTATCAATAAACTAAACATGAAGAACCACGATGTGATTTCATACACCTGAGGCCTTGCAAAAACTTTTAGTTAGGACTTACACTGCTAATCTACGAAAGTGTAGTTTGAAAAATGAAGCCCAAACACCAAAGCCGCTCAACACCTAAGCACAGAGTCACAGCTCTTCCATATTCCTCGCAATGTAAAGAGATAAGAGCAGTATTCAGCAGCATTTCCCAGTTCATCAGAAAGATCGGGTCATTTCATGAACTCCAATCGCAATCGGTCACCAAATTCATTGTTCAAATCCAGCAGTCGAAGACGTAGCGAAGAGTTCGAAATCCACTCACCAGGCGATGCACAATGGAGAAGATCAAGATCAGCCCGACGATCGCGACGACGAGAAGCAGGAAGATCGAGGAGATCCCGGAGCTATGAGGGGAAACCCTAGGATCATCAGAGAAGTGAGGGGGTCAGCGGGGGTGGAGGTGCGACCAGAGCGGGCGATCGCGATTGCGATCGCTATCACGGGAGGAATGGCGGCCGCCGTCATCGTCGACGGGGCGCAAATCGGGGACGAGCGGGGAGCCGTCGCCGTCGCGTCTCCGTCGCCGCGCTTCATCGGAGAGGACAAGGCCCGCCTTCCGAGCCAGCCTCGACGGTTTCCGGTCGATCGGCGATGCGATCTGACGGCGTTTTGTTTATTACGAGAAGTGAAGGTTCTTTGCCTCTTTTGAAGAGTCTTCTGGTGGAAGCGATTTGCACAACACCAAGGCTTCCTCGAAATTGCCAGATTCCATTAACTGCACAAGCTGCATTAAGCACTTGAATTAAGAAAAAAGCATAACAGAAGGAAAATACATAAGAATGTACCTAATAAATTAACATGCCCCATGAGTACCTGTGAACCAAAAGGAACAGGAAAGAACCCACAGACGGAATTATCTTGGGCACCAACTATCGCACTGCTACTTTGGGCATGATGACGAACATTGCCGACAAAAACAGTCTGAATCAAAGGATACGGAACTCGAAGAGCGCGAATCTGAAGTGCACCAACATGGAGAATGTTACAGTAAGAAGCTTAGCATGCAAAAAGAATGGACAGAGAAAAAAGCAGGCAAGACAATCATCAGCTTACCTCAACATATCTTGGGAATAAACCTATTGCATATGCCTTCTAGATGACAACTTCTTGAGGAGCCTCCGACCAACATATCCTACCTTCTGGCAATAGCTTCCCAGTTTGGTCCACAAAAACTCCAACATTATCCTAAATATGGCAGAAACTCATTGAAGCATATCAAAGTACCACCATATAATCCAGAGAAGGATTAGTCTTGATTACTGAAACCAACTTGGTCACAAAGTTTATTGGGATATCTCAAGTTAAATGCATCGCACGGAATGGCAAGCAAATTCAAGCATATTCTGCAGGCAACCAAAGAAAATATGAATTGGATTTCCTCTTCAGGATACAAGAAAAACCTAGGCATTGACAATTTAGTTCACCGACAGGATTTACATTTTCCTCATTTCTTTTTTATTCAGCTTCTGCCAAGTTCTAAGTTCCTCCATAATGGAGAAAAGGATCCTCTGTTTTAGATACGCGACACTATTCATGTTTGTTCTTCAAGCTAAATCTTGCAGCTAAGCCCAGTTGCGAAGATTCTTCTGTTAATGCAAAAAAGGTTCTCTGCTAGTATTAGATTCTGTTTGACACTAAGCAAATGTCCGAATCATTGCCTCGGCAGAATGATACAGCCTCTCATGTCCAGTTACGGGGTAAGCACTTCTTACAATATCTGACTTCAGTTCTGCTCTAACAGTTGACTCAAGGAATTAGGATATCATAGACTGCGTACCATGTTCACACGAAGCTTGATCAGGCCTCAACCACTTGAGGAAATACTTATAATTGAGGGCCTTTGCCTTTGCCGACAACCAGGCCATGGCGAAAAAAAATAAAAAAATATTAATAAAAAAATGTTATCGACCATGGCCAGTGACCAGGCCATGGCGAAAAAAAATAAAAAATATTATTAATAAAAAAATTTTACCGGCCATGGCTAGCGACCAAGCCATGGCGAAACAAATAAAAAAATATTTTCAATAAAAATATTTTTATTAAAATATTATAAATAAAAAATTTATTTATAAAAAAATATTTTATCGGCGATGGCCAACGACCAGGCCATGGAAAAAAAATAAAAAAATAATTTCAATAAAAATATTTTTAAATTAAAATATTATTAATAAAAAATATTTTACAGGCCATGGCCAGTGACCAAGCCATGGCGAAAAAAAAAATATTTTCAATAAAAAAATTTTAGTAAAATATTTAAAAAAAATTATTAATAAAAAAATTTTTATAAGAAAATTTTTTATCGGCCATGGCCAAAAGAATAAAAAAAATATTTTTAATAAAAGAATTATTAATTGAAAAATATTTTACCGGCCATGGCCAAGAGGGAGGAGAAAAAAAAAGAAAAGAAAGAAATATTAAAATATTTAAAATGTTATTAAAGTATTATTAATAAAAAGAAATTTTATGTCGTTACCAAACACATTTCTATTCTTTTACTATTTCAGGAATAGAAATTTTGGGTTATTACCAAATACCTTCAAATGCTCAGAATTAGTTCCCGAGCACATAATAAAAAAGAATCATTTCTGACCAGAATCTGTTCCCAAATACCGAATGGTTGCCATGCGCAGCCTTAATATTTTCTCCAAAAATCCTAAATTTATGCATGTGCAACACATTTACTCCAAATTTATTTTTGTGACACTGAAGACCTAAAATTCTTTTACCAAATTATTGAGGCAAATGTCTCACACTGATACAAGTTTAGGGTTTTCGGTGTTACAAAAAGAAATTTAGGATAAATGTGTCAGGAGTAAATATGTCACGTATATACAGATTTAGGGTTTTTGATGTCGCTTTTAGGATAAATATATCATAATTGACATAGTTTAGAATTTTTTGTGACTTTTACCCCGTTAAAAAAATCTTTTTAGCAAGTCATATCATCGTCAAAAGCCACCAAACTCACATTTCATCGGGAAGTTGATCGGATTCTAGTCAAAATATATTAATTGCGAGGAAAATTAGCATTTGTACATTTGATTAACGAAATCAAAGTTCATTGCAACTATCAACTAAGTTTAGCGTTCTCGTTGTAATAATTCAAAAAATTATGATCAGTGGAATTTTAATTTTCAACATAGAGCTTCAGGTCAAGCTTAGTTCAATACGATAATAGATAGCGTTAGATCTTCATAATGATAAAATTAGAACAAGTCCTGCACGTCTTATTTATTGATATTCCAAGTCTTAAATGTTCAATCTTTGACGATTGCCAATTAAGTTCTAAATATTTCAAAAGAAAATTTATTGAACCTGTTGTTAGTCCATTTCGTCTTTTTTAATTACAAACTAGATTTGATTTATGTTAAGCTTATGCTGCTATCCATGCTTTGCATGGAATTTTATATTTAGTTTTTTTTTAATTCTTAGTTTTAAAATAATATATTTCATATTTTCTCGTGTTCTTGTATGCGAGTTAAAATTTACTATCCCTTCTACGAAACATTATAGATTTAGATATTTTATAATGTATCTGTCTATCACATGATTCTTGTTCATAATCAATTTTACGGCATACAAGAAAATGTAGCGTATAATCAGATATCTGTATCTCTCTCCGAATTTTAAAAATGAATACTTTTTGACATTTTTCGGTTTTCTTAACAAAATTCTGAAAATTTCACGTTGTGGTGTGCAATTACAAAAATTTTAAAAACAGCCATAAAGTAAGATAAATGTGTTTTTGCCAATGCTCGACGTGGGATGACGCCACCTTTGTTGACTGTTAGACTGCGCACCACCTCATCTAGTCTTTTGTTTCACGTCAAAGCATAACGCACACGCAGGCCGTCACATCGTCATGACACTTTCATTTTCCTTGAATCTTTTTTAGAAATCCGTGAACATTGTAATTTTGAGGCATTTGTTAAATATCCAACGTTGCGTTTGATAGACCGGATAGGATAATTTTCATCCAATGTGGTGTTTGGCAGAATACTAGATTGGGATATCTCCAGATATAAGCCGGATAGAAAAATCCCACCCTTAGTTGGGATAAAGCTAAATATGATATCTAATATGAAAAAATTGAGAAAAAAACAAAAAAAAAAAGATAAAAATCCCTTGGACTCGGTTCGCTGTTCAACGCTCGATGTTTTCTTTTTTTCCTTGGTGGTGAATCGACCGCTACGAGATTTGCACATCTCAATCAATCTCTCTTCTTGTGGTCGACTCGCCGTCGCTGCCCTGAAGGGAAATTTTTCAAAAGAATTCCGACGGATGTGTTCATCCTCTTTCGAGGAGATGGTTCTCTCTTCTATGCTTGAAGCCAACATTCTTTGATCGATTGATTGACCAGAGCACCTCAATGAGTCCGATTTGTGATGGGAGCATGGATCAATATGGGCATGTTTAGTAACGCTTTAGAATCTCTAATTTTATGTTTCAGATTCTCTAATTTTCTGTTCTTTTGTTTTCTAAACAAAAAAAGAATAGAAATCCGTTTGATAACATCAGTCAATTTTTTTGTTCCTCGGAACGGAAAAGTGGTTAGAGAATAAATTTGGAACAAAATCAAGAAGTAAAAAAAAACCCTAAATTCTAAATCTCAATACCTAAACCCGAAACCCTAACTCCTAAACCCCAAACCCCAAAATCCAAACCTTAAACCCGAAATGCTAAACTTTAAACCCAAAACTTCAAACCCTAAATCCTAAAACCCTAAACTGCAAAACCCGGAATCCTAAACGCCAAACTCAAAACACTAAACTCTAAAATCTTAAACCCTAAACATTAAACCCTGTACCCAATTCCAAAATCTGAATCCCTAAAACCTTAAATCACAAACCCCAAACCATAAAACTCTAAACTCAAAATCTGAAACAGTAAACCCCAAACCTTAAACCCTCAACCCTAAAACCTAAATCCTAAAATCATAAGCTCTAAACCCTAAATCCCAAATCCTAAAACCGAAACCCTGAACTCCTAAACCCTAAATTGCAATTTCCTCGACCGCTATAGTAATTTTCTTTATCATGGTATTAAGTTCAACCAATTCTATATCATAATATATTCTGATTTTATTTATAGTTCAATTTTATTCAAACATGAAGAATTGCTAAGTCTCCTCTCCCATTTTATAATTAAATGAAAAAATTGGGAGTAGAAATTTTTAAGATCATACCGAATGCATTTTTGTTCTTTTTCTATTCAAAAAATATAAATTTTGTGCAGTTACCAATCGCGTTTTTTTCTCGGAAACTGTTCCCAAGAACAGAATTAGAAAATACTATTTCTGAACAAAAATTGTTCCAAAAATAGAAAGCTTACCAAATAGATCCTATGCATACCTAATTCAACTAGGCCGAGCAGTACAAGGAGATGGTCCAGTTTATGTAGAAGCTAGTCGAATTGGCCATCATACTCACCGCTGACGTAATTGACTCGCTCAGAGTGGCATAGCGCATCGTCTCGTCCCTCGAGCAGAGGGAAGCGTAAAAAACAAAGCCAAAAAAAAAAGGCTCCCTTTAGATTTCTCTTCTCACGTCCGGCACCGATCCTCCACCGCCGCACCTCTTCTAGTGGATTCCATTGCAACAAAAACGAGCTATTTCTTCTCCTATTAAAGGTACAGCAGATTTCGTGCTTCATATTTTGTCTTCTAACTTTGCTTTGATTTATATTGTCCAAGCGAGATTTTCAAAAATTTTATCCTAATTTGAATTGCACCAAATGCGTGATGGGATTTTCTACAATTCGGAGGATATTTGGAGGATTCCTAATCCAACCTTATCCTGTTCTATCCGAATCTAAATCTGAGCAACCAAATGCAGCCTAAGTGAAGAAACTTTTTTATTGCAAAACATATTTTTTCTGCATTATGCACGATCACTATCTTATAAAAAGAATTTCTTAGAGTTAATTAGTGGGAAAAAACCCCAAGTTATGTGCACTGTGATACAAACACCCTACCCTTTTTTGTGTTACTAAAAATCCTAAATTTGCCCATTGCAACTCAAACACTTTAAACTATTTTTTGTGTCATAAAAAATCCCATACTTACATTAATGTGACAAATGTACCCTAGATAGAACCGTAATAGATAGGATATTTGGGCTTTTTTTATTTATGTCACATTGAACAAGTTTAGGTTTTTGGTAATATGAAAAAGGTTAGGGACATTTTGTCATGGTAAATATAATTTGGGGTTTTTGATGATATTCACCAATCTTTTTCTTAAGGGAAAATTCCAAAGAAAGGTTCGAAATGCCCTTATTTTCTCAGATAAGATCCTGAAGTGTAATCATTTTCTCAAATAAGATTCCGAAGTGTCATCATTTTCTCAAATAAGGACCTAAAAATGGCTATGTCAGTGCTTGACCTCACCGACTTGTCAGGGTATTTTTGTCTTTTAATTTTTTTTTGATTTTTATTTTTTTTATTTCCATAAAAAACACAAAAAGAAAAAAAAGGCTAAAGTTTAAAAAATAGAAAAGAAACATCGCGGTTGCCCGCTCTGGTCGCAACTCCACCCCCACTGACCCCCTCACTTCTCCGGTAAATTGCTCATCGCACCACTGATCTACCTGAACCTGTTGCAGGTATGCCCAACATCTTTTTGAAAATGGAAGCTATGAGGAGGCAATGGACCATTTCTTGGCTTCTAAAGTGGATATAACTGATGTGCTTTCTCGATAGCCGTCAATAATTCTTCCACAAACGGGTTCGGTTCCTGAGCCAGAGGAATTGATGGACAATTCACAGGAATGTGACGAGCATTCAGCAGTCGAGTCCAAAAAAATGAGCGATATTGCTCTCGTGGCTCTCGTCAAATTTTTGCAGAAGGAGAGACACGGTATAATAGAGAAGGCCACAACTGAGGGCACAGAAGAGGTGGTTTTAGATGCTGTTGGTGATGGTATCCCCTCATATGATATCAATCGGTTTGAAAGGACTAACAAGGTACTGGCATTACCTGAGAGTCCTCATATATTGGCCAAGAACTGATGATACATGGATTAGCTAAATTTTATTTCAGCCATGGCTATGGGCAGATGAATTTAATATTGACGTCAAATGTATGCCTAAATTATGCTTTAAGAAATATTTGAAAATCGGTACAGTTGTTGAACCCCATAAAGGAGGGAAACTGGGATTACTCATGTTTATGGTTATCGTAAGCAAGGGCATCTCGTAGCACGTCGTTCAGTTTTTACCTGCCAGATATAACAAATCAAAAGAAATTATGTTCCTCTAGAATTGAGGTTCTGGTTACCAGTAATCTTCATTGTCCAGTTTGTAATTTTCTTGAAATCAGGTAGCTGTAGGAACAAACTGGCTAAAAGATCTGATATTCGAAATGATTGACCATGTTGTGCTACTAGTGACAATTTCTTTTAATGAATTCCGTCATTCTACTCCTTCGCATTACTTTCTAGTTGATCGACTGCAAGCCAATCTAATGCATAGATGCTTGAAGTTGAGTGTACTAATGTTAGTGCATGCGCGCTTCTGAGCTTTTTCTTTACTAAAGTTGGGTGAGTGATTATGTATGTAATGCTTTTTGTTGGGTCCATAATTTGTCACGTTGGATATGTCGGTTTAATTATTCAAGGTGCACTGGGTACCCACTGTCATGCAGTGCAATGCAATGCATGTCAAAATGCAATTGCAGAGAGTTTACAGTTCAGATATGCTTGTTCACGTGTCAACACTGAGGTACTTGACCAGACACATTGCAATATACTGGCGATGGCATGGATGATTTTCCATGGGGACATGACAAACTAATTGAAATAAGGCTGTCTTCTTCTGTGTCAATGGATTTTGTGTCATTATAGTTTAATGTCTAGTTTTGCTTTTGTTCCTCAGAGACGCGCCACCATCGCTGTTAGGTCACTTGAAAGGTACAAGGTATAACTGTATTGGACACAGCACTACTGCAAGCTTTGCTTCTCACGGGACAGTCTTCAGCTGCTGTTGAATTTCTGAAAGGCCTTAACTATCGTGATGTGAAAATATGTGAGGAGATTCTTCAGAACAGTAGTCATTATACAGCTTTGCTAGAACTTTACAGAAGCAATTCAATGCACCGTGAAGCTCTAAAGCTTCTCCATCACTTAGTGGAGGAGTCAAAATCAAATGAATCAAAAGCTGGTCCGACTCAAAAGTTCAAGCCAGAGATGATAATTGAATATCTCAAGGTATGTAATTTGGTCCTCATGATATGGTTGTGGCATTCAGTGAACTTGAGGTCTTTGGTGAGTTAGCTATGATCACCACGAGCTATGATTTCTACCACAAGAAGGAGGGTCATAATCTTTTGAGTTTGACCATCGATTGGCTATCTTGTGCAGCCTCTGTGTGGAGCTGATCCTGTGCTTGTCTTGGAGTTTGGAATGGTTGTTCTTGAAAGCTATCCGGCACAAACTATTGAGCTGTTTAGGTCTGGGAATCTTCCAGAAGATTTGGTCTGCTATCATCTGGAGCAGCATGCATCAGTTGAATTACTGAAAGGCCTTAACTATTGTGATGTGAAAATAGGTGAGGAGATTCTTCAGAACAGTAGTCATTATACAGTTTTGCTAGAACTTTACAAAAGCAATTCAATGCATCATGAAGCTCTAAAGCTTCTCCATCACTTAGTGGAGGAGTCAAAATCAAATGAATCAAAAGCTGGTCCGACTCAAAAGTTCAAGCCAGAGATGATAATTGAATATCTCAAGGTATGTAATTTGGTGCTCATGATATGGTTGTGGCATTCAGTGAACTTGAGGTCTTTGGCGAGTTAGCTATGATCACCACGAGCTGTAATCTCTAACACAACAAAGAGGGTGATAAACTTTTGAGTTTGACCATCGATTGGTTATCTTGTGCAGCCTCTCTGTGCAACTGACCCTATGCTTGTCTTGGAATTTGCAATGCTTGTTCTTGAAAGCTGTCCGACACAAACTATAGAGCTGTTGGGGTCTGGGAATCTTCCGAAAGATTTGGTCCTCTATTTTCTGGAGCAGCATGCATCAAAAACGCTGAAGAAGGAGCATGCGCGACGCCGGACCCCCGCCGGCCCGTGAATCTCGCTAGCAGAAGATGCGAACTTCGGCTTTTTAGCTTGCTAATAATGAATGTGTGAACATGTCGGACCAAATGTTAAAAGTGTTAGCATTTTGTTGCTAAGAATCTCTTTAGGGTCTCCCGACTCGGATCGTTCTAGTATGTATATATATATATTTCTCTTTCTTTGCGTTATGATTTGAAGCAGCTTCTTATTCAGGGAGTGACTTGTGCTGAGATCAAGAGAGGTGTATCGTGGTCACAAGGCAGTCTCAGCTAATTTCTTCACCGCAGCTTGCTCTGTGATAGGAGATGATTTTTGTGCAGCTATCTCTTTTAACTTTTTAACTCTTCCATAATGTTGAAGAGAATTAATGCCACTGTTCAGGCCCATTTGTTGGTGCAATACTCCACGCAAGTGACTTACAAACATGTTAGGCTAGTACTGCCTTCTTTTACAAGTCCTTAGCAAATCAACATTCACTGAACGTGGTAAAATTGGGGATCATGTGCTGGTAGCTCATTAATTGGTGAAGAACTACCATAAGCAAGGCGCTTCTCCTGGATGAATGATCGAGGCGAAACTATGGCCTACGATAACCTTACACTGGAATTGGAATTTTTTGTGCCGAGTTTGTGAATAACATGGAAGCCGATGGATCCAACTAATCTCGCAATTTGAGTCTAACACTAGAAAGGGAAATTACTAGAAAAATCAACAATTCTAGATGAGGACATTATAGATTCACGTGTTTCGGCTTGATGCAAGTGTTTAGGGATCTTTTTAAGGAATGAATCAGAGTGCAGAGCGCAAATGTGGGGATATGTTTTCTATATTGAGAGTTTTGATGTACATAGTTGAGGCTGAAATATTTATTGATTGGGTAAATGCCCTGAAAAACTCCAAATTTGTATACCTGTGATAAATTTACCTTAAATTAATTTTTTGATCATCAAAAATTCCGAACTTATGCAACTATGACAAATTTACCCCCAAGCTAATTTTTTCACAACAAAAAACTCCAAACTGATATATTTGTGACAAAATTACCCTCCGTTAGTTTCCGTTAAATTAGATTAATATAACGAAAAATCACAAACTAATACACATGTAATAAACGAAGGGTAAAACACAAAACTGATACATCCTTCAACTGCCACATGTTATTCAACTTAGTAATTTGATAGTAAAATTTAACAGAAACTAATAGATGGAAATTTATTCATACTTATACGAGTTTGAGGTTTTTAGTGGTAAAAAATTTAGTTTTTGGTAAATTTGTTGCAAGTAAACTAATTTGTGATTTTTCGTGGTATTAATCCTTATTTATTTAAGGGTCAAGTTGTATGGAAAAATTTAGGTAGTGACAACCGGTCTCGTAGGGAAAAAAATTAATAGTTGGACACTTACGGAGCATGGGTGTCAAAAGACTCTTTTTAATTAGTAAAGTTAAACCCATTTATGAATTTGAAAACTTGTTTAGAGTCCTTAATTGGTCAAAACAATCAAAATCTGTTTTTCATTTTTGGGGGACCAGCCCGCTACTCTACTCTTATTGGGCTGCAAACGTGACCCTTCTATTTTCTGTACAGCAATGACAAGGTCGGTCCACCAAGGGAACAAATCTTCTAGTGGGCCTCAGGCAGCTTTGCTAATAAAACTAATTAACCCACCAAAAAGGTGATTAATACGCTTTGCTAATAAAACCAATTAACCTACCAAAAAAGGGAATGAAGATTCTAGTCAATCCCATTTTCACACAAGTTTTAGACATTACGTGGGTCGTGCACCTATTACATGTTTGAGGATGAAGCTCATTTTTAAGCTATAGAGATAGAAGTTAGGTGACATCCTAAGTGTAGTTGGACCGTATACAAAATTCGATATGCTAAGTGATGCGATAGATTGTTTTCATGCATAGGCTCATTAGCTTGTTTAAGTACACATTTGTAGTTTGCAAGATCATTGTAGTACCAATTTTGTAGAGCAACCTTAATATGCCTATGTTTAAAAAAAAAGGAACTAATCGACACACTTGCTCCGGCGCATGCACGAGCACATACCCAAGCGTCCGGAGAATCGGCAAAACGAGACATCCCAGAACCGGGTTATTTTAATCGTGGGTCTCGATCGGTTCGGTACCGACAAGGATTCGGTCTCGTGCAAATTAAATTGCGCCTAAACGAGGCTTGGAACCACCTCAAACGATAAACTTCCGTCAAAAGAAGAAGGATTGAACTTGCGATCGAGAGACAAGATCAGGAGGCTTAGCTAGTAGTTGAATAGGATCGAACCCAAATTAAGCTATACAATCGAGGTTATGTAGTTAAAGAGGATTTATTATATACCCTTCCGTTGACTCGATGAAAACGGAACGAAGAAGGCAAAGAAAGCGGGACGAGACTTTGACGTTCAAAAGAAGGCAAGAGAGTACGAAGGTTCGTGAGCGTGCATGAGGATCACGTTTCTATATCGCCCCTTCCGGCTCGCCAAAGAGCCATGCAAGTTGGGCAACTTGTTTTGTATCGAAGTGCCTTGCAGCTTTCAAGGGCACTCGAATGGGGGGAATGACCGCGTCCTCTTCAGTTTCCTCGTTCCTGCTTCACTTGATTGAATAATAATAACATTGAGAGATGGGGACGAAAGAAGACAAGAAAGTGACCATCGGCTCACGTCAGTTTCTCGTCAAAAGGAGCATTCGAAGATCATTTCTAGAATACCGAGCTATAATAATAATAATAATAATAATAATAATAATAAGGATTAATATCACAAAAAATTTCTAATTGGTACATTTATGACGAATTTACCTTACGATAGTTTTCATTAAATTTTACTATCGAATTGCTGAATTGGATGACACGTGACGGTTGATGGGTATACTAGTCTGGGATTTTACCCTTCGTCCATCACGAGTATACTGGTTTGTGACTTTTTGTGGTATTAATCCAATTTAACAGAAATTAACCGAAGGTAAATTTGCCACAAATGTACCAATTTGAGGTTTTTGATAGTCAAACAATTAGTTTGGGCTGAATTTGTCACATGTGTACCGATTTTGGATTTTTTACTGTCAAAAAATTAGTTTGAGGTAAATTTATCATAAATGTACCAATTTAAAATTTTTCGTGATATTAACTCTAAAAAAAACTTATGTTAGATTGAGACCTTGTGGAATGGATCCATGGTTTTCTATCCTAATGGAACGAGATCTGGAATTTCGTTGGGTATAAATATGAGACGAGTAAGTGGGGAAGAGAAAGCCAAAGGTAGGACTATTCGCCTTCTTCTTTTCATCACGTCTCCGCTAATTAGGGCATGGAAGCAAGGGTGTACTTGGACTAGAGAAGAGACCCTCTGTTCTAAGCCCAGGCCTCGTCAACCTTTTCCCACAAAAGAAGAGGAATTACAAGGACGAGCCGTGTTCCCACCGTCGCATTTTTCTCCATTCCTGGTTGGATGACATGTATTTGATCGGAAGCCGCATCTCCGTTTCCGATTGGATGACCTGCATCTCTAATTGGTAGGTTAGAAAAATGAACATTGCCTACTTTTAATCAAGTGTGTTGGTGATACCCATACTTTGTAACCCACTAATCAGAAGTATCATCGGACGAAATCTTCCTCCAACTAGCAATAGAGAAGGATCTTGCCATTTAATCGACAAGTTACAAATGCGGGCATAGCCCATTTTCTATTTCAGTTAGGTTTGCATGTAAACGATGTCCAAAACTTGTAACCCATCAATCAGATGCATGATCATAGAATTTTTTTTCTCTGACTAGGGACACAAGAAAATTCAGCGTGTGTTTCTAAATCATCTCATGATTACAGACGAGGAACTTCAACTCGATTTGATAGAGAAATATCGGGTTGATATTAAATCCATTGAGGAAGAAGAAAATACCGTTTATCACATCCCCATTTGGGGAGTAAGCAACCAAGTAGCAATAGCTGAACGTCCACGAATATGACACGATCAACGATGCTTGATCTTTACTGTGCCCTTCGCAAAACCACAAAATGGCCCTAAACCTTATTCAACATGTGTCAACTTAGGCAAGGTATTACAGCTTGCTTTGTTCAAGTTGAATCTCATATGTTGGACTGAGATGAGTACATTATTCGTCATGAACATTTTGCGTTAGATTCTGCGTGCTTGAGTTCCATCCGTATTGTGTTCCCTCTAAAGTTCTATACACAGTTTGCGTTTTGACTTGGCCCTGAACTCATAGAACTATATGAAGACAGGTAGATCATGGGGGAAATTGACCCGGATTGAACCAAGTCTAAGGGCATTTTGAGATTTTTGGCATCTGTCTCTTGAGCGGACCTCTGGAGACACATCAGCTTCACGAGGCATTTCAAGATGACGTTGGTTGGTTGGTTGGTTGGTTGTTTGTTTGTTTGTAAAACAAATAAATGAGTATTTTTTCCTTTGTCCCACGTAGGAAAGTTTTGAGAATGTGGGTCACTTTATATGTGTGAGCGTCTTTCTTACTCTTTAAAGTGAAGACAATAGAATGTGGGCTAGACTACACAATACTCATGTGCGGTGTTTATTTATTATTTTATTTTTTATTTATGAAATTTGGAATTAATGAAAAATATAGCATTATTATCATTTGTTTTTTTTTGTAAGAACATTATTATTATTATTATTATCATCATCATTTGTTGTTATTATTTTATTCCGAATTTTCATATATCTTTTTTCAATGTGACTTTTGATTTTTTACCAGTTCACTATACATCTTTTCGACGAAGGGATGCCTTTGTTTGAAAGGGTGTGATTAGTAAGTCAGTTTTTTGCATGGTTGAATATTAAGTCTCTTCATTTTTTTGGATTTTTTAGACACCTATTCATTCAGAAAAAAAAAAGCCATTCTTTTTCATTGTTATCCTAGAAAGAACCTGGAGATATACCAAAATTGCTATTCGATATTCTCAATTGAGACTTTATTGTATCCTGGAGTAAATTTGCCGACGACCATTAGCAACTTCGCGAGACAAATAATTCCTTAAAAAAAGTAATATCACACCTCAAAGTCCGACTTCGTTGTTCATCCTATTTAAAAATGAAGTTTCATTTTTTCTACAATTCGGAGGAGCAGATTTTCCAACAGATGAAAACTACCTCCCGCGACTATTTGACATTTTGCTAATAAGATGGCTTGGATTGTAGCCAAAGAGTAGTGATTTTAGCATTTAAGCCCATGTGTTGCATGCACGTTCAAGGAACCTTCTACTAACCCTTCTCTCTCTCCGCTGCCAGCGTCCCTCCATCCGTCACTGTAGCCATCTCACTAATCGATGCTGCCGCACCACCACCACCACTACCACTACCACTACCACCCCCACCATAGTTACCACCATCCGCGCGTGCGCACAGAGGGACACGGCGATGGTGTAGCTAGTGGAAGGGGAAGTGATGGTGGCACCCTGCCTAGTACGGTCGACGGCTATGGCAACGGACCGTGCAAGGCTGTGCGGAGGGAGGGAGAGAGAGAGAGAGAGAGAGAGAAGGCAAGAAGAGTACTTATAATAGATGGACTTTTCGACGTAAGGCTGAGGTTACCGGTGCGTCGGTGTGCGTGTTTTGTTATTGAACCCACCAATCACACATAATTAAGAAGCAGCTTCAATGCCGCCACATGGCAGCCGCATAACCTATCCCTTTCGAAATAAAACTCATTTCCATACGTGGGGGTGGGGGGGGGGGGGGGATTCGCTTGCTCTTTCTTGCTGTAAACCCATCTCAACGAAAACTGGTTTTACGAAAAGCTGACGCGCCAAGGCCGTCATCGCTTGCTTCTCGGACACGTCTACGAATCGATCTGGCAAAACTCGTGTTGGTAAAATCGAGCATCGCGTTCTCCACGTTCTCCAATTTCCCTTCCCATCTCCTTTGCCATTGCTTTGCTGCTGGCCTGCATTCGGAGTCAACCAAAGCAGGTGCAGCGGTGCTTGAAAAGGACTCCCCACTCCACAATTCCAAGACTCAACCCCAAGCGCGGACCGGGTCCTCTTTCGTCCGCTTTGATACTTATTGCCCTGAAAAGTCTGCAACGCCATGTCAAATGACATCATCGCCCCCACCAACTCTCCCTAAACGACATTTATAGCACCCGAGACCTTTGGGACCGCGATGGCATCCGACGAGGGAGGAGCGGAAAATCACGAGGTTTTGCGAGGGCGAGAGCGTCAAATCATATTTTGAGTTAGATCGTGCGCCAATTTTTTCTCATTCCGATTGCTGGGGATGCCGACGCTTTGGCAGGGAGCGATTGCGATGTGTCGAGGATTTTGATCGAGTCTTCTTCAGCTTTGTCTGTTTAGTGGTGGGGGAGGGGACCCGCGAAGAGAATATCACGTGGGGGGATACGACCCCGTGAGTGCGCCGGCCACTTGGAGACGGAGGCGGGCAGCCGCCACCGCCGCCGCCGCCGCCCGCCTCCATTGTTTTGGTACAGGGAAGGCAAATAGGTACGGGGGCGGGGGGGCCGGTGAGCAGCATTTACCCTTCTCATAACTTTACTGCTTTAATTATGAGTTTATGACAAGATTATATCGCGGGAAAAAATTATCCAATCAGCCGTAAATTTATATGCTGAATCTGTCCTGAATTTTTCAGTTTTGCCAATTTAGTCCCGAACCTTTGCGCGAAATTCCAGTTTCGCCGTTGCGGCCGATTTTTGCCGTCGTGGCAGTGTGTCACGTCGGACGGCCGTTCAATAAGTTTACGATTGATTTGATAGTTAATCGCTAAATTACAAGAGCCAAATACGTGCATAATATCATTGCACTGATAAAGTAAGGATGGATAACCTTGTTTAGAAAAAAGTGAACTTTTTAACGCGCAAAATATCACAACAACACCGCGGAACATATTGTCACACACACACACGAGTCGAAATTCAAGTGGGTCCCTCAAACTCAAATATGATATTAGCCGTGGTTGATGGGTTGAGAGTTGGATTTGTGTCACGTAATCATTCAGAACATATATATTTGTCTTTTGTAAACGAACGAAACATGAATTTGCTAGACGGAGTCAACTTAACACCCGATAATCTTCAGTTTTCTCCTCGAGCACATTCGAGTTATAACCCCAAAGTCAATTTGATACGGACCTAAAAAACTCAACATTAGAGCATATTTCTGGTAAATAGAAATGAATCGACATACCACATTTTGAAATTTCTTTACCGTTGACACGAAAGGCCGTAATTCGCATATTTTGACAATCGGGTCATATTTTAACACGCAACGAAAGTCCCTGCTCCCTAGCATTAGTCAAGACACATTCCAACGTGACAAACAATTCTCGAGACCTAATTTCCCAGAAAAATTGGTCCCCAAGGCACACAAAATGCCACGCCACGTTATATCGGGGGATTGCCAGCCCCATTTTGGTAAATACAGTTTCGATAGATGGATCAGATTCCACGACCGACCAGCTTGGTCTAAAAGGGACAACGGAACGGAAAATTGTTTCCGTTTTTATAATCATTCGGTCCACCCCTTGGAATTTGACCAAACTGCACACGCAAACCCCGGCCCATCGCCGGCGGCCGTGGACGAACGTAGCCCTCGTAAGGCCTCGCTATTTTACCTCATTTGCCCTCCCTCCCCTGGCCCGCTCGAACCTTCCGTCGCTGCCCCTCTCCGTCTCCTCCGCACAACATATTTATATAGTCTCGCGTTCTCATTCCCACAGCACAAAGAGCAGACGCGTCTGTTGTTCTGAAGCGAGAACTTTAGGGGAAGGGAAAACCAAGAAGAGGAATGGAGAGATACTCAGCAGCAGCGGCCATCAATCCCCACGGGGAGGCCGTGAACGTCCCTCCCCGGACCGACCCGTTCCACAGGTCGCTCCACTCGGTCCGGAAAGCCCCCGCGAAGCCGTGGAAGAAGCCCACCGCCCCGCAGCCCCCGAACCCCACCCGGGTCTACAAGGTCGAGCCCATCAACTTCCGGGAGCTCGTGCAGAAGCTCACGGGGGCGTCGTCTCAGCTGCCGCCCCCCGCCCGCCGGCTCCAGGAGGTGGCCCCTCCGCCGCTCGAGCTCGCGACGCCGAACCCGGCCCGTGCCGATATCAACGGTTATAACAACCCGGCGGCGGCGAGGGCTACGGCTCCTTTATCTACCGTGTACAGGGAGCTGATGTCTGAAGGCCTCGAGAAGAAGTCTCCCCACAAGTTTGGAGATGGCTTCGAGCTGAGCTTGTCGCCGAGCTTTCTTGGATGGAGCACGATTCCCATGTTGAGTCCGGGGACATTGTCTGGATTCTAGACTTCGAAAAAACGAAAGTTCGATCTTTCATGAATCCACAGCCGACTGCTGTGGAAAAAGATTTGAGCCGTCCAGAAAAGGCCGTGGATCCGAAATGGGTTCTAACGCATACAGTGCTGTTTTTCTTTTCCTCTTTATTGACTTTGTAAATTTCTTAGGCTGTTTTGAGATGTATGAAAAAAACAGCTAGTTCATCGTTAGTTATTGCTTTTCTTTTGCTCATGCGATTTTTCGTATGTGGTTCTACTTCTATTCGAAACACAAGGATCATGTTTTGTTCTTGATTTTGTTTGCCTTTCTCAGTATCGAAGGTCCTCGACGATTTTTGGTAGTAAAACCACTGTCCTATTTCCATTGTAGGTACGTGGGAGAGCTGCTTCCAATATATTCAGGTTACGTTGCTTGCACTAACGAATGAAGTATCCGAAAAAGGCCGATCCAAGTAGCATAGACAATCTGCCCAGAATAAGCCTGAACCGAGGTACTCACAAGGGACTTCTGGCACATATGCAGAATAGTATTTCTAATAACGAATCGCAATGTGGAGCACATTGACTGTCTTCCCTAGGGTGAGGAAGCCTTATTCGACTAAACTTGAAAAGTGCTGGACTAAAATGGAAATTCTATAAACATTAGACAGGATATTGAGAAGATCAAACTTGTAGAGATTAAGAATCATCCATGCATGAGATACTTTTCTTATGCTATTTAATGCATGAGACAACTTGCTTCTGTTCACTGGTTTATGATTCTTTGCATTTTGTTGCATACCAAGGAATCATGTCGACATGTACATAAACGTGTACAAGCGAGAACCATTTCAATATGTACATATGCATCCCCCACACTATTCCTCCTCTACATTTTGTTGCACCTGAAACAATATTAAAGAGGAGGGATAAACTCAAGCAAAAAATATGGCACTTAGCTCCATTTTGGATGTGTGGCACAAATGAAATATTCGAGATTTTAGCGTACTAAGCCTCTCGCTTCAAGTGTTTCTCATTTTTTTTTGTACCCATTATAAATAAAACAGCAAACCATCCCATCTCTTTCTTGTTGTGGTTGGCCTATTTGATGGCTAGCTAGGTAGCCACATTTGAGATCGGGCTTATTTCTCCCAATCAAGGCAATTCATTCAGTCGTGCAGCTAAAGTAGACGGAGTACTACGACCATTTTGGGCCTCATTTCTCATATTACATATTGGTGGTTCAGA
Source organism: Syzygium jambos (assembly GCA_031216235.1). Taxonomy (NCBI): domain Eukaryota; kingdom Viridiplantae; phylum Streptophyta; class Magnoliopsida; order Myrtales; family Myrtaceae; genus Syzygium; species Syzygium jambos. Next base: position 11,071,985 of record CM062227.1, read on the forward strand.
CTCTATCACTGTCTTATCTCTAGAGGACTATTCGCTTTGGCGACGGCACCAGCTCAGTCTCATCTTCCAAGTCGGTGCGGCCATCTATTTCTTTGTGGAGATATTTCCCAACGACAAGTTGCTAGTGATCCCAACGAAGTTGGTGTTTTTTGTCGGGATCATAAAGTATGTGGAGAGGTTAATAGCACTTTATCAACCTCTCGAGGGTAAAGGAATTGATGCTCTCATAGCGCAAGTCTTCCAATGCATATAACAAGTTGGATATAGACCTGATTGTTCTAGGGGATGGATATTCTGATAAAGAAGAAGCAGAGCTTGCCGAGAGCATTACAGTGAAACATGTTTACTACTTCTTTCAGTTATGTAAGATCTTCACATGTTCACACATCAACAACGCGAAATGAGCCATGAATATTCCCGCAAAGTTTCAGCAGTGGATGTGGAGGTGATATTAGTCGAGCTCCATTTCATGTATGATATGCTCCACTCAAAAGCATTGGCTATATATTCCAAGTGGAGCTACATTTTCCGCTTCATAGCTTTAACTAACGTCGCGATGGCTTTCATCCTATTCAATCGCTTGAAGTAGCATCGGCTCCCCAAATTCGATGTGGAAATTACTTACTCCCTTCTTTTCAAAGGAATTGCTCTTGAGGTGATAGCTCTATTCATGCTCGTTTTCTCCAATTGAACTATTGCTAGAATCAAGTGCCACAATTCATTTCTCCAGAAGATGGTATCCACCACGGATCACCTAAGGAAGCCCGGATTCACCACATGTGAAGCAAAGCCAAAACCCAATGTTACTTCTGCGGCCTTAGATACACCATAATATTTCGAAGATGGTCAAAATCCTCTCTACTTGCAACCTTTTATCCGAGTGCTTTCGAGAGAGTCCGAGAAAGATGTATAAGCGCGATTAGTGCTAGGGCATCGTTGTTTTTTCTACTATCTGACGTTTTCCATTTCATATGGCTGAGAAGATTATCTCTTGTTTCCATCAAAATGAGATTGATAAGCTCCGTGGTGGATGGAGGAACAGTAAATGGATGATTGGGAATTTGAAGTATGTGTCCAAGAATCCTTTTATTAAAAAGTTATGGATCTTTATCTTTAAGGAGGTGAGATATAAATCCAACGGTGCGAACATGGAAGCTTCGTTGTTCTTTCCTTTTGTCGTTCTCGGATGAATGAACTATCAGAGAAAAGAGACCAAAGGAAGTCAATGAACAAAGACAAAACAAGCCCACGACTTTTACTTTTGCCTTCATCTTCAACGTCCATTATGGGGCGTGCAGACACATGTGCATACATTTAAAGAAGTGGGAAATTGATGGACTTGAAAGACGTGCACATCTTTGACAAATATACGCATGTGCATAGGACGTTCATGCTTTGCTTCTTGATTGTCAATTTTGCGCGAGACTTTGAGCAATAAATGATCTACGTGTGTATCGGGTCTTGTATATGGACTCAAATTCGAGAAATAATTTAACACAATTTATGTCCGTAATAGTTAGAAATGACGAAATGAAATTTAGCAAGATCCTCTCTGACTACATGTTATATCTTTTAATTAATCAGTCTAATGTGGTGTCCGCTACGAGGGGTGTTGCCCAAATGGCATCAGCGGAGATGTTGCAAGAGCTCTATATCCTCATCGATAGGGATGCGTTAATAAATGGGGAGGTGTTAATGCAAGAAATTATTTGAGGCTCGTTTTGGAACCTTCAGTTCGAGAGCCCCCGCTCAACGAGGTGATCAATTTGGCCCAAAAGAAGGAAAGCCTCGAGGAAACGACGTGGCAGGTGATGAGCGGGGTGTGGGTTGAGATGCTATCATATGCAGCAATTCACATTAAGGGCGAGGTACATGTGCAGGTACCTTGCAATGGTGGAGAGTTTCTTTGCCTTTGCGTGGCTATTGATGGTCCTTTTGGGTTGTATCTACAGCCTGAATGGGGCTAGTATTATGAATACTGGGTTGACATATTTCATCACTATCAAAGTCTTCTATTTCCATGATCTTCTAGATCACAAGCCTTCAATAGCGTATACTCGATTCAGTACGGCATTGAAAATTCAACCCATTTGTATTTTTTTTGTATATTTACGAATAAATTGACACGAATCTTTGTAACCTGAATGGGGATTGTATGAATACTAGGATGACATGTTTCATCACTATGAAAATCTTCTATTTCCATAATCTTCTAGATCACAAGCCTTCACTAGCGTATATACGATTCAGTACGGCACTCACGATTCAATCCATCCTTTTTTTTTTTTTACGTGTGTTTACGAGTAAAATGATGTGAATCCTTGTTGTATTCTGGTATGGAAGCTGCATTTTGATCACTGCATAATAATTGATGTGAGATTTAGCAGCATATTCAATTTTTATGTTTGTGACTTATGTTTACCTATAATCCCTATGCTACTAAAGTAATGGACGCCCTGTCAGAACGTAGTGAATATTGCCCGATAGATCTGATCAATAGTTCTTGACAATAAACATCAGTCCAAAACATGATTCAATTTTTGAGTCCAAGGAAAGGACTTTTCTCGACCAAATAGACATCTTGAACATCTCAAATCTTACTCTTTCCTTTTGGATGAGGGTTGTTAAGTGAGAATGTAATGACTTCTAAACTTTTTAGTGTTTATTTATCTTTAATTGAACCCGATGATATGAGGTGAATTTAAATGAGCTTAAATATCGCGAACTTAGGAAGCTCTCCCTTAGGAAATTGGTTGTCACGGGCAGGATTTGATGAACGAGGAACCATGAAAGATAAAGCATTCTTTAAAGGAATCTTCGAAGTTTGGGTTAGGAGTTCTCTGCCACTTCTTGATGCCATGCACGTTAGGGTCAATCAATGAACAAACCTCTTGGTGCCATTTTCTATTGCTACATAGTTCGACATTTTAAGGCCAAAATCAGGTCGAAATTTAGGTAATCACAGATGGAATGGCAAAGTAGAATTGAGATAGACCGATTTGACGATAAAACATCAACCTGGCACAAAGCAATAAGCGCTCTCTATTCACAAGATACTTCTCTTCTACCATTTGGTACATGAGATACTTTACTTGTGTTCATTGATTCGCCACTCCTTATATTTCATTGTAAAGCGAGGAATCATCTCAGCTGTTAATTTGTGTCATGAGTTTGAGCTGCGTATGGGATTTTTTTGGTTTGTTCAAAATCGGCTGTGCCCATTAATCAAAAGCAAGTATGGATATTCTCTTGGGCGTTCTTCTTGTTCGAGATGATTCTCCAAGGTTTGACCAAGAAAGAGAAATCTGAGAAAAAGCTCCAGTGGACTATGCCACTACAGGACAAAACAAGGGGCACACATATTATATAAATATTTATGTTTATTTTATGGGGGTAGAAAAGTCTTTGTAAAAAAGCCAGGGTTTTGCTTTTATTCCTCTCTCCCGCTAACGAGGACAGATAGGACACACCCGGTGAGCCTTCGTTGGCGGAACCATCACAGCATGTATATATACATTCCCCACTATTCCTCCCGTATAATTTTTGTATTTAAAATTATATTAGGGAGGAGCGATAAGCAAAAACATGGCATTTAGTTCCATTTAGAATCTGTGGAACATATGGAACATTCGAGATTTCGTCGTGTTGAGCCTCTTGGTTCAGGTCTTTCTCATTTTATTTGCACCCCTTATGAAGAAAATAACAACCACCGCATAGTTTTCCTCTTGTGGTTGGGCTATTTGGTGGCTGATTGGATAGCCGCGTTCGCAATCGAGCTCATCTCTCATAACTCGTGCAGTCGAAGTAGATGGAGCACTTCCAAGCATTTTTGGCTTCATTTCTCGTGTTACACCTTGGCGGTCCAAACACCATCACTGCCTTCTCTTTGGGGGGCAATTCGCTTAGGAGAAGGCACCTGCTCAGTCTCGTCTGTCAAGTTGGTGCCGCCATCTATATCTTTGTGCAGATATTTCCCAACAAGAAATCGAGGTTGATTCCAATGATGTCGGTGTTTCTTGTCGGGGTCATAAAAAATGTAGAGAGGTTACTAGCACTTCATCTATCGAGCTTCTCGAGGCTCAGGGAATCGATGCTCTCACAAACACAAATCTTTTCATGCATATAATAAGTTAGTTAAAGAACTCAATGTTCTAGGAGATGGACATTCTGAAAAAGAAAAAGCAGAGTTTGCTGAGAGCATTGTAGTGAAGCATGCTTACTACTTTATTTAAATCTTCACGCATTCATTGGATTCCTCATGTTCACATGTCAACAACGCGAAATGACCTTGGATATTTCCGCAAAGTATCTACAATGGATGTGTTGAGGGTGATATTGGTCAAACTCCATTTCATGTATGAGATGCTCCACAAAAAAGAGTTGGCAATATGTTCGGAGTGCCCCTAGAATATTTATGTCCTGATGGGGGGACATCTATTGAAGCTTCTTTAAGAACCGGCTAAAGAACATCAAGAGCCGTATTAAGAGTACCAAGAGTACCAAGACTTGATGAACTAAGACAAAGCGTCCTCACTTGGAGCGTATCAATAGTTTGAAGCATATCATCACTGTCACCTAATATAATCCTTTCGTCACCGACCCGTGAAACCCCTGACACTACATGATTACTTACGTCGCGCATTTCAACTAGCGAATTTTTACGAAACGTAGTTAGTGCGAAACTCCTGTATTAACCATACAAGTAAGCTGTTGAACTGCAAAAAACCACCAGAAACTTGCACAGAAAACATTGAACTGGAGAGACTAATTTCATTGACATTTTACAGACCTGAAGACGGAAAGCTAGTATTAAAGGCTAATTCCTAGACTCTGTCAAAGAACAACATATCGCTACTTGACGAAGTGACGAGGTGCTTACAAGCCTTATTTACAAAGTACATGTCTAAGCACACTTGTCCATAGCAAACATTACCTTACATTATAACCTTATTGGTCCAAAGTTGCTGGAGAAACGCTCGAGCTGAGACCAGATAAGGCTTCCGAGCGACAACCTTTGGCTTTTCATCCCCGCTTCTGCTAATGGGGGCTGCCGACAATGGACCCTGAGGAGTACTCACTCCCGAGGACTTGTTCACGATCGAGACCAATCCCCCAATCTCTTTCCTCGCGAGTTCCACCGTGCTCAGGTTCACGTCGTTCATGGAAGTTTCGGTCACATAGAACGGACCGATGGCTCGCTCTCCACGGACCCTGCCTCAGCCCTAGTTATTGATAGGCCATTCTCGCGGAACACCCTGGTCACATCCGAGAGCAGGCCTGGCCGGTTTTGAGTGCTCACTTATAACCTCAATCCCTGCAAAAGAAACGAAACAAGAAATCAGGATGCAATCCACATGAGACATACATAAGAAAGAAGAGTTGTTTGGGACATACATGTGACGCTCTGCGCTCGACCGTGGCCAGGAGGCATTGAGCGAGCTTGCGCTTCTCGGTCTCCGAATCCAGGGTGCATCCATCCTGATGCCTTATGAAATACTCCTGTATGACACCCGCAAAGCATACAATCCTTTTGTTAGCCAAAACTGTCAAAGGCACATACTCATAAAATGCTAGAATTCAACCTGTAGCCACATTAGTAACTTATGACCTTACGATAAACCATAAAAGAAGACAACGACCCACTTCTGCCGAAATTGCAGAATTTATAGATCTTATTGAACTCGATACGTCTGAAACCAATGAACAGATTTTCCAAAACCAGCATGACTAGGAGCCCCATCACATCAACAAGTGAGTCTCACACTATTTTGACTATATTGTTTCAAATAATTCATGTCACAAGTATCTTTCTCTGCCTGACAGCTTAAACACTCAAACTCTAACTCAGTTACACATTGACATGGTGGCAAACCCGCCTTATTTTCTAGAGTCATATACGATCCAACAATCTCCCATGTGTATATAAATCTTACAAACATTATCCCATTTGTGCGCGACAAATTTAACATTCGAGAATTTCGGGATTCACATCAAATAGGATTAGAATTGAAGTATACCTAACATATACTTCTCTCGAAGTAATAACTTAAAGCTTTTTGAGGTTTGATTTTAGCTTAAAATACCTGGTTAGCCAAAGAGCCCTCCGAGCTAACTGATGCATGGAACACAACATACTACATGTCCGTTAGGACGCACACGGTGTCGAACCACAGCTTTGGCTTGGCCCTGTTCCGCACGTTCACCGCCAAGTAACCTTTGTCTTTCCAACTCTCTATCAACACGTGAGGCCTCTTACACCCATTCCTATGCTCGTACCCGCCTCGGGTGCCACCAACCCCCCAACCGCTGCTCCAGCAGCAGCGGCACTGCTCGTAGTCTTTGTTGGCGAACATCAGCCCACCCTTCACCCCATCCTCCACATAGAATAAGCACGTGGCTCATGTGTGGTGCATCCACGCCACTACCGTGGTGATGTGGCATGCCAGCTCGGCCAAGACGACCGACATTTCGGACAGTAAACCCGGTCGGTCTATCCCCATCATCTCTAGCACCGTGTGCTCGGAGGACATGTGATGAGGTCCAAAATGTTTCCTCTGTGATGATCCTTGTATTTCCTTGGAGAGACCCCCTCTCCTCATCGCGCACAATGCCTGTCAAATGTCGCATTCATTTAGTTATCACAGGAGAATCGCCCTAATTCCACTACACAACATATAGCGAAAGCAAGTACAAAAAATTTATAACCTCAAACTTGTGCAAAACGAATTCTATGAAAATATTGTCTATCATAAGTTGAATGATTGCCATATATTAGAACATAATGGACAATATCAGACTTTACTAAGCTTGACATAACAAACACGTTATCCACTAAAAGCGCAAGACCTAAACGTCCTATTTAGATAGACCATATCGTCCAGTAGACAAACAAGAAGTGATGGCAAAGCGCAAATAAGGGCCAAGATGAAAGAAACCCCAAAGGTTGTCCTCTTTCAAACCGTATAAATTGAGGAGAATCCTCAAAAGAAAAAGAAGTCGGGATCGGGTACGCTTTCATGCCTACATTCTAGACATGAGCTTAAATATTCTTATCCTATAATCATTTCAACATGCAACATTTACGAGCACTAATTATAATAGGGTGTCTGCAAAATATGCCACTTAAAAGACCTAATCCTTCCTCTTCAAATGAATTCTAGTGTCCTATAATGCTATAATTGGTGGTCCGAACGCTAAAGAGCGGACCTGATATAATTGTTAAACCAATTAATGTTTGAGAGATCATATTATAAAGTGGGTAAAGAGCAAAATAAAGATTGATTATGATATAATGAAATACCTGTTGAATGTAAAGGATGAGGCTCTCGTCGGTGAGCTTGTTCCCGAGCTGGTCCGTCACGTGGAACACTGCACGCCATGCAAAATCAAGGCCATTATAAAGGCGAGCTTCACCGATCAAACATCTAATTGACAAATTCACAATCTTTGTGGGCACGGACATCTAATAATTTCCTCATATATATACCAATCTATTTTGCCAAAAAAATAATAATAAAATACGAAATCGGTGTCAATGACGTCATAAAAAAGATGGGTGGGCGGGTGGGGTGGGGAGTGTTACGGACCGTCCATGAACCATCCGCCGTCCGAGGAGCTATATGACTTGGAGATGACGAGGTCGAGATCTGTCAAAACCTGGACCATCTCCGGCAGAATCCCGTGCTTGTTCGTGCTATCGACCTGCAAATCAACCAACATATTTATAGTCTCGCGCTCTCATTCTCACATCACAAAGAGCAAACGCATTTGTTGTTCTGAAGCGAGAACTTTAGGGAAGGAAACCAGAAGAGAAATGGAGAGATATTCATCAGCAGCGGCCATCAATCCACACGAGGAGGCCATGAACGTCCCTCCCCAGGCCTACCCGTTCCACAGGTCACTCCACTCGGTCCGCAAGGCTCCTGCGAAGCCGTGGAAGGAGCCGACTGCCCCACAACCCCCGAACCCCACCCAGGTCTACAAGGTCGAGCCCATCAACTTCCGGGAGCTCGTGCAGAAGCTCACGGGGGCGCCGTCTTGGCTGCCGCCCCCCGCCCAGCGGCTCCAGGAGGCAGCCCCTCTGCCGCTCAAGCTCGCAACGCCAAACCCGGTCCATGGCAATATCAACAGTAATAACAACGTGGCGGCAGTGGCGAGGGCCACCACTCCTTTATCTACTGTGTTCAGGAGCTGCTGTCTGAAGGCCCCGAGAAGAAGTCTCCCCACAAGTTTGGAGACGGCTTTGAGCTGAGCTTGTGGCCGAGCTTTCTCGGATGGAGCACGATTCCCATGTTGAGTCCGGAGACATTGACTGGATTCTAGACTTCAAGAAAACGAAAGTTCAATCAAGATTGAGCCGTCCAGAAATGGCCGGGGATCCGAAATGTGTTCTAACGCATACAGTGCTGTTTTTCTTTTCCTCTTTATTGACTTTGTAAATTTCTTAGGCTGTTCTGAGATGTATGAAGAAACAGCTAGTTCATCGGCAGTTATTACTTTTCTTTTGCTCGTACGATTTTTCGTATGTGGTTCTACTTCCATTCGAAACACAAGGATCATGTTTTGCTCTTGTTTTTGTTTGTCTTTTTCAGTATCGAAGATCCTTGACGATTTTTGGTAGTAAAACCACTGTCCTATTTCCATTGTAGGTACGTGGGAGAGCTGCTTCCAATATATTCAGGCTACGTTGCTTATACTAATGAATGAAGTATCTGAAAAAGGCCGATGTATCTCCCTCTCTTTCTTGTGTTTTTTGGTCGAGCTATAAGTTTTCTTCCCCCTCATTGCTTGCATATTGCTACGGTCTGGGCCGTTGGCCAATTCAAAGGACCGTCCGGCGTACCGCTCGGCTAGTCTTAATGGGAAGTCCGCCTATTTCTTCAATGCTCCGCTACTATGACGCACGGACAGTTCGTTCGATCGTTTGCAAGAAAGCAAGGATGGAAACGGATCGTTAGAAAATGTTCTATTCACTTGTATCAATCAACGGTACATACAATTAGACCAATTAAAATGGGTCATAGACCTATTTCTTAACTTAAATTTGATGGTTTAAATCTCTACATGGGTTAGTTATATTCACTAAATGGATCATAAATGTATTTAGAATCGTAAAACCAAATATAATATGGATGTTAAATGGATTCACAACTTATTTAGAACTAACCCACATTTATGACTCTTTTTCGCCCTCACTCGATCTAGCACTTACTCGCTCTAAGCTTCCACTTCAATTTGGATATGAGTTTTCCTAAATTGGATTAAATATGGAAGTGTTTTAGCAATATGGGTTTGGCCAGGTATGGGTTGGGTTGGATATGGGTCATTAGATTTGTATTACATGAAAATTGGTCAAAAAGAGTTTAATGGATCAATTTGGGTTGTGCTATTTTCGACTTGACCTAACCTATCCGTTTGATGGGTTTACATACATTAAGGGCCTATTGGGACAACAGAGTTTGAGTAGTTGGACCCCCTAAACAATTTTGTAGTAGAAGCATTATGTATTTTAACAGGAGAAGTATATATTGCAAATGCTTGAGACGAAACAATCTAAAACACATGAAAAATAAGAAAACTATAAAAAGTGTAATCATCCGTACAAAGAGACTCATGCTCAATCCAAGTAGCATAGACAATCTGCCCTGAATAAGCCTGAATCGACGTACTCACAAGAGACTTCTGGCACATATGCAGAATAGTATTTCTAACAACAAATCACAATGTGGAGCACATTGACGGTCTACCCTAGGGTGAGGAAGCCTTATTCAACTAAACTTGAAAAGTGCTGGACTAAAATGGAAATTCTATAGACATTAGACAGGATATTGAGAAGACCAAACTTGTAGAGATCAAGCATCATCCATGCATGAGGTACTTTTCTTATGCTATTTCATGCATGAGACAACTTGCTTCTGTTCATTGGTTTATGATTCTTTGCATTTTGTTGTACAGCAAGGAATAATGCCAATATGTACATATACGTGTACAAGCAAGAAGCATTTCAACATGTACGTATACATTCCCCACTATTCCTCCTCTACATTTTGTTGCACCTGAAACAATATTAAAGAGGAGGGATAAAATCAAGCAAAAAATATGGCACTTAGCTCTATTTTGGATGTGTGGCACAAATGAAATATTCGAGATTTTAGCGTACTAAGCCTCTCGCTTCAAGTGTTTCTCATTTTTTTTGCACCCATTATAAATAAAACAGCGAACCACCCCATCTCTTTCTTGTTGTGGTTGGCCAATTTGATGGCTAACTGGGTAGCCACATTTGCGATCGGGCTCATTTCTCCCAATCAAGGCAATTCATTCAGTCGTGCAGCTAAAGTAGACGGAGCACTACGACCATTTTGGGCCTCATTTCTCTTATTACATATTGGTGGTTCAGACTCTATCAATGTCTTATCTCTAGAGGACTGTTCGCTTTGGCGACGGCACCAGCTCAGTCTCATCTTCCAAGTCGGTGCGGCTATCTATTTCTTTGTGGAGATATTTCCCAACGACAAGTCGCTAGTGATCCCAACGATGTTGGTGTTTTTGATGAGGTCGTAAAATATGCGGAGGGGTTAATAGCACTTTATCAGCCTCCCGAGGGTAAGGGAATTGATGCTCTCATAGCACAAGTCTTCTAATGCATATAACAAGTTGGATATAGACCTCATTGTTCTAGGGGATGGATATTCTGATAAAAGAAGAAGCGGAGCTTACTGAGAGTATTATTTTGAAACATGCTTACTACTTCTATAGGTTAAGTAAGGTCTTCATAGGAGATCTCATGTTCACACATCAACAACGCAAAATGAGCCACGAATATTCCCGCAAAGTTTCAGCGGTGGATGTGCTGAGGTGATATTAGTCGAGCTCCATTTCATGTATGATATGCTCCACCCAAAAGCGTTGGCAATACATTCCAAACGGAGCTACATTTTCCACTTCATAGCTTTAACTAACGTCACGATAACTTTCATCCTATTCAATCGCTTGAAGAAGCATCGGCTCCCCAAATTCGATGTGGAAATTACTTATTCCCTTCTTTTCAAAGGAATTGCTCTTGATGTGATAGCTCTATTCATCCCCGTTTTCTCCAGTTGGACTATTGCTAGAATCAAGTGCCACAATTCATTTCTCCACAGGATGGTATCCACCACAGATCACCTAAGGAAGCCCGAATTCACCACATGTGAAGCAGAGCCTAAACCCAATGTTACTTATGCAGCCTTAGACACACCCTAATTTTTCGAAGATGGTCAAAATCCATCTCTACTTGCCACCTTTTATCCGAGTGCTTTCGAGAGAGTCTGAGAAAGATGTATAAGCGTGATCGGCACTAGGGCATCGTTGCTTTTTCTACTATCTATTGTTTTCCATTTCATATGGCTGAGAAGATTATCTCTTGTTTCCATCAAAATAAGATTGATACGCTCTGTGGCGGATGGAGGAACAGTAAATGGATGATTGGGAATTTGAAGTATGTGTCCAAGAATCTATTAAAAAGTTATGGATCTTTATATTTAAGGAGATGAGATATAAATCCAACAACGCAAACGATCCAACAGAGGTGAGGAAGATATTTGAGGATAGAGGTGATTTGTTTCTCTAGAGTAGACTGCTGGGGAGGGGGGGATCGGCGGCGGCAATCTTTTAGTGAATGTCATGGAGGCTAATTACGACAGCAGTATTATAATGTGGCATGTTGCTATTGAAATGCGGTACATTAAAGAGAAACAATTTATTAGCCTAATAGCTAGAAATTACTAAATGGAATTTAGCAAGATCCTCTCCAACTATATGTTGTATCTTTTAATTAATCAGCCTAATGTGGTGTTCGCTATTGGGGGTATTGCCCAAATGACAACAGCGGAGACGTTGCAAGAGCTCTATATCCTTATCGATAGGGATGCGTTAATAAATGTGGAGGGGTTAATGCAAGAAATTATTTGAGGCTCGTTTTGAAACCTTCAGTTCGAGATCACCCACTCAACGAGGTGATCAATTTGGCCCAAAAGATGGAAAACCTCGAGGAAACGAAGTGGAAGGTGATGAGCGGGGTGTGGGTTGAGATGCTATCATATGCAGCAATTCACATTAAGGGCGAGGTACATGTGCAGGTACTTTGCAATGGTGGAGAATTTCTTTGCCTTTGCTTGGCTATCGATGGCTCTTTTCGGTTGTATGTACAGCCTGAATGGGGCTAGGATTATGAATACTAGGATGACATATTTCATCACTATCAAAATCTTCTATTTCCATGATCTTTTAGATCACAAGCCTTCACTAGCGTATACACGATTCAGTATAGCACTGACAATTCAACCCATTCGTATTTTTTGGTATGTTTACGAATAAATAGAAGTGAATGTTTGTTGTATCCACAACCTGAATGGGGCTTGTATGTATATTGGGATGACATGTTTCATCACTATCAAAGTCTTCTATTTCCATAATCTTCTAGATCACAAGCCTTCACTAGCATATATACGATTCAGTATGGCACTCACGATTCAATCCATCCATTTTTTGTGTTTGTGTGCCTTTACGATTAAAATGATGTGAATCTTTGTTGTATTCTGGTACGGAAACTGCATTTTAATTGTTGTGTAATAATTGATATAAGAATCAATAGAATATTCAATTTTTATATTTGTTACTTATGTTTACTTGTAATCCCTATGCTAATAACGTAATGGACTCCCTGTAAAAACATAGTAAATATTGCCCAACAGATCTGATCGATTGTTCTGAACAATAAACATCAGACCAAAACATGCTTCAATTTAAGTCCAAGGAAAGGACTTTTCTCAACCAAATAGACATCTTGAACATCTCAAATCTTACTCTTTCCTTTTGGATGAGGGATGTTAAGTGAGAATATAATGACTTCTAAACTTTTTAGTGTCTATTTATCTTTAACTGAACCCGATGATATGAGGTGGGTTTAAATGAGCTTACATATCGCAAACTTAGGAAGCTCTCCCTTACGAAATTGGTTGTCATTGGCAGGATTTGATGAACGAGGAACCATGAAAGATGAAGCATTCTTTAAAGGAATCTTCGAAGTTTAGGTTAGGAGTTCTCTGCCACCTCTTGGTGCCAGTTTTTGTTGCTCCATACGACAGTCTGTTTGACATTTTAAGGCCAAAGTCAGGTCAAAACTCAGGTAGTCACAGATGGAATTGCAAAGTAGAATTGAGATAGACCGATTTGACAATAAAACATCAACCCGGCACAAAGCAATAAGCATTCTCTATTCATAAAATATTTCACTTCTATCATTTGATACGTGAGATACTTTATTTGTGTTTATTGGTTCGTCACTCTTTACATTTTATTGTAAAGCAAGGAATCATCTCAACTGTTAAATTATATCACGAGTTTGAGCCATGTACGAAATCTTTAGAGGATTATCTGGTTTGTTCAACGTCAGGTGTGCCCGTTAATCCAAAGCAAGTATGGATTCTCTTGGGCGTTGTTCTTGTAGGTTTGACCAAGAAAGGGTAATCTGAGAAAAATCTCCACTGGACTATTGCCACTACTGGACAAAACAAGGGGCACACATATTTTATAAATATTTATGTTTATTTTATGGGGGTAGAAATGTCTTTGCAAAAGAGCTAGGGTTTTGCTTTTATTCCTCTCTCCCGCTAACGAAGACAGATAGGGCACGGCCGGTGAGTCTTCGTTGGCCACTATTCCTCCCGTATATTTTTGGTATTTAAAATTATATTAGGGAGGAGAGATAAGCAAAAACATGGCATTTAGTTCCATTTGGGATTTGTGGAACATATGGAACATTCGAAGTTTCTTCATATCGAGTCTCTCGCTTCAGGTCTGTCTCATTTTATTTGTACCCATTAAGAAGAAAATAACGAACCACCACATAGTTTTCCTCTTATGATTTGCCTATTTGGTGGCTGACTGGATAGCTACGTTCGCAATCGAGTTCATCTCTCATAACTCGTGCGGTTGAAGTAGATGGAGCACTTCACGCATTTTTGGCCTCATTTCTCTTGTTACACCTTGACGGTCTAAACACCGTCACTGCTGTCTCTCTGGAGGACAGTTTGTGACAGAAACTGAAGAGAATTGGGGGAATTTTTGTATTGTATTATGTTAATTGTAAACATGTACATCGATCTATTTATAATGTACGAAAAGAGAAAAGAATAGGAAATAATATACAAGAGATTTTTAATTTCCTAAACTAATCATGGATTGACTAAATCAATACCGATGCCCACGATCATAATCTTCAATCATATCTTCAATAATATCATATCTCCAACAGTTTGTTTTGGAGAAGGCACTTGCTTACTCTCGTCTTTCAAGTTGGTGCCGCCATCTATGTCTTTGTGCAGATATTTCCCAACAAGAAGTCGTTATTGATCCCAATGATGTTGGTGTTTCTTGCCGGGGTCATAAAAAATGTAGAGATGTTACTGGCACTTTATCTATCGAGCTTCTCGAGGCTCAGGGAATCGATGCTCTCACAGCACAAATCTTTTCATGGAGATAATAAATTAGTTAAAGAATTCACTATTGTTGGAGATGGATATTCTGATGAAGGAAAAACAGAGTTTGCCGAGAGCATTGTGACGAAGCATGCTTACTACTTTCTTTAAATCTTTATGCGTTCATTGGATATCTCATGTTCACGTGTCAACAACGCGAAATGACCTGTGAATATTTCTGCAAAGTATCTACAATAGATGCGTTGAGGGTGATATTGGTCGAACTCCATTTCATGTATGAGATGCTCCACAAAAAAGAGTTGGCAATACGTTCGGAGTGCCCCTAGAATATTAATGTCCTGATGGGGGGACATCTATTAAAGCTTCTTTAAGAACCGGCTAAAGAACATCAAGCGCTGCATTTAGAGTACCAAGACTTGATGAACTAAGACAAAGCGTCCTCACTTGAAGCAAATCAATAGTTTGAAGCATATCATCACTGACACCTAATATAATCCTTTCATTGTTGATCCGTGAAACCCCGATATACATCGCGCATTTCAATTAGTGAAAATTTCGCTTGAAAATTTTACGAAAGGGAGTCGGTGTGAAACTCCTGTATAACGCTACAAGTAAGCTGTAGAACTGCAAGAAACCGCCAGAAACTTGCACAGAAAACTTTGAACTGGAGAGACTAATTTCATTGACATTTTACAGATCTGAAGACGGAAAGCTACTCTTAAAGGCTAATTCCTGGACTCCGTCAAGAACAACATATCGCTAATTGACCAAGTGACATGGTGCTTACAAGCCTTATTTACAAAGTACATTTCTAAGCACACTTGTCCATAGCAAACGTTATCTTAGATTATAACCTTATTGGTCCAAAGTTGCTGGAGAAACGCTCGAGCTGAGACCAGATAAGGCTTCCGAGCGACAACCTTGGCTTTTCATCCCCGCTTCTGCTAATGAGGCCTGCCGACAATGGATCCCGAGGAGTAGTCACTCCCGAGGACTTGTTCATGATCGAGACCGATCCCCCGATCTCTTTCCTCACCAGTTCCACTGTGCTCAGGTTCACATTGTTCCCAGAAGCTTCGGTCACATAGAACGAACCGATGGCTCTCTCTCCGCGGATCCCTACCTCAGCCCTAGTTATCGATAGGCCGTTCTCGCGGAACACCCTGGTCACATCCGAGAGCAGGCCCGGCCGGTTTTGAGTGCTCACTTCTAACCTCAATCCCTGCAAATGAAACGAAGCAAGAAATCAGGATTCAATCCACATGAGACATACATGAGAAAGAAGAGTTGTTTGGGACATACATGTGACGCTCTGCGCTCGACCGCAGCCAGGAGGCATTGAGCGAGTTTGCGCTTCTCGGTCTCCGAATCCAGGGTGCATCCATCCCGATGCCTTATGAAATACTCCTGTATGACACCCGCAAAGCATACAATCCTTTTGTTAGCCAAAACTGTCAAAGGCACATACTCATACAATGCTAGAATTCAACCCGTAGCCACATTAGTAACTTATGACCTTGTGATAATACCATAAAAGAAGACAACGACCCACTTCTGCCGAAATTGCAGAATTTATAGATCTTATTGAACTCGATACGTCTGAAACCGATGAACAGATTTTCCAAAACCAGCTTGACTAGGATCCCCATCACATCAACAAGTAAGTCCCGCGCTATTTTGACGATATCGTTTCAAATAATTCGTATCACATTTAACTTTCTTTGCCTAATAGCTTAAACATTCAAACTCCAACTCAATTACACATTGACATGGTAGCTAGCCCGCCTTATTGTCTGGAGTCATATACGATCCAACAATCTCCCATGTGTATATAAATCTTACAAACATTATCCCATTCGTGCACGACAAATTGAACATACGAGAATTTCACGATTCGCATCAAATTGGGTTAGAATTGAAGTATACCCAACACATACTTCTTCCTCGAAGTAATAACTTCAAGCTTTCTGACGTTTGATTTTAGCTTAAAATACCTGATTAGCCGAAGAGCCCTCCGAGCTAACTGATGCGTGGAACACAACATACTGCATGTCCGTTAGGACGCACACGGTGTCGAACAACAGCTTCGGCCTGTCCCTGCTCCGCACGTTCACCACCGAGTACCCTTTGTCTTTCCAACTCTCTATCAACACGTGGGCCCTCTCGCAGCCATTCCTATGCTCGCACCCGCCCCGGCTGCCACCACCCCCGCAACCGCTGCTCCAGCAGCGGCGGCACTGCTCGTAGTCTTTGTCGGCGAACATCAGCTGGTGGAGCCGCCGTTCAGTGTGCATCCGCCCGGCCACGGGCGCCATCAGCCTCACGCTCCTCCTCTCCCCCTCGGCGTGGTGGGCCTCGACCACGTTCTCCAGCTGCTCCTCTATCTGGGCCAGGCGCTCCGGGTTCGTGATGGGCCCACCCTTCACCCCATCCTCCACATAGAATATGCACGCGGCTCGTGTGTGGTGGGTCCACGCCACTACCATGGCAATATGGCACGCCAGCTCAGCCAGGACGGCCGACATTTCGGACAGTAAACCTGGTCGGTCCGTCCCCGTCATCTCTAGCACCGTGTGCTCGGAGGACACGTGGTGAGGTCCGAAATGTTTCCTCTGCGATGATCCTTGTATTTCCTTGGAGAGACCCCCTCTCCTCGTCGCACACAAAGCCTGTCGAATGTCGCATTCATTTAGTTATCACAAGAGAATCGCCCTAATTCCACTACAACATATAGCGAAAGCAAGTACAAAATCTTTCGAACCTCAAACTTGTGCAAAAAGAATTCCATAAAAATACCATCTATCATAAGTTGAATGATTGCCATATATTAGAATATAATGGACAATAACAGACTTTACTAATCTTGACATAACAAACACGTTATTTAGGTTGACCTTGTCGACCACCAGCCGAACACAGAAGTTTTGGCAAAGCCCGAACAAGGGCCAAGATGAAAGGACCCCCAAAGGTTGTCCGCTATCAAACTGTATAAATCGAGTAGAATCCTCAAAAGAAAAAATAGCCATGGCACCTGCACTTTCGTGCCTACAATTCTAGGTATGAACTTAATTTTTTTTTCTTACCCTAAAATAATTTCAACATATAAAATCCACAAGCACTAATTATCATAGGGTGACCGTAAAATATACCACTTAAAAAACCTAGTCCTTCCCCTTCAAATGAAATTTTAGTGTCCCATCACGCTATAATTGGTGTTCGGAACCCTTAAGAGCAGACCCCGATAGAACTGTTAAACCAATCAATGTCTGAGAGATCATACTATAAAGTGGGTAGAGAGCAAAATAAAGATTGATTATGACATAATAAAATACCTGTTGAATGTAAAGGATGAGGCTCTCGTCGGTGAGCTTGTTCCCGAGCTGGTCCGTCACGTGGAACACTGCACGCCATGCAAAATCAAAGCTATAGTAAAAGCGAGCTTCACAGGTCAAACATCTAGTCGACGAATTCGCGATCTTTGTGGGCACGCGCAGCTAATAATTTACTCATATATATCAATCTATTTTGATAAAAAAAATGAAATCGGTGTTGATGACGTAATAAAAAAGATGGTGGGCCTGTGTTACGGACCGTCCATGAACCATCCGCCGTCCGAGGAGATGTATGACTTGGAGATGACGAGGTCGAGATCTGTCAAGACCTGGACCATCTCCAGCAGAATCCCGTGCTTGTTCGCACTATCAACCTGCAAATCAACCAACATTAATTACAATACTAACAACAACAACAACAACAAAAACAAATATCGAAAGCCCTATCTTTTACACGTCATGGTAAAATTATTAATTCGTGCCCATACAAAAGTGGGGGAATCTTGATGTTTCATCGACCTTTTATCGGGAAGTTTAACTAAGATCTGAATCTTATTCGATTAAGTAAACTCTAATGGAGGAACAACGAGCGGCAGATTACCACGGCAGCACCCATGAATCTTTCAATTAACAACTGATTAAACTAATCCCACGGGACTAATCCTAAATCATGGGCAATGTCGCGGCATTTTCCTCGGTCGTTTTCACGTCTGTGGGCGGGATCCTTTACCCGGCGGTACCCACCCTTTTGGATCTTGAAAGTATTGTATTAAAAAATAATAACACGGAAAGCGACACCATCTCGTCATCGACCACCAAATTGGATTAATTTTATAAATCCCTGCTCTTTCGCAGAAAAAAAAATAGAAAATAGAAAAATAATTAAATAAAAAGACTGAAAGTTATGTTTATCAATCTAACCTTCACGAGCGTGCAGTCTCGGCAGGTCTCGTTGTCGATGCAAACCCTGCAAAAACCCAGATGAACACACTCTTAGACAAGCCCATCTTTTCAAACAATCGAGATTAACGAAGTGAACGATGAGCCGGATGGATTGAAATCACGATTAGATTAGAGAATGAATTACCTAGCGGGATAAATTCTTTCGATGAGGGAATCGTAGTCGGGATCGATGTAGGGTTGATAAGCAGCGACCTCCATATTTTGGTTCTTTGCCGATCACCGCCGGGGTTTCTGTCGTCACGTCTGTTCACTTACATGGAAATTGTGGTGTCACTTGCGAATACATTGAACTGGATGTCGACATTAGTATAATTAAAACTATATAATAACAATAAATATACGAATGAAAAACTAATGATAAAACGTGCAAATGGGCAAGCGATGTGTGGCATTTTTCTTAAGTTTCAGATTTGATTGGTGCTAGAAGGGGAAATAAAAATCTGGGTCAAGCTTATCGACCCAGATATTATTACTAAATTGGGGTTGTGCGCAGCTTCTTCCTTCGTTGATTAAAGAAAGCGAGCCATGTTTTCTGCAAGGAAATTGCCCGACCCAATTCTAAACAAAATAATATCTGGGAAGACTTTGTTCAAGGGGTCCTTTCGAGATCTAAATTAAATTTGTGAAAAATACAATGGAAATGGAGATAGCAACAAGAGAAAAATCAAAATCCATCGGAAAAATTCATACGAGGGGTCTGAACATAGAGAGCTTCAAATGAGTTCACTCCTTGAAAACCTATTCTGGAATCGAGCCTGAAGACTTTGTTCCGACCCAATTCTAAACAAAATAATATCAGGGAAGACTTTGTTCCGCGACGGAACGATTCTACGGCTGGAATCATTAGTATCGATCCCCGTTAACTATTTAGGCGAGATAACACTGCCGCCCCCCATTGTTTTTCAAAGAATGAATCGTTAGCACCATTTCCGAAATCCCGAAAGAAAAGCATTCTTCGTCCAAAATAATCCGCAGGAAATCGCAAATTTGCATATCAGAAACGCGAGATAAAGCAAAAACCAAATCAAACCATACAAGGTTAACTTCTTACGGGGAATTAAAGCCGCACCTGATGGGAATCCGAAGCTCGGGGAAGGTCCGAAACGGGCACCCAAACAACGCCCTAGGAAACTGGAGGCCCCGTCTCTCTTCGCGGCGCTCCCGCCCGATCTTCAGAACGGCGTCCTCCCCGCCTCAGTTCCCCGATACGATCGTCGGCGGCGACAAGAACAGCAACAGAGGGAGCGAGAGGAAGGAGCCTGATCGCACGGCACGAGCTCTCCACGCAGCAGCGCCAAGACAGCCCAAACCCAGCTCGCGTTCATCGCTCTTCTCTCCAACCCGAAGAGGAGGAAGAAGAAGAAGAAAGACGAGAGTGAGGGCGAGAACGAGAACGGGGGGATTGAGGAAACTTCAAATAATATGCACCTGGCTCTTCTATATATATATGAAGTGAAGGAACGCTTCTCTGCGGAGCCTGTCCGTTCGTATTAACTTTTTTTAAGGGCGTTTCCAACGTGGGTCGCGCGGGCAAGAAGAGGGACGAGACTTTAGGGTTTCTCCGATCCCGCCGCCACGTAAGGCGGGGGGGACACGTGGCCGGGGGGACAGCCCGTGTACACCCTGTCGTCGGCTGCGCTGCGCGGCGGCGGCGGCTCGCATGCTGGAGCTTCGCGGGACACGTGTGGGCTAAGGGAGGGACGTGGGATCTTTGTGTGGTCGTGAAGGAAGCCCTTGTTTCGAGGGAGGGCTTTCGGAGGTTTCCTTCGTTTCTTCCTCCTTGAGTTTTGGGGGGAAGGAAGGCCGCGCTCTGGACCTTTTTACCGAGTCAAATTCGTGACATGGAGGATCGATCCCTTTGGACCGCGGGAATCGGATTGATGATCCCCGAGACAGATCGATCTGCGCAATCAACAGCTAAGGCTCGCAGGAACTGGCGGCTTGTATCGCCTTTTAATTTGAGAGCGCGAATGATTGCAAAAAAGGAATTTTCTTTTTATCGATAAGGAGCGTGCGCCGATGCTTTGAATCTTCAACGTCCGGTTCGAAAGGGTCAGTCGCGGGTAGATTATTTTAAGTTTCTTTTTATATTTGTTAATCAAATATTAAACTATATTTATTTAATAGTTTAAACTTTTAGAATAGTTGGCAGCGGTTCCGCCAAATCTTACATGGTATCGGAGCTGGAGGTCATCGATTCAAATCTTTTCGGGCCTCATTTATCTTCCCAATTAAATATATCTACGTTTAATACTCGGCGATTTCTGACTTGTGACCAAAACCTGATGTGTTTGATTATCGTTCGAACACCATGAAAATGTTTGTGGTTGTACTGTCCATGCACAACGAAAAGAAAGATAAACAAAGGAGGCCGTCGTCACCTGCCATCCAAGCGCGCCGGCCGGCATCTTCGATTGCCGGTTCTTTGACGTTTGTTGCGGTTTCAATGCATGCAGCCTCTTGTGTCTCTACTTCACGCCTCTGCAGGGGCAAATTTTTGTTTGATCTCGATGCAAGAATTGGGTGCGCCGGATCATGTAAGCCCAATTACATTTAGTATATTAGATCATGCAGATCTCGCACGAGACTCACCTCATCTGACGGTATATGTGAGTTGGGCTCACACGCATCGAGTGCAGCTTAAAATTTTTTTGAAAGACGGACTCCGCCTCCTCCATCTTTCCATCTTTTGATTGATTTGGGATTATGACACTAGAAATCCTAAAATTTGTGTTGGTTGGGCACTTCCATTATAAAACATTGTTTCGTGCATTTAAGTCCCTGAAGTTGTACATTTTATGGATTTCAAAATTTCTGTTAGACCTATTTGTTATTTTGTAGGCTGAAAATGACAAATGCTTTTTTCATTTTTTATTCTTTGGGTCCTCCGTGACTTTTGATAAGAAAAACAACACGCCCCATAAATTTTCCATCCACCAAAGACAGATGGATGAATCCCACGAGAAATGGTTTAGGACTAAAGAGCCGATGTCACATAAGTTTTATGACTCTCGGTGTCATTATTCTATTCAGTTTTTTTTTTATTTGAAAGATAGATAAATCAATGAAATAAAGTGAAATGACGCGAAAGCCACATCACGTATTGTTGTCCGTGTTGATTGCCATATGAGATTTTGGAAGACAAATTTGGCAAAAAAAACTTTAACACATGTATTTTTGTCCAATGGGCCAGCTATACATTTTCTTTTTTGAGACACTTGCAAGTGCCCCATGAGAAAAGTTGTGATTTTTGGGAATTTGATCCTAAAGTTTGGGCAAATTTATTTTTTTTGTTTTTTTTGTCGTAATCATGAAAGAATTTTGAGTTTTGCATTTTGGAATGATTATGAGGTTCTCGTTAGAAAATCATTAGATCTCGAGACAGGTCTATTTCTGTTAATAAGTAACCAAAACTCGAACTAACTATATGATTGAAAGAATCGTTTCTCTTCAAAATTATGCTATATTATTTAGGTAATTTATGACATTTATGTATAAATTAATGTATTATCGTTCAAAATAAACGAAAGTGTTAATGGGCAAGAGTGAAAGAGTTGCTTGAGTGCCCCTTTCCCCCCCCCCTTCATTTTCCTGAAACTCAATTTGCAAGAAAACAAAAAAGTGTTGATGGACATCTTCAGATGTTCGTATGATACCAACGTGCTTCCGACTTTTCCGCAATTTGAAAACAATTTGCCATTGCTGACTTCACAAGTAGGTCATCAATGTCGGCCAAGAAAAAAAAAAATCGAAACCAAATTATTATAAGATGATCTGGGCGGGGCCGATCATAAGCCTTTAAAGAGATTTGTGAGGCGGCGGTCAAAGGGGTAAAAAATATAATACCTTTTCTTACTTGATAATTCCCTAACATTAGATCAATCAACACCACTATTGAAAACATGAACTTTGAACTTTTCTAATCTACCGAAATTACTTACGAGACGGGTTTGTATCATATACTTGTCGCGTCAGTTACTTTTTGGTAAGGGCAGGGCATGCAGTATCACGCGTGACTCGTCCACATAGCGAGAACACGGCACGCGAAGTATTCGGGATACAGAGCATAGTCTCAAATGTGACACGATTCGGCAGGCATAAAATCGTATAGTTTCGTCATAAGCCGCTTACTCGATACATTTAAATGAAAGTTAGGGTTAATACCATGAAAAAAGTACATATGTGATAAATTTAGCTAAACTAATATTTTACCATCAAAAACCCCAAATAGGTAAATATGCGATAAATTTACCCGAAATTCATTTTTTGATCACAAAAAACTTCAAACTGGTATATTTGTTACAAATTCACCCTCCGTTAAATAGGATTAATACCACTAAAAATCATAAATCGGCACACATGTAAAATTCCAAATGGGTACTTCCGATCAACTATCACGTATCATCCAATTTAGAAATTTGAATGTAAAATTAAAGGGAAACTAGCGAAGGATAAAATTGACACCGATATATCAGCTTAGAATTTTTGATAGCCAAATAATTAATTTAAATTAAATTTATTATAAGCGTATTAATTTGGAGTTTGTCGGGGTTTTAATCCTAAGAGTTAAAATGTTCCAATATTAATAGGAGTGGGACACGAACTGTAAACGAGACGATGTCGGCCCTACTTGCTTAGGTGGGTCCCCCTCAATTTAATGTCCTATCCTGTTCCCCATCCCACGTGGTAGTAGTTATGGCATTCATTCAAATCTTGGGGCCACCCTTCCTGATTTCCATTCCCGAAGGAGAAAGGTTTCACCGAAACCGAAGCTGTGATCTGCACGAAACCCGCCCGCACAAACCGAACTCTTTTTGGGCTTTTGCCCTTTTGCAAGCAACGCTCAGCAACTTCCCCACCACCACCACCACCTCCAAGTCCAGCAAGCAGGTTGTCTCTCCTCTGTTCTCCCTCCTGGCACAGGTTCTTCGCTCCCATTCGTTCTTATCCACGCCTTATCCATTCTCGCTTGTTCTTGGGCTCGCCCGCTTTTGCATGAATTGTTTAACCATAATTATATATATATATATATATATAGAGAGAGAGAGAGAGAGAGAGAGAGAGAGAGATTGCCAAACCCCAGTTGGCGTTTTTGTCCGCCCACCCCCCACCACCCGAGAGAAGTTTTCTGGAAAGTTCGTGTGAATAAGCAAGAAAGCCCGAGCAAGTAGGTTACAAAAGGGTTCTTTTTGAAGTGATTCCTGCAGTTTTGGACCCCCAATTGAACAACGTAGGATACCCTCTTGGGTGTAGTCCGGATTCGTTCTGTTTGGTGTGTGTTAATTAGGGGACTCTGTTTTTGTGAGGGGGGGAATTGGGGTTCTGGTTAGCAGGCCGGGTGGTCATTCGATCCCGTGTTTCATGGATGCGAGATTGGTGAAGTCGGGCATCGATTTCACGCGGAGGAGGAAGAGGTGGATTCTCGCGGTTGCGGCTCTAGCGTTTTCTGGCTATGGCGCGTACAGGGTGTATAGCTCGCCTTCGGTTGCTCGGAAGAGGAGGAGGTTCTTGAAGCTCGTGGGGGCTTTGGTTTCGTTGACCGAGGCAGTGTCCGAATCCACCGAGTCGATTTTGCTCGTCTCAAAAGATTTGAAGGAGTTTCTGAGGTCTGACTCCGATGAGGTGCCCAATAGCTTGAAGCAAATTTCGAAGATCGCAAAGTCAACCGAGTTCTCAGAGTCGATAACTGAGGTATCCAGGGCTTTGACTGTGGGTGCTATGCGTGGTTATAGGTCTGAGTCTAAGGACAATGTCCACGGAAATGGTGGGAATTCGGGTTTCGTGGATCAGGTTCTCGATAAGCTTTTTACGCCTGCGGGGTCTGGCTTTGCATCTGTTGTGGTGGGCAGTCTAGCCAGGAACTTGGTCATGGCAATTCATGCTGATACGCGTTCTAGTCAGCAATCAGGGGACGGTAGCAATCATTTTACCATGGAAGGGAGTTCTGTCCCGAGATGGCTAAATGTGCTGTGCGATGACAAGGTCAAGGATTTTGTTGGCGATTGCATTCAGCTGTTTGTGAGCACTGCAGTCACTATTTATTTGGAAAAGACGATGGAGATTAACACCTATGATGAACTTTTCTCTGGGTTGACAAATCCGAAGCATGAGAAGGAAGTGAGAGAGATGTTCGTATCTGTTTGTAACGGTGTGGTCGAGACTCTGGTGAAAACATCTCACCGAGTGCTAAAAAGTTCCAAATCGAATGCTAATTCATATTCAGGTTCTCCCTGTTCAGCTATAGAGGGAAGCAAAGGATTGAGATTTAATGGAGTGGATTGGAAGCAAGGGGTGTTTAG
Organism: Syzygium jambos; assembly: GCA_031216235.1. Taxonomy (NCBI): domain Eukaryota; kingdom Viridiplantae; phylum Streptophyta; class Magnoliopsida; order Myrtales; family Myrtaceae; genus Syzygium; species Syzygium jambos. The sequence goes on from CM062227.1 coordinate 11,097,056, forward strand.
TCATAGGAGTCCAAGAGATTCATACGGTCTTAATAAGGACAGTGGGTGGGTCAATAAAGTTTCGTCCACTTTGGCCGTCCCTAGCAATCGAAGGCTTGTTCTCGATGTGACTGGGAGGGTTACATTCGAAACGGTGAGATCTCTCTTGGAGTATTTGATGGAGAAACTCCATGATGGTATGAGACAGAGCGTTAGCGTTGTTCACGAGGAAGTTCTCGACAGGGGTGTTGAAGTTGTGAGATATGTTACGGAGAAGTCATCCATCATAACCACCATTTGTCTTTCTTTGTGTTTGCATATGCTGGATGGTGCTTCAAATTTGGCACCATTTTAACTGGACAAATCTATTCTCTTGATCAGCTCGGTCATCCAATATATTTCTTCTTAAATCTGAACCTTGCAAGAGCGACCCGTAAGTGTCCTCTTTGGTTTGTTCATCCAGCTTTAGTTGATCTCCGTTCTCTGCATACGAAGTCTGTTTGGGTGAAACAAGGCTCGCTATTTGATTAGGGTCTATCAGGGATGGGAAACAAGTTTATTGACGCTCCTGTGCAGCTAGATGGCTCGGAACCCTCCATGTTTCTTGGGTCACTTTGCTTTCAGATGGTTTTTTTTCAATGATTACTTTTGAAGAACAGATTGTATTGTTTGAATGAAGGTGAGAAAAGGGGGGAAAGGGGCAAGTGAAGCATATGCGTCATGCTGTTGTATCATAACTTTTGGAGATTTTGAACAGTGGTTGATCACCGGGACCAAATTCCTTACTGTAAAAAGTTCGTGAAATACCAATTCATTCCACTGTACTGGTACTTGGATTTTCTTGCATCTTCGTTGCTTAAATTGTCAGTTTCACTAACTGGTACGTTTATAGTTAACTAGAACATTTGCAAATGTGAATCACTGGGATGCGCAACATGTACATTTTACATAAATTGTGACGTTGTTTTCTCAGCTAAAGTTAATTGGTAGGTTTTCAACGCGTACTTGCTTCGTGTATATGGCTAGGTGGATTTCTTTTTCCTTGTCTGGCGGCGGACGTAGTTATGCGGTTGTCTATTGATTTTGTGAGGTTTAAGTAAGTCGTAGACGACCAACTCGCGGTTGTGTAACAAAAACTTTAATTAGAATCACAACAACTTAGAAGGTCTATTCTTCAACCTATCTGTCGGTGCTGAAGTACAGAAGAGAACATAGTTGGGCTAATATTGAATGGAGACTTCATTACCTATAGACACTCCGCAGGTCATATTATACCTGACAATATCATTATAGTTCGGCTGAACCTGCATCAGCTTGCTTCATCACCAAAATATGGAACTACAAATGATACATGTTGAAAGGTACTTTTCGTTACACGGCTTTTGTCAATTTAATTAAGACCAATCAACAAAGAAACTTTACACTTCCACACCATCAGTTTCCAGTAAGTCCCTCCCAATGCGGCTTAGGAAGTGCATTGACGCAAAATAGCACTGATAATTGCTGTCCTCAAGAATGAAAAAAATCTTCAGAACACTTGCCACGGGTTAAGATTAAATGAAGGCACGTATCCTCTACTCATTCTTAGCTCCAGGTCTTTTTCTTTGCCGTGCTGAAGAGTCATCCGATAATCCAGCCTAGTGAAAGGTCAGCCGGCACCTGAAAAGCTGGTTCAACCCCTAGTAGCTCAGCTTCTCTGGAAGCAATATGACATGGTGCAAGCTAAGATGAGCGTCTATCAGTTCCCTTCGCAGCTGCCTCTTCCTCAAGCTTCTTTTTCCAGTACTCATCAAGAGGAGGTCCAAATATTGCTTTGCCAGAGACAACTCCTATCCTGTAGAGCCATAGCATTTGCACACCATCAGCCTCGAAAAAAATGAGATATTTCGTATTTGACATTGGGTAATATCAATTTAACGGCAGGAAGAGAAATTTTTCAGCAATCAGGACAGTGGATGTTAAGGACACGATTCTCCACTTCTCATATTTGTCAATGGGTGAGAATAGTCCATCATCAATACTTTACTGACAAGACGTTAATAGAGAAGAAAATTAGAAAACAGAACTTAGTATCCTAATGATATGCACTCTTAACCTTCCGATCAACGTTATAGCCTAAACCCAAGCATTCTCCCAAACAACCTGATTCTCACCTGTGGATTCATTTCTACTTTTAATTATACAAGATTTGCAAAATCTGTAGGAAAAAATTGACTTCTAGTTAGTCACCACATGAAGCCTTGCAGATAAGCATATAATCATTGAGACATCAGAGTTAGGTCTACTTATTATCATCCAACTGAAAGATCTATGAGTCACCTCACTAACCCCTCATTTATCCATAGTAACTACCTGATGATGCTGGCCAAAGTAAAGGACAAAAAAAAGGAAACATACTAATGATGCACTATGAGTGCATGCCATTAAGAAAACCAAAGCAAAGAACAATTAGCTATCTGGCAAACAATAGACGAAAGCAAAAGAGAAGATGGAAGTGGATAAAGGAAGCCAGGCCATGCAAGTTTATATCATCAGTCAATGAGACTATGAGGGACTAATTGTTTAACTAATTAATTAAAAGGATCCAGGAAATATGCGATATTTGAATGATTTAGAAGAGCCAAAGGTAGCAGAAGTGCCAAAATAATCCAGAGTCAGATATGTGGTTGATCTGGTAGACACACTGAAGAGAGTAACTCCCTGTCCATCTCTGGCACTTCCGTGACTTCTATGAAGAAGTAACTGATAAAGAAATTGAAGTTAGGATATTGTAGTTATGGCACACTACAATACAATATCCTAATATGATCTATAAGCCATGATCCACCATAAGAGTAAAGGGAATAGATTGGGAATTGCTAATTTCACAAGCTATTTGATCGAGTTATGATAATAATGTATCTTTGAGAAAGTAAAGAAGCTTCTAAGGTCATTTGATCAATGGTACCACAATGATTAATCTAGTAGGAACTCATGCCATCACAACTAAAGAGGAGAAGGGTATAGAAGAGGCAGGACCAAGCGAAAGCCAGAGGAGTAGAGAAACAGTTTAATGCCAATCAGCACTAAGCTTATACATGTAAAAGGGTGTGAAACAAAGGAACAAAGTTGCACAACCGATACTCCATGAGGACTTAATGGACGGTAACCTCGCGAGAAACAAAAGCATACCAAATAGCAAAAGGACTATAGATGTTTAGTTTTGTACCATTAGCTCTATCTACGTAATGGATGAAGGCACAAGATCGTTTTTGGGGTGTCAATAGACTCTATACAAGAATGCTCCTTGCATATTACATAGTAGTGACCGTGGGTTGAAAACTATGAATTTAGGAACTTGAATTTGCAAGAAATTTTCTAATGATTCTCCTTTAAACAGGCGGGAATCAAAGTTGGAGGAAATGCACATATAGTAAGGGAAGATATCTAAATGAAGTAGACACAACTCATAAGAAGATTCTCCCAAGACTCGGCCAATACTCTTCCACTAAACATGCAGAATAATCTGCCTTCTTCATGTAAGATGTTTGTAGAATATGATATATCGGGACTTCTGACACAAAGCTGTTAAGAGTATTCGTAAGTTTTTTGTATGCTTAATGGATACTCCACCTTTCACATAAAACTTTCTAGATCGAACTGACCAAGTAGACTGTAGGAGCAGAATGCCCGTGTTGTATGTTAGCATCTAAGATGGACGAGTCTTTGTAATCTATCAGCTGCAGAGAACAGAACAGCAAGTGCGCGTAATGTTACAGTTGCGCTGCACATTTCTCAAAGGAAGCACCTGCAAGAGTCTCGCGCTACCAATTCGGTCATTATACTTTTCCCTGAACAAATTACAAACAGTCTACCGCACAACAAACTCCTGTCTTGAAACGCCCACGATCGACATGCACACAGCTGCTTCCTACTAATTACCCCACATCAGCAGCTCAGTTAATTTTGTCAGGGGCATTTTCCTTCTTACTAATGCGAAATATTTCTCCAAAATCACCACTACTAGTTCCTGATCAAAGAACATTATCCCACAACGCGAAAACCACTTACTTTCCACCAAATCTTAATACATTCCAAGTAGCTCCAAAGTCAAAGGATTCACGCTTCCTTCAGTACCCATACAGAATTTGCCCTGCTAAAACTATCAGGACACCACCTCTTTCCCAGTTGCACCCATGAGGCCATAATTCAATGCATTAACCAACCAGCCACAAGTTTCACCCGTAAATTCCTAGATTTCGAAGATGGTCAGTACAAGATAGCGCCAGCAAAATTGTCAACCGTAGAGAGAGAGAGAGAGAGAGAGAGAGAGAGAGAGAGAGAGAGAGAGAGAGAGAGATCAGCAATACGATTTCTAAGCTCGAAGAACGCGTTAAGGCATTGCGCCAAACCATACTGAATATCAAAAGAAGCAAACATCGGCACGTTTCGAAGCTCATTTGAGCTCGTTCGAGCACACGGGTTAAGGGATTGCGAAAGAAGAGAACCGGGATCACAGAAAGAACGATGGACGAAGGATAGAGGAGGAACTCACACGACGGCTCCGATCACCGTCGGGAACGACAGGAACCGGCTCCGGCCAAACATGGTCCCCTCGTCGCGCGATCTCAGTTCGTCTTCCTCTCTGTTCTGCGTGCTCTGGGAATTCTTGGGATTAGCTGCAATTTAAGGGTTTTGTCCCATGTCAGTTGCAGAGGTTTTAGTTTTAGTAAAAGCAGCTCTCCTTTTACCTGATTTTGCACTTGTAACCCCTAATTTGTTGGGTGATTTTTCAGTTTTGTCCTCGGGGGACAAAAGGCGAAGTGAATCCACACCACTTTTGGCAATTAGCAATGTGGAAATGTGGTTAGGTCGGAAGCAAACGGGTACAAAAACTCTTACGGTAACGTCCAAAGGATGCTTCGACACTTGGTCACCTTCCCATCCCTCTTTTCACCGATCAAAGAAGGTCGGGAAGCAAAAGAGCCAAGACCCTAAAGCGACCGGTCATTGAGTGGTCCAATCGGCTGCGGAAGTGATGCACGAGCGCTCCTGGATCGGTCATGGGGCTAATAACTTTATAGAGAGCCCCCTAGCCAGTGATGGGCCAATTAGAGTTCCACGTGAGTAGAAGAAGCATAATGAGATGGTCAATCCTCAAATCAAAGTGGCGCAGGTTGCTGGTTTTAGGTGGTTTGGAGTCGTGAGGATGTGGCTTGTGAGCTTCGTCCCCAGGAGTGCAGTCCGCTCAAAGACAACTTCAGGCTTTTAGCCTTTGTTACCATTTGCCAGTTTCCAACCCTGTTCCTTCTTTTTTTTTTCCCTGGGGATTTGATGGCTGTCGCAGGTTCATCGGCGTGCTTCTTGACTTGTTGCCGGGGAACAGAAAATATACAACTCCAGTCCCACCCAGCAAACGGGATTAAGTTGAGAAGAAACATTGGTTTCGAAGAGAAATTTCAGGCTGAGAGCGTGAAAAGAGAGCGCAAGGATCACGATACAAATTCACCATGGATCCTAACTTGATTAGATGTCGAGCAATCTCATACCAAACTAACCGGCACCAAAAACAAATGTGGAGTTGTACCTGTGCTTCCTTTCTGGGTGCTTATCTTTTGGTTCCCTCTTAGCTTTTTCTCTTGACAGGGGAGAACAATTCCGGGAGAGCGAATCCAACACAGATGCAAGGTTCTACTCTCTTATACTCGGTACTATTCCAGTATTAAATCATCCGCTTATTCACAGCATTGAAGAGAAACAATTGAGGAAAAAACTAGCAGTCGTCGCATCCAGAAAAGAAGAGCATAATTAGGTAGCAAGATTAAAAACTACAAAGGCGAAAAGATCAATCCTGCCATAGCAACCAAGAATGTATATTATGAGATAGACTGATAACTATTGAACCGCCACTTAGCAACCGAGAGCAAATGCAGCCATACCACCGGTTTTCAAATTGTCGCTGTTTCAGCTTACTAACAAAATGACGGACCCAGAGAGACTTAGGAAAGCTAGGATTGAAATAACTTTAATGGTTGTATGGAATAGAAACAAATTTCATATATGTTACACCGAGGGCTTCTGCTATGAGGTGCCTATGGAGGTAAGCACCGAAAGTCCAACTAAACTGGGAATTGAAAAACATAACAAAGCCAAGACATTATCAAACAAAAGGAGATCAGCTCTGTCAAACTTCTACCGGTGTCATGTCCTAAATTAGGCTCACCAACAACCTGTTCAGAGTTAGTCCTTCTCCTTGTTCAAAGCCATAGCACAGTTCTGCTTTTTAGCTCCACTTTCGGTGATACTCTGGAAAGCTGGGTTTCCAAAAATCTGAAAAGATAAAAAGTATTGAACGGCCTAATTATTCTCAACAATACATAAGAAAAAGATCCACCGATTGGTCCTCAAAAATCTAAATAGGGAAGTCCTACATAATTTAACAGACATCATGGAGGATTGAATTTCAAATTTGAGAGACAAAATATTCAGTAAATGTTCTGATCTAACAGATCCAAGCAATGGGTTCTTTCCAGTGTAACTAAAAACAATAAGAAAGAACAATAAGCATAACAAAGCAAATAAGAAGAGATCACATAATCGAAGGCAGTTAAGACCTGCTAGTGTGTCTTAACTTCCATCCAATGCAGAAAGTGCTTTCTTTTTCCTCTTATGTCTAGGCTTAACAGCATCCTTCAGTGTTTTCTCCACATGGGCTTGAGAGGCAACCTTAGCTGACTCAGTTGCTGGAGGTGTTACTTTCATATCTTCGGATGATCCTTTTGGACTAGCCTGTTGGGGTGGTTTCTCACTTAGCAAGTCTTTTTGCTTTTTAGAGGGTTTTGGAGTTCCTGCAAATTTCATGGGCAAAAAACCAATAGCTCTGTCATTTCCTTCATTTTATCTCGAGTACAAAAAAAAAAGAAAAAGAAAAAAGCAGTCACTCCATGCAGCAACGTCCAGAGTGACAGTAGGTAAAAAAATCGCACAACTTTCATGCCTTGGAATTCACCCATATAAAGCACATGCAACGTCCAAAACGCATTTGCAATTGCATATGCACCGCTATTAAGGCAAGTACAAAAAGAATTTTAAAAGTTTGTTCCACTTGACATTGAATCAGCCTTCCAATTTAGCAGGACAGCAGCTCTAACAGCATTTTCGTGATACCCATCTAAATGAAGTAATACTTCTCCTGAACAGAACAGAATCATTTTGTCACCACTTAGCAATTTGGTAATAGGAATTCTCCAATCCGCTAGGCTAGGTTGCGCAACTAGCGAATCAAATCTGACAGGAAAAAAGAAGCTCCTTTTTTGGGTAGACTAGCTATCGTGTTAAGAAAAGGCGGAACAAAGACGCCTGTCAAGTACACCCAGATCATATACCCAACAACATACTTCTTCCTCTATAATGTGCTCTCCAAATTTTCAATGCAGCAGTCAACAATGGCATGCCCATTTGCCAATGCCGAAATGAAGCTGCGAACTCAGGCAAAACTGTAAAAAATTGGATGCGCTGAATTCTGTCATAGGCCGACTCCAAACACCCAGTTCCATCATATGAAGAAAAGGACAACTAAAGGAAGAACCCTGTGAGCAACTCTCTGAGCACAAAAAACCAATAATGACTTCAATAAGCTACTTCACAAAATAACGGATCCAAAACTACTGCATCAGTAGATCTATAGAAAACCCAATATTACCAAAAGCAACCAATGAAGGTTTAACACAGGGTAGCTATTAGCACTTAAATTATGCAGTTCCAGTGCAAATTATCTTCATAAAAAAATATACAAACAGTACCACGCGAAGCAAGAGATAATTTCAGGAAATCCGAATCAACACCCCTCGAGTAAGGATCCCTGATAAAAAGAGGACATTTTAAGGTTAAGTAGAAATTAGATTGGATGGAGTTAAGCAATAAGAGAAGTGCTTGAGACGGGGCAAATAGGCATTAAGAGTGGGTAATATCAAACGAAGGACTTTTATGAGGTGAACAAGGATTGCATGATCCCAATTATTGTTCGTCATTTTGAAAAATAAAACTGAGTTCAAATTATGCCAGGAGTAGAACTCAAGGAATACTTTTTTGAGATTCACCAAGGAAACATGTAGCCTCTCATAGAAAAATTCAATACGCACTATCCAGCATCAGGAACACCATGATCCACTCATATACAACAATTGCAAAGATGACCACTTGTTTCATGGTTACCAATCATTAGGTGGCTAAGGCCTTTAAATTGCCCCTAAAGAATTTGAGAGCAAACTGTCACGCAATTTCATATTGATCAATGAGTCGAAATGTAACACTAAAGATAATAACTTTAATTATCAGAGCTGCAGTACACGTATAGAAAAAATCAAACATCATTTTTAAAATTTACACGTTCTCCAATATCAAATTGAATTCTTCCTTAAATTCCTTCAGTGTCTTTCTCATAAAATCTATGTTTCTCAGATTTGAAAATCTATTATCCAATGTGTTCCGTGAAAAAGAAATTTTAAAGTGTATGTAATTAAGAATGAGGTGTATAATCATATTACTACACACAGAGGATGGCACCATACCAACTTGATGGACCTCCAATGAAACTCCTAGGGTTGCCATCTTTACTGTTAGTTCCTCCTTGTTCAAATGATTTTGTGACCATTTTACCTTCAATGACATTACTCTGATCAGAATTGTTTCTCTCATTCATAGGCTTCAATTTTTCCACTTGAGTAACCACTGACCCGCTGACTTCCCTCTGATCCTCAGATTTGACCTGATTTTTTCTTACAGCAGGAACAGTCCCACTGACATCCAAGGCAACAGGAGCAGAGCGGCGCTTTATCTTTCGCAAAGCTCTTTCAGTATTGTACGCCTCTACCTACATCAACATAGAACTCCGATGATCATTCACAAAGATACGAATAGAACTGAAAAAAAAAGTATTGAATGGAGGTGATCAACTCAGAGAACATATTATCTATGGAAAGAAGCAATGTGAAGAGTCTAAGATCTCAAATCATATAAATCACAGTAACCGAAACTGTTTTGCATTTACTCCCTGAAACAAGAGCAGGATGGAAATGTAATTTTGAGCTACTTGCACTAATAAGTGGGAAGTCTCCAGCAACTAACCCAACATTAGGTACTCAAGAACTCAAGGCTTGAAGAATAAAGGCACGAAGTTGAACAAAAAATGCACAAACAAGTCTTCAAAGTTCATAAACACTGAAGAAGGATAAACTCACAGTGTCTCGTATCTTCACTGTTATATCAGCAGCTTTTGTAGCAGCAATCCGTAGGCAATGCATTATTACACTCTGAGAAACACCTTCTCCTCCCGCTTTCTGGATAGCACATATATCACCATTGGTATTCAGAGTAGCTGTCATTCTACCAGCCATAACTGCTTCCTCCTGGTGGGTAGGATCTACCACCTGGAATTTAGCGTACATCCAGATATTGGATAGAAAGAAATCCCAACAAATGACTTTTAGTTTTGGCTCTGCAATTTCCAGGTAAACAGCAACACAGAAATCTTCCCTACCAGAGTGCTTTCGTTGCTGAAAAATGCGAAGGTGACCGCTATAGGTAAATGATGAATTATAAGGGGCAGTGGCTCCCTAACCTGTCAAAAAGCAGTAAATATTAATCAGCTCTATGCCCAACACACATACTATTTTGGTAGGATAATAAATAATTCGAGTGTCAGCTTTTCTTCTTTGGCAGAAAAAACTTTGTCTACATGAGTGAGAAATTTAGTATAGAAATTTGATCGAGGATAAACTCAAATAAACTATCTCATCAACCTAGAAATATCAAGATACGTTTTTTATCAGCTATGCTTAAGGAAAAAACCGATTTCTCTATTCTATAGACAAAAACATGCAGAATTTAACATGAGCAGATTAAAGAAAAAAGGGCTAAATAGTCTGTGAAAAGCAATAACTCCTGATCAACATGAGTAGCATGGATCCACACATCCTCTATTGACCCGCTTATGGCAGGTTAAGTTTACACATTTTTACAATGAAATAGAGCTACTGGACATAAAAAAATGATGAACTAGAATCCAGATTTTAAAGAGAGCCTTAAAATCCATGCAGGAACCTCCTACAGCAATGCATAGTAGCAATAGTCAGTTGCATAGCAAAAATTTGACTCGAGAAAAGTTTTCTAATGCACCCAAAGTGATTACAATCAATGACAAATCATGGATCCAGAATTTGCATTGAATGCTCTCAATCATCACTGGTTTTAAAAAAATGCATGACATACTTGAACAAGATCCAAATCCGGATTGAGCATCTAGCAAATGAGTATTCCACACTACAGTGGTACCAAAAATTTCAGTAATGCTAACCTCTGGTGGATGAACTATTACTTCTTGACCATTTTCTCCACCTAATGAGCATTCTGGCCGACGGAATGTTGACAGAGCAGCCAAAGCAGCAACATTAGCAGCATCGACCAGATTACTGTTTTCATATTGGCAGATTGTTTTAATGAGAATAATAAGTATTTGATGTCTGCTTTGTGGACGAGAAAACCCAGAATTCCTTACCCTCCGTTATCTAAGATATGGAGATCAATACGGATGGCCCATACCAACTTCCCAGCAAGAATGCAAAGAGATTCTGTATCCACAGCCCTGCTTTCCCTGCAAAACAACTTTGTAACGAAATAAGTCATCTCAATCCAGAATTCTCAACAGGAAAATTTCCTTAAAGAAGTTTGTAACAGAATTTCCACTCAAAGCACATATGAGATCCAGGTCAAATGTATGACTAATTGTTCAATTTTGATAGCACAAGATTTTGAAAGTGCGCACCACCTGTCCATTGTTCTTTGTAGTGTTCCTCAGTAAGGCAAGCACATAGTGTGCATGCATGTTAAAGTTGGTGGTGAATGGACTTCTAGAATCCTATACCATTTAATTTCGGATGAATATAATTGAGATAGATATAATGCAAGCATATTATCTACTAAGGTGTAAGCTTTACAAATTCAGAATGCACATCCATCCATCAATATTCTCAATATTCCTATCAGTAAATCCAGCATAACACTTAATGTTTGTAGCATACACTGTTCTAGAATATTATACAACAATGCTTTCGTATAATACACTAGATAGATAGACAATTTAAATATGGTAATGCATGAAAGCATAGATTAAAACTAAGTTCCCCGAGTAAAAAGAGATTAAAACAAGTTCAACTAATCACCTTAAACCACGGTCTATCACCCTGCCTAACTCAACTGCGAACTCCCCGGGACGACCAGGTTCAAACGAAGGATCGGCCATCGGAGAGAACTCGGTAAATATTGAAAGTGTCCCTTCGTTAGGCCTATCTCGATATGGTTGAACTAGTTGAGAAGTCACAAATCCCATTACACGCGTCTGACCCAGATGCACCTCTGCTGAGCCATCTTCTCTGCAGGTTTGGTAAAGTAAAAGTTAGATTAGAGTCAATTCTATTAAGAAATAGAAATAGCAACATGGAAAAGGAAAATCAAAGTAAAACAGGCACGTCAAGCTAATTAACCTTAAAACTTATTAGACAAAGAAACTTGAAGGTGAACACAAGTATAGACCAGTGCTACATGGACTCGGAACCAAACAAATGTGACAGATTTCTAGCCAACGCAAAAGTGTACTTGTCTATCCACAATCAGCATCATATCCACAAACAATCGTCTCCACACGTAAACACGGCAACCATACGCATACTGCCTAAAAAGGATAAACCGCAGCAATGCATCAAGTTCCCCCATTAGACCATGAACAAGAGAAGCGACTCGCAAGTATAAACCATGTTTGCATATTAAGGCCCGTCAATTCATGTTCACTCATCAAATTCGAGTTTATGAAATCTAGTCATTGAAAGACATCATTCTTTGTATAGAACACGTGTGCTAAAAAGACGATTTATGTTAGATTCCTCTCATTTCGTGTCAACCTTGAGTTCACCAATATGTGGCCTCCTAAATGTGTCAACCTGTGTGAACTAATACAGAAAAAAACTGAGACAGCATGCTAACCCCGACAGACACAGCACGATTCTCTACGAGGGGAAAAGAGTCAGCTTGCCAATTGGGAAATACTTTGCTAATATCCCGCCCTCGCATTGCTTTGATACGCCGAAGAGAGCAAGCACGGAATCGCAGAGAAGAAGAGCGGCTGGAACTTACTTGCCAAACTTAATGCTCAGCTTGCGATAGTCGTAGACGTTCCGGCCGTCGACTCTGAGACCAGAGAGCAGGGCGCTTGCTATGAATTTCTTCTCGTTAGCGGTCATCCGCAACGCATTCGCCAGCCTCTGCTCCATCGTTCACGAGCATAAATCAGGGCCACCGGAGGAGGATGTCGACGGGGCGGACGGGGACCGGGGGACCGAGGCGAAGCAGTGCCAGAGCCCGAGCGCTTGGCGGGTACGGCACGGGCGGCGGCGGCGGCGGCACGGTGGAAGCGGCGGTATCGGCGGATGGGACGACGACGAGCCTGCGGTCTGAGCCACTTGACAGCAACCTTGAGGTTCGGTGGATGCCGACCTTGGGCGACGGCGGCGTGGATGAGGTTGTGGCCGTCGAGCTTGGGAGCGGCGGTGGCCGTCAACGATTCGGCTCTCGGATTTTGAAGCTGGAGCAGATTGGTTAAGAGGAAATCAAACTAGGGTTTATTCAGGGTACAACGGGCAAAAAGCTCTACTTCCACAACTTTCATTTCGATTGGACCAATTTGCCCTTCACGATTCATCCCCAATAATCTCTAGCATGAAAAATGAAGAAAACCCTCTAAACAATTGAGCAAATAATGGAAATAAATCTAACCTTACCTTCTCTTTTCTATTTCTTCCTTGACGAAAAGAAAAACTTAGCTCCACTTTATTTTCTGAAATTGAACAAATCATATAAAAAGAAAAAAAATATCTTCAAAAGTATTCTCGGATAATTAAGCTATAATGTAAAGTAAAATAAACTATAATAAGCGATTAGATTGGCCTGTGATTAAGATTTACAACTGGGTTTGCACTTGACATATTGGATTGTAATATTAAGGCATGAAAGGGTTTGAATAGGCCTTTGCAGCCATTTCAAGTTGCAAGTTTGGTCGATTCATCATAAAAAGAAACGGTGAAAAGAGGTGACTAACGTCAGCGACTCCTTTAAGCCCGATCTCGGGAGTTCCTAAACACGGAATGATCAGTTTGAGGCATGGCTAGGGCATTAACTTATATTGCAAACGGCCAAAAGTGTTTGGCTTAGCATGGGGGTAATGGGATTGTTATCTTGGTCTTAATCGGATTATCTTCTTTTCGATACATAAATCGGTTCTTTGGGCCCATCCATCATTTTATACAATGTTTGTGGAAAAACAAGGCCCAATCCGTACAAGAACATGTATCCTGAGCCGGGCCACCTCCGACAAACGAAAGTTCTTCAGCCCAAATGCATTAATAGAGCTAGACAATGGTACAAAAAAAGACCAAAATTGGTTTTTAGCATCATTAATGAATGATTAAGAATAAAGTGGTTCTTAAAGTGAGCACTAAAGTCCTCGCGTGAAGGATCATGTCAAGGGTTGGATGCGACCTTGCGCGAGGCATTAACGGGTCATGTGACCCTGACAAGAGAGTGTCTTGACGGAGTGTGGGTGTTAAGTAACCACTGGCATCTCTCTCTCTTTATCCTCGAGTGTCTCTTCTGTTGTTTCTAGTTGGGTACAATTCACAAGCTTAACGTTCTTTTTTGTCTATTTAATTATAACTCTCATCTTTCTCGGACTTTTGATGTGTCCCTTTGCAAAGTGTGAGAGTCGAACCTCACACCACCCAATTCTCTTACTACTGGGCCGAGTGCTCAATGAGTTATTGTACATTGGGTCAAAAATCGGTATTATTTGTATCATTATCCCTATAACAAACAACCAACATCACAAACAATCACATCTTTCATCTCTCTTCATTCAATTCTCTCTATCTTGGACCTCTCATGAAATTCAAGGGAAGTTCATAAGGGAATCGTAAGCGTGTATTTCGTGTTTTGATTTGGTGGCTCTATTGTACCTTAGTAGTGACTTTGCCTTAACTCGAAAGTAAATAGGGAGGGGGGGGGGGGTTGGTGTAAATATCACTTTAATGAAAATGATCGGTTTTCATTTGCCCGACTTTTTATTCATAATTCTCGCAACACAAAGTACTGCGGAGAAAAATCTCACCAAACGCCAAAGTATCTCCCAAATGCACTCAATTAGCTAGGGTTCTAGAGAAAGAGCATTTGACAAAAGCGAACCGAAAATGGTGGAGGCCGAGAAGTCATGCACACACCGCGTCCGCACCGTCGTTTTGGTGGACCTTTGAACGCCAAAAGCAGAGCCACAATCCCAAGAAGATCAAAGGTCAGTGAGGTGAAGCTGTGTTCTCTTTTTCCATTTCAATGTATTTAGCTTTTGCTTTTCTCATCACGTTTGCTTTCTCCATTGGTCCCCCGTTAGCAAAGCAAATCCACTAGGTAAGCAAAAGGGAAAGTAAGGATTTCTTTTGGCCATAGAAAACAAGGAACTCCCAGACACTCCACATTGTCGGGAAAAGATCGAGGTAGTTGCTAAATCGTACTTTTAACATTTTGGCCGTGGTCAATGAAGTACCCAATCGATTGTTTTGGTCAGTTACATATATATATATATA